>CAJQZJ010003694.1:5708704-5730563 GCA_907164525.1 Lophiomys imhausi | reverse complement strand
GAAATTCTCTTCAATGATTTTGTTGAAGATATTTTCTGGTCCATGAAAGTGGGACTCTTCTCTTTCTTCTATTCCTATTTTCTGAGATTTCGTCTTTTCATTGTGTCCTTGATTTCCTGAAGGTTTTGTGTCAGGACTTTTTTGATTTGACATTTTCTTTGACAGATGTATCAATTTCTTCAATTTTATCCTCTGAGACTGAAATTCTTTCTTCCATCTCTTGTATTCTGTTGGTGATGCTAATGTCTGTAGTTCCAATTCTTTTTTTAAGGCTTTCCAGTTCTATGGATGTCTCAGATTGGATTTTCTTCATTGCTTCAACTTTCCTTTTCAGGTCTTCCATTCCTTTAAGCGCTTTATTCATTTCCATCACCTCCTTTGCAGTACTTTGCTGTTGCTCTCTGAGGTATTTAATTTCCTCCCTTAGGCCTTCTATTATTAATATAAGCATAGGATTAAGGTCATTTTCCCTTGTTTCAATCATGTTCGGCTGTCCAGAGTTGTCTGTAGCATTATTGCTAGGATCTGGAGACAACCTGTTGTTGTTTTTTTGTTGTTGTTGTTTACCATGTTCTTGCGCTGACCTTTTGTCATCTGATTGACCCTGGTGTTGTCTGTTTGTTTCTTTTGTCAGCTGACCTTGGTGCTCAGGAAAATTCCCTGCCCTGGGGGTTGGCTGATCCTGAGATCCTGGTGTTTACCTCCAGATGGCGGGCAGGTTCCTGTAATAAACTGACTGGCTCTAGGAGAGGAGGGGGCTGCTGCTCTCTTCAACTGCTTGTGACCCAATTGTACCAATATAGAGGGGATTGGAGTGGGGAGAGGGCTAGCCTCTGAGGACCTGGGAGCTGGCAGGTCTTCTCAGAAAGGCAGGTAGAGCTGTGGTTGGGTCTGTGTTGTACTCTCACTGACCCAGTCGTTCTGGCTCCCCAGCTAGGCTGAGCATGCAGGCAGGGAGCTCCACCCACAATGGGTGCTGGCCTGTTGTGGTGTTGCTGACTGCCTCAGATGTGTGGGTGCTAAGGTGAGTGACCCACCCGCCCCAGTATTTGTGGAGAACACACAGTCCTGGGCTCTGTTTGCAGTTAGTCTTGGCTCCTAATTGCTTTGCTGTGACTGGGTTAGGTCTCTGTTTCTCTGCTACAGTGCATCTGTGCCACCATGTTGGAAACTCCAGAAAAAAAATCTCACTTACTTTTGCTCTTGGGTGTGGCTGTTCCTCTTTGTCTTTAACTTTGTTAAACTTTAGCTATTTGAATAAAATGAGTCACGCAAGAAACTGTGATATTCTTTAATGATATAGTATAAAAGGACCAAAAAATAAAATTTTCAAACTCTCTATGGCCTGCATTGTAGAAGAATTTTAATTCAGCAATATGTTTGCTCTTGGGAGGGATCACATACAAAGATCTTCTAAGTCTGTGTGATCCAGATCCAACTGGGATGACACAAATTTAATTCCTCTGGGTGGAATACAGACATGCCCCTAGTACATACCTTTAATCTAAAATAGTGAAGGTAAGGTTAGTTTGTAGAAGGAAGCAGCTATGTTTGAATGTGACATCTAATTGAGGGGCAGAGGAAGTGATGAATCAGAGAAAGATTTGACAGTGTGAGTCAGAGGTAGGATACAGCCAGCTCTCATGAGAACATCACAGGAAAGAGCAGTGACTGAAGAAAATAGTAAGAGAGAGAGAGAGTGAGAGAGAGAGAGGATGTCAGTTTTACTAGAACAGTTTACAGAGACAGGTTGCAGAGAGAACAAGCGAGACACAGGAAGACAGAATGAGCCAGAAAATGAGAAGAAGCCAGAAGATTGGAACACATTGCCAAAGTTAGTATGAGGCCAAGCAAAACAATTCAGGCAGAATCCTAGAGAGGCTAGATTGCATGAATCATTTTGGAAGATTAGATAGTCTGGAGGCTAGAAGCTTCCAGGCCTAAGCCCAGGTATGGTTAGAACAGAGAAATAAATGCTCTGGGTTCAGCACAAGCCATGTATTCACACACTTGGGGACTGCTCTAATCTCATCCCTTCATCTTCTGAAATAAAATATATTTTACACAGTATATATGATTTGTTGTTTTATTTTGGTACTAAGAGCTTCAATTAAAGAATTTTTATTTTTATTATTATTATTTGTTTTTTTAAAGATTTATTTATCTATTATGTATACAGTGTTCTTTCTACATGTATGCCTACAGGCCAGAAGAGGGCACAAGATCTCATTATAGGTGGTTATGAGCCACCATGTGGGTGCTGGGTATTGAACTCAGGAACTCTGGAAGAACAGTCAGTGCTCTTAACCTCTGAGCCATCTCTCCAGCCCCAAGAATTTTTATTTTTAAGCTTCAAACTTAACATAAACAAGACAGTGAAATCTGATTCCACTACTTGTAGACTGTTAAAGATAAGACGTGCAAATTAGTAGTCATTCACCTTATAAATAATCAAAATTTTTAATGTGATCAAAACTAGGCTTATGGTTATGCTAAACACAAATGCAGTTCATTTTCCAGGGACATACTTTATTTAGGCTTCCATATATGTTTTCAAGGTTAAGTCTAAAGCAAGGAACTAAAAACCAAGCAAAGTTTATTTAAAATCAGACAAAATTAGTAGATGGCCCTCAAAACTTTTCAGAAATCTTCTGAATATGCCTATAAAATTGTTTAATTAAAAAAAAAGCTCCTCATGGTAGACAAAAATGCCAGCTCCTAATGTCTGCCCTATGGTTTCCTCTAAGGATGACTCTGGCTGGATTGTGGTAATATTAATTACTGGGAAAAACTGCCTCATGCCTCACCAATAACCACGACCCTGCCTGAATGGTGAAGAAACAGGACATTGGAGAGATGACTGCCCCTTTTTGACTCAGCAAGATAGGATAGTCTCTTAAGTTGCTAACACACAGACAAGTCTCTGGGATCTTTTTGGTCTGGCAGTAGAAAGCTGATGCCACCCTGTGTGGCAATGAAAGAGTTAATGCTGTCCTGTGTGATCACTGAAGATTACAGAGTTGCCAAGGAAGAGATTGGGTAATCATCTAGAGAGGTGGTAAACTGAAGCTCAGTTGCGCAGGGTGCATTTCTCCCTGCCATCCTGCTGGGCATAAGAATGAAATAGAAAGTGCATCACTGCCAGCTTGGGTGTGGAGTGTCTCTGTTTTGCCGGGTTGCCACCAGGTGGAACCTCGACAGAAAAAAGCTCTGCTCCTGCAGCTATGGATATACCTGTTTCCTGTTCCCTCAAGGTGGCCACCGGTTGTCTCACAGACTCCTAGACACCAGCATAAGTCAAGGTGGAGTTGCTCCAGCTGCTGCTGCGGCGGGGTTTGCTTGTGCCAGATGCTATGTCGTTCTCTCAGAGTAGCCTGGATCGATCCTAGTGTACCAGACCAGAGAGGACATGTTGGGATCCGGAACCGAATGGTGTGGGTTCAGTTGAACCTCTGGTTCACAGAGGAGTATCAGGTGTTGGTGGGTCAGAGAAGGCTTTCTCTGAAGGTTAAAGTTCCTTTAGGCTATATCACGACAGCTCTGGGGGAGGGTATCTTGTGATTCTGCAACTCTTACCTCTTTATTTCAGGTTAGGAACCTCCAAATCTTAAGCCCTCAAAATCTCAACTCTGGAATGGATGAAGGTTTTTGTTTTTTCAAGACAGGGTTTCTCTGTGTAACAGCTCTGGCTGTCCTGGACTCACTTTGTAGACCAGGTTGGCCTCGAACTCACAGTGATCCCCCTGCCTCTGCCTCCCAAGTGCTGGGATTAAAGACGTGCACCACCAAGCCCGGCAGGATGAGGGTTTTTGAATGGTAGGAAGTGAGGAGATATTTTTTTGGAGGGGGGGAGGGGGTGAATGTATTCTATTGGTTGAGATTGAGATGCTGTGTGTGCCATATTTACACAGTGAAGTGTCCCAGGGGCTGTGATCTCCTGGTGGGTTGCTTGGATTACTGCTCCAAGGAAGTGTAGGCATTTTGGAGGGTTGTTTTCACATGCTCCTGAGGTAGGTAGGAAGAGGGGAGAGCTTTGTTCCACACCTCCTCAGGATGAGGCAGGAAGTCTCAATTTTGAGATTTTTGGGGTTTGAACATGCTTTAACTCAGCAGCACCATGCTAAATCCTCTGGAGGCATGTCCCAACAGTAAATCTCTGCCATTTAAATTGATACGGAGGTCATTTGCTTTATGTTTCCTGTTCAAATTTATCCTTTTAAGATGTATATTAGTGTTGATGACTAACTGTAGCTTTATAGGTTTAGTAGCAGATGTCTGATCAGTCCATTTCATATGTGAAATTTAGACCTCAATGTTTCTTTTTTTCATTAATTAATTTGTTTATTTTACATCTCAATTGCAACCCTACTCTCTCCTATCCTCCAAGTCCCACCCTCCTACCCTCTTCCCCCATACCCTCCCCACCTGGAACCAACGTACTCTAGCACATCAGATCACATCAGGACTAAGTGATGTGATCTTTTACTTCTCTTTTACTGAGGTGAGACAAGGCAGCATTGCTAGGAAAATGGGACCCAGAGGGAGGAAACAGAGTCCAATTCAAAGACAGTTCTCTTTCCAATTGTTAGAGGATCTACGTGAGGACCAAGCAGCCCATAAACTTCATATGTGTACTGGGCCTAGGACCAGTGCATGCATGTTCTTCAATTGGTGCTTCAGTCCCTATGAATTTCTCTGGGCCCAGGTTAATTGGCTATGTATGTCTTCTTGTCTTGTCCTTGATCCCTCCAGCTCCCTCAATCCCTCTCCTAACTCTTCCAAGACTCCCTGAGTTCCACCTAATGTTTGGGTATGAGTTTCTGCATGTTTCCACTATCTGCTGGATGAAGCCTCTCAGATGACAGTTACATTAGGTTCTTGTCTACAAGAATAGCAGAGTATCAGTGATAGTGTCAGGGTTGGGTCTCTCGCATGAGGTGGGACTGCAGGTAGGCCAGTCATTGGTTGACCATTCCCTAAATCTCTGTTGTATCTTTCATCCTTGCATATCTTAAAGGAAGGACAAATTTTGTGTGTTGGGTTTTGGGGATGATTTGGCATTCCACTCCCCCCACTAGAAGTACTATCTGGCTACCAGATGTGGTCACATCCATCTCAGTATCCCCTATTGCTAGGAGTCTCAGCTAGGATCATCCCCATATTCTCCTAGGAGGCTCCCCCATCCCAGTTCTCCAGCTTGTCCCAGATATGCCCCAGCACCAATTTCCCTTCTCTCTCACAGTCCTTGCACCCCCATCTCTGCTATCTCCACACTTGATTCCCAGCCCCCCATTCCCCTCTGTACCCCCTCTCTTACTGAGTACTCTCTCTCCATCCAGTTCCAATGTCTATTTTATTTCCCTTACTTAGTGGGATTCAAGCATCCTCCTTGAACCTTACTTGCTACTTAGCTTCTTTGAGTCTGTGGATTATAGTATGGTTATCCTGTACTTAATAGCTAATACACACTTATGAATGAATAAATACTCTGTGTGTCTTTCTGGGTCTGGGTTACATCACTCAGGATTATCTTTTTGAGTTCCATCCATTTGGCTGCAAATTTCACGATGTCCTTGTTTTTAATAGCTGAATAGTATTCCATTGTTTACAAGTACCACAGTTTCTTTATCCATTCTGTGGTTGAGAGAATATCTGGGTTGTTTCCGGTTTCTAGCTATTACAAATAAATCTGCTATGAACATAGTTGAGCAACTGTCCTAGTGATTTGTCTAAGCATATTTTTGGTATATGCCCAGGACTGGTATAGATGGGTAGAACTATACCTAATTTTCTGAGAAGGCACCAGATTGATTTCCAAAGTGGTTATGTAAGTTTGCACTCCCACTAGCAATGGAGGAGTGTTCTCCTTTTTCTCCAGCCTTGACAGCATGTGCTGTCACTTGAGTTTTTGATCTTAGCCGTTCTGATGGGTGTGAGATGGAATCTGAGTCATTTTGATTTGTGTTTCCCTGATGACTAAGGATGCTGAGCATTTTTACAAGTGCTCCTTGGCCATTAGAAATTCCCCTGTTGTGAATTTTCAATTTAGCTCTGTACCCCATTTTTTGATCACATTATTTGGTTTGTTAGTATTTAATTTCTTTAGTTTTTTTTTTAAATATATTTTTTGGATATTAACCCTTTTTCACATGTGATGTTGGTGAAGAGCCTTTCCCAGTTTGTGGACTGCTGTCTTCTTCTGTTAACAGTGTCCTTGGCCATATGGAAGCTTTTTAGTTTCATGAGGTCCTATTTATTTATTGTTGATCTTTGTGTCTGAGCTATTGGTGTTCTGTTCAGGAAGTTGTTGTCTGTGCCACTGAGTTCCTGGGTTGTCCCCTCTTTCTCTTCTTTTAGATTTAGTGTATGTAGTTTTATGTTGAGATCCTTGATCCACATGGACTTGAGTTTTGCGCAGGATAATAAATATGGATCTATTTATATTCTTCTACATTCAAACATCCAGTTAGACCAGCACCATTTGTTGAAGATGCTTTCTTTTTTCTATTGTATGGTTTTGGCTTCTTTTTCAAAAATCAAATATTCATACGTGTTTGAGTTTATTTCTATTTCTTCAATTCGATTCCATTGACCAACCTGTCTGTTTTATATCCCAATTCTATGTGTTTTTTATTACTATTGTTCTATTGTACAACTTGAAGTCAAGGATAGTGATACCTTCAGAAGTTCTTTTACTGTACAGGATTGTTTTCACTATTCTGGGCTTTTTATTTTTCCATTTGAAGTTGAAAATTGCTCTTTCAAGGTCTGTAAAAATTGAGTCAGGATTTTGATGGGAATTGCATTTAATCTGTAGATTGCTATTGGAAAGATGGCCTTTTTTTAGCTTAAGAGACTTTTCACAACTGGTTCTACTTCCTTTGGGGTTATGGGACAGTTTAAATTGTTTATATGGTTCTTATTTAACTTTGGTAAGTGAAATCTATGAAGAACATCCTCTATATCATTTAGATTTTATAATTTTATGGAGAACAGGCTTTTGAAGAAAGATCTAATGATTCTTTGAATTTCTTTATTGTATGTTGTTATGTCTCACTTTCCCTTTCTGATTTTGTTAAATTGGATACTTTCTCTCTGCCTTTTAGTTAGTTTAGCTAAGAGTTTATCTGTTATGTCAATTTACTCAAAGAACCAGCTCTTGGTTTCATTAATTCTTTGTATTGTCCTTTTTGTTTGTAATTTATTGATTTCAGTCCAAATTGATTATTTCCTGCCATCTACTACTCTTGGGTGTGTTTGCTTCTTTGTGTTCTAGAGCTTTCAAGTGTGCATTTAAATTGCTCATATGAAATCTATCCAATTTCTTTCTTAAGGCACTTATTGGTATTAACTTTCCACTTAACACTGCTTTCAAAGTGTCCCATAAGTTTGGGTATATTGTGCTTTCATTTTCATTGAATTCTAGAGAAGTCTGTAATTTTTTTTTCTTTATTCTACCCTGACACACATGTTATTGAGTAGTGAGTTATCAATTTCCATGAGTTTGTAGGCTTTCTGTTATTATTGAAGTTCAGCTTTAATCCATGGTGGTCTGACAAGATACAAGGGGTTATTTCAATTTTCTTTTATCTGTTGAGGCTTGTTTTGTGTCTCAGTATATATATGTTCAGTTTTGAAAAATGTTCCTTGAGATGCATTCTTTTGTGTCTGGGGGAAATGTTCTGAAGATATCTATTAGCTCCATTTGGCTTATGATGTTTATTAGTTTCATTATTTCTCTGTTAAGTTTCTGTCTTGATGATCTGTTCATTGGTGAAAGTGAAGTGTCTTTCACCACTAACGTTTAGCAGTCTTCCACTACTAATGTTTGGGGCTTAGTGTGTGATTTAAGCTTTAGTTATGTTTCTTTTATGAATGAGGGTGCCCTTTCATTTTGGGCATACATGTTCAGAATTGAGATGTCATTTTGGTAGATTTTTCCTTTGATGAATATGAAGTGTTCTTTCCCATTTCTTTTGATTAATTTTGATTGAAGGTCTATTTTATTAGATATAAGAATGGCTACTCCAGCTTGTTTCTTAAGTCCATTTGCTTGGAAAAAATATTTTTCTAGCCCTTTACTGGGAAATAGTGTCTATTTTTGTTGCTGAGTTGTGTTTCTTGTATGCAGGGGAATGATAGATCCTGCTTTTGAAGCCATTCTGTTAGCATGTGTCTTTTTATAGGGGGATTGAGTCCATTGATGTTGAGATATATTAATGACTAATGGTTGTTAATTTGTTATTTTGGTGTTGGTGGTAGCAGAGTATGTGTGTGTGTTGGTGTTTCACTGCTTTTGGTATTGGGGTTATTTATTTTCTGTGTTTTCCTGGGTTAGTTAGCCTCCTTAGATTGGAGTTATCCTTCTAGTATCTTCTGTAGGATTGGGTTTGTTATGGGTCCCCTTAGCAATCTGATTGTCCCTGGATGTTACTGGCTCTTCCTTGTGCAACAGGCCTTAATTATTTTTCTCATGTTGCAGAGCTATGTGTTCCTTATGTAGCAGGACTGGTGGAGCCAATGGAGGAGTGTCTAGAGAATGGAACTCAGTGTGATACCACAAAGGTCAGGGCAACTGGGTGGGTATTCCAGGGGACTCTGCATGGTCCTGGGGCAGCAGACCTTGATGTTCCTTGTGTAGCAGGCCTAGTGATGGTTTGGATGTTCCTGGTGCAACTGGCCTTGTACAGGTTGGTGGAGTGGTGGCCCAACAATTAAGTGGATGTTCCGGGTGTAGCAGACTTGGATGTTTCTGATGTTGATGGCCTGGTGACCACAGGTGGAGCTGGATCTAGACAATGGCACCTGGGGAATTGTACTCAGCTCAGGGAAATAGGATGTGGCCCAGGGTACTGGGGGAGGGAAGGGATTTGGGTGAGGGGGAAGATATCTAACCTGGATGTTACTGGTATATCAGGCTTGGTGACCACCAGTGGAGCTGGTACTGAACAGAGGCTCTTGGGGGTCAGCATTCACATCAGGGTAGCCTGGTGTGCCCTATGGGACTGGACAGGCAGGGGATTGGGTGTGTGAGGGGAAGCTATCCAACCTGGATATTCCTGGTGCATCAGATCTTGTTACTGCTGGTGGATCAGGTTTTGACAAAGGACTTGGGGAGACAGCGCTCAGCTCAGGGCCAACCTTGGTTTTTCTAGAGCAATTTGGCCTCCTGGTGAATTAAACTCAAAAATCCAGGTTTCAATGGAGCTTTAGCATTCTTTTATTTAGAAGAACTGGCTGTATCTCATGATAAAAGATCAAATAAAAATAAAAAAGGAAAAAGATCCAAGGTGGAACAAGTTGCAGAAGTCTGAGGATGTGGATGCTTAACTAAGTTATGAGCATCTAAGAAAATAACTTAAGGTATGTAAATGCCAGTTTTAGGAGACTGAGGAAAGAATTAAATATATATAAATAAATAAAATTTTAAAATGATATATGATGTTAAGAATTCCAAAGTTCTATTAAGAATTGTGGTGGTGATAAAGCCACAGAGTTATAAAAGGCTGTGTAATAATCTGAGTGACTCGATCCCCCCTGGGTTTCACACAGCTACCAAGGGACCATTAAAAGTCCCAGGGCAGGACTCTTCTACCCTCTCTCAGACACGCATGGAAGCCTCTGAATCCGGGAATTGGGAACCCCCACCAGGACAGACGCCGGGCAAGATTCACTCTAACACCCAGTGGGCAGATTCGAACCCACACAGGGTTACTCACTAGCCTATTGGGCCTCCAGATCCCATGAAGGCATTCCGTCTATTTAGCAAAGGTTGTACACCCATGGGAGTGCCATACACTCTTAGCAGCGTTCCATCACGGCGGCGGGGCACATAGTGGCTGATGGCTCCACAATGCATTAGCCCAGCAGCCAGCGGGTCCACAGCTGCATTTTGGAAAGCACAGGCATATTTGTGCTCCCCTGGAGGGGTGTTAGACATACATACAGGCCCCTCTATTGGATTTACAGTCATTGGAAAAAAATGCTGTAGCTGGATTGAGCAAAAGGATACTCTTCCGGCTGCAGGTTATGTGGCAGTTCAACTGCTGTGTACTGGAACTTGGAAGACAGTGGCCCCATTTGCCAGTATCCAAAGCCAGCTCCATACACACATAGGCGGAGCTGTGAGAGTGACAGAAAAGGTGGCAGGGTTGGAAGGTGAATTTTCCCTACACAGGGTCCAAGCCCTGGGAAAATTGTGGGGTTATTATTATTAGACACTTTTGCTAGTGCTGGCCCTTCTGGCAGGAAACCAGAGCTTAAGCATATATAGCTCCACCCCTGGATCAGTGAGGTTTCGACCTGGGAGACACTACTGAGTGACTCACCTTAAGGGTGTGGAGTCAGGTCCTTTCAAGACTCCAATGGGTGGTCTCAACCCCCAAACTTGGGACCTCCAGAGACCACAGAATCTGTGCCTGGACACACAGTACCATACCACCAGAGCCACTGCAGGCTGAACACTCAGTGTGCAACATAGAGAGCTCTGACTTGTGAGCAGTGAAACGATCCCAGGCCATTCTTCATTGCCTGGGAATAGGCTGCTCCAGCTCAGCTCACAGTGCTTCTGGCTATTAGATGCACATTAACAATGAGAACCTCCTGTGAGTGGCCGGGGAGGACCACAAACACGGTCCGACACATAAGCTGCAGGAGAGCTACAACCCACCTGTAACCGAACTTTTAAATTATTATTTAACACTTATTTATTTATTACTAAATTCACTTATAACAAACACCAACAATTTCTTAACTATTAATCCTATAAATTCCTACAACCCCTTTAACCTATCCACTAAACCTATTGATAATCATAACAACTACTTTCATAACCTTTTAGAATGATACAGTCTCTGGGGCAGGTCCTCAGTCGTCAGGAACACAGTATTTGTTGTAGATTCTTTAACACACTTAACAGTCCTTTTTCTGGATCTCTCAGATGCAGGTTCGTCAGGGTAAGTTGGTTATTGCAGTCTCACCTTAAATAAGGCTTCATGCTTTCTTCTCTGTGGGAGACCCCAGCCGTCTGCAGGCCAACTTACTTCTTTTGAATCAGGAACTCAGCTGCTCTCCCTCAGTCCTTAAAGCCAGGCACCGTTTCCTTTAGGCCACTGTTTGGACAGATCAAACCCCTCTAGGCAAAAGCTGAGCCACAGGGTCCAGTCCTTGGCCTTTTGGTGTCTTGCTCAGGCTTTCTTTGCTCACCGGCTTCTTTCTGCTTCAGGGAGAGAGCTGGCCATCAATGGCCAGCCCTTTTTTTCAGCAGGACTCTTGGAGCTCTCTAGCATCAGGGGCCTCTTCTCCTCTGGGCTCCACGCACTGTCCTCAAATAGGAGGAACTCTGTTTCAGCTTAATTTGGGCTCCACCCACTTAGCAGCTGAAAACAATGTCAGGCCAGATACTTTGTTTCTTCAAGTCTTGAGTCTTTCCTGTTTTTCCTGACTTCAAACTTGTTTTTCAGTCTATTGAGTCTTTCCTGTTTTTGCTGACTTCATGCTGATAATGCTCTTCAGGCCCCGAATTAAGAGACAGTATCAGAAACTCCTATATATTTCCTAAATCTAATTTATCTAACTCCTACAGAGACAGTATCAGAAACTCCTATATATTTCCTAAATCTAATTTATCTAACTCCTACACCCACCCAACAGCCTGAGGCCTGCCAACCTGCACTGTCATCTATATGAAGAGCAGTTGGATCCCAGAAACCTACAGGAACACATCACCATCACAACCCCTCACCTGAGTCCCCAATTAGGACAAAACAGGAAGGGGTGAGCTCTGGGAGACACACTGAGAAACTCCACACAAGACCCCATCCAGCCAGTGGAAAGTGACAGATCACCAAGCAATATGACTGCTACACCAAAGCATCCCCTTTGGCTCCAAGCCCAGAAGACAACAGGGATAAACAGCTAAGAACAACCAAATGGCAAAAGAACAGTGAAAAAGGAGAATCAATAAAAGCCAGGGAATTATGACCCCAACAAAATGCAGCGATGCTAGTACAGCAAGCTCTGACCACTTCACCACAGCTGAAACACATGAAATGATGACAACTCTACAATATGGAAAGGGATGGAGTCCTTTCAAGAAGAATTTAAATCTATGAAGGAATTCAAAGAGTCCACAATTTTACAAGCAAAAGCAAGATAATACCATTGGAGAGCTCCAAGCCAAAGTGGCTCAAATTGAACAGGAAAGAGACAAGACAAAGAAAGATTTCCAGGGGAAGACAAGAAAATTGGAGCAGGAAATATACAAAACGAATAAAATCTTTCAAGAAATGAAACTGGAAATGGAAGCAATAAAGAAAACACAGTCAGAGTTAAGAGTGGAAATGGAGAATCAAGGGAAGAGAACAGGAACTACAGACATGAGTATCAAAAATAGGATACAAGAGATGGAAGACAGAACCTCAGGTATGGAATATTCGATGGAAGAAATCAGTACAACATCCAAAGAAAATGAAAATGCTGAGAAAGTCCTCACCCATAACATTCAACAAATCAAGGACTTGATGAAAAGACAAAACCTGAGAATTATAGGCATAGAGGAAAGAGAAGACTCCTGAATCCAAGGTCCAGGAAACATCTTCAAAAAAAAAAAAAATCATAGAAGAAAACTTCCCAAACCTAAAGAAAGAGATGCCAATAAAATTCCAAGAGGCTTACAGAACACCAAATAGATTAGATCAGAAAAGAAACTCCTCTCATCACATAATAATTGAAACTCCAAATGTACAGAACAAAGAAAGAATATTAGAAGCCGTAAGAGAAAAAGGTCAAGTAATATATAATGGCAGATCCATCAGAATTGCACCTGACTTCTCCTCAAAAACTCTAAAAGCTAGAAGGACCATCCTACAAGCCCTGAGAGAACATAGGTGCCCAGCCAGACTACTATACCCAGCAAAACTCTCTATCAACATAGATGGAGAAAACAAAATATTCCATGACAAAATCAAATTTAAACAATATCTACCCACAAATCCAGCCCTACAGAAGATCCTAGAAGGAAAATTCCAACCCAGGGAAGATAACTACCCCCAAGAAAACAGAGGAAACAGAAAACTCCACGGTAACTAAACCAAAAGAAACACAGGACCACCACCTATACCAAAATAATGGGAAATAACAACCTCTTGGTCACTAATATTCATAAACATCAATGGACTCAGCTCCCCAATAAAAAGACACAGGCTTGCAGATTGGATCTGCAAAAAAGACCCATCATTTTGCTGCTTACAAGAAACACATCTTACTAACAAAGATAGACACTATCTCAGAGTAAAGGTCTGGGAAAAGGTTTTCCAAGCAGATGAACCCAGGAAGCAAGCTGGAGTAGCCATCTTAATATCAAGCAAAATAGACTTCCAACTGAAGTTAATACAAAAAGTCAAAGAAGGGCACTACATACTCATTAAAGGAAATATTCATCAAGAGGACACCTCAATATTGAACATCTATGCCCCAAACACAAAGGCACCTACATTTGTTAAAGAAAGTCTCCTAAAACAAATCGCAATCGATCCCCACACATTGGTAGTGGGAGACTTCAACATCCCACTCACAACAATTGATAGATCAGCAAGACAGAAACCAAGCAGAGAAATAATGAGTCTAATAGAGCTCTTGAACGAAATGGACCTAACAGATATCTATAGAACGTTTCACCCAAACAGAAAAGAATATTCCAAATAATCCAATTAAAAAATGGGGGAAAGAGCTAAACAGAGAATTCACAAAAGAGGAATTCCTAAAGGCTGAGAGACACTGAAGAAATGCTCAGCATCCTTTATCATTAGAGAAATGCAACTCAAGATGACTCTGAGATTCCATCTCACACCTCTCAGAATGGCTAAGATCAAAAGCTCAAATGACAGCACATGCTGGCAAGGATGTGGAGAAAGGGGACCCCTCCTCCATTGCTGGTGGGAGTGCAAGCTTGTGCAACCACTATGGAAATCAGTCTGGCGATATCTTAGAAAACTTGGAATAGCTCTGCCTCAAGACCCAGCCATACCACTTCCAGGTATATATCCAAATGATTCCTCACCAAACCACAAGGGCGTTTCCTCATCTATGTTCATAGCAGCCTTATTTGTAATAGCTAGAAACTGGAAACAACCCAGGTATCCCTCAACCAAGGAATGGATAAAAAACAAACAAAAAACTGTGGAACATTTCCACAATGGAATACTACTCAGCCATCAGAAACAATGTAATCATGCAATTTGCAGCCAAATGGATGGAAATAGAGAAGCTCATCCTTAATGAGCTAACCCAGACTCAGAAGGATGCACATGGCATCTATTCACTTATAATTGTATTTTAGCCATAGAGCACAGGATAACTATACTACAACCAATGCACCAAAGGAAACAGGAACATAGACTTTTTTTTAACCTGTCTATGAGACACTTTGCCCTCATGGTGCTGCCTTGTAGGCCCCCAATGTATGAAGAGTCTCTCGGCCCTCATATGACTGCTGATCTGGGGTGGTGGACTGATATGTGGTGACACTTCACTCCAGAGTAGTGGGATGGAAGGGATAGGGTGTAGAGAGTAGGAGGGCGGGACTGGGAGGGGTGGAAAGAGGGTACTATGATGGAGATGTAATCTGAAGTAATAAATAAACATTAAAAAAAGTAGTGATGTAAAAAAAATCTTTAAAAAATAGAATTCCAAAGTTCAGAGTTTTAACATATTAATCAATGAAGATCTGATAAGCTACTAGTCTAGTCTTGGTAAAATACTGACTACTATTATCATAGTATTGTCATAGGAAAGAAATTTAAAAGGAGTCACCATATAATGTGTAAGACAATACATAAACTAGACATTTTATGCCATTAATTAAGAAATCCCTTGCCAGGAGTGGATTATATTTTGTTAATTTGTTGGTCACAATGTTCCCATAGACTGACCCACCCCAAACATCATAGTCAATTGTCAAGACTATTATTGTTTTCACTTAACACCCTGACAGTAAGGCCTTATTTCTGACACCAGTTAATGTCATCGAACAGGGAGATATTCTGCTAGTATCCAACTACAAGCTTCACTCCTACTGCCTAGCATTCACAATGCCAGAAAATACTTTGCATGGTACTGGAGGAAAGAAATGAATAAAAAAGATAATCAAAATAAAACTAAGCAACAAAAAATTCTTAACATTTTATACAGATTATATTTTAATGAATCATCAAGTCTCAATTGCTGTTGGACCCCAAACAATGTTGGTCCTATGGGAGACATTTCAACTTTTCCCTAAGGAATTTTCTGTCTCTTAGTAATTTTAGAGAGTCAAGAGTAATTAAGATTAATTTTATCAGTTTCTGTGTTTATTTTTATCTTAAATAGAAAAATCTTTATTTGGAAGATTTTCACCTTTTTCTTCTTTCTGCCATTTTATTTACTTTTCTCCCCATAGACATCACCAATCTTGTAATTTGTTATTTAGAGAAATGATGTTCTTCTTCTCATGATTTGACAATGGTTTCTGAATTTATTTAGTCTTGTTGGTACATTCTCCTACTTCAAATTTGTACTTTCATGTCCAGTTGTTCAAGATTAAATGTAATAATTTTACCAAATTTTCACTCTTTTTAACTTCAACTTGTGGCAATAGTATGATTCAGACAGCCCTAAAGTAGTATCTTGGATGCTTCTGTTACTGTTGTTTCCTAGTATCTCTTTAGTGAAAAATCTTGCTGAATATTATCTTGCAATGTCTTCTTTATTTGTTTGTTTATCATAACTTCCCACAACATTACTCTTTATTCAGAGACCTTCCTTTGTTTTCCCTCTTTTCTTTCCCTTCAAACCTTCTTTCATATCCATTCCTCCTCACTTTGTTGTACCTTGTATTCTGTTCCCACTCTTTGCTTGTTGTAATTGTCTCTGCAACTCACCCAACTTTCCTCTCTCTACTGCTAGTGTATTTTCTCAGTATTCCCTGGGCATATTAATCTTTCTGAGTACTTGAGTTGTTTTAAATTTGTGACAGAAAAAGAGTAAAAAAAAAGTTGGCTCCCAATAGTATTCCAAAATGAATATAACCTTGATTTTAGCATTTCACACATTAATATAAGTCACAGTTACCATTTTCCTCTTATCTTAGTCTATGTTACAGATGTGTGAGAAAAAACATTGAGTATTCTCAGAATTTTCCAAAAATCAGGGTGACATTCAAGGATGAAAGCTATAGTTTTTTTTTTCTCTTTCTTTTTGAGCTTAGTATATTTGATGTGGATTCACTTTTATGGACTCTGAAAATTAGCTTTTTCTCTAAATACCTTATGTATACCATCCTTGTCCACACTCCTGTCTATAAATAAAAGTATTGGCATTCTCTAAATCTTTGCCTGTGAGGGAATAGTCTGTGTTGTGTCCAGTGTGTATTCTTAGAGGAATGGGAAGGAATATCCATTTATTCATTCTTCTGTACATGTATATAGCATCCCATGTACATGTGAAGTTTAATTGCTTTTAGTGTTTAATAAGTAGCCCTGAAGAAAATAACCAATGTCCCTTTGATGTTTTGGACTTAGATTAAGAAGTATAAGTGATATGTATGAAGTAAGACATTATAAAGAAGAACATAAGATTTCATCTAATGATGGAAAGTATGGAAAATCCATAGTATATGAGACAGATTTTCACCTTCTTTTATTTGGAGAGTCCCAAAGTGGCAGTAATAAAATATATGTAAAATTGGAGCATGGAAGATGTGTAAGAAGAATTGGAAATGACAGAGCAGGAAGAATTGGGTGAGACAGTAGTTGGGATGGCAGAGTAGATCAGTGAGCTTGAGGAGTGATAGCTAACACTGAAGACTTTTGTGAAAGTCATATGTAAACCTTCTACTATACAAGCTTATTAAAATATATTCATATATAAAAAGAGTTTAAACAAAGTTGTCCTACAATTGGGAGAGAGTATTCCTTTTACACACCATAGGCTATCAAATAAAAATCTAGGACCAGGAATGAACTACCTTTTTTTTTTTTTTTTTTTTTAGAATTGTTTGCCAGTAGTGTCCCATAAAACCCCCAGTATTACAGACTATTGCCACTGCTCTTAGTTACCCCCAAATTTGATGATTCTATTGCAGAAGACACCATACATTTAAGTCATAACACTAAGAACTAATAATTGTATCTATCTAGTAGCCTATTGTCTAGAATTTTTAAGAAAAGTCATTTCCATGTCTCCATATGTGCATTTGTGTACTTGCCTAGTCTTTGGTAATTTCATACATGGAAACAATATACTTAGATCATATCCATCTTTATACAAATACTAACTCCAAGTCATCAATTTAAACATGCACAGGTGAAAAGAAGGCATGGTAATTCTACTGGTATTACATAAACTCATCATAAGCACCCATTTCCCTCAGTATTGTTCAAATGTTTTTGAGAAACTAATCCTTTCCTTATAGCTGTTTCTCAACCAATCTGAGTGAGGCTAAAAGCCTATACATGCTATCAAAGGAGAAAAGTAATAATCAATTTACCCAGGGGTGATTCATGAGAACTACAGGAATGGTTGACTTGGCAGGACATATCCACTGGAGCAATATAAGCATAAGTGTTATAGGAGTAACTAATCACTTTTGGATTGGAGGTCACGCTTGATCCACAGACAAAATGCATTATTATCATGGTTTTTGGGGACAGTACTGAGACTAAATAGGTCATAGATCATAGGGAAGTACCTATGACAGTTATCTGCTCTGGATATAGTATTAAATTGACTCCTAATGTCTTTCCACTATACTGATAGATTAGTGTATCTTTCAACCTTTATCAGAGACGTTTCTTTTAGCAGTAAATTGATATTAACACAGATATCAATAGGTGGTCAACAGGTGGAGAATAAGAGACTGAGAGTTCTTAGTCCTAAATGGGAATTCCACATCATTTCCATTCACTGAAATCTCAGAAATGATTAGGGAAGTAGTGGTGGAAAGATTGTAAGTATCAGACAGAGGTAATAGATGACTACATTAAAACAATTGTTCTGGGTGTTATCAAGGAATTCATAGTGGTAACAACAGTGTGCATAAGCCCCACATAAAACCAAGCCTGGTAAAATCCAAGAATAGAGGAAGGATATGGTCATGAAGTTCTACCTCTAACAGAAGAACTATTGGCAGTTGATGGATACTTTTCATATATGGTCAGTTTCAAGGATGCAGCCCTTGAGAGTCTTTACCTACTCTCAAGTATATGATTGTCATATACATACAAGAAGTGCTATGTGGACTCAGTGGGTTAAAAAATTGAAAAGAACAAATTAATTTGGTAGGAAATCGTGTTAGGAGGAAAGGAGAAGAATTGGAGAGGAAGACATCAGGGATGAACTTCATCAAAACACATTGTAAAGTGTATAAAATTTTCAAAAAGCAGAACAAACCAAAACAAAATTGTATACCTCTAATAAACCAATTTCATCCCTATTGCACTAATTTGTAAGAACCATAGCAACAATGCCTGATCTCTTGGGAAAATACCTGGGAAACATAATCCTTTCACTTTTTAATCAGGTCTTTAAGATTACAAACTCATAAAACCCTTGGGTCATTGCCAGGTGGCTCTTGTGATATCAGTAGATGCTATTCACCAACCTAAGTCAAAGAGAAGTCATTCTGGGAAAAGACACCAGAACTCATGATTCAGAACTCATGATCTCTCAAAATCTGGAGGAATTAGGCTCTGGATTCTCCAGTTCAAAACTAATTTCCCCCACCACCAAAAAGACAAACCTAGTAACAACAGAAAAGAATTTTTTTTTTTCTGGGCTATCTATCTTTACAGCTCATCCATGCCATGTGTACTGCCCCTCTGTGAGGGTACAAAAGAGCCAGTCAGGTCACTTGTGAGGGCATCAGACACAAAGATAAGTATTGAATTGGATGAATGACTTTCTTTCCCCCAAACTACCTCTGAGAAACCCAATGAGCCTTTAATGTGCCTTGTCTCTTCTCTTTTGAGATTACTACTGAGCCTGAAGTAGGAGGTGGATTGTGGAGGTAAGTAGAACTTGAGATGCTACAGAGACAATAATTGTCATTGGTTCCCTGAATATTACTCCCAAAGAAATGACCTTGCATATAGTTACTGTTATTTCTATACCTAACTCCCACAAAGACACAGGGAAGTGTGAGCTTGAATTTACCATTTTATTCTGGTTCTTAATCTCATTTAAATGTGTTAGGTTGAAGAAGGCTGGGATTTCATTTTAATGTTATGTTTTTTTTTTGATGTTCTTGCAGTTATGACCTATGGAATGATGGCCTTAGGTAATGACTCTTCAGTGAAAGAATTTATCCTGCTGGGCTTGACACAGCAACCAGAGCTCCAGCTGCCTCTTTTCTTCCTCTTCTTGGGAATCTATGTGGTCTCCATGGTGGGGAACCTGGGCTTGATTGTTCTGATTGTCTGGAATCCTCACCTGCACACCCCCATGTACTACTTTCTCTTCAACCTTTCCTTCACAGATATTTGCTACTCCTCTGTCATAACACCCAAAATGTTGGTGAGTTTTGTGAAGCAGAACATCATCTCTCATACTGAGTGCATGACTCAATTCTTTTTTTTCTGTTTCTTTGCTATTGATGAATGCTACATTTTGACAGCAATGGCCTATGACAGATATGTTGCCATCTGTCAGCCCCTGCTTTACCAAGTCACCATGTCCCATCAGGTTTGCCTCTTGATGACAGTGGGTGTGTATGTGATGGGGTTTGTGGAAGCCATGGCCCACATAGTCGGTCTGCTGAGACTCACCTTTTGTGATGGCAACATCATCAATCACTATGTGTGTGACATACTTCCTCTCCTGAAGCTCTCTTGTACAAGCACCTCCATCAATGAGCTGGTGATTTTTATTGTTGTGGGTGTCAATGTAATAGTGCCCAGCCTGACTATCTTTATTTCTTACTCCTTGATCCTTTCCAACATCCTCAGCATCCATTCTGCAAAGGGTAGGTCCAAAGCCTTCAGTACCTGTGGCTCCCATGTAATAGCTGTTTCTCTTTTCTTTGGAGCTGCAGCCTTTATGTATCTTAAGCCTTCTAGTGCTTCTGTGGATGAAGACAAAGTATCTACCATTTTTTATACCATTGTGGATCCAATGCTGAACCCTTTCATCTACAGTATAAGGAATAACGATGTCCACATTGCATTGAGAAAAACTTTGAAGAAAAGCATGTTTACCTAATAGAATCTATATTTAGTAATGAAATAAATCTTAGGATATGTGAGTTTTACAACTAGGGGCCAGACTGGAGAAGTAGCTAATTTTCTGAACATTAGCTTACATTCATCAGTCTATGGTTGACCCAAAATCTTGAAAAACTTCATTGGCTGCAGCGACTAAAATAAAGTAAAAACAAATACAAAACAAAAATACCCCTATGGTAAGAATACTGTGGAATTAAAATTGTGCAACATTATGCAAATTCAATTAATTACCGAAGAAATTTCAGAAGTAAAGACAGTGAAGGTTAAGTAAGCCATTATCCATTTAAGGTAGAGAGATTAGTTTATTCTCTAATTCTCCAAATCTTATTTTTTGTATTGAAAACTGAACAAACCCATTTCTGAACCCATCCACCAGTACAGTACATTCTAGCCTTAGATATCATGAGGATTTAAGTGCAAAACACTGGATAATATTATAGTCAGAAATGGAAAAGTCAAGGCTTTTAAAATGTACTTTAAAATATTCTCACAGTTTGTGTGTGTGGGAGTTCATCTAGATTCTCTTGCATTCTAGGCAAGTGTTCTCCCACTGAGCTACAACTTGAGCACAGTCATGGGAACTTTGACTAGAGTACATAGAGAAGTCTCATGTTGTTGTGCCACTGAAATACTGATTTCATTAGTCTTAAAGAAAGCATCTCATTTATTTGGTTATCAACCCTCTAGGAATATTTGTAGGTGAATCCTTTTGAAAAGTTCATTTGTTTCTCCAAATGCTGAAGGATGAAGGAGAAATGGCTTTTTCACTCCCGCCTTTTCTCTATATTCTTAAATCAGTGTTGTAAAGAGTAATTGATGAGTCTGTTGTGATACTAGGGTTCTTAGACTGAAAAAGAAACACAATTTAAGTCATTCAGGATAAAGGGATTTTCATTTATTTACAATACAAACATTCAGGATATTAGGTTTTTCTCTCATGGACTTGAGGGCAGCCATGTGAATGTAATTTCCTGTTCTGTCTTCACTGAGAAGAATTTGACTAAGCAAGTTTACCAGTTATTGGTAGAGGAATTTTGTCTTTTACTCAAACAAATCATGCAATATTAATTTATTAGCAGTCCATTCTTTCCCTTTAATAATTTCACTTTCATTCTTTCTCAGAGTTCTACATACAATGATACAATTTACTGAAGTAGTAAATATAAACTGAGCATGCATCCTATTTTAGACATCATGATATGTAATCTTTGGTCAAACATTAAAAATACAGCCATGTAGAGAGAGGGAGTTCAAATTGCAGGTCTTCACTGGCTCCCTCTCCTAGGAACTTAGAGAATCCCAAGGAAGAGAGGGAAGAAAGACTGTAGGAGTCAGAGAGCATAGAGGACCCTAAGAAAATGTGACCTGCTGAACCAACTAAGCAGGGCACATATGGGCTCTCAGAGACTAAAGTGGCAAACATGTGGCCTGCAGGGGTCTCTAGGTCCTCTGTGTATATTTTGTGGCTGTTAGCTTTGTGTTTTGTGGGTCACCTTACTGTGGGAGTAGGTGTGTCTTTGACTGTTTTTCGGTTTCCTTTATCCAGCTTCACTGAACACACACACACACACACACACACACACACACACACACACACACACACA
>CAJQZJ010003694.1:5673759-5708694 GCA_907164525.1 Lophiomys imhausi | reverse complement strand
ACACACACACACACACACACACACACACACACACACACACACACACATATTCAGAGACAGCTCTGAAGAAAGGTGAAGTTGCTTGTGATCTTAGTAGGCTACATTCTAATAAGATGGTGAAAAATAATTTTTGTGTATGTAAGTTTGTATCAGAAAAATGATACACAATGTCTTGAACAAATGTAATTGTATGGAGAGCAACTCTCTTATCATCTTGTGTTGTCTGGTAGGAAGGATCTTTCTGAGGAGATGGCAGGCTACCTGGCTGAAGGAACAGTTGATCACTGATCATTTAAGCAGAGGGATGAGGTATACTTAGTTTCAGATGTGGGAACAATTTTTATGATGTTTTGGAATGGTTATGGGAAACAGAGGAAAGCTGTGGAAATGGGTAAAGCAGAGGTAAGTGAATGCAAGTGTGAACAATAATTTGTAAATGAGGTTGAATTGGGGCTTTGTGAGAGAAAAGAATGAAAGTCAATAAGCACAATGAAAATCAGGGTGATATCAGTCATACAATGGACTTTGTTTTCTTCCCTCCCCTATATTCTGAAGCTTAGTAAATGATCATTTATAACCAGTCTGTAGTGAAACTCATGAAACAACAAATTTAAATAATGAAGATGTCCATGTCCTGCAGGAGAGATGAACTTTCTTTGCTACTGATACACAATTGAATTGGTCAGTGATGTCTAAATGTCAGTTGAAGCCACAACACGAATTAGATGGGAGACTCGTAAGCCTACCTCATCCTTTTCCCTTCAGGAAACTGTGTCAAATGGAAAGACCAGGGGAACTGGCATGGTTTTGAGTCTAGATTTGGAGTTTCCTTTACCCAGCTTCAGTGAATATATATGACAGCTCTGAAGAAAGGTGAAGTTGCTTGTGATCTTCGTAGGCTACACAGTAATAAGATGGTGAAAAATAATTTTTGTCTATGTAAGTTTGTATCAGAAAAATGACACACAATGTCTTGAACAAATGTAATTGTACTGAGAGCAACTCTCTTATTATCTTATGTTGTCTGGTAGGAAGGTTCTGTCTGAGGATATGGCAGGTTACCAGACTGAAGATATAGCCAATTTTTCAAGTGTGTATCAGTAGCAAAGAAAGTTCTTCCCTCCTGCAGGACATGGACATCTTCATTATTTAAATTTGTTGTTTCATGAGTTTCACTACCGACTGGTTATAAATGAACATTCACCAGGCTTCAGAATATAGGGGAAGGAAGAAAACAAAGTCCATTGTATGACTGATATCACCTTGGTTTTTATTGTGTTTATTGACTTTCATATTGACTGTAACTTTGGAGTCTTTGTCTTCTTAGTTCTAGATTTCCATGGCTAATATTAAAACTATTGTGGTATACATTAAATAAACGGTACACATTTAAAAAGTACTATACTCTGTTTCAAATATCATGTTCAAGGGATATAACATACAGTTCTCTTTCATTTAACTTTCCTGAAGTCAGTACCTACGGATTTCAGTGGCCATGAAATTATTATCCTCTTGACTTCTTTGAGTAGTGAGATTGTAGGCATATATGACTCCTTCTGGCCTAACAACTTCCTGGTGTTGATAATGGCCTGTTGCTATAACTACTATTGCTAATATCTATGCAAGGAACTCATGATAGCTATTGGTGTTGCTTTCTTTGAGATTAAGTTGTGAAAACGTGGGAAAAAACACACACATGAAGTTAACTCAGGTCTATTTACGTTTCTATGTACCTATGAAAAAAATTTTAATTTTAAAATTGTAAGATCAGTTCAAATTTTAATATAAAATGGAAATGTACTTCTGTCACATATAGTGAATAAGTTTCAGCATACGGTCATTTTTAAAAATAATTAAGGAAATACACACATACACATATTTACTACTTAGACTCAATATAGTATCTTCCCATGGCAAAAAAGCACTAAGCACCATGAATATACCTTTAGTTTAAAATGATTTATTACTGAAATAGTGCCATTATTGTTTAATACTTTACTTATTTATTCATTGAAAGGTAAAAATGCCTGAGAAGTCTGGATAACCACAAATCATAGAAGCTAGGTAATTATTTCTGAGACTTGTGCATAGAATGGCATATATATTAAAAGCTGTATTTATGAAAACAGGATAAATTGTTGAGTCACTTGTAAAATGGAAAGGTTTATGCACGGGATACTTTTAGTAAGAAAATACAAATTTTAAGCCGTAGATGATTTCATGCCAGTATAGGTTGACAATTTCTTTTGTCTGTTAGTAATATAAAACACAATATCATGTCTTACTAATCTTGATATGTCTGTCTCAGTGCAGTTCTACACTGTTTTCACTTTTGTCCTAGAATAGTGGTTACCATGCCAGTGTTTTCCCTTTGGAGCTCTTGCTGGTGTCTCCTTCCATTCTCCAGGACAGTGTACTGACTATAATAGTACCAGGCTCTTAATGATGTGTTTAGTTTAAGACTTATTTTAGTCATTTTTCAAATAGAAGTGGGCCCTAAACCAGTCTGACTAGTGTCCTTACAAGAAACGAAAATGCAGACAGATATACATCAAAAATAGACATACAAGGGATCCAAGATGGCGGCGGCCGGCGCGGACATATTTTGATTTCGGGGTAAACAGTCAAAAGGCGGGAAGTGTTGCAGGATGCTGTACAAAGGGCATGACCCCTTCTAAATCTCACCCAGCTACACAGGGACCATGGAAGATCCCTGGGCAGGGCACCCATTCACACTCTCAGCCACGCTAGGAAGCCTCTGGACCCGGGAATCGGGATAACCAATCCCCAAACAGGAGAGACCCCCAGTAAGTTCCAACCCAATACCCAGCCAGCAGATTCAGAACCCACACAGAGATAATCCCCACCTTGCTGGGCAATCCCAGGTCTCACACAGACGATCCAATTATCTGGCGAAAGGTTGTGACCCTTGGAAGTGAGCATAGCTCCGCTGCAAAGTGCCTTCAGACCGCAGATAGCAGTCTGTGATGTCAATGGCCAGTTTCCAAGCCGTAGAAGCGACAAGGCTACTGGAGCTGAACTGCAGATTTACCCGCTACAGGAACCAACCCCGGGCAAACTGCGAGATATTTGAAATTGTCATATATCGGACTTTTGTACTAGTACGGGCCCTTCTGGCGGGGAACCAGAGCTTATTTGTACACAGCTCCGCCACCTGGATTAGTTAGGTCTCCACCTGGGAGGTGGGGCTGAATGACTCACCTTATAGGGGTGGAGTAAGGCAACCCTACTTCTACACCAAAGCGCTGCCTTTGGACCCAAGTCCAGAAGACAGCAAAAAAAAATTCCACATGGCCAGAGCCCTCAGACAAAAAAAAAAAACAAAAAAAAAACAAAAACAAAAACAAACAAAAAAAAAAACAGAGTGAAATGTCTCCAACAAAAGAAAGCAACGCTATTCTGTCCAGCCCGAACCACCTCACCACAACTGAAACACATGAAAATGATGACAATTCTACATTATGGAAAGTGATAGAGTCCCTTCAAGAAGAACTTAAAACTATGAAGAAATTCAAAGAAGCCACAATTTTACAAGTCAAAACAACGAATAACACCATTAAAGAGCTCCAAGCCAAGGTGACCCAGCTTGAACAAGAAAAGGATAAAGCAATGAAAGATCTCCAGGCAAAAACAAGCAAACTGGAGAAAGAAATGTACAAAACGAGCAATACCATTCACAACATGAAAATAGAAAAGGAAACAATAAAGAAAACACAGTCAGAGTTAAAAAAGGAAATGGAGAATCAAGAGAAGAGAACAGGAACTATGGATGTGAGTATGAAAAATAGGATGCAAGAGATGGAAGACAGGATCTCAGGCATGGAAGATTCGATGGAAGAAATCAGTACAACATCCAAAGAAAATGAGAAAGCTACAAACTCTCTCACCCACAACATCCAAAAAATCAAGCACTCAATGAAAAGACGGAACATAAGAATTATAGGCATAGAGGAAAGAGAAGACTCCCGACTCCATGGTCCAGGAAATATCTTCAACAAAATCATAGAAGAAAACTTCCCAAACCTAAAGAAAGATGTGCCAGTAAAAATCCAAGAGGCTTACAGAACACCAAACAGATTAGATCAGAAAAGAAACTCCTCTCTCCACATAATAATAGAAACTGCAAATGTAGAGAACAAAGAAAGGATATTAAAAGCTGTAAGAGAAAAAGGCCAAGTCACATACAATGGCAGACCCATCAGAATCACAACTGACTTCTCCTCAGAAACTTTAAAAGCTAGAAGGGCCTGGACAGATGTCCTACAAGCCCTGAGAGAACATAGGTGCCCAGCCAGTCTACTATACCCAGCAAAACTCTCTATCAACATAGAAGGAGAAAACAAGATATTCCATGACAAAATCAAATTCAAACAGTATCTCCTCACAAGCCCAGCCCTACAGAAGATCCTAGAAGGAAAATTCCAACACAGAGAAGATAACTACACCCAAGAAAACAGAGGAAATAGAAACCTCCACAGCAATTAAACAAAAAAGAAACACAAGACACCAGGCTATACCAAAATAATGGGAAATAACAACCCCTGGTCGCTAATATCCATCAACATCAATGGACTCAACTCGCCAATAAAAAGACACAGACTTACAGACTGGATCTGTAAACAAGACCCATCTTTTTGCTGTATACAAGAAACACACCTCACTATTGAAGATAAATACTATCTCAGAGTAAAGGGCTGGGAAAAGGTTTTCCAAGCAAATGGACCCAGGAAACAAGCTGCAGTAGCCACAATAATATCAAACAAAATAGACTTCCAATTGAAGTTAATAAAAAAAGACAGAGAAGGGTATTACATACTCATTAAAGGAAATATCCATCAAGAGGTCATCTCAATATTGAACATGTATGCCCCAAATACAAAGGCACCTACATTTATAAAAGAAACGCTTCTAAAACTTAAATCGCACATAGATCCAAACACTTTAATAGTGGGAGACTTCAACACCCCACTCACAACTATGGACAGATCATCAAGACAGAAGCCAAACAGAGAAATAATGAGTCTAACAGAGATCATGAACCAAATGGACCTAACAGATATCTACAGAACGTTTCAGTCAAACACAAAAGTATACACCTTCTTCTCAGCACCTCACAGAACCTTCTCCAAAATCAACCATATAGTTGAACACAAAGATAGCCTCAACAGATACAAGAAAATAGAAATAACCTCTTGTATATTATCAGACCACCATGGAATAAAGCTGGACTTCAACAGCAAAAGAATCAACAGAAAGGCTACATGCATATGGAAACTGAACAACTCTTTACTAGATGACTATTGGGTCAGGGAAGAAATAAAGAAGGAAATCAAAGAATTCTTAAAATCCAACGAAAATGAAAACACAACATACCCAAACCTATGGGACACAATGAAAGCTGTGCTACGAGGAAAGTTCATAGCACTAAGTGCCTTCAAAAAGAAAATTGTGACAGCTCATATTAGCGAATTAACAGCTAAACTGGGTGAATTGGAAAAAAAAGAAGCAAACACTCCCAAGAGGAGGAGAAGGCAGGAGATCATCAAACTTAGGGCTGAAATCAACAAGTTCGAAACAAAAAGAACTATACAAAGAATCAATGAAACCAAGAGTTGGTTCTTTGAGAAAATCAACAAAATAGACAGAGCCTTAGCCAAATTAACTAAAAGACAGAGGGAAAAAACCCAAATAAACAAAATCAGAAAAAAAAGGGGGAAATAACAACAGACATTGAGGAAATCCAGAAAATATTTAGATCCTACTTTAAAAATCTATACTTCACCAAATTTGGAAACCTAAGTAAAATGGACAATTTTCTCGATAGATTTCACCTACTGAAGCTAAATCAAGATCAGATTAACAGACTAAACAGCCCTAAAACTCCTAAAGAAATAGAAATAGTCATTAAAAATCTCCCAACCAAAAAAAGCCCAGGGCCAGATGGCCTTAGTGCAGAATTCTACTGGACCTTCAAAGAGGAGCTAACACCAATACTCTTCAAACTCTTTCACCAAATAGAAGCAGAAAGAACACTGCCAAACTCATTCTATGAGGCCACAGTCACCCTGATTCCTAAACCACACAAAGACCCAACAAAGAAAGAGAACGTCAGACCAAGCTCCCTCATGAACATAGATGAAAAAATAATAAAATACTAGCAAACCGAATTCAAGAACACATCAAAAGTATCATACACCATGATCAAGTAGGCTTCATCCCAGGAATGCAGAATTGGTTCAACATATGAATGTCTTTCAATGTCATTCACCATATAAACAAGATGAAAGAAAAAAAAAGACATGATAATCTTGCTAGATGCAGAAAAAGCATTTGACAAAATCCAACACCCCTTCATGCTAAAAGTTCTGGAGAGAACGGGCATGCAAGGGCTGTACCTAGAAATAATAAAGGCAATATACAGCAGGCCAGTGGCCAACATCAAAATAAATGGAGAGAAACTTGAAGCATTTCCTCTAAACTCAGGGACAAGACAAGGATGTCCACTTTCACCATATCTCTTCAATATAGTACTTGAAGTTCTTGCTAGAGCAATAAGACAACTAAAGGAGATCAAGGGGATAAATATCGGAAACGAAGAAGTCAAATTATCCCTATTTGCAGATGATATGATAGTATATATAAGTGACCCCAAAAATTCCACCAGAGAACTCTTACAGCTGATAAACACCTTCAGCAAAGTGGCTGGATACAAAATTTATTCAAAAAAATCAGAAGCCCTTCTTTATACAACAAACAAATGGGCTGAGAAAGAAATAAGGGAAACAACCCCCTTCACAGTAGCCACAAACAACATAAAATACCTGGGGGTAACTCTAACCAAGCAAGTAAAGGACCTGTACAACAAGAACTTCAAGCCCTTGAAGAAAGAAATGGGAGAGGCCTTTAGAAGATGGAAAGATCTCCCATGCTCATGGATAGGTAGGATCAACATAATAAAAATGGCCATCCTACCAAAAGCAATATATAGATTCAATGCAATTCCTATCAAAATACCAACACAATTTTTTATAGACTTGGAAAGAGCTATTCTCAATTTCACATGGAACAACAAAAAGCTCAGAATAGCTTAATCAATCCTGTACAATAAAAAAACATCTGGAGGTATTACCATCCCAGATTTCAAGCTGTACTACAGAGCAATAGTTGTAAAAACAGCATGGTATTGGTATAGAAACAGACCAAGTAGATCAATGGAATCGAATTGAAGATCCACAAATAGACCCACACACTTATGGCCACCTAAGTTTTGACAAAGAAGCCAAAATGGCACAATGGAAGAAGGACAGCATCTTCAACAAATGGTGCCGGTCCAACTGGATGTCCATTTGTAAAAGAATGAAATTAGACTCATTCTTATCACCTTGTACAAAACTTGAGTCCAAGTGGATCAAAGACCTTAACATAAGGCCGGTCACACTAAATCTACTAGAAGAAAAAGTGGGAGAAACCCTCGAACTAATTGGCACAGGCGACAACTTCCTGAACAGAACACCAACAGCTCAGGACTTGAGATCAACAATCAATAAATGGGACCTCATGAAACTGAAAAGCTTCTGTAAGGCAAAAGACACTGTCATTCAAACAAAACGGCAGCCTATAGACTGGGAGAAAATCTTCACCAATCCCACATCTGACAGAGGGCTAATACCCAAAATCTACAAAGAACTCAAGAAATTAAATGCCAAGAAACCAAATAATCCAATCAGAAAATGGGGGACAGTGCTAAATAGAGAATTCACAAAGGAGGAATTCCTAATGGCTGAGAGACACTTGAAGAAATGCTCACCATCCTAAATCATCAGAGAAATGCAACTCAAGACGACTCTGAGATTCCATCTCACACCTGTCAGAATGGCTAAGATCAAAAACTCAAATGGCAGCACATGCTGGTGAGGGTGTGGAGAAAGGGGTACCCTACTTCATTGCTGGTGGGAATGCAGGCTTGTGTAACCACTATGGATGTCAGTCTGGTGATATCTTAGAAAACTTGGAATAGCTCTGCCTCAGGACCCAGCCATACCACTTCTGGGTGTACACCCAAATGCCTCTTCACAGAATCATAAGGAAGTTTCCTCATCTATGTTTATAGCAGCCTTATTTGTAATAGCTAGAAACTGGAAACAACCCAGATGTCCCTCAACTGAAGAATGGGTTAAAAAACTGTGGTACATCTATACAATGGAATATTATTCAGCTATCAGGAACAATGAAATTATGCAATTTGCAGCCAAATGATGGAACTAGAAAAGCTCATCCTGAGTGAACTAACCCAGACTCAGAAGGATGCACATGGCATCTATTCACTTATAGTAGGATTTTAGCTATATATTTAAAGGTATCGATACTACAACTAACACACCAAAGGGAACTTGGACATAGACTTCTTATTTTTAATTTTTATTCTTTATTTATTTTTATATATTAGTTATATTTTTTTCTATTTTTCAGTCTTTTTTATCTATTGTATGCTTATTGGTTTGCTTGTTTAGTAGTTCTCTTTCCTGGGCAACTAGACACTTTTCACTGATGGTACTGCTTTGTAGAGCCCCAAGGAATGAAGAGGCTCTTGGCCCTCATACAACCTCTCAACTGAGATGAGGGACTGTTATATAAGGACACCCCACCCCAGAGAAATGGGATGGAAGGGTTAGGAGGTAAAGAAAAAAAAATGAAATGTGATGTTTCGGCCTTTTACTACTAATTGTCATAAAATGTTTAGGGTAATTAAGAAATGCAAATTAATTGTTATTGAAGCTGGTCATTCTGTTAGGTACTATGACAGCCTATTATAGTTACTTTCTAAGCTAATCAGAAATAAACCGACAAGAGACAAGCAACATCTGCTTACCCTAATATAAGAGATAGATAGGGCCTCTTCATAAACCTCAAGAGATCTGCGGAATATGGCATTCAAAGATGTTTTCGTAACTTTAGATTTTTTTATATCAAGACATATCAACTCCTGACAGCACCCCCTATTCTCCTTCAAGTAGAAGATGAGCATCGAAGAATCTCCAGTGGGAGATGATTGAATTAGTCGCAAGCCTGTCTCATGCTAGGAAAAGCCCTTTGCTCCAACTGTAGACAGAATGCTGTCCAAAAAGGACAAAACCTGGAAGCAGGTAAGTCGACAGCCTAGCTCTGCCAAGACAGGGTAGGTAAGTCCTTCATAACCCCTGCTCTACAATCAATGTCTGTCAGAGAAATGAGGCCAAATGACTGAAGATTGATGCTGTAATGTATGGAGAGAAAATGGGAACTGTCCAGGCAGCCACTGGTATGTCATTTCTTAGATTGGGAAGCTGCAGGCCCTGCACTTCCTATATAATCAGATATGTTTATCATTCTCAGGTCTCTGAGGTGGTTGAATAACAGATATCTAGAGTCTCATAATTAAATTTTGAGTTGTTTAGGAGTCAAGAGAGTGTTGTAGATCTACGAAGATACTTTTAAAATTGTGTTGCAAGTTAGTATGAATGTTGCGTCAGATATAGAACTTTAAACTCATGGAGATGGTTAGATAGTAGAATGTTAAAGTCAGGTACCAAATACATATGGACTGGACATTGGGAATGTACGCTAAGCCATATAACCCTCATAACTGTGGCCTAATTACCTCTGTTGTTTTGTATTATATTTATTATTATAAGAGAAAGAGCCATTTGTTGGACTGAAAGGGGAAACTGTAGGGGGAAATAAGATATACCTTAAACTTAAAAAAAAAAGGGAAGAGGATGGGGGGTTGAGGGTGGGACTGGAAAGGGAATAGGAAGGGGACTGTGATTGAGATGTAACTTGAAGAAATAAAAAATAAAAGAAAAAAAAGAAAAAAAATAATAAAAAAGTCAGAATAGATCCAAAGGCTGTGACAGTGTTAGCTTCCCAGTCATTAAATGTTGGATGGTTGCTCCTGTCTCTCTGCACTTCAGAACCAACCCTTCTTAGCCTTCCTTGTTAATCATAGTACAGAGCACAGAACCAAAAAAATTAATCTTCTAAAACATTTAAAATACAAATGCCTGAAGAGACATGAGTTGGATATTATAGACCATTTTAAGTAGTTTGTGTGGAACTAAATTTATCCATCAGGGCAAGATTTGAACATTTACAAGGCCTATGCTCCAGGTGGGATACAGTCCTCCATGTATCGCCTTTGCAAGTTAAAAATCAAAATATAAAGATATGTCCTAAATTTCATGGTGTTTCTTAACTTTCAATACAATGACTCCTATGAGACTTTAAAAAAAATAGCAGATGCTTAAAATGATAACAACTTTTTCTTTCTCTGTTGTGTCTCTCTGGCTTGCAGCATCTGTGGGTTTAAAATTGAGAACAATTATCAATCAGTGTTTTGTAAACTCTGAAAGCATTTACTTATTTTAAGATTTACTCTATCTGGAAACTTTAAAAAGAAAACCTGTACGTTAAGGTACCATCCTTTGTGTGTGTGTTCCCATATAGTTTAGGTTCTTACTATTGATCATGACTGAATAATGCTTATCTCCTACATCAAGGCTCAATGATTCAGAGCAGCCTGGGATTGTGAAGAATTTGCTTTGTTACCTATCAAAGAATTGTTGTTAGAACTAATCTGAATGAATAATAACAATGTGGGGTACATACTCAATAGCCAGTTCCTTCCACTGCTTTCCAAGAGATAACTCTTCAGTTACTAAGCCCTATAGTCTCATTAGCCCCTTCTAGCCCCAGTAAGTTTGTCAGGATAACACTAAGGTGGTTTTGGCAATTGCTTTTCTTTTCTGTGGGTGGGAAATCGACATTTGATATAGTATGTATGTGGAATGCAACCTTGTTTAAGAAACAAGAGGAATAAACATGGGAAACATTATATTAGTTTCCTTTGCTCTTGAGAAAAGCAAAACATAATTCTTAATAATTTCTTGAATATGGTCATTTTTGTTTGTCATTGAGTTAGAAGTTGATGTCATGGAAGATATCATGAGACCTTGCAGGGGACAAGACTGACACACCACTGATAGGCTATGGATGGCAGAGGTAATATGGTGAGAACTTGGGCTCTTGCTGAGATCACGGAACAGCTGACTCTGTGCTGGAACCAGAGAAATGGCCTTTATTGTGTGAAATGTTCTTACCTGCTTTCTGTGACAAGCCTCTGAAAGCACACTAGCCAGTCAACATCAGGCACAGCTTGCATGGTTGTGCTTCCTGGTCTTTTTATTTGTTTTGAGAAATGTTTCATAGAGATGTCTATTGCTAGGTATAAATATTTGTCCTCAGTAAACTGAATTTCCCCTAAAGACTTTCACTCTTATTGTGAGCAAATTGCTTATTTTGCATTCATCAAGTTTGTCATTTACCTGCTACTTTGTGATTTTATTATGTCCTTAAATCATCTTTACTAAAAGTATTCCATTTTTCTTTTTATTGACATTCATTTTATTAAAATTTTGAAATGAATACTATCCCATAATAAAAAACAGAAAATGAGGAAACATTACATATATAACTTTAAAATTTTATTTGATAATTACATATCGTTATACTTTGTAACAATAAAAAGTATCACTTATATTTACATCATATTTTTACAGATTTTAGCAATATAATTGTAATTTATAAAATTTTGTTGTGTGTTTGTACATGCGAATTTTAGCTCACATATAAAGCTTGAAATTTAAGATATGAAAATCAAAAAAAAAAAAGAATGGACATACACATAGGAAGGACCAGGTGACAACACAGAAAAAACACAGACATCTGCAAACCAAACAGAAAAGACTCAGAAGAAACAGAACCCCCTCTTGATGACAGAGTTCTAGACCCCAGAGCTGCAAGAAACTGAACTACTACTGTTTAAGCCAGCCAGTCTATCACACAGGTCTCAAAACATTTTTTTAATGGCAGAGTTACACAAGTGATAAAGTGTAAAAGTGCATTTTTTACTCTTTGTGTACTAGGCATTAATTCTAGGACCTTACTTATGCTAGGTAACTGGCTGAACATTGAGGTATGTATAGCCATATCTCATTTTCCTTTTTTTATTTGAAAGGAGGTCTCAATAAGTTATGCATGCTGACCTTGAACCCTTGTTGGATTCCAAGTAGGTCTTGCACTCAGTCTCCAGAGGTGCTAGGATTATAAGCATATATCACCACGACTAGATACTTTATGATCTTAAGAGCCCAATGAGAAGAAAAAGCAATAGAACAAATGAAGAAAAACTGCTAATTGTGGTTACATATACTGTAATTCCAGCACATGGGAGTTTAGGCAGGACCAGTTTAAGGCTGCCGTGGCATACATAGTGCTTTTAGGGCAGTATATGCCATAAATGGAGATTATGTCTTTAAAAACCAACCAAACAAACAAACAACCAGACAAACAACTAAAACAGAAAATAAAAATGAAACCAAAAGCATCTCAAACAAACAAAAAAAGACAGACTCAAATGGAAATTGAAACTCTCAATCTTTACAAAGATTTCATTTTATGCAAAGAAATATCATTTTTATTAGGTGAATAATGATTTCACATATTTAAGTGACAAAGTATTGAAAGTGAAATACATTATTCACACAAACAACAATTTGAGGGATTATAACTGTGAGAACAAATAGTCATTTGGTTAGAGAAAACAAATTCTAGGCTCCCAGAAAAAGAACAGATTGTTTTCAAAATGACATCTGCAGACTGCATTATTACAGTTTTTTAAAAAGAGGAACCTTACAGAAAACAAACTGTTCATTGTCATTGAACTGATTAGCATGGAAACAACAGGATGTTGATTTATTATTGGTCCTTTGTGCCTCTATGTCAGGTAAGAATCATGATGAGCAAGACAAGGCCAGAATGACCTTAGTGACTGAAGTCCCATGCCTTATGTTTCTTAGGAAAAGAGTTTTGTGATTATGTTCTTGTAGCATTCTAAGTTTGTTCTCAATGTATTTAGTCTACTGATCAAGTCTGAGTACTTACTATTTTCTTATTCTTGCTCATCTATCATTTCTTTGAGTAGAGGACATTTAAACACATCTCTTCTAATAAGATTTTGGTGAGAAAAGTCATCCCTCCTAGAAGGGATGGGCCTGTTAGAAACCTTTCAAACACTTGAAAATAAAATAAAAGTCCAGGGTATTTCCTAGTCTTTCAATTTACAAACAGAGTTTTTGGAGACATGAGGGACTAATGATTTATTTTTAGAGTGTATTTGAGAGGAATGATTAAAATATTAACAAAATGGAATTCTTTTTTTTGTTAATTTTCCAAAAATCTTATTTTATCAAGTAGATAGGCATAAAATATATTCACTTGTAATTTAAAAAGCTATACACAAGATAAAAATATCTTATTTAGTGTGCTAAATATGATATATATCATTCAAATGGTCAAAAGACACATACTAAATTTACTTTTGCTGATGACTAATCTTTTTTTTCTGACAATTCATTATTGTTCTCTGGATCAAAGTTCATATATGCATAGGCTTTTGAGAAAGAAGCCCACAGAATCAAGGATGCATTATTGGAATGAAAAATACGTGTTCATAGAGTCAGTAAAACAAGATGATGAATAGTCTTGAAATGAACATATTAACTGAGCACTATATTAAGCTCCTTTTAACTTTGGCAAGTGTTAAACAAAGGTTGATGTAAGGAAAGTGCTGGTGACCCAAGCCTTATAGGCAGGGCTCAATTACCAGGTAAAAACCTGGCAGTTATCAGTCATGATTTACAGGTCAATCAACTTACGGGTCATGATGCCTCCATAAATCTTGAAGTTATGTTAATTACACAATATATATTTATCCTTGAGAGGGGACAAGATAGATGAGAAAATTTTAGCCTATATCAATCTCCTACTGTCATTCTCTGAATGTTTCCCATGTATGTGTGTAAAGTTTAACAGAAACAATTTGACCAAAAGGCAAGGTAACAGAAGATATACATACAGTACAAAGGTCGAGACGTCAGGGTTAAGTCCTGGTTTGTCAACCTCTGACAAACTGCAGGCCCAATGAAAGAGTCCATGCTTTTGGCAAAAGTTTATGGAAAGTTACTAAGGCAACCACTATTACCACAACTCACAAAATGGCAGGATATTTATAGCAAAGTAGAGTGAGGTGATACATAAAACATTGTTCACGTGCATGTTATCCAAGATTAGTGATTTCCAAAATACTGAAAGCAAGAGAAGCTAATGGATTTCCTTAGAATTCCAAACAATGTAAAAATTAGGTTCATTAAAATATCAGGGAGTTCTGAAAGTGTTCACATCTCTTCACGTTGTGGCATTCTGGGCTTTTTTAAAAATTTTTTTCAAGCTAGCTCACAGGACAAGTTGATGACTGTTCTCATTGCAAAGAGTTTGTTTATTCTGGATTGACTACAGCAGAGAGATATGGATTCAGGTTGCTGCAAATGCCATACTGCAATGCTGTAACAGTTTTATGAAGGTTTTACAGTAATTAGACAAAAGAAAGTCACTAATCAATGCACTTTAAAAACATTAGCATGGCTAGCAGGTAGGAGATTAGTGCAGAGTGGGCATGTCTTTGTTACAGTCCTCAGCTGCTGCGTGCTGATATTTTTAGCCTTTGAATTGGTGGAAACTGTTAGTTATTAGTTAAAAAACAAAACAAAACATTACCTGATGGTTATGAAGATGGGAGGGTAGAGTGAAGGAGAGGTGAGTGAGGAATAACCAACACTAAGGTGTAAATGGGACATCTACATCACACTCCTTCACCCCAAGGTGCAGGCATCTTCATGGAAGATGGGGCAGAAAGACTATAAGAGATAGAGAAAATGGACATTGGCAAGAAAACAGTATCCTTTTGATTTGACAATGACATGCATCAGGACAATCTACCAAGGGCCTCTATCCCAGTGTACAGATTTGCTATTAAATTATTAAATGCAATCTCTTCCCCTAAATAACAGAGTGTTCAGTTATCCTTCAAATAACCAAAAAGAGGGGGCAGAGAAACACCCTCCCCACCCTCTGGGCATGGGACGTTGCTCTCTTAAAATGACTTCCTGCTGATTTGGGTCGTAGTAAACCTGTTTGGGGCCTGAACCAAAATGGAAAAATGGTTAAAAATGTTAGTACAATCCTTTTATGTTCAGTCCTTCTGTTTTCAGCTGTTTAGATGTCCTAAGGAGTTTGTAGGCAGAAGCTGATCTTGCAGGCTTTACTGAGGTTCTGGCTGGGGCATTGTGTAGAGCTGAACGGTCTTAGCGATATTGAATTGTTGTGGTTGTAGGCTTTTGATGGAGACAGCTATAGAGGGAGTCTGACAGGCTGAATCAACTGGGTCACTCGTCTTCTTTGGTGTCTGATTCTGTTTTCTGCTGAGGTTTCTGTTGTCCAGTTGTCCCTGGGTTCCTTGAATGGATGCTTTGATTCTCCTGGAACGATAAGAACAGAGCCCTGCCCTAATCCTAACTCTGGGACAATTACCCTCTCTTTTTTTTTGGGGGGGGGCTAGGTAATATTTCTCCTGAAGCAAATTTGGTTTTTTGACAATATATAAAGTGTTATCTTTCAATCTTGGTTAAAGAAGAAAATTATTTTGTTATTTTGGAGCTAAACCAGCTTTAGTGTATATATTTTGAGATCTCAAAGGACAATTTGTTTGTATTGAGTAGGCCTTTTGTAAGTAGCTTTTAAACTTAGGTCTTTCCAAATCCTATGTGTGTGTCTCTGCATTCTAATTATTGGGATCAGAGACCTGTGGTTCCCATCTGAAGGGATTAAAGATGTGTTCCACCACTCCTGGATCGAAGTTTTTCTCTATTTAGAGTTTGTTTTGTATCAGGCTGACCTTGAGCTCAATGGCCCTGTTTAATGGGTTTTGAAGGTTAGACCCAGGGACTTCCTACTTTTCCTTTTCTGTATCCTTCTTTCTCTCCTATGTAGGAGTGCATGGACTTGAGAAAAATGAGACATAGACATAGCACAGGAAGGACCAAGAAAAAGGGACAGATTATTGAATATGCCCTTATACCTTTGTATATTGATACAAAATTAGTAGTATATTTGGCTAAAGTGGTATTGACCATTGTTTATTGTGCAAAAATGAGATCGTATTGGACTACATCGGTATTGATCTTTGTATATTGATACAAAATTAAGATTATAATTGGCCACAATGGTATTGACCCTTGCATATGGACGTAATATTAAGATTGTATTGGGCTACATAGGCATTGATCTTTGTATATTGATACAAAATTAAGAGTATATTTAGCCACAATTGCATAGATCTTTGTATATTGATACAAAATTAAAGGTAACGCTTCGTAATGGTATCATACCTAGAGATACTTAAAAATAAAATGTGAAGCTCTGGTCTCTTGATACCAACCATCTAAAACTGTTTAGGATAGTTAAGAAAAACAAACTCCTAGTCATGCAAACATGTCACTTTGTTAGCTACTATGACAGTCTATCACAGATATTCTCTAAACTACTCAGTAATTAAGTTGTTAAGAGACAAGCAACATTTGCTTATCTAAATACAAGAGACGAATAGGGCATCTTCAAAAACCCCAAGAGATCTGCAGAATATGGCATTCAAAGACGTTATCTTAAATTAAGATTTTTTTTTATATCGAGACATATCAGCTCCTGACAGCACCCCCTATTCTACTCCAAGTAGAAGATAAGCTTCGAAGAATCTCCAGTGTGAGATGGTTGAATTAATGGCAAGCCTATGTCTTGGCATGAAAAAACTCCTTGCTTCAACTGCAGACAGACTGCTGTCCAAAAAGGACAAAACTTGGTAGCAGGGAAGTCGACAGCCTAGCTCTGCCAAGACAGGTTAGGTAAGTCCTTCATAATTCCTGCTCTACAATCAATGTCTGTCAGAGAAACAGAACCAAAAGGCTAAAGACTGATGCTGGAATGTGTGGAGAGAAAAGGGGAACTGTCCAGGCAGTCACTGGTTTGTCATTTCTTAGTATTGAAAGCTGCAGGCCCTGCACTTCCTATATAATCAGATATATTTATCTCTCTCAGGTCTCTGAGGTGGTTGAAGAATAGACAGCTAGAGTCTCATAGTTAAATTTTGAGTTGTTTAGGAATTGAGGGCGTTCTAGATCTAAGAAGATGGTTATAATAGTGATGCAAGTTAGTATGAAAGCTAAGTCAGTTATAGAACTTTAAATTCATGGAGATGGTTAGATAGTAGAATGTTAAAGTCAGGGGCCAAATATGTATGAACTGGATATTGGGAAGGTATACTTGGCCATTTAACACTCATAAATGTGGCATATTTATTTCTGTTGTTTTGTATAGTATTTACTGTTATTAGAGAAGGAACCATTTGTTGGACTGAAAGGGGAAGCTGTTGGGGGGAAGAGGGTGGAAGGGTGGGACAGGAATGGGGAATTGGGAAGGGTTTGTGACTGAGATGTAACTTGAAGAAAAAAAATAAAGTATTTAATAAAAAAATTATTAAATGCAAAGAAATATTTATTGGTCAGAATAACAAAACTTAAATATATTTCAAAAAATGATCACTTTTTAATCACAAAGTATTTCTGTTTAAAAAACAAACTATAGCTTTTCTTCATAGTTCTTAAAAATGCACACTTGGTAATTTAAATAAAGTGTCAAAATGTGAAACAGCATAATTTCCAGTGGGATATTCATATCAGCTGTCATGGACTAGAATGTGAACACAGGTACTATTATTTTTTTCATTTCCTAATTGATCTTGAACCTTATAAGTCCCAAGCAAATGGCATCTGCTGTATAGCATGGTGACCTTCATATCAGCCTTTCTTTCAAATCTTCTTGGTAAATGATTAACTAGTGGTATGATCTTTAGTAGATAGTGATTCCAGAACTCTCAGAATGTGTTGTGTGTGGTACATTGCTTTGTTCTGCTAAAGGGAAAAGTTTCCATGTCTGCCACTGATCAGCTCTGACATGTCCAGAGCTAAAGCCTCCTATAGAAAAGTGGAGACAGATATAGGGGGACAACACTGAATTCTCATAGGGGAGAAAGGTAGGGTGAGTTCATCAAGTTCTGTTCATTTCATTCATGTGGCTGAAAAAGGAGAACTAGTCTGTAGTCTAGCAAAAACTCAGCAATATGATCTCTGATTTACTGTTTCTATTTTTGCATTTGAACTTTGTCTTTGTTGGCTGCCTTCTTAGTCTGGCAGCAGTGCAGATATAGCAACTCCGGGTGATAAATACTTCTGGAACATAAGAGTATCATTCATCTTTTCACAAAATCTGATCATTCTATAAGTATGGCATCTAAGTATACAGTTGGGTATTTCATAATAAGTAACTTGTAAACTAATTATGTTTCTCCCTCATTCACTCATAAGCCAAAATTTTAAAACATATTTTAGCCTTTAATTGTCTTCTGACTCTGTAGAACAGACTAGAGGAGATGGCATAGAGGCCCTAGGGTATGGTGTGTGGTTAATTATAAAATTTAAGGTACCAGCAATTTTTTCTTATTTCATGAATTTTTCAATATGATATTTGGAAGCATGCATAGGAGGGAGGCTAACTATGGTTTATTCATTAAAGAGATTCTCTTTTTTTTGCTAATCATCATAAGGGAACTGAAGTGTCTGATAAAATACTGGAGACATGAATGGGGACAAGGAATTAAAGAAAGGTTTGAAAAATATGCCATTTGTAAACAAAGGATATGGAGGTATTGATGTTAGATTGTTCATAAGATGCCTGAAATGTGGTAAAAATAACAGAAGAAATGAAAGACTGTACAAGAAAAGCACTGGCCATCATAAGAATATCTGAATTCTGTGTGAACTTTGAACACATCAATGGGTACAAAATATAACTATCTGTGCAATAGATATAGTAGAATTCTAGGCTGTACAGTATGGGGAGCAGATGAATTTGTGAGTGAATATCTGTTGTTGATGTGAGCACAGCTATATCAAGTACCACAATGCCTTAGACCCAAGGGAATGGCAAAGCTTTTCAGAGTCAGACTCAGAAAATGGTCAAACCTTCCCCTGGCCTATGGGTGAAAGTGGATAAAAAGTATCACCCTCAGCTTCCTCCTCCCAGATTTTACAACCTAAGATTCCTCCTCTACAGAAACCCCCTACTGAAATTAGCTAACCAGTTTCCTTGTTCAATTGAATGGAATAAAACTTCCCCCTACTTCAACTAGGTACAATAAACTCACTGGTAATTTGAACAAGAATGGCTGTCACTGACTTATATGTTTGAATGCTTGGTCTTCAGTTGCTGAAGCTGTTTGGGAAAGATTAGGAGGTGTTGCCTTATTGGATGAAGATATGTCACTGGGGGTGGGTGTGAAGTTTCAAAAGCCCATGCAAGGCCCAGTCACTTTCTCTGTCTCCTACTTGAGGATAAGTGTATAAGCTTTCAGCTACTGTTTCAGCACCATATCTGCCTTCGTGCTGCCATGCTCCTCACCATGACAGTCATAGACTCTAACCCTCTGGAATTGTCGGTTAAAAAAAAAATCTCTTCTATGTGTTGGCTTGGTTATGGCGTCTCTTCACAGGAACACAGTATAACTAAGAAACCTACCTCCTTGATTCAGATGTATAAAATAAAAGAGCTGAGTTTCAGGCTGTTGTTGGTACATCTCCATCAGAGTAGCTGCTTCATCCAAACTCAGCCTCTATGTATATGTGTCTTTCCTTTCTTAGTACCCCATCACCCCAGGCATGACTCCAGGACACAACCATTTGGATGCAGCACTACAATTAGACCAGTGGCTCACTTGAACATTTTTACAATGGTAAAGACAGAGGCGATCCCTTATTCCCCACCACTGCCATCGTGAGGGTCATGAAATATTCTCCTTCCTCTTTGTCACTCTCTATCTTCTTTTCTTAATTCAATTTATTGTTTTTCCTTTAAGACAACGTTTCCCTATATAGCCTTGGGTTTTTGATCTCCTAGCTTAGGTTCTTAAATGCTAAGGTGTAAATAATGTACCTATGGATCAAGTCTAACATTATTAAAACAAATGGTAGATTAATAAAAGAGAAATATAATAGATTAATTAGTTCAAATTTTTGCCTTCAATAAGGGCTATTGGAAATTAAAAGTCAAGAGATGAAGGAAAACAGTGCAATGTTATGACTAGGATTGAGAGAGACTGAAAAGAAAAGCTATCTAGAAATGAGATTGGATAAAAGATAGAGTCTAATTACCAGCTTGAAAATAGAAACCAGTTAGCCTGTGTACTCTGCTTCTTTTTGGACCCTCTGTGTTATTCTTTTTTTTAATGTTTATTTATTACTTCAGGTTACATTTCCATCAGTGTCCTCTTTCCACCCCTCCCAGTCTCGCCCTCCCACCCTATACCCCCATCCCTTTCCAATCTCTCTCCTCTGGAGTGGAATGATCCTACATATCAGTCCCCCACCCCAGTTCAGCAGTCATATGAGGACTAAGAACCTCCTCATACACTGGAGGCCTACAAGGCAGCACCACTAGGGCAAAGTATCTCATTGACAGGTAACAAAGTCTATGTTCCTGTTCCCTTTGGTGCATTATTTGTAGCATAGTTATCCTGTACTATATGACTAAAATCCAATTATAAGTGAATAGATGCCACGTGCATCCTTCTGAGTCTGGGTTAGCTCACTCAGGATGAGCTTCTCTAGTTCCATCCACTTGACTGAAAATTGCATAATTTCATAGTTTCTGATGGCTGAGTACTTTTTTTATCCATTCCTTGGTTGAGGGACATCTGGGTTGTTTCCAGTTTCTAGCTATTACAAATAAGGCTGTTATGGACATAGATGAGGAGACGTCCTTGTGTTTTGGTGAGGAATCATTTGGATGTATACCCAGAAATGGTATGGCTGGGTCTTGAGGTAGAGCTATTCCAAATTTTCTAAGATATCACCAGACTGATTTCCACAGTAGTTGTACCAGCTTGCACTCCCACCAGCAATGGAGGAGTGTTCCCCTTTATCCACAACCTTGCCAGCATGTGCTGTCATTTGAGTTTTTCATCTTAGCCATTCTGACAGGTGTGAAATGGAATCTCAGAGTCATCTTGAGTTGCATTTCTCTGATGGTTAAGGATGCTGAGCATTTCTTCTAGTGTCTCTCAGCCATTAGGGATTCTTCTTTATGAATTCTCTGTTTAGTTCTGTTCCCCATTTTTTGATTGGATCATTTGTTTTCTTGGCATTTAATTTCTGTGCCAAGGCCCATTTTGGGATGGGGATATATTGATTCACTCTGAGATAGTGACTTGACAGTAGATAGATAGTTGACAGAAAGCATTAAAGCCACAAGGGTATTTTGTTTCCTGCACTTCATTTTCTAATCCTGAAAAGTGCCTGTGATGGTTTGAATAAAAATGGTCCACACAGTCCCATAACAAGTGGCACTAATAGGGGGTATGGCCTTGGAGTAGGTGGCTTTGTTGAAGTCTTATGACAAGGGGGTGGGCTTTGAGGTCTCAGATGCTCAAACCAGTTTTCTTCCTGCTGCCTGCCTATCCAGATGTAGAACTCTTAGCTCCTTCAGAACTTTGTCTGCCTTCATATTGCCATGTTTCCTACTATGATAATAATAGACTAAACTTTTAAACTGTTAGCTATCTCCAATTAAACATTTTCCTTTATAAGACTTGCCATGGTCATGATGTCTCTTCCCTGTTGGGGTTGATCTAAAGGGCACTATGTACTCTTATGTTAATTACTGGTCCCCCAAGATCTGGTTGCACCCCAGAAGAGCACATTCTCACAAAAACCAGATGATGCTATGTAACCTTGTTTCATAAATATTTCCTGATTGGTCAAATAACGTTGCCTACACCATGGACTGGGTGGAGGAGAGGTAAGTGGGACCAAGGTTCATGGGCTTGTTGTTGGCAGAGAGAGAGGAGGAGGAAGAAGGAGACAGGACACCATGGTTAGCATAGACAAAAAGCACACATGACTGGCAGGAGTTTGCTCTAGGGTTGGCATAATGGAGAGTACCAACCCAAACTGAAAACATGAGCAAGTATTTATGGTGGTTTTTACCAGAGGAAGCAGAAAAGATAGCATAGATTGTTAAGATCTGCCCAGCCCTACAGAATCAAGTCTTATATTAATTTTAACAGATCTCTGTGTATTTATTTATAGTATAGTGGATTAAGCAACTACCACAACCTTAGTAATTTTATAAATCAATTCTAAATATTAATTCTTCAACATTTGGTGCTCAACTTATGGCATTTAGAACCCAAGTTAGGTTACAGGTAAAGCAGGTAGAGGCACAAACCCTCCCACAAAACAAAAGAGATTCAAAGCTCTGTCTCTTTAGGAAAAGAGGTCTGGTCTCTTTAAAAAAAGGCAAAGAAAACAGATCAAAGCCTCCTAGAGCAGTGACAATTTTCTTTCAGTCCCAAAACAGTATTCAGCACTCTAAACAAGCAGGAAACAACCTTAAGAGACCATTGTCCCATTCCTTTAGGTTGCCGTGAGTAGGTTTTGGTTGTTCTATTAAGTAATGGATGCTTATTGTTATAAAAGAGTTGAGAAAAAGGGGAAATACAGGAGTAATATAGAAATCTGTAATATTGATAAGAAATAAGATTAATTTTTCTTACATTAATATAAATTATTGTATATTGATAAAAATTTAGGGTTTTTATAAAATAATTATGTTTCATCTCTTGTATAAGGTATTTGCATTGTTTACTTCCAGTCCTTTTAATAGTTGCTATTACAAACTGTGTAGAATAATTAAGTGTTGCAAGTTAATAGTTATTCAATCAAACTCATGGTCAAGTCAGATACTAGTCTAATTTATCTCAAAAATATATTTCCTAGGTTAAACAGATAGTAAACGGCTGAAAACAATGTTTGACTATTCAGATTTACCATAGATAGATAAATAGATATGATTTTGCACTATGTAACTATGAATAGATACATAGATGGTACTCAAAAAAACTCAGAGACCTACAGTATATGGGATTTAAAGATATTTTTATTAAATCATGGCCTTTTGACTTGAGACATGTCAGCTCCTGGCAGCACCCCAAGCCTACCTCAACAAAGAAGACTGAGCATCAGTACACCTCCATATGGAGTTGCTACAAATATGGTAAGTTGCCATGGGGCAGGAACTGCCATTATTCTGTCTGCAGACAAAATGCTGTCCAAAGTGGCAAAACCTGAATGCAGGCTAAGTTGACTACTAAGCTCTGCCAAGACAGGGTAAGCAAGTCCTTTATAATTCCTGCTGCACATATATGTCTGTCAGATATACTGGGGCAATAGGCTGAAAAAGATGCTCCAACATTATAGAAAGATATTGGGTGACTGACCAGGCAGTAAACTGTCTCTGTCATTTCTATAATTTTGGAAGGTGCTTGTCTGCACTTCCTGCTTACTCAGGTAATAAATCTATCACTTCTCAAGTCTCTGATGCAATAAAGACTAGATAGTTATAGTCTCACAGTTAGTCTTCAATTGTTTAGGAATTAAGAAATTGTTTAAGTTCTCAAAAGATGTTTTTAAGTTAATAAATACAAGATGTGTTAGAGAATGATTTAGGTATCAAACTTTAGACTCATCAAGGTAGGATAGATAATGTTTTCTTCAAGGATGCCAAATACAGATAAACTGAACATTGTGAATATAACTTTCATATGTGATTTCCTGATTATTTCTTGATTGTTCTTGCTATATATAGTTTATTAGAAATATTAAAAATGTCCTTTTGAATTAAAGGGTTCATGCACTGCCCCTCCTGGGAAATATTTCCGCAAGACTGCCTGCCGGTGTGGGTGGGACTTGCTCTTGGTGCCTGCAAATAAAGCCTACAGCTGCTCTGAGCAAAGCACGTCACAGAGGCACTGTCTATTTAAGATAAAAAGCCACGATTGCAAATGAGAAGTTAGCCACGGCCCAGTTCCCCCTTGAGACAGGCTGTGGCTGGATCACAGAAAATTCTTCAATATTCACAGCAACAGAAACCTTACCTAAGACAGTGCCCATAAAATATATTAGAATGTCTAGAGAAATTATTGGCCACTACTGGTATATAGGTGGTGATGATGTGGATTATAGTATTGGCATGCAATCAGCAGGGTCAGAGAGATTGTTCATTCTGTGTTACACAGGAGAGCAACACAACATATATTTACTTCCTCTGAATGACCATCATGATGAAGATGAGAAACCCTTTTTTATCTTCATAAATATATGCAACAAGGAAGGGAAATTACACCTTTCTATATATTTAGGGTAGTCTTGTATGCTACATTATGTGGAACATCTAATTAAAACAACAATATGATAGAGTAGCTCTTCTGTCTTATTTCATATTGCTACTATTATCATTGTTACAATGGTGAGATTAGACCGAGAGGCTCCTGTATACAAAGTAGGGATTCTTTCACTGAGTCCTATCTCACACTCTCTTTTATGAGCCTTATTTTATAGATATCCCTAGATATATGACTATATATATGGAATATATATGTAAATATAAATTTACAAGGCCAGAGAAATTATAACTTGGTATTTCATTGTTAAGAAATAGAAAAGTCTAGATTTAAGCTCAGATAACTCACTCAAGACATGACTGCCTATTCCTTTTCTGTTAACTTCTTTGCTCCAATATCTCTTTTGTAGAGTGTTTATCTATGAATTAATACTTATTGATGCAGTTTCATGGGTTTGCAGGAAATTATTATAAATGGCAATGAGTATGTCTTTGAATTTTTCTCTTGCAGAGTTGTGCAGGGCATAATGACTAGAATTCTGAAGGGAACAAACTAATACTCTACTCAGGGAGTTAGGTATTCCTGTTGGGAAATTACAAACTAAGCAGAACTTTGAGTCTGAAAATATAGAATGTTTACACCCATGATACATGATGTAAACACAGGTTCTTTTATTTTTGCCCTTAAGGGACTTATTAGCCTGGAGGGGTCATCAAGGAGAAGATAATTTTCTATACTTCTAATATATTTTCCCATAATGCTAGGTTATAAGAGTGTCATTCGAATGAAGTGATGTATTGAATGCACAAATGAGATTATTATTTTCCTTTGTGCAAATAAAGAGAACATTTTAAAGAAATTGAAATATTGTCATATCTCCAGGATAGATATTTTAGGAGGTCAGAGCTAAATTTGTACTGATAGATAACACCTCTTCATCAGTAGAAACTTAGACCCCTTAGGGCATGGGGGTGAAAGGGCCTGTGTGATTCAACAGCAATCACATATTCTGGGAAACAGAGGTGAACATCTCATCAATCATCTTCGTCTTCATAAGATTTCTTCAGACTCAAAGCCTTATAAATCATTGGTTCAAGAGACAGAACTTGCTTATTTTCCTTCCTATCTCTAGTCCATAAGGAAGATAAAAGAGAAAGGAAGAAATGTTGTTTAAAGGCTTTAGGAAGTGTGCCAGTGTTTTTCTCAGAGTAGACGTTTGTCATGGATAAGAAAAGAAGAAAAGGACTGCTCAGGAATGGGGAATCAATATTCTTTGAGTACTTTCAGACAACAAGGAACTTACAACAGCCCTATCTGTCCTTTTCAAGTCAGTGACAGAGTTTCTTGCTAATGTGACTCTTTACTACTGTTTCTACAGATTTACTGATGACACAAATGGCTATGGAGAATGACTCTTCTGTGACTGAGTTCATTCTCACAGGATTTACACATCAACCTGAGCTCCAGCTGCCCCTTTTTTTCCTGTTCTTTGTGACTTATATAACCACTGTGGTGGGAAACTTGAGTTTAATGAGTCTCATTTTCTTGAATTCAAACCTTCAGACCCCCATGTACTTTTTTCTCTTTAATCTGTCTTTCATTGATTTATGTTATTCATTTGTCTTTACTCCCAAAACACTAATGAGTTTTGTCTTAGAGAAGAACATAATTTCTTTTAAAGGGTGCATGGCTCAGCTGTTTTTCATGTGCCTTTTTGCCAGTTCTGAATGCTATGTGCTGACAGCCATGGCCTATGATCGCTATGTAGCCATCTGTCAACCCCTGCTGTATATGGTCATCATGTCTCCTATGACATGCTCCCTGATGATGTTTGGCTCATACTTGATGGGGTTTGTTGGTGCCATTGTCCTCACAGGGTTTATGATCAGTCTATACTTTTGTGATTCCAATGTCATCAACCATTACATGTGTGATATCTTCCCCCTTCTCCAGCTCTCCTGCAGCAGCACCTATGCCAATGAGCTTGTGAGTTCTATTGTTGTTAGCACAGTAGTGATTGCATCTAGCTTTATCATCTTAACCTCCTATGCTCTGATTCTTTTTAATATCACTCAATTGTCATCAGGCAAGGGTTTGTCCAAAGCCATGAACACGTGTAGTTCTCACATAATAACTGTTGTCCTATTCTATGGATTTGGCATGCTTACACACATCAAAACATCATCTGATGAATCTGTGAATCAGGGAAAAATTTTCTCTGTTTTTTGCACATTTCTGATGCCCTTGCTGAACCCCTTTATTTACAGTCTCAGGAATAAGGATGTCAAGCTTGCTCTAAAGAGAACAATGAGGAGACTCAAAGTGAGTGAGCCACTGGGGCTGCCATAGTCCATGTCTCCAATTTGGTTCTTTTTTTCACTTCATTTTTTTGTCACCCTCTTTTTGATATCCATTTTTATTCCATTCACCTTTTTTATATTTTGGTAAGACTTCTACTTTATTATTTCTTCACTTTCCTCCACAAAAAAACTCTTGATATACTTATCTGAGGATAAGAAAATATTTTTGATCTGGAGACTCAGACCGAAGGTGAATCCAGCTGCATCTTTATACAAAGTGGAGACATAGGATGTCATATTTTTGTATCTTAAGATGGCTCTGCCTACTAATTATCTATGTACTTCTATAACTGAGGAAAGCCAGGGAGTTGAATGCTTTCTCGTAAGTTTACTTGTGTGTTCTTTTCAGAGAGGATTTTGTAGAGTTTTTTCTATTTCAGTTCCTTAAAAACAATTGTGAATTGCAGTAAAAGAGAGAATAGATGACAAAAATTGTGACCCCCGTAAAGCGTCAAGGTTTCTAGCATTATTTGTCTTTCAATTTTTTCTTATTACAGATTTTTGTACCTCATCATTACAAAATAACACTATGTCTTTTCTTGAGTAATCCTCAAATTATATAAATATTAGAGTTTGAATTAGGCAAATTTTATATTCAGACTTCTAAAATATCACTAACAATGATAGGTTTTGTTTGTTTGTTTTTTGTTTTCAAGACAGAGTTTCTCTGTATAACCACCGTGGCTGTCCTGGAACTCACTTTGTAGACCAGGATAGCTTTGAACTCACAGAGATCCACCTGCCTCTGCCTCCAGTGTGCTAGGATTAAAGGTGTGTACCACCATACTCACTGACAATACCTTTTTAAAATGGATGTTTTGTCATAAGTACAGTTGATTTTGCTACTGCATTTGAACTATTGATGATGACTGATTACCTTTAGAACCACAGAATAACAACATGTAACATCTAAAGTCATTATTCCCTTTGTTATATAATAAGGAGGTCTGTTTCCAAAGAAAGTTTACTTACTTGTAAAAGAGAAATGATAGCTGACATTATAGCCAAGTGATAGAGTGTTTATATGTACTCCTATGTTTGATTCTTACCACACATGCACATACACTACACACATATGGATATATCTTAAACATATGTTCACATAGTATTTATGGTACAAATATTGAACAATTGGAATTTTTATTTACATGTGTAAATCTAATTTTTTTCTTTTGTTTATTTGTAGGAACCCTATTCTCCCCAACTAATACCAAGCCAAACGAAAACCTATCTATGTAAATATCCATGTTATATGTAACATTCTTTAATATAGTGTTAATATAATTCTTTTTCTGTTCTTTGGATTTGACTTGTTTTAGGTTATGGAGTTAGTAATATAGATCCTAGTTTTTTTAACCCTTGCATATCCAATAAAGAATCAAAAGGAAGGAAAGAAAGGGAACTGTGAAGTGATGAAGATGGCTATAGAGTTTCTCAGGATGAGTCTCAAAGAAGAGGAGGACCTGGTGACCATATGGGCAGCCTGATCCCTGATGCTCTGCAGGATTCATGTGTGTTTTGAGGAAGCATCATTTTCTCGATCTGCCATAAGGAATTTTTTGGGACCTAAAGGCTGACACTGGCCAGGACTCACATCATAAAGATAGTGGCTGAGGAGACATGAAGCTCTGGGTCCAGATGTTGGTAAAGCACTGAACTAGGTGGAAAGCAAGGCTGACTTTATATAGCTTTTCTGATTCTATGTTGTGGAGGACCATACAACCTCAGCGATTGGCAGACTCAGTTAATTGATGAATTGCTTACACTGTTGTTCCTTGACATGATGCTTAGACAAAATTTTAAGACTTTTGTATGGCTTTGACATTGGGATACATTCAACTGTACAGATATATTAAGATGTGTAAACAGCTATCAACTATAACTCAAAGTAGATTGCTGAAAAGCAGGAGGAAGGATGAACATCCCAAAGAGATCATTATGTCTTCTACTGATCTCTACAATGGATTATAAAGAAACATGACTTATACACATAATTTCTTTAATTGTTGTCCTTATAGTAAGTAGATCATTGATATACAGAGAAGTTCAAAGCCAGACAACAGATTGAGAAGTTTCTTTGTTTAGATATTTAGATGATGTTTAAAAATTTTTAATAGTCTTTTTTGCCTTTCCAGATGATATTTTATGAAATGGCAGATGATAAAACCAAGAAGTAAAGAATGAAGAAAAATTAAATTTTTAAACAAAAAACTTTTAAAGAAGAGAGAAATATCACCACTTTTATTCTGTCCTGAAATAACTGTTGTATATATTTCTTCTGGCATGATAAGCTATTAAATAAAGATAATTGGCTGAAGTTATTAGAAACGTTTTTCGATTATTGATCTGAAGATAAAATTATATATGCTATACTTGAATATAATACTTTAGTACATCATTTTTCAAGCTTTGTTATATTATTGTCAACCAAACAGAAAAGGGGACACTTTATTAGTAAAATCTGTCCATACATATTTTTTGTTGCTTTTTTAGTATAATTTCATGACATTTTAGTAAACATTCATATACAAGATTTTGCCCAGGACTTAGCAATTTGTTTTTTGCACACAATGTATATATTTATAAACTACTTACATATGCATTTAGAATGTTTCCTCAGTTGTTACATATATGTGTGGCTTGCTTAGAAATTTTCTAGATATTTATGAAGAATTTGTGTATATTTACTTTCATAATAGTGTATGACTATTCCAGTTGTTTACCATCTCCATATGTAATTAGTATGGTCAGCTTTGTTACTGGGATGACTGCTTCAAGCCAAAATTAGAAGCTGTACTGCTGTGTGGAGAAATAACTTTACACATTTACCACATAGGCAATTTAGGAAGAATGCTATAAAATTGTATTTTTTTTGTAATATGAAAGCCTGTTGATAATTCTAATAAACAGATAACAATGATCAAAAGCAACCCCTGAGACTGAGTGGCTAAAAAATAATAAAATACAAAATTAAAATGTGAAATCCAATTTCTTTGCATGTAAGAGCAAAAGACATTTGGAATAAAAAATGCAGTATCATTGGCATTAATGTGAAAAAATAGAGAATTGGATATACAACACCCTAGCAGTTGCAGGTAGATGTCTACTGAAGTATAGATAGAACATATTATCATGTGAATGTAAAATGGCCTCTAAAGGCTCATGTGTTCGACCACCTGGTCCTAAGCTGCTTTTACTATTTTGGGTGACTATGGCCTCACTAGAAAATGTAGATTATCACAGAAAGGCCTTGAAGGTTATATCTGTTTTGAGTTCTGATGCACATTCTCTATATTCTGGTCAACTATATGTAGGATGTGGTTCTGCATATTCCTGCTGCTATAGTCAAATGGTGTTTCTTCTACTGCTGTGCTTTCTCTGCAAAGATAAACCAAAACCAACTTTCTCTGCCAGCAAAATTCCATGAAATTATAAGATGGAATCAATCTTCTGCCCTTAAATTTTCTCAGGTATATGTTTGCCATAACACATATGATAAATAACTTACAGTATCTATATTTATAAAATATATGAACTGATCCCACAGTCTTTTGTACTCTAAACAAGAACTTTACCATTGTAATGAGAATTTTGGTTTCTTAAAAAAAAGACAAATATATTATGAGAATATGTTTTCATTTTAATCCCAGGTGTGGGATATGGGGCTGCTTCTGAATGTCTACAGCAACTGACTTGCTTTGTTTGATGCTGTAGCAGGGGCATGATTTTGCCAGCTGTCAATTGTTTCTGTCAGTGTGTGACATTTGGAATTCTGGGGACTTTTCAGTGGTATATAAATGCAGGAGCCCTGAGAGGCAAGTTGTAGTTGTTTGTTGGTGGGTTGCTGTTGATTGCTATTGGCTGTTGTAGTAGTACACAAAGAGATGAAAAAAAGAAATTAGATATCCTAACAGTGAAGATAAAATATGCGCCAAGGAACTTGATGCCTCTAATCAGCAGGAGGTAGTCTAATGATATTTTTGCTCTGTTCCTACCCCTAGACTTTATTCAAGATCTCTCTCTCTCTCCTCTATCCTTTTTTTCTCCTACCTAGTGTTAGTAGATTAAAAGGAAAGAAGTAGAAGGGTGGAGAAGAATGGAAGTAAAAGAATATATGAAGTAGTCAAAGACTAGCTATTTGTGGTACCCAGAAGAGGGGCTAGGCAGAATGGGAAGTCTAATTTCAAATGCCATAGATAAAACAACAGGGGACAAAGGAATGGATATATTTTTCAAGATGGCAGCAAAAAACTTATTGTGCTGCTTCCACTGAGTTGTCCTCTGTTTTGCTCCCAGGGGGGAGTTTCTGGTTTTTTTTTTTTTTATTTTTCTTCTTCCTACATTCTGTCTCAAAAATGGTTGGGAGAATGGCTGAACAGTTGGAAAAATTGCGGGTGGAAATGGAAGAACCTGAGAAACAAATAATGGCTGAAATGGGAAAAACAAAAGTGTTCACTCTGCTCTTTCATTTCTGAAAGGGATTGCAGAGATGCCTATGCAACTGAAAAAAAATCAGGTGGAGGTGGAAGCACTTGGGAAGCAAGGATATCCACAAAAGGGAGAACAAAAGGGCTCAGTCCCCATAGCTAAGTAAGAAAAAGGAAGTTTCCTGCAGGAGAAAAGAGGGAAAGAAACTGGACCACCACAAGGGGTCAGGTTAAAGAAAAGCTGATCACATTGTGGATGGTTGTGAGCCACCATGTGGTTGCTGGGAATTGAACTCAGGACTTTTGGAAGAGCACTAGGCAGTGCTCTTAAGCTCTGAGCCATCTCTCCAGCCAGTATTGACCCTTGTATATGGACATAATATTAAGATTGTATTGGGCTACATAGGCATTGATCTTTGTATATTGATACATAATTAAGAGTATATTTAACCACAAATGAATAGATCTTTGTATATTGATACAAAATTAAAGGTAACGCTTCCTAATGGTATCATACCTAGAGATACTTAAAAATAAAATGTGAAGCTCTGGCCTCTTGATACCAACCGTCTAAAACTGTTTAGGATAGTTAAGTAAAACAAACTCCTAGTCATGCAAACATGTCACTTTGTTAGCTACTATGACAGTCTACCACAGATATTCTCTAAACTACTCAGTAATCAAGTTGTTAAGAGACAAGCAACATTTGCTTATCTAAATACAAGAGATGGATAGGGCATCTTCAAAAACCTCAAGAGATCTGCAGAATATGGCATTCAAAGATGTTATCTTAAATTAAGATTTTCTTTTTTTTTGATATCGAGACATATCAGCTCCTGACAGCACCCCCTATTCTACTCCAAGTAGAAGATAAGCATTGAAAAATCTCCAGTGTGAGATGGTTGAATTAGTGGCAAGCCTATCTCTTGGCATGAAAAAACTCCTTGCTCCAACTGCAGACAGACTGCTGTCCAAAAAGGACAAAACTTGGTGGCAGGGAAGTCGACAGCCTAGCTCTGCCAAGACAGAGTAGGTAAGTCCTTCATAATCCCTGCTCTACAACAAATATCTGTCAGAGAAACAGGACCCAAAGGCTGAAGACTGATGCAGGAATGTATGGAGAGAAAATGGGAACTGTCCAGGCAGTCACTGGTATGTCATTTCTTAGTTTTGGAAGCTGTAGGCCCTGCACTTCCTATATAAGCAGATATATTTATCCCTCTCAGGTCTCTGAGGTAGTTGAAGAATAGACAGCTAGAGTCTCATAGTTAAATTTTGAGTTGTTTAGGAATCAAGAGGGTGTTATAGATCTAAGAAGATACTTTTAAAATTGTGTTGCAAGTTAGTATGAATGTTGAGTCAGATATAGACCTTTAAACTCATGGAGATGGTTAGAGAGTAGAATGTTAAAGTCAGGGGCCAAATATGTATAAACTGGACATTGGGAAGGTATACTGGGCCATTTAACTCTCATAAATGTGGCATATTTATATCTGTCGTTTTGTATACTATTTACTGTTATAAGAGAAGGAACCATCTGTTGGACTGAAAAGGGAAGCTGCTGGGGGGAAGAGGGTGGAAGGGCGGGATAGGAAGGGGGAATAGGGAAGGGTTTGTGACTGAGATGTAACTTGAAGAAAAAAAATAAAGTATTTAAAAAAAAAAAAGAAAAGCCAAAACAGCCCATTTTGAAAGAAAGTGTAATCTTGAATGAAGTATACCTATACTGCCAGAGATAGAGAAGGGGTGGCCCAGGGCTTTTAGATCACCACCACTAGGCTTCCCAGTAGTCTAATGGGGTGGAACAAGTTTAAGAGGAGATAGGATGGGGTGCTATAGAAATGTTAGCTGTAAGGGATTTAAAAAGGCCATGACTTCTGATGGGATGCATTCATTTTGTGAAACGAATTCTAAATAACCAGCCTACTCAAGATAGAATTATTACCAAAGACTGGAAGGGATTGGTGACAGCTAACAAGAAGCCAGTTCACAATTGCAATGGTTAACATGGTGGATGGAAGAAGCCACAAATATTGAACAGTGAAATAGAGCAAGGGGAATGAATATAGTAAAAGATCAGTTGCTGGGTGAAGGGCGGTATTCATATATACAAAAACAGATTCAATTTGATCCTGCTGCTATAGAACAGTGTTGCTTAGTGGCTTTAAGAGATTGGAACAATATAGAGGATCCAAGTAAAATATCCACCTCATTAACAAAGATTACACAAGGCTCTGGACAAACCTTCATTGATTTTTTTTTTTAAATAATGATTAGTCTCAGCTGTGAACAAAGCTGTATCAGAGCGTGACCCAAGACAGCTGTTGATAGAGACCTTAGCTTATGAAAATGCCTGTAACAAATGTAAAAAAAAGTTATTAAGCTATTAAAGGCATGGACAGTGCCTAAGGACAAGTGGATAAGAGGTACGACCAATATTGGTTCTCATACATACCATACTAATACCATAGGTCAAGTTATCTTAGATATCAAATGCCTAACACTTCAATTGTGAGAAATTTGTTCATTTGCAAAGAAACTGAGCAAGCTGAAAAAGGTCTCAGATCTCAAAATGTCTGATGCTTTAACTGCAAGAAATAAGGTACCTTGCACTGGTAAAGCTAACAAGCCATCTCTAGTGGTGATGGACTTTCTAAATATAAACCAGAAAAAAAGGCCTAAGTTTCTGAGAGTGTGCAGGTTTTGTGGTAAGTGCTGCCATTGGACTAATGAGTGCAGGTCCAAGAGAGATACAAAAGTCAATTTGTTACCATCAACAGATAACTTTGGGGGCCTGATTTAAGACCCTAAAGCAAAAATTATCAGACAAGAACATCCGAGACTCACCAGGTTGTAGAAGAAACTGCGAAATTAAATCAGAGTTTATACTATAAGGATGTATTAACATCAGATTGGAAGCCTGCAAAAGTTTTGCATTGGGGCTGTGGGTTTGTTCATATCTCCACAGGAAATGAAAAGCTGTGGATACCATCAAAACTTATAAAGATTAGAATTGAGCAAGAGAGGTCTCCTGAAAACATTGTCCAATGATCTGAAAAGCACTTACTTCATTGAAAATATATGTTTGTAATTTCTGGCTAAACACAGTACAATTAATGGCTTAAAACAGAAAGGGGAAAATATGGTGAGACTTGGCTTAAAAAAACACAGAAATATTATGGGAATATGTTTTCATTTTAATCCCAAGTGTGGGATATGGGACTGCTTCAGATTATCCATAGCAGCTGACTATGATTTGCCTCATGCTCTAGCAGAGGCATGATTTTGCCAGTTGCAGATGGTTTCTTTGTGTGATATTTGGAATTCTGGGCACTTTTCAGAGGTATAAAAATGCAAGGACCCTGAGAATCAGGTTGTTGTGTGTTGTTGTTGGGTTGATGTTGATTGCTGTTAGTTGTTGTAGTAGTGTGCAAAGATATCAGGAGGAGAAATTATATTGTTGCCCCCTTTCCTAACCCTGACTTTATCTGGGGATTTCTTTCTCTTTCTCTCCCCTCTATCCTTCTTTCTCTCCTACCTAGTGTTTGGGGGTTGAAAGGGTGGAAGGAGAAGGATGAAAGAAAAAAGAACCCACAAGGTAGCCAAAATGCCAGCTGCATATCACAGATCAAAAGCTCACATCCTTTGTTCTCCCTGATCCCTTTTAATGTGTCTAATGTATTTGCTAAGTATATACATAATATACTTAAAAGCATTTGCAAATATAATTATATGTAAACAAGGGTCATTAAAGTCTGCATCTACACTGCTACAAAGTGGAATGACCCAGATATAAACTCATATTACTTGAATGCCTATTGACACACTTTCAATTTATCTGAAGAGTTTAGAATCTATCATCTATCTATCTATCTATCTATCTATCTATCTATCTATCTATCATCTATCT
>CAJQZJ010003694.1:5650335-5661101 GCA_907164525.1 Lophiomys imhausi | reverse complement strand
GCGTGCGTGCTAAGGGCCCCCGATATGAGAGAGCTCCGAGAGTCCTGCTGGAGAAAGTTCTGGTAGACCAATGGCCAGATCTCCCTGAGGCAGAAGGAAGCTGGTGAGCAGAGAAAGCCTCGGCAAGACAGCAAAAGGCCAAGGACTAAACCCTGTGGCTCAGCTTTTGCCTAGAGGGGTTTGACCTGTCCGAACAGTGGCCTGAACGGAACTGTGGCCAGCTTTAAAGACTGAGGCAGAGCGGCAGAGTTGCTGATACGAAGGAAATAAGTTGACGCTGAGGTCTCCCAGAGAGAAGAAAGCCTCAAGCCTTATTTAAAGTGAGACTTCGATAGCCAGTTTACCCTGACGAACCTGCGTCTGAGCTATTCCAGAAAAAGGACTGCTAAGTGAGTTAAAGAGTCTACCCCCGAGACTGGTTTCCTGACGACTGAGGACCTGCCCCAGAGACTGTATCATTCTAAAAGGGTATGAAAGTAGTTGTTATGATTATCAATAGATTTAGTGGATAGGTTAAAGGGGTTGTAGGAATTTATAGGATTAATAGTTAAAAAATTGTTGGTGTTTGTTATAAGTGAATTTAGTAATAAATAAGAGTTAAATAATAATTTAAAAGTTCGGTTACACTACTTTTTCTTGTATATCTTTTCCATCCAAGAAAATACACGAACTTGTATTCTCTATCACAAACTGATTTCTTTCTTGATTTTTTGTATATGCATTTCTTTATTGGATGGGTTTTTTAATCTACATATTTAATAACATAGGTAAGAGGTAACAATTGTCAAAGTTTCAATAAATTTTCAGGTTACTTTGCTAACACTTTCTTTTTAAATATTTGTGTCACCTTTATTTATCTTTCATCTTATATTATTGACATATATCCAGGAATCTTACAGAAAAAATTACATGTAGTAAAAAATTGGAACCTTATTGAATAAATGAAATACATTTTAATATAAAATTAATTGCCTAAAGTAACGACAATCAGTACTTATTGAGTTATTGTATGCCAGACACTATACTAAGGAATTATTTCATCTTATTTTTAAATTTTTTTACGTTTATTTATTACTTCAAGTTACACTTCTATCACAATTGATAATTGTTCTTTCAAGGTCTGTAAAGGATCATATTGCTATTTTGATAGGAATTGCATTGAATCTGTATATTGCTTTTGGTAGTATGGCCATTTTTATTATGTTGATCCTACCTGTCCATGAGATTGGGAGACCTTTCCATCTTCTAATGTCCTCTTCAATTTCTTTCTTCAAGGACTTGAAGTTCTTTGCCTACAGTTCTTTCAATTGCTTGGTTAGAGATACCTCTAGGTATTTTATATTGTTTATGACTATTGTGAAGAGTATTGTTTCCCTAATATCTTTCTTGACCCATTTATTTTTGTATAAAGAAGGGCTACCAATTTTTTTGAATTAATTTTGTATCCAGCCACCTTGCTGAAGGTATTTATTGTTATAGGAATTCTCTGGTGGAATTTTTGGGGTCACTTATATACTATTATATCATCTTTGAATAGGGATACCTTTACTTCTTTCTTTCCAATTTGTTTCCTCTTGATCTCCTTTAGTTTTCTTCTTGCTCTGGCTAGAACTTCAAGTACTATGTGGAAGAGATATAGGGAGAGTGGGCATCCTTGTCTTGTCCTGATTTGTCCCTGATTTTAGAGGAAATGCTTTACTTTTTTCTCCATTTAATTTGATGTTGGCCACTGGCTTGCTGTATACTGCCTTTATTATTTCTAGGTATGGTCCTTATATGCCAGCTCTCTACAGAACTTTTAGCATGAAGGGGTGTTGGATTTTGTTAAAAGCTTTTTCAGCATCTAGTGAGATGATCATGTGTGTTTTTTTTCTTTCAGCTTGTTTATATGGTGGATTAAGTTGATGGATTTTTGTATGTTGAACCACCTCTGTATTCCTGGAATGAAGCCTACTTGATCATGGTATATGATACTTTTGATGTGTTCTTGGATTCTGTTTGCAAGCATTTTATTGAGTATTTTCACATCTATGTTCATGAGCAAAATTGGTCTGAAATTCTCTTTCTTTGTTGGGTCTTTGTGTGGCTTAGGTATAAGGGTGACTGTGGCCTCAGAATGAGTTTGGCAGTGTTCCTTTTGTTTCTATTTTGTGGAAGAGGTTGAAGAGTATTGGTGTTAGCTCTTCTTTGAAGGTCTGGTAGAATTCTGTGCTGAAACCATCTGACCCTGGGCTTCTTTTGGTTGGGCAACTTTTAATGACTTTTCTATTTCCTTAGTAGTTATAGGACTGTTTAATTTGTTAATCTGATCTTGATTTAACTTTGGTGGTAGACTCTATGAATAAATTTGTCCATTTCTATTAGGTGTGCAAATTTTGTGGAATACAAGCTTTTGAAGTAAGACCTAAAGATTCTTTGGATTTCCTCGATGTCTGTTGTTATTTCTCCCTTTTCATTTCTGATTTTGTTGATTTTGGATTTTTCCCTTTGCCTTTTAGTTAGTTTGGCTAAAGGTTTGTCTATTTTGTTGATTTTCTCAAAGAACCAACTCTTGGTTTCATTGATTCTTTGTATTGTTCTTCTTGTTTCTAAGTTGTTGATTTCAGCCCTGAGTTTGCTGATTTCCTGCTGTCTGCTTCTTGAGAATGTTTCCTTCTTTTTTTCTCTCTCTAGGGCTTCCAGTTGTGCTGTTAAGTTGCTAATATGATCTGTCACAATTTTCGTTTTTAAGGCTCTTAGTGCTATGAGCTTTCCTCTGCTTTGATTGTGTCCCATAGATATGGTCATGTTGTACCTTTGTTTTCATTGGATTTTAGGATATCTTTTATTTCCATCTTTATTTGTTCCCTGACCCAGTAGTCAATGAGTACAGTTGTTCAGTTTCCAAGAATGTGTAGGCTTTTTGTTATTTCCATGGTGTATTGATAAGCTACAAGGGGTTATTTCAATTTTTTTTTTTGTATCTGTTGAGGCTTGCTTTGTATCTGAGTATATGGTCAATTTTACAAAAGGTTCTGTGAGGTGCTGAAAATAAAATATATTCTTTAGTGTTTGGGTGAAACATTCTGTAGATATCTGTTAGGTTCATTTGGTTCATAAATTCTGTTAGGGTTTTTATTTACTAAGGAATTTTTTAGTAACTCTTTAAAATACACAATATAGTTTAAGAAACCTTTTCGATGTTATCTGTTCATTTGAAAAGAAAAAATTATTTGTTTATAATATAAACAAATAACAATTCACATTGTGTAGCACTGTCATCAGTAATACACTATTTCATTTACCAATAAAGTCTAAGACCCACAAAGGAGAGAAAATATATGATGTTTATCTTACTTAGACTTACCTAATTTACCTAGTAAAATCACCAAGAGATGTATCCAGTTTCCTACAAATGACATAACTTTAATGTTCTTTATCATTGATAAAAATCCACTGTGTATATAAATTTATCTTTATCCATTCTTTGGTTGTTTGACATCTACATTGCTTCCATTATTTAGTTATTTTAAGTAGTGTCTCTGAAAAATTATTTACTTGAAGTTTTTGGTGAATACCAAAAAGTGGAAGAGCTAATTCATATGGTAGACCTATTTCTAGTATCTTGAGAAACTTCTATACTGATTTTGATGATAGCTGGATGAGTTTACTTTCTAACTAGCAGTATAAAAATCTTTCTTTCAATCCAACCTCCTCACCTTTATTTATTTATTTTTCTTGGTGGCTGCTATTTTGAATAAGGTGAAATGTAATCTCAGCATACTTTATATGCATTTTTCTTTGATAATTAGTGATTTTGAACATTTAAAAATGTTTATTGGCTATATTTTGGTTTGTTGTCTGACAGATGTGCATTTTATTAGCCTTATCATTAATTATTTTGTTTGGTTTCTGATGCTTAGTTTTTAAATTTGTTTTGTATATTCTATGTACTGATCCCCGTGTATAGATACTAAATGTTTTCTTCTATTCTGTTGACTGTATTTTAACTCCAGTAATAGCTTCTTTCATGTGCACAAACTTCTTAATACAATGCAAATCTAATTTTTGATTGTTTTCTCAGTTGCTGGAATCTGTTCAGAAAGTCTTTTTTTTCATGCCTGTGTCTTAAACTATGTTGTCCATGATTTATTCTAAGACTTTCAGGTCTTGTGTCATAGTCTTTTATGCAATTGGAATTGATTTTAATACAGGTGAGAGATAGGCATCCAGGCTCATTTTTTACACAGGTGATATTAGTCTGGTTATTACCAGTTTTTGATTAGGCTATCTTTTTGCTAATGTGTATTTGGCATATTTGATACAGTTAGTGGGGCCAAGAACCTGTGATTAGATAGATCAGTGGCCCTGGGAGATAAGATAGTACTAGTATGCTGACATAACAGTGAGATAATTCTTAATGAATTATTGATATATTCATATTATAGTGCCTCTATCAATCCAAATCAGAGAAATCTCTTCTTGCAGTAGATGAAAATTGTTATAGAGACTCTCTACTCATTAACAGGCAGGGAAAACAAGATTTTGGAGCACTAGGCCCTAAATGGCACATTCATATCATACCCTTCTCTTCAGGCTTAGGGATTTTCACAGACTAGAGGAAAGAAAGATCGTCATAGCTTTAGGTGGTGGTGGATAACCTCAAGAAAAAAGTATGCCCTTGTACATTAAGGCTGCTGCACATACAAACACCCATCATCTGTGACAACAACATACACAAGATCTTTCAATCTTAAACCAGACAAAAGTCTCAGCATGGAAGTGAGGATGTGTGCACAAGAGCCTACCATTAGTTGATGAACTGTTGAAGTGTAATAGCTGTTGGAAGAGTGAGAGTCAGTTTTCTTGAATAGGGTGACCCTTGTTAAGTCAATCACATTCATTGTCAGGGACAACACTGAAGAGTACTTATAAAACATAATTGAAACTGGATGACTTTAATTAAAAAAAATCTCCAGGTAGGCAGGCAAGGATAGATATGGGAGGCATTAAGTGAGGGTTATGAATATGATCAAAATTCATCTATAAAATTCTCATGTAATTAATAAAGTTTATTTAAAATAAGGTGGTTGTAGCTGAATTGTTTTATTTTGGTAGCCTCTATTATCTCATGCTGACCTATATGCCAACCCAATGCTAGTCTTTATTAGTACCGGTCTATAGTACAACTTGAACCTAGGCATGGTAATATCTTTGATGTTACTCTTTTTGCTCAGGATTGCTCAACCATCCACGTGTCTATATTGATTCCATGTAACATTTAAGATTGGTTTTCTCTTTCTGTGAAGAATGATGTTTGTATACCTCAATCTCTACTCTTATGCTTTAATTATTTTTCAAAAGTCCCACTAAATGCTGTTTTGGTTATACAAAACAAAAGCTTTTTTACTCCATGGGAATAAAAACATCATTTATTCTGAACCAAATGTGAATGATGCTGGCCCATGACAGTGGATTCAAGTTTTCTGGATTTATATATTTCAAATAGTTACATAAACTTTTATAGTCAAAGAGAAAAAGAGAACCAAACATGAAGGCATTTTCAAAATACAGAATTAGAAACATCAGGTTATACTAAACCATAGCAAAATTCTATAATTTTAGATAATATATGATGGCATTCTTCATTTTTCAGTTTGAAGGAACTAGTGATAATTTAAATTAAAATATTGTGAAGATTTTACCTGAAGTAAATAAGTTTAGGGATAGCTATCTTAGAATAATTTATTTCTGGCCTAGTAATATTCCAATGCTCTACAATCACAAAATGTGAATCAGTGAATAAGCCTTCTATAAACTTTAATGTTGATGGTAATTTTTTTTCTGGTAACTTACGTTTATATTTCTGATCTTATTCTCATTCTTTGTCTGAGAAATCATTCTTGGTATAGTAACCCAAACCTTAGGTTTCCTCACCCAATCATTGAGTGATTTTTCTGGTTCTCCTCTATCAGTCAGCCATGTTTCTTTCTCTCCAGTGTGCATCCTCTCACTAGGTCTAATAAGTTCTTTTCTCAATAAAACTTTTGCTTGGATCAATTATTAGTGTTTTTATTAATAAGAATAATAAACTCATTGAAGGTTGTAATTATTCTGGTCAATTCCATTTCTAACAATAACATAATTCTTTTAACTTTGTGCTTGTGATTAACTATAGGACCTCATGTAAAATATTGATTGTGCTTTAAAGAAAATTAGAGAATAGTTAGTTCTGGGCTAAGTGTGGGCAACCAGGTCTAACAAATAACAGATTCAAGTGAGCCTGAACAGTATATTCCTACATGGAAGCTGTGGCAAAACCCATACATCTATGCATTTTCTAATTACACTGGTGGGAATATTAAACAGCAAGAGCAGGGGAACTCATAAGTTTATGATATTTTCTTGTAACCTTCTTTACCTTGGTTTTAGTGCATACTAGAGTCTTGGTGAAGATAGTGATCCACAGTGACATATTTACCCAATAGTCACAAGGTGGATATGTCAGATGCAAAAAGAAATGGAAATACCTTTAAAAGGACTAAAATAGTCCAAGATGCTTTTGACCCTTGTCTGATCAGCTTCCGTTCTTCTACAAGCATGGTGTGATATTTGAGCCAGATATAGCAGTCTTTAGGAATTTAATGTGCATGTAGCTTCTTCAGAGAGCTTCAGTTCATGTATGATAACCAGATCCCCTACTCGTTGGCTGTCTTTACACCACATAAGAATACTTGAATGTAGAAACAGATCCAAATATAGTTAGCATTTGAAAAATATCACAAAACACAATGATAATGTTTGCCAGTTTTAAACTAGACAGATATGGTGCATAATGCTATTATAACTGCAAGACCAAAACTCATCCTAAACATGTTTACATTCATATTCCTATACAACCAATAAGGTAGGGAGGAAAACAATAAGTTTAGAATAGACTATATTAAAATTATAACAATGAATCTGATGGAACTAGATCATCAGTTATTTTGAGGAATTCTAGGTTGTATTGTTTTCCTCATATTGCTTTAAAAACTCATTTGATTAGAGGCTTTTCTTAGTGGATGAGGCAAGAAGCAATTCGAGTCAAGTGCTTTGGGCCAGTAACATGCAATGATTAATGGGTATCATTTCTCAAAATGTAGCCAGTGAACTGAGTACCACACATTATTGTCTAAAGAAAGCCAACTGCTAAAAGTTGTCAGGTAGCCTAAGGAACAGAACAATTAATCCTTATGTATATCTCCAAAACATGCTATTGTAAATGATTCACACTCAGAAATGGAGCATGGGATGATGAGATTTCTTCTGGGACCACTGAACGTCATGGGGCCAGACAACACTAATACCCCTTTTAAGATCCTGGTCACCTAGAGTTAAAACTCTAGGTGAGTTGTAGCTAGAGCTAACATTTGTCTCTTCTCTTTGGAGTCCCAAGTACCTTTGTAGATAAATCTGTAATGATAGTGTTAGTTAAGCCATCAGATTTTTAGCCTTCATCAGAACAATTATAAACAGAAACTAATAGAGCAGTGCACACATGACTCATAAAACTCTTACATGGATTTGGAGTGTTGTTTTGATCATGAGAGGATGCCAACAAGAATTTTCCCTAATAACCAAAATTTCAAAAAAGAAAATACTGCTCAGGACGACAGAAATTACAATAAAAATCTCTGAAACTTCTTCAAATGCAAATGCAAGGAGATTAGTTTATCTAGAATTTTAGTCTGCTGAGTATTTCTTTATTCTACAGTTGTGGTGAGAATTTTGTAATCTTTGTTGCTTTGAAAAACACAAAAGCATTATGGGAATATGTTTTTGTTTTAATCCCAGGTGTGGGATATGGAGCTGCTTCACAGCAGCTGACAATGATTTGACTTGTGCTCTAGCAAAGGCATGGTTTTGCCAGCTGCAGATAATTTCTGTGATTGTATGATGTTTGGAATTCTGGAAACTTTTCAGAGGATATGTAAATACTAGATCCCAGATAAGTGGGTGGCTGGTTGGTGGTTGGATGCTGTTGGTTGCAGTTTGTTAAGTAGTCGTGTCCAAAGAACAATTAGCAACAGGAAGAAATTAGATATCCTGATAGTGAAGAATCAAACTTACCCCAAGGAACTTCATGCCCCTAATCAGCAGGAAGTAGTCTAATGATAATGTTGCACCTTTTCTGTCTATCCTTTTTTTCTTCTACCCCTCTCTCATGCTTTTCTTCCACCATTTCAATCCCCTAACACTAGATAAAAGAGAAAAAAAGGAACCCACAGAGTAGCCAAAAGTCCGGTTACAACAACGGCATTATTCCAATGTTCATTAAAGCTTCCAGACAGTAGACATAGTTCATATGACATAACTTGTTCTCGAATAATGATTCATTTTGAGTTCATATTTCTGTCATATCTTAAATATGATATTAAAGATGAGACCAAAACCAAACACATAAATGCCAAGTCAGGATAAATAGCAAAGCAAATAAACAGAACACTTTAGCAATAAAAAATTCTGAACTTTCCTTTCTGTCAGATAGCCAAACAGTCATAAAATGAGTTGTTAAACTCAGCTTTCAAATGCCAGAAACTTGCCCAAGTATAAGGCCAGCAAATAGAATACATCACAAATAAGATTTGGTCAACACCAAAGGACTTTTTCTTTACTAATTAATCAACATGCATTTATAGGCAACCTATATTGGTGTCACTGGAGAGAAGGAAATCTTCCAATAGCTGAAAATTGTGCTGTATTCCAACTGTTGGATTTGTTTAACCATGAGATTTCCATCTGGTTGGCTAAACCAAAACTGCTATCAGATGTACCTGTAAAGTCTCTTTTGAATTTCCTCCTTTAAAAAGAAATTAAGAAACAGAAATTAGCAAAATAAATTAGAATTATTTATAATACTGTCAGAGTTGGGGAAAGAAAAATTGTTACACTCCTATAGCAGTGTTACAATTTCATAGAATAGATGAAACAAAAGTCAAGAAACAGACATAAAAAGCACCAGATTGTATGAAATCCTTCACATGGAACAGGTTACTCTGCTTTTGGCCCTAGGGCTATTAGAGTCCAAGTTTGCATCATATTGAGTTAAATCATTCACATGGAGAAAGATACTTTGCATTTGGCCTCAGGGTTATAAGAGTCCAAGTTTGTACATTATTAACAGGAAGGTAGTAGACAAAAAGGAAAAGCTGATCTTGTAAATCCTCAGTGTGCTACTACATATAGTTACAGGTATACCATTGTAAAGTTTTTTTCTTCCTTTAAAATTTAACTTATTGAGAAAGAAAATATAATTCCATAATTTCTCCCATCTTTTCCTCCCTCCAAACCTTCCCATATTTTCCCTCAGCAGCCCAGTCCTATTGGTGTTACTTGTATGTATATCATTTCAGAAAACCACAACAGTCAAAATACAGAGAACAAATGATTGTGGGATGTGTAGTCCTTATAGTTATATCTACAACACAATGTCAGCACATAATGTTCAAGGAAAGTTGGAGGAGTGGTGGGGTGTGCGTACATATGGGGACACTATAAGAGTCCATAGACCTGGAAAGCTACCCATTAGTGGGACACTTTACCGTAGTGGAGCTGCCATGTTGGGCCCCAGAGCAAGAGGAAGCTCATAGCCCTCATGTGACTGATGAACTGAGGGGGGCTGATATGTGGGAGCACCCCACACCAGAGGAATAAGGTCGATGGAAGAGGGTGTAGAGAGCTGGTGGATGGGACAGGGAGGGGAGGAGGTAGGAACTTGAATTAATAAATAAACATATATAAAGAAAAGAAAAAAATAGAAAAAAATTGCAGGAAACTTAATTGATGATACAGAAAGAGTATCATGGCTTCTTAAACAAGACCTGAGGGGATAAAACACAAGTAGAAATGCTAACATGGAAGGGGTGAATCTCAGAGGGATCTACCTATAGACATAGAAGGTTTTTTTTTCTATAATAAAAAAGAAACTATAAAATTTCAGATTTTCCAAAGATCCTCATTTTATCATTGTAATTGAAGCTCATTTTCTGTGAGATTAGAAGTTTTTCTAGGTAGAAGAACCATGAACATACACATAAAGCCAGATAGATGTAAAGGAGCTGTCTGTCCCTTACAGGAAGACTCAGGGATCTTATTGTGAAATTTCCCCATATTTGTACCGCATAAAATGTGCTATATCAAAGCTTTGAGTTGTGTTAAGTGTTATCTTTGGGCTTTCCTTTTCAAGGTAGCACCCTATGGTTTAGTTTGGTATTTTAACTGTCTCATATAAGCAATTTTGGCAAATTGATTTCAAGATATTAGGAGTATACACTTCCTGTATACATACAGTAGCTGAAAGTTCTATAGCATATTTTTCTTGTGGGGGTTTCTATGAGACCAGTACCTGTCATGAATCAATGTCCTGATATTTCAACAAAGTCAGTAGTTATCTGGACTGTTAGAGCACTCCCTCACTGGCAGGAGCATTCAATCTCTCTTTCCATATTCTTCTGACTGAGATTATGTCTTGTATATTTTTATGCAGAGGATAAAGGGTAATAACAGTTTTAGATTAGGTTTGGCGTTAGAAAATATTGGCCAATAATTTATCTTTGAAATCAATAAAATTTTATCCTATGGGAGGCCTCAGAGGTAAAGCTATGATGAGTGATGTAAAAGATGTCACTAACAATGATCTATAACTGTTTCTGGCATACCAAACAAGTAGCCCTGCTCAAGTTGAAGGAGGAATAAACACACACACACACACACACACACACACACACACACACACACACACACAC
>CAJQZJ010003694.1:5624827-5650325 GCA_907164525.1 Lophiomys imhausi | reverse complement strand
CACACACACACACACACACACACACACACACACACACACACACACACGAGTTATTTACATTTTCACACATTAAATCTGATTCCCCAAATGTAACCTCTATTATAAATAGAGACAGTAAAGGCATTCATAGGATTGTCTGCTCTCTATGCTTCAAGAGTATTCTTTTACTTTTTTCTTATTAACTCTCCTTCCCTATATTTCACATTTCTCTGTCCTGAATTATTTCTCTGATGTGACAGAAGTCCTCTGAAGCCCCCAGTTCACTGAAAAGACTATTGATATTTGTTCATACTTAAAGATACAGCTAATTTAAAACTGTTTGCATATCCTTCAGTCCCAGTATTTTTTCTTATATTGCACTATTTTTTGTAAGAGTGTTATGGCTTTAGATTTTATATTTAGGTAAATGACATAATGTAAATTATTTTTTGTGTGTAGTGTGCATGGCTGGCTATCACTTACTATGATTCTTAAGCACCCTTCTTCACACCTTCAATGTCCTTTTGTTCAAAATAATCTCCACGAGAAAATGCACTTCAATACTTCATTTTCTGAGCCCAATTACTATGCGATGCATATTTGATAATATATAGAAAAATATCATAGGCTACAATTGATGTGTATATGGTGGTGAGGATGAGAGCATAGCATGGGATGGTAGGGGTCAAACACTCTGTTTTGACTCCACTACACAAGACAACAGCACAGTAAGAATTTACTTCCTTCAAGTGAGTCAATCCAAGAATAACTTTATTTATTTGTGTAAATGTTGTTTTTATTTTTTCAGATGAGGAGATGAGATGAGAATCATACCCACGCTTTATGAATACATGGCTTGACTGAGCCCTGAACATTTCTATTTAACTATTTCTAGGTCTAGGCCTGGAAACTTTTAGCCTCCATACAATCTAATCTTCTGCAAGGTAGGACCTTGAAGACTTCAGCTTCCAGCTTCCTCCTGCTAACCTAGGCCTAGAATGTTTTCAGCTCAGAGTCTTTCTTCTGAAGAAGTTGACCATTTCTAACACTTTCTGAACACTGTCTGACTGGTTCAACTGTGCAGTTCTAGCCTAAATGCCTCTCCAAGCTGACTGATTCAAACTCGTGTGTCTCCACTTCTCACTGTATTGCTCTGCTTGGAGAAACTGCCTCTGAAGTTCATGAACTAAATTGCATGAACTAACTGGAATTAAAGTGAACTGCAGAAAACTGCACCAAACTTTACTGTACTTCCAAACTCTATTGTACTGTCTCCATAAACTCTCTTGCTCTCTCTCTCTCTGCAATGCTCTTAAGTAGTTTCTTTCCTGATTGTTTTCATGAGATATTGATTTCACGACTCATTCTGTCAGACCTTTCTCTGATTGTCTGCATCTCAATTAGATGTCAATGTTTGGGTTAAAGTTTGTGTACTAAATTCTATCCAGAGGGATTAAAGGTATGTTGTGTCTATATTCCAGCCAGAGGGATTAAAGATGTGTATTTTAGCGAGATCACACAGACCTAGGTCTTTGGATGTGATCCCTTGCCAGAGTAAACATGTTGCTGGATTAAAATTTCTCTACAATCTGAATAAGAATATGAATAATATAAGCAGACTAGCACATACTAGTATATTTTCATGTATCTAGTAAACTTCTAATATATTATATAAATTGTCTTAAAACATAATAGATCTTTTATTTTATGCATTTGAATTTATTATTGTTTATATAAATTGTACCCATAAATTTCTGTATGCTAATCTAGAACTGGTCCAGATTTGTCAACTTTTATGAATATTTATAGTTATACATAAGAATATGCAGATGTAAATAAACAAGAATCATCATATTCTACAGTTTCATGGCTGGGAAGTGAAAAGCTCTAATGTGAATTTGTACTATCTTGACAGCCCATTCATATTTATTTATCCCCTTCATAAAATGGTGTTTACATAATTGTAATCTGTGGTCAATGGTTTATTATTGAAATCATAGGTATGTTTCAAATGGCAAGTGAACATGTCCCTCGACATTTCTTCTTGTAGAGTTGTGCAGAACTTAATGAAGAGAATGACAAAGGGGACCATGCACAGTTCTGCTCTGGGGACTAGATACTCCTGCTGGGAAATTATAAATTGAGTAGAATGTTGTATCTCTAAAGGACTGATGTTAGTTCTATGGAACAAACTCAACAATTTCTACCCACAAGGAACTCATCCAAACGGGATGGTCTCATAAAGAAGAGACTAATTTTCATTGGTTCTAGTGAATTTTCTCAGATATCTTGACTTTGAAATATTGGAGACTCATATAAGAAAGCTATATTCCTTTTTGTATGAGACAAAAATCTTTGTAAAATTCAGCAAACCTCTCATAGCAGGTGAGGCATATTGTCTGCACTGGTTGGAATAACCTGCTTCATTATTAGCAACTTTGGCCCTCTCAACACAGTGTGGAGGAAGACACCATGAACGCTAATGTTTCAGAAAGCTCCAGGTGAAACAAGGTGAGCATCCAATAGTCTTTACTTGTCATTTTACCTTCAAAACCACACATACTCACAAGACGTGCACGTGTGCAGGCGCATGCACACACACATACACATAACTTCTGAGGAAAATGTATGCATTGCTCTTTTCAGCCCTAATTCTTAGTAAACACTGCATGAATAACAGGATTTAACATTCAGACAATGTTTCTGAAGAGATAAACACAGCATGACTGGGGAAAGAGCAATTAGTGATTCCTTAGGACTCTTTGTTCACTCACTCAAGTTTGGAAACAAATCAAACTCTGCTCTTGCAGTTAAAGATGGTTTATTAGTTAATATTTCTTTCTACACTTACTCTTGTAGGTGCCACACATGATGCAAACGATTATGGAAAACAACTCTTCAGTGTCTGAGTTCATTCTTATGGGACTGACAGACCAACCTGAGCTCCAACTGCCCCTATTTGTTCTGTTCTTGGTGAACTACACAGCCACTGTGATAGGAAATCTGAGCTTAATGAATCTCATTTGCCTAAACTCAAACCTTCACACTCCCATGTACTTCTTTATCTTCAATTTGTCCTTCATTGACTTCTGTTATTCATTAGTCTTTACTCCCAAAATGCTGATGAGCTTTATTTTAGAGAAGAACATCATCTCCTTCAGAGGATGCATGACACAGCTGTTTTTCTTCTGTGTTTTTGTGAACTCTGAGAGTTATGTGCTGACAGCCATGGCCTATGATCGCTATGTGGCCATTTGTCAGCCACTAATGTACAAGGTTGTTATGTCACCTAAGATCTGTTGTCTACTGATATTTGGTTCTTATCTGATGGGTTTTGTTAGTGCCATGGCTCACACAGGGTGTATGATTAGGGTCAGCTTTTGTGATTCTAACATCATTGACCACTACATGTGTGACATATTCCCTCTCCTACAACTCTCCTGCAGTAGCACCTATGTCAATGAACTTATGAGCTATGTTGCAGTGGGTACTGCTATCATTTTGTGTTGCCTGATTATCTTAGTTTCATATATTATGATTCTTTTCAATATCATTCATGTGTCATCAGGTAAGGGTTGGTCCAAAGCCTTGGGCACTTGTGGGTCTCACATCATAACTGTTAGTCTCTTCTATGGATCTGGGCTTCTTGCTTATGTCAAGCCATCATCTGCTGAGACTGTGGAGCAGGGAAAATATTTCTCAGTGTTTTACACTTTATTGGTACCCATGTTGAATCCTCTTATTTACAGTCTCAGAAACAAGGATGTCAAGCTTGCTGTGAAGAGAAGCTGGGAAAGAATCACAAGCTGATTATCCCTTGGTTCATCTTTTAGCCTCATCAGTTTCAGTTTGATGTGATGTTTCTTTCTTGTCTTTTACATTACCTATATTTTATTCATTTTATTTATTATTGTTCTTAAATAGCATTGATACAATTTATACTCTAACATTACTTTTCTCTTTAAACCATTCAATAAAGCTCTGTGTGTACTGTGACGATATGAGACATCCTCAGATTCAATGTGTTTCTAAGATGACCTTATACTTATTGCCTATATCAGATTTAGAGCTTGTCAGTTTATTTTTACTTCACCTGATATAAAATCTCTTAGTAGTTTTCGTTCATATTTATCTTTAAAAAGATTTGTACATTTGTTTAAAAATTTATATATATGCATTGTACCTCCCTGAGTGTATGCTTACAATGTGCATTTAGGAGCCTGTCATGGATAGAAGAGGGTTTCAAATCCCCTAGAAGTGGAGTTACAGGCAGTTGGAAACTACCATTTGGATGCTGGAAAAGGAACCCAAGACTTTTGTAAGAGCATTAAGTGCTCTTAATAATTGACCCTCTCCACTGCCCCCACTTTCTATTCTTTTCCAGCCAATAAAATTCCTAGAGTCCTATGTTTTATTTATAATTCATTTCTTTCTAGGTTTTCTGATATAATTTTGATATGAAGTTTGATGTGAAAGATAATTTCCCTATCTGAAGCATTTACTATCTGTACATTCATTCAAAGGGATGAGAGGACAATTGTGGGAGTGGTGTAATTGTCAAAATTTCAGCAATTATTTGGTATGAGTCTTTTCCCAGCATTTTAGCTTAAAATTTATGATTGAAATCTGTAATTAACTGGGATAAGATTTTATATCTATTGTTATCAGAGCATGTGTTAGGCCTATTCCTCTGCATGTGTTTCTCTACTCTGCCATGAGTCTGAGAGTATTTTAGCAAACAGACATTCTTGTTATGGTTAGAATTGAAATCATCTCTTCCTCATCTGTGATATGTGGATTATGTCTATGATTACACACATTTAATCCACAGAACACAAGTTTTAATAATATTTAAACTACCCCCCTCCCACTGTTCCACAGAATGGATAGTGTTTTCTTAAAAGATATCAATTTACTTCTGTAAAAGAAGTACCACATGGAATAAAGTCCTATTGATATAGTTCCTGCATTTGTGACTGGGTCCCCACAACCAAGAGGGATCTCTATTCCTTTACCACTGTGTACCTCTATGTCTATCTGCCACCTAGATGAGGAAGTGGTCACATGACTACTGCAAGAGCATACAATTGATGACTTACAGTTTATTTTCACATATGTTGCGTTTCTTAAGCAGTACTCCATGGAAAGGAAAATGGAAAGTATAGACACAGATAGCTTCTGGAGAATTATTCCCCATGATTCCCCAAGAGAGGAATGAGAGGAAGAGAACACGGACCCAGTCAGGATACCTATAGCAGAGAACTTGTCTAAAGGCTTTGAATCTCGAGGTTTAAAAAAAAGCCTCAGAATAATGTAGTGGAAGCCTGATGAACTACAAAGTAACATTTTGTCTGATATGTTTGTTAATGATTGTCTTGTTGTAACAATGGGAGTGAGGAGTTTTGTTAAGCCTTTCTGAAGTTTTATGTCACTATTATTAAACTTAAAAACACTATGAAATGTTTTATTTTTAGACAGAAATATAATTCATTCACAAAATATGCAATTAATAATTTGCCTTGTATTGCATTTTTTTATAGTCTGTGCTGTGTTATTTTTAGATTTTCCAGTTGGGTGGAATAACAGCCTAACTCTGCCAAGACAGGGTAGGCAAGTCCTTCATAATCCCTGCTCTACAACAAATGTCTGTCAGAGAAACAGGACCCAAAGGCTGAAGACTGATGCAGGAATGTATGGAGAGAAAATAGGAACTGTCCAGGCAGTCATTGGTATGTTCTTTCTTAGTTTTGGAAGCTGCAGGCCCTGCACTTCCTATATAAGCAGATATATTTATCCCTCTCAGGTCTCTGAGGTGGTTGAAGAATAGACAGCTAGAGTCTCATAGTTAAATTTTGAGTTGTTTAGGAATCAAGAGGGTGTTATAGATCTAAGAAGATACTCTTAAAAGTGTGTTGCAAGTTAGTATGAATGTTGAGTCAGATATAGACCTTTGAACTCATGGAGATGGTTAGATAGTAGAATGTTAAAGTCAGGGGCCAAATATGTATAAACTGGACATTGGGAAGGTATACTGGGCCATTTAACTCTCATAAATGTGGCATATTTATATCTGTTGTTTTGTATAATACTTACTGTTATAAGAGAAGGAACCATCTGTTGGACTGAAAGGGGAAACTTCTGGGGGGAAGAGGGTGGAAGGGCGGGATGGGAAGGGGGAATAGGCAGGGGTTTGTGACTGAGATGTAACTTGAAGAAAAAAAAATAAAGTATTTAAAAAAATAAAAAAATAAAGGAAAAAAAAACAAAAAACAAAAAAAAAACAGATTTTTAAAGTATGTCCTTATGATTTTCTGGATTTCCTCAGTATATGTTGTTATTTCCCCTTTTTGTTTCTGATATCATTAATTTGGATATCTCTCTCTCTCTTTCTCTCTCTCTCTCTCTCTCTCTGTCTTAGTTTGAATAAGGATTTGTGTCTCCTGTTCTTTTCTTCATAGGACAAACTCTTTGTTTCATTGATTCTTTGAATTGTTCTCTTTATGTCTGTTATCTATTTCAAACCTCAGTTTGAATTTTTCTTGCTGTCTACTACACTTAGATGTATTTATTTCTTTTTGTTATAGAACTTTCAAGTGTGCTGTTAAGTTTCTAGTATTAGTTCTCTCCAATTATTTGTATGTAAGTACTTTGTGCTTGAACTTTGAGGGGACATTTTCAGAATTTGTAAGATTAAATAAGAAGCTATTTTATTTGACTATCACTTGTCAGAAAAGTCATCATGATCAGATGGCATCTGAGTTCATTGCCTCATGTCAAAGAAGAATAAGAAAATGCATATAAGAAATGAACACAGTGAATATAGATTGATTAAGGGAAAGTTAGAAAGGATCATAAAATGGGTGATGTCCAAGAGTAACATCATATGTTTTCCTTCCCAATGAGAACTTTTAGGTCATAAAATGGGGAATAGATGTGAACTGTGATACATCTTATTGAGATTATTCATTTATGAGAACATTGCAGACAAAATCAGTTAGGAGTCACTACATTCTCTATGTGCTCCCTCTGCCCAATTGGATAAGTGATCACGTGTGCCATTGCCTGGTAGGTTTCTCAGTGAGTACAAAAATGAAGATATTTAATGCTCTTCCCCCAGTAATTCATCAGGACTGATAGCTCATTAAAGGAGCTTAGGGCCTTGGGAGCCACTCCAGTCAATGTTGATAGGCCCCGTCATTCTTGTATAGGTAAACTGAAGCCAACCATAGCTGATATGAGGTAATTACTTCATTGACTGTGTCATGCCCCAAAGACACATAGACATTTTCCCTTTCTTCCATCCCTTTCATTGTTTCTGTCTCATTTCCTGTGAGGTCCCTGAGGCCCAGAGGAGGTAGTATGAATGTCTTCTTTGGGACTGAGCATGTAACTCTTACTTATTCTAAGCTTCTTGAACAGCCAAACATTTCTTGATTCACATAATTCTTTGTAAAAAAGAGCTTAAGTGATTAAAGCTGGGAAAATTATTTATGGGCATGCAAATAAATATTTTAAAGGCCACTTGTTTCTATGACAATTCATCTAAAGAATAATAGCAAGTTCACCCCTAGGCCCCCATACCTCCTTGCCTACATGTTATTTTTTTTATTGGGTTTATAGTATATAACACAAATTTTATCTTATAACACAGGTCAAAAATATAAGCAAATAGTGATTGGTCAATTGTATAACAGCTGTACCACTATTGCATAAATAGGCACACCTTGCTTGGCTGCTTTAGAAGTCTCCCAACTGATTGACACTTCTTTCTTGGAGCATGCATGAAGAGAGCCAGCAGGTAGAAAGAAAGTATCCAGCTCAGCACTGTTCTACCTAGATCCTTTATCTCTTCACTAAGGTGTGTGGTATCTTCAGAAACAGGGTCATGTAGTCCTTATGTGTAATCAACCAGAAAAGAATGGGCCAGTATTGTTTTGTTGTTTTTTTTTTTCCATCCCATTCAACACCCTCCACTCCCAATTACCAGCTCCTAAAGAGGTAACTCATACCTTCCACTAAGGTCTTTGTTTAATAACTCCTGGGTTTTAGAATCAACATTATCCAGACATATAGGTTACTAAGTTCCTATATAATTTCTTCATATTCTATCTATCTATCTATCTATTTATTTAACATTTCTGACATTCTCTATTATCTCCCCTACTCTTATTACATTTCTATTTAAGCTTCCAATAATAAAATTATCTCCCTCTTTTCATATCATCTATGTGTTACTATCTCAACTCCTTTAAAAGATACCAAACTCAAAGGCACTACTTTTGTTTCCTGACCTCCACAGATACTCAAGATTAAACATGAAATCTAACAATCTGAATCAAGAATGCACATGAGTGAACATGTCTTTGCTTTCTTGCCTGGTTACTTTATTTAGTATCATTTGATCCAGTTCTATTATTTCCTTGCAAATTTGAAAATTTTTCTTTACATTTGAGTAAAATTCCATTTTGTGTATACACCATATTTTATTATTTAGTCTTCAGCTGACAAACAACTTCGTCACCTTTATTCCTGGCTATAGTGAATAGAGCAGCAATGAAAATGTTAGAGATGGTATCTCTGTAAAATATAAAGGTCTTTGGATATATGTTAACTTAGTCTTTGTTTAATAACTCCTGGGTTTTAGAATCAGCATTATCCAGACATTTCATAACATGGTCAAATTATAGGTTTTCATCAAACCCTACATGGATTTCTACAATGGTTGTATGAGTTTATTATCCCATCAACAGTGAATATTCCTTGTCAGTGTTTGTTAACATTTGATGTATTGATGATAGTTATTCTAAGTGAGTTGAAATGGAATATTAAAGAAGTTTTAATTTCTTTTCCTCTCACAGCTAATGATGTTGAACACACTTTCCTCACCAAACCACAAGGATATATCCTCATCTATATCCATAGCCACCTTATTTGTAATAGCTAGAAACTGGAAACAACCCAGATGTCCCTCAACTGTCGAATGGATAAAAAATTGTGGTACATTTACACAATGGAATACTACTCAGCTATCAAAAACAAGGAAATCATGTAATTCGCAGCCAAATGGATGGAACTAGAAAAGCTCATCCTGAGTGAGCTAACCCAGATTATAAGATGCACATGGCATCTACTCACTTATAATTGGATTTTAGCCATATAGTACAGGAAAACTATCCTACAACCAACACATGAAAAGGATCAGGAACATAGACTTTGTTACATATTAGTGGGACAATTTGCCCTAGAAGTGCTACCATGTAGGCCCCAAATGCAAGAGGAAGCTCTTAGTCCTCCTATGACTGTTGAACTGAGAGGGGCTGATCTGTAGGGACACTCCACATCGGAGAAGGAGTGGGATGGGTGGGAGAGGGTGGAGAGGGCGGGAGGGTGGAACCGGGAGGGGTGGAAAGAGGGCACTATGATGGAGATGTAACTTGAAGTAATAAATGAACATTTAAAAAAGATGTTTAATAGCCATTTATGTTTCTTCTTTTGAGAATTCTCTTTTCATATCCATGACTGTGTTTCGAGCTTTTTGTGTAATTGAAATTCAATACCCTGTAATAGATACAACTGAAAAAGGTTTTCTTCCATTCTGTAGCCTGCTTATTCCATTGACCATGTGCTATGCTGTACATAAGCTTGCAGGTTTCATGAGATCCCATGTATTAATTATTGATATTATTCCCTGGGCTAATAAAGTTATATTCAGAAAATTCTTGCCTTACATGTTGAAGTATTACCCCTACTTTTTTCTTCAACAATTTCAAGCCATCCAGTCTTATTTTGAGGCCGTTCATCCATTGGGAGTTGAGTTTTGTGCAAGGTGAGAGATGAAAGTCTATTTTCATTCTTCCATGTGTGTTTTTGTTCAGTTTTCTGAACATCATTTGTTGAAGAAGTTGTATTTTTCTTTAATGTATATTTGTGGTACATGTGCCAAAACTCAAGTAGTTGTAGCTGTATTGACTTATACTTGGGTTTTCTATTTTCATCTATTGATTCATACGACTATTTTGTTCTAATATCCTACTATTTTCAATAGTATAGTTTGAAATCAGAAACAGCAAACCTTCCATTAGTATTACTTTTAAGCAGGATTCTTTCATTTATTCTTCATGTTTTGTGATTTTATATAAATTTTAAGAATTTTTTCTATGTATTTGAATAATAGCTCTGGAATTTTAATTGAGATTGAAATGAGTCTTTAGATTGCAATTGGTAGGGATAGCATTTAAAAATAGTGTTTTCTATTCTTTGAAATATTTGTACATTAAACAATATATACTGATCATATCTATCACTAATTCTCTCCAACTTCACCTTCTGGGCCCCACCTCATCTCCCTCCCAGTTTCATGTTCTCTTCTTATGGTTTTAACTTTTATTAATAATCTCTGGTGTTCAATGAGTGCTGCCCATAAGCACATGGGTATGAATAACCTTCTAGTGGCTATATCTCTAAAGGAGAGCGAATCTAACTCAGCACCCATCAACTGCCAAAATTCTTTTACTAGTCTTAGCTTTGGAGACTCTTTCTCCATCAATGCTAGATTTTTTATTGGATTCATATTGCATAAGTTTTGTGCAGTTAGCTGTTGATACTGTAAGTTGCTGTGTACAATAACCTTGCCATATTTAGAAGTCAGTATTTCTCGGCTCTTCCCCATTCATGTACTCTTTTTTTTTATATATTTTGAAAATAATTTTCATCATACAGTATATTCTGATAACACTTTCCTTTTCAACTCTTCTGAGAATCTCCCCATCTTTCCTTCTTCTTCCTTCCTTATTCATACCCTTTCTGTCTTTTCTTAGAAATCAAATAGGGATGTATGAATAATAATGAAAAAGGAGGATAAAACAAAAAGAAGCAAGTCATAATATGAGAAAATAAATGCACAAGAAAATGAGCCAAAGAAAATGCACCAGAAACACATGGAAGTATAGGCACACATGCACACTTGTACACACAGGAACCCCATAAAAATAAAATATGAAGTCCTAACATACACATAAAAAGACCTGTGGGGTTAAAACATGTGACTTGACACTATGAGACCTGGACCCTCTAAAGATGCTGTTTAGTTGGGTTTGTGTTGGCCATCTACTGCTGAGCATGTGTTCTACTCTTAAGAGTGAGTCTCTCTTGGAGAAAAGTAATTTTTCTTTTGAAGTGACTATCAATTGGAAATAGCTTCTCTTAGTGATGGGTAACATGTCCACTTTTATTCTAAGCTTTAAGATCCCCTCTTTATCTGGACCAGACTCCTACAAGCCCTGTGGATGCTGCCAGAGTCTCTGTGAGTTCATCCATGTATCAGTTGTGTAGTGTTTATGAGACCTTATTTCCTTCTGTCATCCATCCCTGTGGGCTCTTACCCTCTTTATGTTTTCTTTTCCACAATGTACCCTGAGCCCCAACGAGAGAGATTTTAAGGAGACAACTCTTTTAGGGATGAGTGTACCACAATCTCATTCTCTGTACATTGTCTCACTGTTGCTCTTTGTATTAATTTTCATCTATTGTTGGATAAAGATTATTTGATGACAGTTGAGCAAGAAATTGATCTATGAATAGTGCAGAATATCATTAAGGGTCATTTTATTGGCCACGTTCTTTTAGCAGAACAGGATTATTTGTTTTTACTCAAGGTCCATGGACTATCTAGTCCCAGAGCCTTGGTTGAGCATGGGTTCCATATTAGGGAGTTTGACTTAAACCTAATTTAGGTATTGTTTGGTTACTCCCACAAGTTTGTGCCATTATACCTGCATATATTGAAGGCTGGTCCCCATTGCAGATTGAATGGTTTTTAGCTGGGATAGTGTTTACCTTTATTCTTTGGTAGCATTTAACTTTCTCCTTACAGTACCATGAACATTTATCCATATGGGTAAAGGCTTTATAGGTAGGAACCAGCTCTACTTCTTTTTTTTTTTTCAGTGAGTCGTATAGATGTTTTCTTCAGCAATAGGGCCTTTCTGTCAGTTTGTAGAAAACAACTCAGAGACTTGTCAATAGCTTGTGTTATTTGGGAGTTCAATGAGACTCCTTTGGCCAAAAACTCAATTAGATGCAACCCATTCCTGGTACTGGAAACATTATTGAATGATGCTGGCTCAGTTGGGGTTCTGTCTTCCCTATTATTTGGCAATTTCATTTAAATTGACTTCATATAAGTACATATTTTAGGAAGCTTCTACTGTATTAGTTTTTTCAATTGTCCCCTCAAATGGCTGTTTTACCTGTCCCTCTTCATATATTCTCCCTTAGCCCTTCTTATTCTTTGTTTGATCTTCCTATTCCACTCCCTGTTGCATCCATCCATAACTGTTCTATTAACTGTGCCTAGGGATATCCACCTCTTCTTCCTTACTATATCTCTAATTTCTGTGGTTATGTAGATTGTAGTTTTTTTTTTAATCAGTGGCTTAACAGTTAACATCCACCTATAGGTGAATCCAACCATAGTGCCTTTCCTTTTGCCTCCTCTTGCAAGATATACTTTGAGCATTGTTTGGTGAGAAGTAAATAGAACACTCAGTGATAGAACAGCTGAACATTCAGTGTCAGGTATAGTCTAACCAACAATTTTGAAAAAGAACAAATTTCTAGTACTCATACTTCCAAATTTCAAAATTTACTACAAAGCTATAGTGATCAGTATGCTATGCTATGAAATAACTGTAGACAAATTAGTGAAATAAAGCTGAGAATCCAAAAGTAAACTCTAAACTTATGGTCATTTAATTTCAACAAAGATGTCAAGAATACACAAATAAGGAAAGAATTACCCTACTACAGGTAGCAGGTAACTCAGTATGACTGTGTATATATATGCAATAGCTCTTCCTTTTTCATAAATATTGAAAAAATACTCCACATTGATCAAGTTAAATGTAAGAATGTTGTATAGCACTTTTCTCTAACTGAAGCATTTTCTAGTGAAGGCAGGAGAGAGGCTCATGGGCATGCAAAGAAATCTCACAATCTAGGATAGCTAAAACTTATAAATTCTTAAGGCCTTCCTGAATATTAGAAAGCAGCATATAACTGTGACAGGGGAAACTGACTAGCTGAACTGCCTAGAGTGCATTTCTCACCTGTGGATGTGGCTACTAGTTTTGCAGACAGCTCTGGGGATGCAGATTTTGAGTAGGTGCTTAAGGTGTGGCAGGCTTTTTGACTATGTGACCATCTTTTATCCATCCATGTTCCCTCAACTATACTTCTGGAAGTCCAAGATTGTATGGTTACTATTGGTGTGATAAAACGGAATGACCAAAAGCAACTTGGGAGGAAATAGTTTATTTTCCTTACAGTTCTATATAAGGCTTCATCATCAAAAGCAGTGAGGGCACTGTTCATTCAGGGCAGGCACCTAGAGACAAGAGCCTATGCGTAGGCCATAGAGGGGTGATACTTACTGGCATGATCTAAAAAGCTTGCTTTCTAATAGAACCCAGGACAATCAGCCCAAGTCCACCCTCAATGGTATGGACTTGTCAACAATAATTATTAATTAAAGAAATGCACTACAACTTTACCTACCTCCCAATTGTATGGAGACATTTTCTTGATTGAGGTTCCCTCCTCTCAGAGGACTGTAGCCTGTGTAAATTTTACATAATTCTAGCCATCTCAGTTCTGCAGGCTGGACTTTGGTGGGTGATTACTTTGGTCTATCGTTGATTACCAGTAAACTCTAAACTTATGGTCATTTAATTTCAACAAAGATGTCAAGAATACACAAATAAGGAAAGAATTACCCTACTACAGGTAGCAGGTAACTCAGTATGACTGTGTGAGTAGGCATTTATCTACATCTTTCCTGAAAATATTTCACATCATAAACACTTAAAAGAGTAAGGCCTGTAGAAGGTAGGAATGTAGGGAAAAGGGCCAGGGGAAGAACACCCTGCCCTGATTTGTCCCAAAATTGAGAACAGGGTCAGGGAAAAACACTCGGGCTCTGGCCTGATCCAGTGCTCAGAGATTTGGAAATTCTTGCCCTTATGACTCAGCATTAAGTGACAAACAGTGCTCCTGGCCAGGTTGTGTTTTTTCACTATCTCACTAGCACACTGGGCATGCCTCAAAAACCCTATAAAAGGCTCTCCCCTCCATAAGGCCCTTTACTGTCCCTCTTCCCATTCAACGGCAGCTGCCAGTCTATGTTTTTTCCCAATAAATCTCTTGTGTAAGGTTTATTGCATTGTGTGACTTTGTGGTATTCCATGGCTCCTGACTGCCAAGATGCTCATATGGTGGAAAAACCCTTGGAAGGACCAAATATTTATATGAAATAAAATAATCAAAATGAAAAAAGCCTTCATAAAAAAGCTCAAATCTTAATATAAAAAGTAAGAGTGAGAAAAATATTTACAATCACATATTAAATAAAAACTTAGAAAGGAACTTATTAGCTATATTTTGTATATTTTACATAATCATATACACATGATAATATACCAAAATTATAATAAATTTTATTTGAATTTTAGTAGGGTTTCTGCAGTTAGCCACGAAAGAATCAAAACCAATTTCTGATATGTGTTTGGGCACAAAAGATTGAAAACATCAACTTTTCTATCAATAAATAGTGCCATACTTAAGTATTACTGTTGCAGAATAGAAGCCTCACAATTTGCAGTGTGAAAATTATGTAAATGTAAAGTATAGATTCCCATTACTTTTCTCTTTTGCAGTAAAGCTTACCTTGTACTGTAAACCCAGCTGAATACCAAGGGCTAGTGAGGTCATGGTTCTTAGAAGAAAACCTACTACTACTACCTTGCTAGAGCAGCATAATTTTTAATTGCCTTCTAAATGCTTGTTCTTATATCCACAGATAAGCGTGGCTCTCACCCCTCATCAAAGATGCTGTTCTTTGCAGTAGACAGAGATCGTCACAGACAACCACAAATCATCAAAATATAAAGGACTCCTGATCATGAGGTACCCAGCTCCAACAGATGTACCTACAATCACAACTCTTGCACCTAAGGACCATCAAGGAAGAGAAATAAGAAACATTAGAAGGATGAAGAAATTTGCTGTTATATCTCCAAGAAATGATAGGAAAACTGCACCCATGATAGCTCAACAATATGGCTGCCAAAACAGGATCTGAACAATCTGGAGTTGGAAGGATAGTATTGGTATGGAATGGGTAGGGGGACATGCAGCTATAATTCTGCCACATAGAAAATCACCACAGCAAATACTAGTCTAATCCAATAATTCTAAGAATAAGAAACATGTTATCTTTGAAGGACATTTTATAGGGTCCTATCCCTAGACCAAAAAAGTGAGCAAGAATTGTTCTTCTTCTGGCATGATCTGCCTAATTTGCTATACATTGTCAAGCCAAGAAGTCATATAGATGTAAGTAACACTAAAAGGACTTGGTTGCACACACACACACACACACACACACACACACACACACACACACACACATATATGAATTTGAGAGGGGATGAGGAGGTGCATGGAATGGATGGGAGGTAATAAGTGGAAAGGGAAATGATGCAATTATATTTAATTTAAAATATAAATACATTCAATAAAAAGAAAATTCTTTTTTAGCCCAATCACTATCTTCCTGTCTGTTTAATGTACTCAACATGACAAAGCATCCCATTTTAACCTGTCATTTTTTAAGTCATTGTGGTATTCACAGAATACTTAATAATGCTATAATTTCTCTTTCTCTCTGTGTGTAATGATGAGAAAGGTAATATTGGTATGGAATAAGAAGGGGCTAAGGATTCTGTTTATTATGTTATACAGAATAGCATCAATATAAATACTACTTGTCCAATCCAAGTACCAATTATTCCAAGGATAAGAAACTTTTAATATGAATAAGGAAAGAGGAAAAAAATACCCAACAATTTCTTTTCATATATCTATCATAGTTCCAGCACATAGTCTGAATCATCTCTTTTAATTAATATATAATACTGTGAAGTCCACTTATATTTTGTTCTATTATTATTGTTGTTATTATTTATTATAGTGTAGGGGTTGTATCTATATTTTTATATATGTGAGGCAAGAGTTCTACTACTGAGATCTAACCTAATCCTCCTTTTATGAGTCTCAGTTTATAAATATATGCACAAACACACAGATATAAATATAAATAAATAAAGGTTAGAGAAATTACTTAACTTTTTACAGTTGAGTGTGAGGAATTTGAAAAGTCTGGCATTAAATTTTGTATGTGTGTGTGTATGGGTGTGTATATTTGTATATGTACATGTGTAATATCCATATGTCTATGTATATATATATCTTTCAGCATACTTTTACAAAAATATTTTAGAATTAATCTATAATATACTATGTATTAATACAATTCTTGGTGCTTATTGGGAATTATTAGTAAAAACATGCTGTGTTTCCCTCAATTTTCTTCTTGAAGAGTTGGGCATACCACTGTGATGAAGTGTTCAAAGCAGACCACCCAATACTCTGTCAATCAGTATTCCTAATGGTGAATTATAAAGTGAGAACAACTTTGAGTCTCAAATGAGCTGACATGGTTTGTGGTGCATGATGTAAACACAAGATCAGCAATTTATTCACTCAAGGGACTCATGATACCTGCGAGGACATCTTAAAGAGCTAATAGATTTCCAGGATTCTAAGCAATTTTCACAGAACTCTGGATCATGAAATAGGTTCTCACTTGAGCCAGAAAACATCTTATAGTTTCATATAAGGAAGCTGTTCTCCTTCCCCAGGTGAGGATGATGATTTTCTAAAGTTAATACCATTCAGAAATTGTGTCTCATTCCACAGTGTATGCTTTGTAGGGCGTTAGAGACAGATCTTCACGTGAGGCTGTTTCCATCTTATCATCAAAGGTTTTAGATGCTTCAGGACACTGAAGAAGGATCCATTTGTCACAGTAACAAAATAAAGTCTCTGAGGAACAACGCCGATCATTGAATCATCTTGTTTTCCTAATTTTCTTTTAGCCACAGAGCTACAAATTCTGGGGTTTTGATAATACATTTTTTTTAATTTACTTTTTTCATCTCTAATCCATACTGAAGACTAAAGAGTTAGGAGAATATGATGTTCAAGAGACACTAACAGTTTTAGCAGCATTCTCTCTGGGAAGAGACACATCTCCTAGTTGGGTGAAGAAGGAAATGGGGATTCCTCTAGAATCAACCTGTGCTCTTATGTTTATAGGGCTTGCTGCGTCCTCACAAAACACTGAGCTTGCAAATCCAGCAGCTTCAAAAATCCATGTCTGTTAAAACATACTTTCCTGTTAATGTCACATGCTTCCCCTCTTCCTACAGATGAAACCATGAAGTAAATGACTATGGAGAATGACTCGATGGTAACTGAGTTTGTTTTTATGGGATTAACAGACCAACCTGAGTGCCAGCTGCCTTTGTTTTTTGTGTTCTTGCTGAACTATACAGCCACTGTGATGGGAAATTTGAGCTTAATGATTCTCATTTGTCTGAATTCACACCTTCACACCCCAATGTACTTTTTTCTGTTCAATTTGTCCTTCATTGATTTCTGCTATTCATTTGTCTGTACTCCCAAAATGCTGATGGGCTTTGTTTCAGAAAAGAGCATCATCTCTTATACAGGATGCATGACTCAGGTATTTTTTTTCTGCCTTTTTGTTAATTCTGAGTGTTATGTGCTGACAGCAATGGCCTATGATCGTTATGTGGCTATATGTAAACCCTTGATTTATGCCATCCTTATGTCTCCTAGGACCTGTTCTCTGATAATATTTGGGTCCTACTTGATGGGGTTTGCAAGTGCCATGGCTCACACTGGCTGTATGATTAGGCTCAGCTTTTGCAATTCCAATATCATCAACCACTACATGTGTGAAATCTTCCCCCTTCTCCAGCTCTCCTGCAGCAGCACCTATGCCAATGAGTTTGTGAGTTCTCTTATTGCCTGCATAGTTGTCATTGTATCCGGCCTTGTTATCTTAATGTCATATGCTTCCATACTTTTAAATATTACTCATATGTCATCAGCTACAGGTTGGTCCAAAGCTTTGGGCACTTGTGGTTCTCACATTGTTACTGTTAGTCTATTCTATGGATCTGGGCTGCTTACTTATGTCAAACCAGCATCTGCTGAGTCTATAGACCAGGGGAAATTTTTCTCAGTGCTTTACACTCTGATAGTACCCATGCTGAATCCTCTCATTTATAGTCTCAGGAACAAGGATGTCAAACTTGCTGCAAAGAGAACTATGAAGAGATTCACAAGCTGAGTGTACAGGCACGTTTGCAATAGTCTCTCACTGAATTGTAGGATCTTCTCATTTTCATTCCTTCCCCATTAACTTTCTTCTATTCTTCCCTTTCTTCTTTTTTCTTTTCATGACTTTTATCATACTGTTCAGAATTTCTACTGTGTTACATACACACACACACCACCACCACCACCACTACCACCACCACCGCCACCTCCACTACCAACACCAGTACCAGCACTACCACCTACCAACACTTTCTCCTTCATTATCATCTGCCAGGAAGCTTTGTGGACCTATTCTTGGATTTGAGACTCATCCACCCTCAAAATTATCCATCTTGATCTTTATCAACTATTCCAGATGAAGACTTTTGTCTGACATATTTCTTTACATAAAGATAATACCGTTTGTATTTTCCTTTATATATTCTTTATGAAAATAGATCTATGGGACTGTGATGAGTCCTAGGAATAAAACCTAGGAAGACGAGCCTTCACCATTGTACTACCAATCCTTAAGTTCAGGTGTGTATTATTTCTAAGAAGAGGTAACCAGATAATTAGTTTTTGAAAAAAAAGTATTTATTTATGCAAAAAGAATGGAAAGAAATAGAATAGTAAAGAGACAGAGAACTTTCAGAGAGTTGATTCAGATGGATCCAAATGAAGGAAATATTAGAATGATGGTCCAGCCAAGTTGCCTATAGAAGAGACATTACCCACAAGGCTTTAGTACCTAAGTAGAAAAAAAAGTAAATATCCATGCAAGCATGACTTTGTAGTGGAGTGAATAGAGCAAGCTATGAAGTGACATTTCAATGTGTTTGTTTATATCAATGATCATTTTTCCAAGGATGGTGAAGCTGAGTGTTTGAATCAAGCTTTTCTATGAAACATGTCAGTATTTCTCTAATAAAATATATACTTTAGGAAGCCTATTAGATGTTATATCTTTACTGAAAAGCAAAATTATTCATTCACAATAAAAATTAATAGATGATGGGGTAGTGTTAAGTATTCTAAATGTTAACTGGTCCTGTTTGCTGTCTGTTACATTGGTTAAATAAATGCTGAGGTCTGGTATTGGACAAAGACAGAGAAAGGTGGGACTTCCTGAGATTAGAACAGGAAGCCTGTGCTTTAGACAGAAGATTCATGCATTCCAGCCAGGAGCTGGAAGAAGGAGGACACACACCATGGGTTAGAAAAAAAGAACCTCATTCCACATGGCCAGGAACATCTGCATAGCGTGGAGAATAGCAGCCCAAGGGGACATATGTATGCATGGGGTCATATTTGGGTAATAGAAGTAAGAGCTAGCTTAGGTGGGCCAAGATTGCTCAATTCAGGCCAAAGCTTGTTAAAATCCATGTGGTCTCTGTGTGCTTCTTTATAATGGTGGGATAAGGATTAACAACTGCCTAACCAATTAATGATAACCTAAATACTAGTTAAATCATTTAATTAGCTTTTTTTTTCTACAAATAGAAATGATGCTCTACAAAATTTTCTTATGTGTATCTAGTATAGAAGGCACATTGTCATTTTTTTTTTTAATCTCAGCTTTATAGGAATTCAGGATACATAACCATCAGTGGAAATATAGTAGTCAGAGAATGATTTTTCAAACTGGATTCTTATATATACTTGAAGATCATGGTATTTGATAGTTCTAAAATGGTAGATTAGTAAAATAGGCTTATAAAAGAGAGCAAGTTAAGATGATTAATTCAACCTGATTAAAATTATTGATATTAGACATTAAAGCATTCATATTCATTATAATTTTTTATATTTAAATACATTATAATTTTTAAAGACAATTATCAATGCATGAGATGTAATTCTTTTGTTTTCATTTGTTATAATACTTGAAAGTGAAGTTATTAAAATTGTTTGATTTACATTTTTGGTTAAATAAGATATTTTTAATAAAAGTATAGAATAATTGTTGAATACACAGGATAAGGTTATGGAAGTTCCACTTCCAAAATCCTTGGAACCTAGTGAATATACACTGTGAGTCGTAGGAATAGAATACACTCTGTGGACCTTATAGTCTGACTAGAGTTGACTAGATTTGGAGAAAATATGAACAAATATTCTTGGCACAGTTTTGTCAAGTAAAATGGGCTGATTTTACAGTTGTAATTATGTATATCAACCTGGGAAAATATTGATTTAACATCTTAATGTGCTTGCATTTGATAATAATTATGAAAAAATTATTAAACTTGATAAAAGTTATAGAGGAATTATTAAAATTTAAAAACTAGTACTACAAATAAGTTAGATGCAAGATAAGTTTTAATGGTAAATTCATTTGACAATTAGTATTTAGGTGGACTGTATATATGTTTGTTAAAAATATGAACATAGTCTATATATACTTCTTATCTAATTTGTGTATCATTATATCTCAGTTTGCATAGTTGGAAGGTGAAGCTTTGTTTCATAACCCCTTTTTAACAAATGTCAAGCACATATTAAATTCAAAATAAAAAAAGCTTAATTACATTGATTTGTGTGTCTTAGATGTTATTTAACAAAAAGGACAACATCTTCAGGCTCAATAGTCAAAGAATGTATGACATTTGAAATCTCACGATTCTCCCCTTTCTCAACAACCAGACTTTGGATATAGGTCTTCATCTAGGAGTGAAGCCTTGTGAAAGTGTCCCCATATGTGTTTTAATGTAAAATAACTGCTGTCATTATGTAAGTCTTACTTAGGAAATCATATTGTTGAGATTTCATAGGTACAGCTTTCTTGTCATGTATAGAAGATACCATCTATCAAGAGGTATTTTTATCTTCTGGCTCTCATAATCATTCCAATCCCTCCACCATAATTATCCCTGAGACTTAGGTGTAGGGGTTGCATTATAGTTGCATCAGATGAGATTAGTATAAATTTCTTTTTATTTTTTACCACTTATGAATCTCTGTAATAGTCACCATTTCTTGTAAAAGAAACTTCTTTGATAAAGGATGAGAACTAAAGAATAAATACTTTCTAATCTATGACTATTAGGTCAGGGAAGAAATAAAGGAGGAAATCAAAGACTTCCTAAAACTCAATGAAAATGAAGGCACAACATACCCAAACCTATGGGACACAATGAAAGCAGTGCTACGTGGAAAGTTCATACCACTAAGTTACTTCAAAAAGAAAATTGTGACAGCTCATATTAGCAACTTAACAGCACAACTGGAAGAACTAGAAAAAAAGAAGCAAACATTCCCAAGAGGAGCAGAAGGCAGGAAATCATCAAACTCAGGGCTGAAATCAACAACTTAGAAACAAAAGGAATACAAAGAATCAATGAAAACAAGAGTTGGTTCTTTGAGAAAATCAACAAAATAGACAAACCCTTAGCCAAACTAACTAAAAGGCAGAGGGAAAATACCCAAATCAACAAAGTCAGAAATGAAAAGGGAGAAATAACAACAGACATTGAGGAAATCCAAAGAATATTTAGATCTTACTTCAAAACCCTTTATTCCACAAAATTTGGAAACCTACGTGAAATGGACAACTTTCTTCATAGATTCCACCTACCCAAGTTAAATCAAGATCATATTAACAAATTAAAGAGTCCTATAACCCCTAAGGAAATAGAAACAGTCATTAAAAGTCTCCCAACCAAAAAAATCCCAGAGCCAGATGGTTTCAGCATAGAATTCTACCAGACCTTTAAAGAAGAGCTAATACCAATACTTTCCAGACTCTTCCCCAAAACAGGAACAGAAGGAACACTGCTAAACTCGTTTTATGAGACCATAGTCACCCTGATACCTAAACCACAAAAGACCCAACCAAGAAAGAAAATTTCAGACCAATTTCCCTCATGAACATAGATGCTAAAATACTCAACAAAATACTTACAAACTGAATCCAAGAACACATCGAAAGTATCATACACCATGATCAAGTATGCTTCATCTCAGGAATGCAGGGGTGGTTCAACATAGGAAAATCCATCAACTTAATCCACCATATAAACAAGCTGAAAGAAGGAAACCACATGATCATCTCACTAGATACTGAAAAAAAAAACATTTAAAAAATCCCCCACCCCTTCCTGCTAAAAGTTCTGGAGAGAGTTGGCACACAAGGATCATACCTAGAAATATTAAAGGCAGTATACAGGAAGCCAGTAGCTAGCATCAAATTAAATGGAGAGAAACTCAAAACATTTCCTCTAAAATCAGGATAAGTCAAGAATGCCCACTCTCCCCATTTCTCTTTCACATAGCATTTGAAGTTCTAGCTAGAACAATAAGACAACTAAAGGAGATCAAGGGGATACAAACTGGAAAGGAAGAAGTCAAAGTATCCTTATTCACAGATGATATGATAGTACACCTAAGTGACCCCAAAAATTCCACCAGGGAACTCCTATAACTGATAACTACCTTTAGCAAGGTGGCTGGATACAAAATAAATTTAAAAAAATCAGAGGTCTTTCTTTATGCAAAAGATAAATGGGCTGATAAAGAAATTAGGGGAACAGCATCCTTCACAATAGCCACAAACTATATAAAATACCTGGGGGTACCTCTAACCAAGCTAGTGAAAGACCTGTATGACACGAACTTCAAGTCCTGGAAGAAATAAAGTGAAGAGGATATCAGAAGATGGAAAGACCTCCCATGTTCATGGATAGGTAGGATCAACAAAATAAAAATGAGCATCCTGCCAAAAGCAATATACAGATTCAATGTAATTTCTATAACAATACCATTGCAATTCTTTTTTATTATAATGTTTATTTATTTCATCAAGTTACATCTCCATCATAGTGTCCTCCTTTCACCCCTATCAGTTCCACCCTTCCATCTTCTCCTGTTCGCCCACCCATTCCACTCCTCTGATGTGGAATGTCCCTACATATCAGCCACTCTCAGTTCAACAGTCATATGAGGACTAAGAGCTTCCTCTTGCACTGGAGGCCTACACGATAGCGCCCCTAGGGCAAATTGTTCCCTTGATAGGTCACAAAGTCTATGTTCCTGATCTTTTTGGTGTGTTGGTTGCAGGATAGTTATCCTGTACTACATAGATAAAATCCAATTATAAGTGAGTAGATGCTATGTGCATCTTTCTGAGTCTGGGTTAGCTCACTCAGGATGAGTTTTTTCTAGCTCCATCCATTTGGCTGAAAATTCCATGGTTTCCTTGTTTCTGATAGCTGAGTAGTATTCCATTGTACAAATGTACCACAATTTTTTTTTCTTATCCATTCATCAGTTGAGGGACATCTGAGTTGTTTCCAGTTTCTAGCTATTACAAATAAGGCTGCTATGAGCAAAGATGAGGATATGTCTTTGTGGTTTGGTGAGGAATCATTTGGGTGGATACTCAGAAGTGGTATGGCACAACTTCCTGAACAGAACACCAATAGCTCAGGCTCTAAGACCTACAATCAGTAAATGGGACCTCATGAAACTGAAAAGCTTCTGTACAGCAAAGGACACTGTCACCAGAACAAAACGGGAACCTACAGATTGGAAAAATATCTTTACCAACCCCACTTCTGACAGAGGACTAATATTCAAAATTTATAAAGAACTCAAGAAATTAAACACCAAAAACCAAATAATCCAATAAAAATAAAATGGGAAACAGAGCTAAACTCAGAATTCACAAAGGAGGAATCTCTAATGGCAGTGAGACATTTGAAGAAATGCTCAACATTCATCAGAGAAATGCAACCCAAGATAACTCTGAGATTCTATCTCACACCTGTCAGAATGGCTAAGATCAAAAACTCAAATGACAGCACATGTTGGCAAGGTTGTGGAGAAAGGGGAACACTCCTCCAGTGTTGGTGGGAGTACAAACTTGTACATCCACTAAGGAAATCAGTCTGGTGATATCTTAGAAAGACCAATGCAATTCTTTACAGAACTTAAAAGAACAATTCTCAACTTCATATGGAATAACAATAATCCAAGAATAGCTAAATCAATCCTGTACAACAAAACAAAACAAACAAAAAAAAAAACCCAAACATCTGGAGGTATCACCATCACAAAGTTCAAGCTATACTATAGAACAATAGTAATAAAAACAGCATGGTACTGGTATATAAACAGACCAGTTCATCAATGGAATTGAATTGAAGAACTAGAAATAAATGCACACACCTATAGTCACTTAATTTTTGACAAAGAAGCCAAAACCATACAGTGGAAAAAGGATAGCATATTCAGCAAATGGTGCTGGTCTAGCTGGATGTTGACATGCAAAAGAATACAATAGACCCATATTTATCACCTTGCACAAAACTTAAGACCAAGTAGATCAAAGACCTTAACATAAACCCTGACACACTAAATCTAATAGAAGAGAAAGTGGGGAAAATACTTGAACTCATTGGCACAGGTGACAACTTCCTGAACTGAACACCAATAGCTCAGGCTCTAAACCAACAATAAATAAATGGGACCTCATGAAACTTAAAATCTTCTGTAAGGCCATTGTCATTAGAACAAAATGGCAATCTAAAGATTGGGAAAAGGTTTTTATCAACCCCGATCCAACAGATGGCTAATATCCAAAATTTATAAAGAACTCAAAAAATTAAAAACCAAGATACCAAATAATCCAATCAAAAAATGGGAAACAGAGATAAATTGAGAATCAACAAAAGAGGAATCTCAAGTGGCCCAGAGACACTTGAAGAAATGGTCAACATCCTTAATCATCAAAGAAATGCAACTCAATGTGACTCTGAGATTCCATTCACACCTGTCAGAACAGCTAAGATCAAAAACTCAAATGACAACACATGCTGGTGAGGTTGTAGAGAAAGGGGAACACTCCTCCTTTGCTGGTTGGAGTGCAAACTTGTATAAGTTCTGTGGAAATCAGTCTGGTGATATCTTAGAAAACTTGGAATAGCGCTATCTCATGACTCAGCCATACCTCTCCTGGGTATACATACAAATGATTCCTCACCAAACCACAAGGACACCTCCTCAACTATGTTCATAGCAGCTTTATTTGTAATAGCTAGAAAATTGAAACAGCCCAGATGTCCCTCACCTGAAGAATGGATTAAAAACAAAACAAATATGTGGAACATTTATACAATGGAATACTACTCGGCTATTAGAAACAAGGGAATCATTCAATTTGCAGCCAAATGGATGGAAGTAGAAAAGCTCATCCTGAGTGAGCTAACCCAGACTCAGAAAGATTCACATGGCATCTATTCACTTATAACTGGATTTTAGCCATGTAGTACAG
>CAJQZJ010003694.1:5596650-5622235 GCA_907164525.1 Lophiomys imhausi | reverse complement strand
ACACACACACACACACACACACACACACACACACACACACACACACATATACACAGAGAGAGAGAGAGATAGAGACAGAGATAGAGAGAGACAGATAGACAGAGACAGATAGGCAGAAAGACACACACACACAGAGACAGACAGATAGACAGACAGAAAGACACACACACAGAGAGATAGATAGATAGAGAGAGAGAGAGAGAGAGAGAGAGAGAGAGAGAGAGAGAGAGATTATAAGGTGTTTTGTTCAATTCTTGGATCCCCAAAGGCAATCTCTAATGTAAATCAAGACTGCAAAGACATTTGTATGGGTTGCCTGTTCTCCATGCTTCGCGAGCATTCTTTAACTTTTTTTCTCATTAACTCTTCTTCCCTAAATCTCTCATTTATCTATACTGAATTTTTTCTCTAACGTTATCAAGGTCCTCTGAAACCCTCAATCCACTGAAAAGACTAATAAGATTTGTTCACAGCTAAAGACACACTTAATTGAAAACCGTTTGCAGATCCTAACTCCCAGTATTTTCTTATCCTACACTCTTTTTTTTTTTTTGATAAGTGTTACAGATTTAGATTTGATATTTTTAGGTAAATGTCACGTGAATTAATTTTTGTGTGTATATGAATGATTATTTTTATTATCAGTATTAGCACCTTTCTTCCAGTCTACATGTCCTTTTCTTCAAAGTAGTCACATATAAAAATACCCTTCAGTACCCATTTTATGAGCCCAATTACCATGCAATGCACATTTGAGACTAAAGAGATATTGTTGTAGGCAACAGTTCATGTGTGTATGATGGTGAGTAGGAAAACATGGGATGGTAGGTGCCAATGTTTCTGTTTTTTCTCCATTACACAGGACAAGAGTACAACAAAAATTTAGTTTTTCTAAATGTGTAAAGGCAAGAACAACTTTATCTGAGTAAGTATGTGAACAGTATAAAGGAACTAACATCTACTAGCGTATTTTCCTTTATCTAGTAAATGTCTAATATATTGCACAAATTGTCTCAAAACATAATAGATCTTCTGTTTTATGTATTTGAAATTATTACTGTTTGTACAAGTTGTACCCATGAATTTCTGTATGATAACCAAGAACTATCACTGGTTCAGAACTTAAATCAATTTTATGAATGTTTTATAGTAACTCATAAGAATACACAAACATAAGTAAACACGGACTAGCATAGCATGCAGTTTCAAAGTTGGGAAGTGAAAAATTTTAGTGTAAAATTTTACTAACTTGAGAGTCTGTTCATATTCTTTTATCCCCTTCCTACAACAATCTTTGTACATATTAATCCTTGGTCAATAGCACATTACTGAAATCATAGAAAAAAATACAAGTGGGAGGTGAGCATGTCCCTGGACATTTATTCTTGTACCCTGGGCAGAGTTTAATGAAAAGAATGACAAAGGGGACCGCTTACAGCTCTGCCCTAGGGACTAGATACTTCTGTTGTGAATTTATAAATTGAGAATGTTGAATCTCTAAAGGACTGATGTTAGTTCTATGGGACAAACAACAGATTCTACCCTCAAGGGAACTGATCTGACATGGAGACCATCATAAAGAAGAGAATAATTTTCTGTGCTTCTAATGAATTGTCTCGGAAATCTTGACCTTGAGACATTGGAGACTCATATAAGAAAACTATTTTCTTCTTTGTATGAGACAAGAATATTTGTGAAATCCTCAAAGAGAAACCATATCATTTTTCTTCAGGGGACCTCTTCTAGCAAGTGAGACACATTTTTGCCCTGATTATAAGCACTTTCTTCATTACTAACAGGGTTAGCCCTCTGAACACAGTGTGGAGGAAGACACCATGAACTCCATTATCAGAAAAGGCTCCAGATGAATCAAGGTGAGCACTGAATAGTCTTTATCTTGATATTTTATCTTCAAATCCACAGTTATATAAATCCTCAGTTCTATGAAAAAAAATATACATTGTTCTTTTCACCCTTAATCCTTAGTAAGTACTAGGTGAAAAAAAAAGGATGTAATGGTCAAAGAACCTTTCTGGAGAGAGAAACATAACATGTGTATGGGACAGAGCATAGAGAAATTCATCAGGACTTTTTGTTCCATCATTCAAGTGTGTAAACCAATAAATTCAAATTACCTCTTAGAGTGAATGATGGTTTATGGGTTAATATTGCTTTCTACACTTACTCTTACAGATGCTACACATGATGCAAATGATGACTATGGAATATAATTCTTCAGTGTCTGAGTTCATTCTTATGGGACTGACTAAACAACCTGAGCTCCAGTTGCCCCTATTTGTTCTGTTCTTGGTGAACTACATAGCCACTGTGATGGGAAACCTGAGCTTAATGAATCTCATTTGCCTAAACTCAAACCTTCACACTCCCATGTACTTCTTTATCTTCAATTTGTCCTTCATTGATTTCTGTTATTCAATGGTCTTTACCCCCAAAATGCTGATGAGTTTTCTTCTAAAGAAGAATACCATCTCCTTCAGAGAATGCATGACTCAGCTGTTTTTCTTCCTGTTTTTTGTGAACTCTGAGAGTTATGTGCTGACAGCCATGGCCTATGATCGCTATGTGGCCATTTGTAAACCACTAATGTACAAGGTTGTTATGTCCCCTAAGATCTGTTGTCTACTGATATTTGGTTCTTACTTGATGGGTTTTGCTAGTGCCATGGCTCACACTGGGTGTATGATCAGGCTCAGCTTTTGTGATTCTAACATCATTAATCACTACATGTGTGACATATTCCCTCTCCTACCACTCTCCTGCAGTAGCACCTATGTCAACGAGCTTATGAGCTCTGTTGTGGTGGGTACAGCTATCATTTTGTGTTGCCTCATAATATTAATCTCATATGGTATGATACTTTTCAATATTATTCATATGTCATCAGGTAAGGGTTGGTCCAAAGCCTTGGGCACTTGTGGGTCTCACATCATAACTGTTAGTCTCTTCTATGGATCTGGGCTGCTTGCTTATATCAAGCCATCATCTGCTAAGACTGTGGGACAGGGAAAATTTTTCTCAGTGTTTTACACTTTATTGGTACCCATGTTGAATCCTCTTATTTACAGCCTCAGAAACAAGGATGTCAAGCTTGCTGTGAAGAAAACCTGGAAAAGAATCACAAGCTGATTTATCCCTTGGTTCATCTTATAGCCTCATTGCTTTCAGTTTGCTGTGGTTTTTTTTTCTTGTTTTGTTTATATTACTTGTATTGTTTTTACTTACATTGTGTTTCAATATCATCGATAGAATTTATACTACAACACCACTTTTCTCTTTAAGCCACACAATATTACTCTCTGTATACTGAGAGGATATGAGACATCCTCAGATTCAAGGTTTTTCTAAGATTATGCCATGTTTGTTGCCTGTATCAGATAAAAATTTGGTCAGCTTTTTTGCTTTACCTGAGGATAAAAGTTTTTAATACTTTTTATTTCATATCTTACTTTCAAAAATATTTGTACATTTATTTTAAAATGTATATGTATGTGTTGAACCTCTTTGAGTGTATGTTTGCCATGGGCATTTAGGAGCCTGTGGGGGATAGAAGTGGATGTCAGATTTCCTGGGAGTGGAGTTACAGGCATCTGAGAGTCACCATGCAGTTTACTGGGGAAGGAACCCTTGTCTTATGTAAGAGTGGTAAGAGCTCTTAACAGTTGAACTTGCTCCCAGGTCCCCAGTGTACATATATATTTTTTCTAGCTGATAAAAGTCTTGGAGTTCTATGCTTCTTTTGCAAGTAATTTTTCTGGGCTTTCTGATATAATTTTGATGTGTTTCCTCATTTGAAGGGTTTATTACCTGCATATTTATTCAAAATGATGAGAAGACAATTGTGGGGGTGGAATTAAATCTCAAAAGTTCAGCAACTTTGATAAGATTCTTTTTCTAGCATTTTAGCTTGAAATTGATGTTGGGAATCTATAATTAACTGAGATAAGGTTTTATTTTTATGGTTATTAGAGCATATATTAGTTCTATTCCTCTGCACATGTTTCTCCACTCCCTTGTGAGTTCAAGAACACTATCTAAGCAAACAGACATATTTGTTATGATTAGAACTGAAATCATTACTTCCTCGTCTATGATATGTGGATTGTGTCTATGTCTCTTTAAATAATAAAATTATATACATTTCTAGACACAGAACACAGTGTTTTAATAATATCTAGACTGTCCTCCTCCCACTGTTCCACAGAATGGATAGTGTTTGCTTAAAAGATATGTTTGCTTTTGTAAAAGAAACAACACATAAGGTAAAGTCCTGTTGATATAGTTCATGCATTTGTAACTGGGTTCCCACAACCAAGGAGAATCTGTCTCTTCCATTCCTCAATCAGGGTCTATCTCTATATCTACCTGCCAACTAGATGAAGAAATGATCACCTGACTACTGCAAGACCATGTAACTGATGGTTCACAGTTTATTTTCACAGAGTTCTCGTTGCATTTCTTATGCAGTACTCCATGAAAAGGAAAATGGAAAGTGAAGACACAGATAACTTCTGGAGAGTTATTCCCCATGATTCTCCAAGAGAGGATTCTATGAGAATATGGACCCAGTCAAGATACCTATATTAGAGAGCTTGTCTACAAGGTTTTCAAGCTCACGTTAAAAAAAAAAAATCACATCTCTGGATGTGATGGTGCACCCCTTTAATCCTAGCACTTGGGAGGCAGAGGCAGGAGGATCTCTGTGAGTTTGAAACCAGTCTGGTCTGCATAGTGAGCTGCAGAACAGTCAGTACTGTTACACAGTGAAGCCCTGTCTCAAAAAACAAACAAACAAACAAAGAACAACAACAAAATCACATCTTCCTATGGAAACCTCACAATACTGTGGTGTAACCCTCCTGAACTACAAAGCAACATTTTGTCATGTTATTTATTTTTCGATTAGTGATTTTCTTTCAGGAATGACAGGAGTAAGGGATTTTATTAAGGATTTCTGAAGTGTCATGTCACTATCCTTATAGTTTAGTATATATTTTAAGAAGTTTATAGAATGTCTTTTATTTCCCATTTTGAGATTTTATCTACTTTTTAATTTATTCAAGTTACATCTCAATCACAGCCCCCTCACTCCTCCCTCCAGGTCCTACTCTCCCACCCTCTTTCCCTTCTCCCTCCCCTCCTTCTCTTTGGGTGAGGAGGCCCTCCCTTGCATATCAACCTCCCTCAGTTCATTAGTCACATGAGTGCTAAGAGCTTCCTCTTGTACTGGGACTTGACATGGTAGCCCAGCTAGAATAAGCTGTTCCACTAACAGGCAACAAAGTCCATGATAGAAGCCCCCCCTCCACTAGCTAAGGGATTTGTATGAAACAAGTTGCCTAGCATCTATATATGTATAGTTGGGTGTAGGTCTGGTCTTTATATGCCTTTTTTTGTTAGTATTTCAGTCTCTGTAAGCCTCTAGTGGCCTAGATTGGTTGGTTCTGTTGATCTGCAAGTGGTGTTCTAAATGTCTTATCTTTATTTACACAGAAATATAATTCATTAATGAAATATGAAATTAATAATTTGCCTTGTATTACATTTTCTTATTATCTGTGTTTGATACGAACTGTGTTTCATTAGTGTTCACTGAAACATCCCCCCAAAAATCATGTGGATGATAAGTGTCTAAAGCTCACTCAGTGAACATTCCTTGGCAACTTGCAGTCAGAGTCTGTTTTCCTCTAGGAACTGTGAACTGATAATGTGTTTTTAGGCTGTGTTTTGTGAAGACAATGAGTTTTGTGAGTTTCCTGAGTATTATGAGCACGTCTTCCCTCCAGGAGTAAATATTCCAGTTTTAAGAAGATAACTACATTCACTGCTTTCATACATATTAAATTCTCACAAAAACAAGCATGTTCACCTAGCTAGTTAATTGTAGTCAGTATATTCCTTATATTTTTTATATAAGAAAAATGTTTCCCATTTTATAGCCATTGTGGTTTACTCTATACTTTTGCCATCATTGGTTCTTTTGTTCATAGAAATGAGATGTTTAGAGTCTTCATGATGTACTGTTTAAAGTCAATAATTGAAAAATTAATTGTGAATAACAGGAATTAAAGTTTAGTTTGCCTATGTAACTGTCCAATTACTATTAAATATTTTCTGGTAATGTTGAATTGTTTAAAATCTCTTAGTCAAAAGTCAATTGGATCCAACATATGTACTGAAGTTTGGAAGTCTATTGGTCTACTTTTACATTTTTATAAAACTAAAGGTTTGAATATAACATACCCTTAAATTTTATGTTAAATATTTTGGAAATTTCACATTTTATTTAAAACTATTTTAACATGTCAGTTTCCAATAAAATATAATCCATGTCTCAATTGTAATTGAGAATTCACTGTTTGTATAAGATGCTTGGAAACTTGAATATTACAGCTTTTTATTCATATTCATGATATTTATCTTGTTTTATTTGATTTGTGATACTTCTCAGAGCAATGTTTTATGATTTTTGGCCAAATGTCATACAAATCCATTTTTAGTAGAATTGTCAATGCCTCTTCAATTACATTTTTAAATCTCAAAGTTTTCAGGTGGTCTGTGTTAATGTACAGCATGCAATAGATTCCTCATCTACAATCTGTGTTCTTCTTTCCTTAGTTCTTTCGCCAGTTGTGATTAAATCAGGTAATTCATTTTGTAGATCACATTGTCTGTAATATATACTGTCATATTCCTTTTGACTTGTACTTTTTAGGAATTTTATTTGTATTGTTTATTGTAGAAGTAAATAATTAAATTATTATCAATATGTTAAAAAAGAAGATAACTACATAATAGGGGATTTATTATGCTTAGGAGTCAATGGGTCATAAAAGTATAATTTATGTTAATAGTGTCTGATAGATTATGAGACATTTGGCTTACAACTGTAAATTAGAAAAAATAATGTCTTTGATAAATCAATCTGATAGCAATTACTGATATTATAGAGTAAAGCATTTCTACTTATTTTAATAGTAGTATGATTATTGAATATTCTTAATTTCTCGATAGTAATCAGAATGCTTAGAGTCTTTTTCAGTTTTTCTTTTGTATTTATTACAGAGTGTGTTTAAACAGAGTTGTGATTGTTTAAAAAAAAAACAAGGTGGTTTTGTATTTGAATTCCTCATTGTTTAGATATGTTTCCAAGGTTTTAATTAGATTATTTGGTTTTGGTTTTGATGTCTGGTTTCTTGAGTTTATTTTATATATTTTGGATACTAGTCTTCCATTTGATATGGATTTGGTAAAAATCCCTTCACCTACTGTAGGCTGCTACTTTGTCTGAATGGCAGTGTCCTTTGCCATACAGTTTCATGGGGTCCCATTTATTAATTGATCTTATTGCCTTTGCTATTGGTGTTCTGTTCAGGAAGTCCTCTCCTCTGCCAAGATTTCAAAGCTACTTCTTACCTTCTCTTTTATCAGATTCAGTGTGTCTGGCTTTAGACTGATGTCTTTGATACACTTGGACTTGAGTTTTGTACAAGTTGAAAAGTATGAAAGTATCTGCATTCTTTTACCTTCAGACATTCAGTGTGACCAGCAGCATTCGTTGTATATTTCTGGCTTCTTTATCAAAATTAAAGTGTCCATATATGCATGGATTCATTCCTATATCTTCATTTTGATTCCATTGATCAACATATCTATTTCTATGCCAATGTCATGCAGTTTTTATTATTTTGGCTCTGTAGTAAACTTTGAAATTGTGACTAGTAAAACATCCAGCAGTTCCTTTGTTGTTTAGGATTGTTTCAGCTATCTTGGTTTTTTGTTTTCCAATGTGAAGTTGAGAATTGTCCTTTCAAGAAATGTGAAGAATTATGTTGGAATTTTCAAGTGTATTGCAATGAATATATTGACTGTGTCTTGTAAAATGGTCATTTTTACTATGTTGATTTTAGCAATCCATGAGCATGATATATCTTTCCCTCTTCTGATACCTTCTTCAATTTCTTTCTTCAAAGACCTGAAGTTTTTATCATAAAAGTGTTTTACTTGGTTGTTTAGAGTTACCCCAAGATATTGTATATTATTTGATGCTATTGTGAAAGGTGTTGTTTGCTTGAGTTCTTTTTCTATTCATTTGTCATTTGTATCTAGGGAGGCTACTGATTTTTTTTTTTTTTATGTTACTCTTGCATCTAACTACTTTGTTGAAACTGTTTATCATGTTTAGGAGTTCCCTGGTTTATGTATACTATCATATCATTAGCAAATGATGATCCTTTCTCTTCTTCCTTTCCAATTTTTTTACCCCTGATCTCTTTCAGTTGTCTTATTGCTCTAGCTAAGAGCACAGGTACTATAATGTGTATATATAATAAATAGGTATGGAGACTTTGGACAACTGTAAGTACCCATGCTTATTTTCCAGACAAAGATCATTGGATATGACCTCTAGGAATTAAATCAGACCAGTTGGAGGGCCTAGCAAAACTTAAGCTGCTACAATTTTATTGAGAACAATCAGACTTTTTATATGTTTATCAGAAACAGAATATAGTGGCAATTGCCAGGATCAGTACAGTTGTAATTGCCAGGATACAATGATTTTTGCAAACTTTAGAGAGTACACAAGATTAATATCTAAGACCAATTGTCCTATCAAGCTTCCATGCTTCCTTGACTTCCAAGGGAACAGACAGAGAAAATCAAAGTGGCCTGAAATGCTTTAGTGCATGAAGGAGAATGTTAGTCTCTCAGGAACTGAAAGGCACATAGCATCCCAAAACAATGAACTCTATCCTGAAAAACCTATAATGCATGTCTCTCAAGGCATCTAGGCCAGGCCATCTCCATAGTTCCCTGAAGACAATCATAATCTTGTATTGTTCTTGATTTTAGTGGAATTGCTTTGTTTGTCTCTATTTAATTTTATGTTGTATATAAAATTGCTGCAAATTACCTTTATTATGTTTAGGTCTATTTCTTATATCTTTAATCTCTCCAGGATTTTATCATGAAGGGTGTTGAATTTTGTCAAAGACATTTTCTTCATTAAATGAGACAATTGTGTGATTTTTGTCTTTCACTATGTTTATATAGTAGATTATATTTACTGAGATTTTCTTATATTGAACCATCCCTGCATCTCCGGAATGAAGCCTACTTGATCATAGTAGATGATCTTTCTGGTATGCCCTTGGATCTGGTTTGCAAGTATTTTTTTTGATTATTTTTGCATTTATATTCTAAGGGAAATTGGTTTGTAGTTATCTTTCATTGTAGAGTCTTTATGTGGTTTGTGTATCAGGATAACTGTGGCCACAAAATAAATTGGGCAGTGTTACTTCTGTTTCTATTTTGTGGAATAATTTGAAGAGTATTCATATTAACTCTTCTTTTAAAGTCTGACAGAATTAATTCTATGCTAAAACCATCTTGCTTTGGGCATTTTTTTTTTTTTTTTTTTTTTGCTTGGGAGACTTTTATGACTGCTTGTATTTCACTAGGGGTAAGGTTTATTTAAATTGTTCACCTAATCTTGATATTACTTTGGTAAGTGGTACCTATTGAGAAAATTATTCATTTCGTTTAGAGTTTTTAGTTTGGTGGAGTATAGCTTTTTAAAATGTGTTCCTTTGATTCTCTGAATTTCCTCATTGTCTGCTGTTTTGTCTCCCTTTTTGTTTCTGATTTTATTTATTTAGATACTCTCTGTCTTTTAAGTAGTTTGGATAAGGGTTTGTCCATATTGTTGGTTATCTCAAAGTACAAACTTTTTTATTGATTCATTATATTGTTCTCTTTGTTTCTAATTTATTGATTTCAGCCTTCAACTTGATAATTTTTGCCCTCTAATCCTCTTGCGTATGCTTACTTATTTTTGTTTTAGAGGTTTCAGGTGTGATTTTAAGTTGTTAGTCTAAGATCTCTGCAATGTTTGATGTAGGAACTTATGGTGATGAGCTGTCCTCTTAGCATTGCCTTCATTGTGTCCCATAAGTTTGGGTATATTGGATTATAGAAAATCTTGTTTACTTACTTCTGTAAAACTCATTTGTTTTTATTCAGGAGAATTGCTCAGTTTCCATGAGTTTTAAAGTTTCTGTTGTTGATCTAGCATTAATCCTTGATTGTCTTCTACAATGCAGGAAATTATTTCAATTTCAATTATTTCTTGTATCTATTTAGACTTTTTTTGTTTCCTAGTATGTGGTGAGTTTTTGAAAAGCTTCATGAGGTGCAAAGAAGGTATATCATTTTGCATTTTTATGAAGTATTCTATAAATATCTATTAGGCCCATTTGTTTAATAACATCTCTTAGCTCCTGTATTTCTCTGTTTAGGTTTTGTCTGGATGGCCTGTCCATTGGTGAGAGTGGAGTATTGAAGTCTCTCACTCTCAGAATGTGAGAGTCAATATGTGGTTGAAACTTAAGTAATGTTTACTTTACAAACTTGGGTGCTCTTGTGTCTATGGCATAGATTTTAATAATTGAAATGTCAACTTGGTGGATTTTTCCTTTGATGTATATGTAGTATCCTTCTCTGTTTTAATTAGTTTCGATTTGAAGTATATTTTGTTAGATATTAAAATGGATGCACCAGCTTGCTTCTTAGGTCCATTTACTTGGAATACCTTTATCCAAACATTTACCGTGAGGTAATGCCTATCCTTGATGTTGAGGGGTACTTCTTGGATGCAGCAGAAGAATGGAACCTGTTTTCATATCCATTCTGGTATTTTGTGGCTTTTTGGTAGGGAATTAAAATCATTGATTTTGATAGATATCAATGACCAATGATTGCTGATACCTGTTATTTTATTTTTTTGGTGATGATGGTGTGTGCATGATTCTCTGTGTTTATGTCTATGTGTTTGTGCTTCTCTTCTTCTGGTATTTTGGTGTGAGATTATATATTTCCTGTGTTTTCATAGATGTAGTTAACCTCCATAGTTTGGGATCTCCTTTCTAGCACCTTCAGTAAGGCTAGATTTGTAAATAGATATTGTTAAGATTTAAATTTGGTACAGAATATGTTATTTTCTACCTCTGTGGTGATTGAAAGTTTTGTTGAATATAGTAGCGTGGACTGGCATTTGTGGTCTCCTAAATTGTAGCACATCTGTCCAGACCCATATGGCTTTTAGAGTCTCCATTGAGAAGTCAGGTATAATTTTAATAAGTCTGTCTTTATATATTACTTTGTTTTTGTTCTGCATGTTTAGCGTTTTGATTATTATGCGGGAAGGGGACTTTTTTCTGGTCAAATATATTTGAATTTGTGTATGCTCCTTTTACTTTAATAGACATTTCATTTGTTTATATTCATTAATTTATTCATTCATGTATATATTCATTCATTTATGAATGTATGTATATATATAATGTTTTTATATTCATTTTCCATCCTGATCTCAGCCTCCTCCCTCTTCTACATCCAGTTCCCCCCCCCCCCCCCCTTCTCCTTTCCTCCCTCCCCTTCTCCTCATAAAAGGGGGGACTTTCAGCCACCCATTAACCCACCCAGGCTCCTCAAGTTGCATCATGACTAAGAGTATCCTCTTCTACTGAGGCCAGACAAGGCAGTCCAGCTAGGGTAAAGTGATCCATAAACAGGTAACAGACTTGATGTCAGAGACAGTCCCTCCTGTTTCACTTGCTAGGAAATCTACATGATGACCAAGATGTCTATCAGCTCAGCTACATATATGTAGGGGGCCTGTGTACAGTCCATACATGCTTTGTGGTTGGTGATTCAGTCTCTATAAGCCCCTAGAGGCCTAAGTTAGTTGATTCTGTTGGTCTTCTTGTGGAGTTCTTTTCCCCTCCAGATCCCTCTATTCTTCCTCCCACTCTACTACAAGACTCCCCGAACTCCAACTAATGTTTGACTGTGTGTCAGCATCCATTTTGATCTGGTTCTGGGTGGGGTCTTCCAGAGGATAGTTATGCTAGGTTTCTGTCTGCAATCATAGCAGACTATCATTAATAGTGTCAGTAGTTGGATCTCTCCCATGGGGTGTGTCTCAAGTTGTGCCAGTCATTGGTTGGCCATTCCCTTAATCATTGCTCTATCGTTATGCCACTATATACCATAGGCAGGGTGAATAATAGGTCAAGGTTTTGTGGGTGGGTTGGTGTCCCCCTCCCTAAACTGGAAGTCCTGCCAGTCTAGAATGTGGCCACTTCCATCTCTGTGTCCTCCAAGCTAGGAGTCTCAGCTAGGGTCAACCCCATATCCTCCCAGGAGCATACCCTTTTGTAGACATCCTATTTGTTTCAGAGATGCCCCCGTTATTGGTTTCCCTTCTCTCACTCAGCCCTCCAACCTCTCATGCCCTCCCACTGAGTTCCCTCTTTTCAATAACTTCTGATGTCTATTCTCTTCTGAGTGAATTTCAAGCAACCTCCCTTGGGCCCTCCTTGTTACTTAACTTCTTTGGGTCTGTGGATTTTAGTATGGTTATCCTTTACTATATGGCTAATATCCACTTATAAGTGAGTACCAAACCATGTGTATCCTTCTGGGTCTGGGTTACCTCACTCAGGGAGATCTTTTCTAGTTCCATCCATTTGCCTGCAAATTGCATGATGTCATTGTTTTTAATAGGTGAGTAGTATTCCATTGTGTAAATGTACCACATTTTCTTTATCCATTCTTTGGTTCAGGGACATTTGAGTTGATTCCAGTTTCTGGATATTACTAATAAAATTACTATGAACAGAGTTGAGCCACTGTCCTTATGGTTTGATGGAGCTTCTTTTGAGTATAAGCCCAGGAGTGGTACAACTAGGTCTCGAGGTGGAAATATTCCTAATTTTCTGAGAAAGTTTCAGATTGATTTTCAAAGAGAGTGTACAAGTTTACACTCCTAGCAGCAGTAGAGGAGTATTCTTCTTTCTCCATATCCTCAACAGCATGTGCTATCACTTGAGTTTTTGATCTCAGCCATTCAGACATGTGTAAAATGAAATCTGAGTCATTTTGATTTGTATTTCCCTGATGACTAAGGATGTTGAGGATTTCTTTAAGTGCTTTTTGGCCTTTAGAGATTCCTCCAATGTGAATTCTCAATTTAGCTCTACACCTCAGTTTTTTATTGAATTATTTGGTTTGACGGCGTTTAATTTATTGATTTCTTTATATGTTTTGAATATTACCCCTCTGTTGGAGGTAGGGTTGGTGGATCTTTTCCCAAGATGTTGATGGAGATGTAAAATGCCAAGACATCTATTCAGGTTTTCTTCCTTTGACTTGCTTGAAATCTGAAAATGCCAAAGCTTCTAATAGTTGTACCAAATGTATATAGCATTATTATTCATGTTTGTAGAAATCTGCAAATGATAGAGTTGTTCATTATAAGGTGAACTGGAAAATTAACTTGTGAATCCACACAAACAATTAGGAATAAAGAAGCTCCAGGCCCTCAAAAACCATGGAAATTCCTCAGCTGTACATGGCCTAGTTTAAGCTCATCCTGGGTAGATTAGAAAGCCGGTGATTTCAATAATAATGACGGTGAGTCTATGAAGAAGCAGTCATTCTAATGTTTTGTTGGCTTAAATCAGGAGCTAGGATATTAGCCTGCCACTGGTCAGCCATGTCTTCATGATCTTGTGGCTTCTGAGTTCGTTGTCTCGTGTCAAAGAAAAGCAAGGACATGCATATAAGGAATGAATATAATAAATGTAGGGAAACTTAGAAAGGCTTCTAAAGTGGGTGGTGTTCCAAGGGTAATATCACTTTATTTTCTGCCCAGTGAGCTTTTAGGGGAGTTAATGTAGAAACTAGGTATGGACTGTGATAAATTTTATTGAGATTATTTATTTATTAGCAAGTTGCATGTAAAACCAGTTAGGAGTCATCACATTCTGCATGTGTTCTTTCAGTCCAATTAGAGAATTGACAATGTGAGCCTGTGCCTGGTAGTTTCCTCAGTGGGTACACAATGAAATTAATACATGTTCTTCTTCCAATAATTCACCAAGACTAACAGCTCATTAAAAGAGCTCAGGACCGTGTGAGCCCTTTCCAAATCAGTGGTTGTATTGACTGTATATAGGTCTGTTCTTGTATAGGTTCATTGCAGGACCGCACAGCTATGTGAGCTCATTACTTCATTTACTGTGTCATGCCCCAAAGACACATTTCATAGCCCCTCTCTTGGTCTTTCTTCTCTTTCTTTGTTTCAGTTCTCTTTCCTGTGAAGTTTCTGAGTCACAGACGAGGTAGTATGGATGTTTTCTCTGAGGTTTAGTATGCAACTCTCAAGTATTTTCAGCATATTGACAGCCATACATTTCTAAATACAAACCAAGTCATTTGAGAAGAGAAGTTTTCTGAGCGTGGGTCCTGATGGATGGCTGATCTTCATACAACTTTTCAGTCTTAAAGTCTCTTAAAGTCTCTGAATTTCGTTCGTCAGATTCTAAGAGAATTTATCAAGCAGGAATCGCCTTTGTGGTCTTTTTTACTTTTTTTAATGTTTATTTATTACTTCAGGTTACATCTCCATCACAGTACCCTCTTTCCAACCCTCCTATTCCCAACTTCCCACCCTCTACCCACTATCCTTTCCATCCCACTCCTCTGGAGAGGCATGTCCCTACATATCAGTCCCATGCCCCAGCTCAGCAGGCATTTGAGGGCCAAGAGCCTCCTCATACACTGGGCCTACAAGGCAGCTCCCCTAGAGCAAAGTGTCTCATAGACAGGTAACAAAGTCTATGTTCATGTTCCCTTTGGTGCATTGGTTGTAGTATAGATATCCTGTACTCTATGGCTAAAATACGATTATAAGTGAATAGATGCCATGTGCATCCTTCTGAGTCTGGGTTAGCTCACTAAGAATGAGATTCTCTAGTTCCATCCATTTGGCTGCAAATTGCATGATTTCATTGTTTCTGATAGCTGAGTAGTATTCCATAGTGTAGATATACCACAGTTTTTTTTTTTTTTTTATCCATTCCTCAACTGAGGAACATCTGGGTTGTTTCCAGTTTCTAGCTATTAAAAATAAAGTTGATATGAACAAAGATGAGGAAATGTCCTTGTGGTTTGGTGAAGAATTATTTGGATATATACCCAGAAGTGGTATGGCTGGGTCTTGAGATAGAGCTATTCCAAGTTTTCTAAGATATCACCAGACTGACCTCCATAGTGGTTGTACCAGCTTGCACTCCCACCAGCAATGGAGGAGTGTTCCCCTTTCTCCACAACCTGACCAGCATGTGCTGTCATTTGAGCTTTTGATCTTAGCTATTCTGACAGGTGTGAGATGGAATCTCAGAGTCGTCTTGAGTTGCATTTCTCTGATGTTAAGGATGCTGAGCATTTCTTCAAGTGTCTCTCAACCATTAGGGATTCTTACTTTGTGAATTCTCTGTTTAGCTTTGTTCCCCATTTTTTGATTGGTTTCTTGGCATTTAATTTTTTTAGTTCTTTGTAAATTTTTGATATTAGCCCTCTGTCAGATGTGGGGTTGGTGAAGATCTTTTCCCAATCTGTAGGTTGCCGTTTTTTTTTTTTTTTTTTTTTTTGCCAAATGACAGTGTCTTTTCCCTACAGATGCTTTTCAGTTTCATGAGGTCCTATTTGTTGATTGTTGGTCTTAGATCCTTAGCTCTTGGTGTTCTGTTCAGGAAGTTGTCACCTATGCCGATGAGTTCGAGGGTTTTCCCCACTTGCTCTTTTTTTTTTTTTTTTTTTGGTTTTTTCAAGACAGGGTTTCTCTGTATAACAGCTCTGGCTGTCCTGGACTCTCTTTGTAGACCAGGCTGTCCTTGAACTCACAGAGATCCACCTGCCTCTGCCTCCCAAGTGCTGGGATTAAAGGCGTAAGCCACTACCGCCCGGCCTTTTTGTTGTTGTTGTTGAGACAGGGTTTCTCTGTGTAGCCCTGGCTGTCCTGGACTCACTTTGTAGACCAGGCTGGCCTCGAACTTGCAAAGATCCACCTGCCTCTGCCTCCCAAGTGCTGGGATTAAAGGCGTGCGCCACCACCACCTGTCAAAGTGTGTCTGGCTTTATGTTAAGGTCTTTGATCCACTTGAAGTTAAGTTTTGTGCAAGGTGATAAGTATGGATCTAATTTCATTCTTTTACATGTTGACATCCAGTTAGACCAGCACCATTTGTTGTAGATGCTGTCCTTTTTCCATTGTATGGTTTTGGCTTCTTTGTGAAAAATTAAGTGACCATAGGTGTGTGGGTTCATTTCTGGGTCTTCAATTCAATTCTATTGATTTACTGGTCTGTTTCTATACCAGTACCATGCTGTTTTTATTACTATTGCTCTGTAGTATAGCTTAAAATCTGGGATGGTGATACCTCCAATTTTTTTTTTTTATTGTACAGGATTGATTTAGCTATTCTGGGTTTTTATTGTTATTCCATATGAAGTTGAGAATTGCTTTTCCCAGGTCTATAAAGAATTGTGGTGGTATTTTGATAGGAATTGCACTGAATTTGTATATTCCTTTTGGCAGGATGGCCATTTTTATTATGTTGATACTACCTATCCATGAGCATGGGAGATCTTTCAATCTTCTAAAGGCCTCTTCAATTTCTTTCTTCAAGGCCTTGAATTTCTTGTCATACAGGTCTTTCACTTGCTTGGTTAGAGTTACCCCCAGATATTTTATATTGTTTGTGGCTATTGTGAAGGGTGTTGTTTCCCTAATTTCTCTCTCAGCCCATTTATTTGTTGTATAAAGAAGGGCTTCTGATTTTTTTTTTAATTAATTTTGTATCCAGCCACCTTGCTGAAGGTGTTTATCAGCTATAAGAGTTCTCTGGTGGATATTTTTTAAATAATTTTATTTATGTTGCTTCAGGTTACATCTCCATCATATTGTCCTCTTTCCCCCCTTCCCAGCCCTGCCCTCCCACCCTCTAACCCCTAACCCTTCCATCCCACTCCTCTGGAGTGGAGTTTCCCTACATAACAGTCACCAGCCCCAGTTCAGAAGTCATATGAGGGCCAAGAGCCTCTTCATACACTGGGGGCCTACAAGGCAGTATTTTTTTTGTTTTGTTTTGTTTTTTTTGTTTTTCAAGACAGGGTTTCTCTGTGTAGTCCTGGCTGTCCTGGACTCACTTTGAAGACCATGATAGCCTCAAACTAGCAAAGATCTGCCTGCCTCTGCCTCCCAAGTGCTGGGATTAAAGGCGTGCGCCACCACCAACTGGCTCTGGTAGATATTTTTGGGTCACTCATGTACACTATCATATTGTCTGCAAATAGGAATAATTTGAGTTCTTTGTTTCCAATTTGTATGCCCTTTATCTCCTTTAGTTGCCTTATTGCTCTAGCAAGTACTTCAAGTTCTATGTTGAAGAGATATGGTGAAAGTGGGCATCCTTGCCTTGTCCCTGAGTTTAGAGGAAATGCTTTAAATTTCTCTCCATTTAATTTGATCCTGGTTACTGGCTTGCTGTATATCACCTTTATTATTTCTAGGTATGGTCCTTGTATGCCCATTTTCTCCAGGACTTTTAGCATGAAAGTGTGTTGGATTTTGTCAAATGCTAAAAGGTGGGTGGTCAGGTTGCAAGGTTGCTAGGAACTCCACTGAGTCCAAGGCTACAGCCTTTGTGGTCTTAAGACCAATTATTTAACATACGAAAGTCTCCCAGGTGGTTCACCTATTCAGATGCTTATGGGCTGCAAAGGACAGAAGTCCAGGAGCTCTGAAGAAAGACAATTTAGTGTCTAAGGGCTCTGGAATCTCAGGGAAAATCTATCTCCTCTCCAGACCCAAAATGGGTCAACATCAGAGGGTGAAGCTTTCTGATCAGATTGATGCGAGTTTTCTGCCAAATGAGGAGGAGTTGAAACAAAAAGAGGAGCCAAGCTCTCTGTCTATGTGCCTCTTGACTTAAATACCTTCAGCAGAGGCTTTTGAGATCTTGGGCTCAGTCTTTTTCGAAAGCTTTTCAGAGGGGTGTAAATTCACAGGTGGTCCGCAGATGTGGGCAGGCACCTTAGGGCATGTCTCCACCCCCAAATATGATCAAAGAGGTCCCAGTCCTTGGTGAGTTCCCAAGGACATGTCAATTTAGAAGTCTTTATCTTAAAGTCCAGCCTTATTCCGAGTTCCCTATGCTATTATACGCTAACACTAAACCTACCACAAAATGTTGTGATTCTTTATGGGTTTTTGAAACATCATTAATGGTATTTTCCCACCTTCTGCCCTCTCTTGTATTAATCTTACTCTCCTCACCATAATTAAACCCTTTTCATTATTCCCACTTTTTCATTTGTGGTACTTGTATTCTCCTAGTTCCCCTACTACTCCCCATAGTCTCCTTTTACTTTCCCATATTTTTTGACCACTCCAGGCAAATACAAAATAGAATTATATTGCTTATATTATTTTTTGCTTTATCTTTATCTTAACATAATGCTTATTAAGTTTAAATCATATTTTTGGATACATGAGAACATTTACTTGCTGAGGGAGATGCCATTGAATGTATTTTAACTAATTTATTTAACCTCTCATTGATAGAAATTTTAGCACAATAAAAGGAATTCTAATGAACACTCATTTCCTAGAATTTATTGTGAATTTATATAATAATTTGTTTTGAACACATAAAATTAATTCCTTCTTTGAGGATCAAATGATAGTCTGGAAGGTTTTTTTTTTTTTTTTTCACCGTTCAAGGTTTATTTGGTGTTTTCATTGTCATGACACTTGGGTAGTTGGTTGCATCATCCATATACAGATCTCACATTTACATAATGTCACAATGTACACTACAGACACATATAATACACAAAACAATATCCTGCTGTGCACAAGATATGCACAATGGACTTATACACTGGAGCCAGGTTCTGACTAGTTGGGAACTTGTTGGCCTAGGCATGTTTGGTGACGGTGTACAACAGTAGTGACACAGCAGGCTCCCAGTGTAACTGAAGACTTCACACAATTGGCTGTGTGTCTCAGAGACAGTGGGGATGACACACTAACCAGGTTGCCACTACACAAGTACCACTTAACATCAGGGTAGTGCTGTGGGAACTGAGGTTCTCCACAGACCACCTTAACACAACTATACTAACCACATCTCAGATGAGGAGACAGTGTGTGGTCTCCATAGATACTCTGCTGCAGCCTGGATGGTGAAGAGCTAGACCATTGGGGGGGGGGGACTTTAGAACTGCAGGTCTTTCTGGATGCCCCAGAGCATATCTGCACTTTTCTTCAGGCCGGCCTCCTCTTCAGGAGTCAGGGTCACCTTCACAACATCTGAGATTCCATTTGCTCCCAGGACACAAGGGACACTGAGAAAGACATCATCATTGATTCCATAGAGATCCTTAATCATGGTGGAAATGGGATGCACCCACCTTAGATTCTTCATCATGCTCTTGGCCAAGTCTGCCACAGAGAGGCCAATGGCCCAGGATGTATAACCTTTCAGTTTGAACACCTCATAGGCGCTGTCAACCACCTGCTTGTGAACCTCCTTCCACTGTTCTTTGTCTACATCAGTGTCCAGATCTGGGTTCAGATTCTTCAGGGAGACGCCAGCAACATTCACGCCACTACACACAGGTATATGCTGGGGTCTCCATGCTCCCCTAGGACTCATCCATGACAGCTTTGGGGGTGAACTCCGAGAATTTCTCCCATCAGGTAATGGAAATGAGGGGAATCCAGATCGCAACCACTTCCAATAAGTCGGTTTTTGGGGAAACCGCTTATTTTCCAAGCCACGTAGGTCAACATATCCATGGGGTTTGAAAAGATAATCAGCTTGCAATTTGGATTGTACTTCACAACGCTGGGAATGATGAACTTGAAGATGTTCATGCTGTGCTGGACCAGACTGAGCTGGCTCTCTCCCTCCTGCTGATGGCCCCCGCTGTGATAATGACCAGCTTGGGGTTCACAGTCACACAATAGTCTTTGCCTGAGACGATATTTAGTGTTCTAAGGAAAAGGCTGCCCTGCTAGAGATCTGTCATCTCATCCTTCAGTTTATCTTCCATGACATCAACAAGGGCAAGCTCATCTTGTAAATCCTTCAATAAGATACTTATGGCACAAGCCATGGCAACAGCACCCACCCAAACAACCATAATCTTGTTCTGGGGGGCCTGTTCTTCCTTAGGCAGATTCACAATCAGCTGGTCCTTGAGGGTTGCCATCTTGGACTTTGAATCTTTTGGGACCCTTAAAGCATGAAGAGGTGAGTCCAGAACCCAGCAGCGTGGCCTGGGTTTGGTGACAGAGGGTCCAGCACGCACTCTGGAAAATTTTAACGCTTTGTTTTAATTATAGAGAATAATTTCTATAAGAAGAAGGTAACTAGGTTCTTGCTCAAAATATATGAAGTTAATTCCTATAGAAGATGCTGAAAAAGCATTTGACAAATCCAACACCCCTTCATGCTGAAAGTCCTGGAGAGAATGGGCATAGAAGGGCCATACCTAGAAATAATAAAGGTGATATACAGCAAGCCAGTAGCCAACATCAAGTTAAATGGAGAGAAAATTAAAACATTTCCTCTAAACTCAGGGACAAGGCAAGGATGCCAACTTTTGCATTATCTCTTAAACATAGTACTTGAAGTTCTTGCTAGAGCATAAGACAACTAAAGGAGATCAAGGGGATACAAATTGGAAACAAAGAAGTCAAATTATCCCTATTTGCAGACTATATGATATGATAGTATATATAAGTGACCCCAAAAATTCTACCAGAGAGCTCCTACAACTGATAAACAGCTTCAGCAAGGTGGCCCATTAAAAATTAATTAAAAAAATCAGCAACTCTTCTTTATCCAAAAGATAAATGGGCTGAGAAAGAATTCTCAACTTCATATGGAATAACAAAAAACCCAGAATATCTAAATTAATCTTGTTCAATTAAAACAAAACAAACAAACAACAACAACAACAAATCAGGAGGTATCACCATCCCAGATTTCAAGCTATACTACAGAGCAATGGTAATAAAAACAGGATGGTACTGGTATAGAAACAGACCAATTGGTCAATGGATTCAAATTGAAGACCCAGAAATAAACCCACACAACTATGGTCACTTAATTTTTGACAAAGAAGCCAAAACCATACAAGGGAAAAAGAACAGCATCTTCAACAAATGGTACTGGTCTAATTGGATGTTGACATGTAAAAGAATGAAATTAGGCCCATACTTACACCTTGCACAAAAGTTAAGTCCAAGTGGATCAAAGACCTTAACATAAAGCCTGACACACTAAATCTAATAGAAGAGAAAGTGGGGAAAAGTCTCAAACTCATTGGCACAGGAGACAACTTCCTAAACAGAACACCAATAGCTCAGGTTCTAAGACCAACAATCAATAAATGGGATTTCATGAAACTGAAAAGCTTCTGTAAGGCAAAGGACACTATCATTAGGACAAAATGGCAACCTGCAGATTAGAAAAAAGATCTTTACCAACTCTACTTCTGACAGAGGGCTAATATCAATAATTTACAAAGAACTCAAGAAATTAAACACCAAGAAACCAAAAAATCCAATGAAAAATGGGAAACAGAGCTAAACTGAGAATTCACGAAGGAGGAATCTCTAATGGCCAAGAGACACTTGAAGAAATGCTCAACATTCTTAATCCTCAGGGACATACAACTCAAGATGACTCTGAGATTCCATCTCAGACCTGTCAGAACAGCTAAGATCAAAAACTCAAATGACATAAACTGTTCAGGATAATTAAGAAATGCAAACTAATAGTCATGCAAGCCGGTCATTGTGTTAGGTACTATGACAGTCTATTATAGTTATTTTCTAAGCTAATCAGAAATAAAGCTGCTAAGAGACAAGCAACATCTACTTATCCTAATATAAGAGATAGGACATCTTCAAAAACCTCAAGAGAGCTGCAGAATATGGCATTCAAAGATGTTTTCTTAACTTTAGATTTTTTTTATATTGAGACATATCAACTCCTGACAGCACCCCCTATTCTACTCCAAATAGAAGATGAGCATTGAAGAATCTCCAGTGGGAGATGATTGAATTAGTCGCAAGCCTATGTCTTGGCAGGAAAAACCCCTTGCTCCAACTGTAGACAAAATGCTGTCCAAAAGGGACAAAACTTGGAAGCAGGTAAGTCGACAGCCTGGCTCTGCCAAGACAGGGTAGGTAAGTCCTTCATAACCCCTGCTCTACAATCAATGTCTGTCAGAGAAGTGGGGCCAAATGACTGAAGATTGATGCTGTAATGTATGGAGAGAAAATGGGAACTGTCCAGGCAGCCACTGGTAGGTCATTTCTTAGTTTTGGAAGCTGCAGGCCCTGTACTTCCTGAAAAATCAGATATATTTATCCCTCTCAGGTCTCTGAGGTGGTTGAAGAATAGATAGCTAGAGTCTCATAATTAAATTTTGAATTGTTTAGGAGTCAAGAGAGTGTTATAGATCTAGGATGATGCTTTTAAAATTGTGTTGCAAGTTAGTATGAATGTTGAGTTAGATACAGAACTTTAAACTCATGGAGATGGTTAGATAGCAGAAAGTTAAAGTCAGGTACCAAATACATATGGACTGGACATTGGGAATGTAAGCTAAGCCATATAACCCTCATAACTGTGGCCTAATTACCTCTGTTGTTTTGTATTGTATCTATTATTATAAGAGAAAGAACCATTTGTTGGACTGAAAAGGAGAACTGTTGGGGGAAATAAGATATACCTTAAAGTTAAAAAAAAAAAAAAAGGGAAGAGGATGGGGGGGGGTTGAAGGTGGGAAAGTGGGCCTGGAGGGGGGGGAGTATGGAGGGGAATGCGATTGAGATGTAACTTGAAGAAATAAAAAATAAAGAGGAAAAAAATTAAAAAAAAAGATGCTTAAAATGAGACTAGGGATGTTGGCAGAGAGCTTGCCTAGCCTGCACAAGTCCCTGAGCTCTACCCTAGCACTGCATAAACTGGACATGGTGGCATGTGTCTGTAATCCTAACACTTTGGAGGTGCAAGAAAAAGGATTAGAAGTTTAAAGTCATCTTCAAGGCCAACCTGTTTTTTTTTTTTTAATTCAAAATGGTAAATTTAGTTATGTATATTTTTCTACAGGAAAGAGAGAAAGAAAGAAAGAAAAATAGACAGATAGATCATTGGTGAAGGAAGCCTGACATTGTAAATCTTTTCTGCCTTGGGTACCAAGGGCTCCACAACCTAAAGGCAGGCATGAGAGGAAAACAGTGATAGGTCCTTGATAAGGATTCTAGATTCTCTTAAAGAATGAGCAAAAAATATTTACAGGTTGAAATAGAGGCAATTTATTCAACTTGGGACTTACTTCTCTGATCAAACCCCAGGAATGACAACTATTCATTCAAAAGGGGGATGAATAAAGCCTTGTGTTGTGACATGGATATGGGAGATGGGAGGGATTTTTTTCCTTTTGTTTTTTTCATTTCTGTGAATTTCATATCACGCACTCTGTTCCCTCTCCACCCCCACCTCCCCTCAGACCTGCCCTCCACCCTTGAAACCTCTCCCAACATAAAAAAAAAAAAAAAACTCATTGTGAAAAAAAAAAAAACCTCAAATGACAGCAGATGATGGCGAGGTTGTGGAGAAAGGGGAATACTCCTCCATTGCTGGTGAAAGTGCAAACTTGTACAACCACTATGGAAATAAGTCTGGCAATATCTTAGAAAACTTGGAATAACCCTACCTCAAGTCCCAGCCATACCACTTCTGGGTATCCATCCAAATGATTCCTCACCAAACCACAAGGACATATCCTTATCTATGTTCATAGCAGCCTTATTTGTAATAGCTAGAAACTGGAAACAACCCAGATGTCCCTGAACTGATAAAAAAAAAAAAATGTGGTACATTTACACAATGGAATACTAGTCAGTGATCAGAAACAAGGAAATCATGCAATTTGCAGCCAAATGAATGGAACTAGAAAAGCTCATCCTGAGTGAGCTAACCAAGACTCAGAAAGACGCGCATGGCATCTACTCACTTATTAACTGGATTTTAGCCATATAGTACAGGATAATTATCCTACAACCAACACACTAAAAGTATCAGGAACATAGACTTTGTTACCTATTAAGGGGACAATTTGCCCTAGGGATGCTGTCATGTAGGCCCCCAGTGCAAGAGGAAGCTCTTAGCCCTCATATGACTGTTGAACCGAAAGGGTCTGATATGTAGGGAAACTCCACACAGGAGAAGTAGGATGGGTGGGAAAGGGAGGAGAGGGTGTAAGGTGGAACTGGGAGGGGTGGAAAGAGGGCACTCTGATGGAGATGTAAGTTGAAGTAATAAATAAACATAAAAATGAGTGGTGGAAAATTGAATTTTAAATCTGAAATTGAAAATACATCATCATCTGGGAAATGTGGGGGAAAGGAGATGTGGGGATGGGGGGGGGGAGAAGAAGAGAAAGGCAAAGGAGAGGAATAAGTAGAAAACAATAGATATCTTTATAAATTTTTAAAAATATAGACAGATTCTACTGTGGTATTAATGGGAATTGTTCTCCAAAGTTTCATGTTTTGAAATGTGGATCTACAGAGAGCTGGACTGTTTGAGAAGCTGTGAAACGTGGTGGACATGGGGCTTTAATAGAAGTATGTTACTGTATGTAGACCTTGAAGTTTGTATTCAGTTTGAAGTGCAACCTGAGCCTTCATTTTCCTGGTCATTGCTATTCAACACTTTACTACATGCTATCATTCCTGTTGACATATGGAGCCTCTCCTATCTCCCAGGCCTTCTCTACTCTATCACAACCAGCATGGGATGAAAGCCTCTGAAATATTAAAACACAATATACTTGCTACCCACCCGTACATTGTTTCTTTGAGGTATTTTGTTCCAGGGATGATTAAAAATACATAGTTTCAGAATGTGTATAACTACAAAACTCTGATGAAATTAAATAAAAGAAAAACAGAAATGAAGAGAGATCTATTTTCCAGTATTGTTGGAAATTATGCTAATGTATCATTTTTTGTTGTTGTGTAGATTTAACCAATCCAACTCACATCATAGACTATTACAGTGTAGATATAACCAAATAATACACAACAAAATATTGAAAAAAAATAATGTAACTTATAATTCCCACCTTTTCGACTTTTAGCAGCTATAATAACCCAGATATCATGCTAATAGTGAAAGCCTAGATACTTAAATTAGTGGAATAAAATTTAGACCCCAGACATTGATCCTCATAAAATTGCCTACTGGTATTTACCAAGGTGATGGCCATACACTACAGACTACAGACACAATAGTTGTTTTTATAAAACTGATGACACAGCTTACTGAAGTAGGGTAAAGGCCTAAGTTCAGGTCCACAGACCCAATGTAAATTCAGACACAGTAGCATCTGCATCTATAATACAAGTACTCCTCCAAGAAGATGAGATATGGGGACAGGAGGTTGACCAGCTATAATGGTATACGCAAAAGAAAGGTACTGACCTTGCAGCCAAACTGGTGGAATGTTAGGACTCACTCCCAAATGAGACCTGCACAGATTAGTGCATCATGTCATATGCTCATCTGCACTAACAGATATGAACACACACACACACACACACACACACACACACACACACACACACACA
>CAJQZJ010003694.1:5440912-5596640 GCA_907164525.1 Lophiomys imhausi | reverse complement strand
ACACACACACACACACACACACACACACACACACACACACACACACAAGTAAATATGGTTCCCAAAGGTAACCTCTATTATAAACAGAGACTGAGAAGACAATTCTCTACTTGCCTGCTCTCTATACTTTGACACATTCTTGGACTAACTTTTTTTTACCATTAACCCATTTCCCCTACATTTCTCCTTCTCTGTTCTGAATTCTTTCTCTAATATGATCAAGGTCCTCTGAAAACCTTAATCCACTGAAAGACTAGTGAGATTTGTTCACAATTAAAGATATAACTAATTTAAAACTGCAGATCCATAAGTCCCAGTAGTTTTCTTATCTTTTTTGTAAGAGTGTTAAGGATTTAGACTATATACTTAGGCATATGACATACTGAGAACTATTTTTGTATGTAGTATGTATTATTCTTTTTATTATCAATCTTAAGCAACTTTCTTCATGTATCCAGTGATGTCTTTTCCTTCAAAGTAGTTCCCAGGACAAAATATACTTAAGCACCACATTTTCTGACCCCAATAACTATGCAATGTACATTTGATAATATCTTAAAAAATCATAGATTATACTTGATGTGTTTATGGTGGTGAGGAAGAGAGAATGACATGGAATGATAGGGGCCAAATATATTCTGTTTTGTCTCTACTATACAGGACACCAGTACAGCAAGAATTTATCTTCTTCAAGTGTGCCAAAGCTGAATGACTTTATCTTAGTAAACATGTGAACAGTATAAAAGAACTAACACCTAGTAGTATATTTTCATGCATTTAGTCACCTAATAAAAATGTATTTAGTAACCTAACATAGAGATGTATAAATTTTCTCAAACATAATAGACCTTTTATTTTATGTATTTGAATTTGTTACTGTTTGTACAATTGTACCCACAGATATCTGTATGATAACCGAGAACTTCACAAGTGGTCCAGAATTTAAACTCATTTTTATGAAGACATTTTATAATTATTCATAAGAATAAGCACACATGTAAATAAACAAAGACCAAACTGAGTAATCTACAGTTTCATAACTAGGGAGTGAAAAGGTATAATGTAAATTGAAACAAACTTGAGAGCCTCTTGAAACTCTTTTATCCCCTTCCTACAACTATTTTTATATAGTATTAATCCTTGGTCAATAGTTTATTACTGAAATCATAGGAAAGCTACAAATGGCAGTGAGCATGTCCCTGGACATTTCTTCTTGTAGAGTTGTGCAGAACTTAATGAAGAGAATGACAAAGGGGATCACTCACAGTTTTGCCCTGGGGACTACATACTCCTTTTGTGAATTTATAAACTGAGTAGAACGTTGAATCTCTAAAGGACTGATGTTAGTTCTATGGCACAAACTCAACAATTTCACCCTCAAAGGACTCATCCAACATGGAGACTCTCATAAAGAAGAGAATAATTTTCTGTGCTTCTAAGGAATTTTCTCAAAAATCTTGACATTGGGACATTGGAGACTAATATAAGAAAACTATTTTCTTCTTTGTATGAGACAAGAATCCTTGTGAAATCCTTAAAGAGAAATTATGTCTTTTTCCCCAAGGGACTCTCTTCTAGCAAGTGTGGTACAAAGTATGCACTGATTGTAATTATCTGCTTCATTATAAACAATTCTGGCCCTCTCAGCAGTATGGAGTAAGATACCATGAACTCCCATGTTGCGGATGGCTTCAGGTGAACCTTGAAGGTGAGCTCTGAGTAATCTTCATCTTGACATTTTACTTTCAAATCCACAACTATATAAATCATAATTTCTGTGAAAAAATACATGCATTGTTCTTTTCAACTTTAATCCTTAGTAAACGCTAGATAAAAGGAAGGATGTTTCATTCAAAGAAATTAAAATTCTCCCAGCATCTTTCTGGAAAGATAACACAGCATGGGTGGGGAGATAAGAAATAGGAATTCCTCCTAACTCTTTGACTCAAGCTTGGAAACCAATAAATCCAGCTCTGCCCTTGGAAAAGTGGTTTATGTGTTAATACTGCTTCTACATTTATCCTTGCAGATGCCGCACATGATGCAAATGACTATGAAAAATGACTCTTCAGTGTCCCAGTTCATTCTTATGGGACTGACAGACCAACCTGAGCTCCAACTGCCCCTATTTGTTCTGTTCTTGGTGAACTACATAGCTACTGTGATGGGAAATCTGAGCTTAATGAATCTCATTTGCCTAAACTCAAACCTTCACACTCCCATGTACTTCTTTATCTTCAATTTGTCCTTCATTGATTTCTGTTATTCATTTGTCTTTACTCCCAAAATGCTGATGAGTTTTCTTCTAGAGAAGAACATCATCTCCTTCAGAGGATGCATGACACAGCTGTTTTTCTTCCTATTTTTTTGTGAACTCTGAGAGTTATGTGCTGACAGCCATGGCCTATGATCGCTATGTGGCCATCTGTCAGCCACTGCTCTACAAGGTTGTTATGTCCCATGGGATATGTTGTCTGTTGATATTTGGTCCTTACTTGATGGGATTTGTTAGTGCCTTGTTTCACATAGGTTTTATGATCAGGCTCAGCTTTTGTGATTCTAACATCATCAACCACTATATGTGTGACATCTTCCCTCTCCTTCGGCTCTCCTGTAGTAGCACCTATGTCAATGAACTTCTAAGTTCTGCAGTGGTAGGTACAGCTATCATTTTATGTTGCATCATAATCTTAATCTCATATGTTATGATTCTTTTCAATATTATTCATATGTCATCCAGTAAGGGTTGGTCGAAAGCCTTGGGCACATGTGGGTCTCACATCATAACTGTAAGCCTGTTCTATGTATCTGGACTACTTGCTTATGTCAAACCATCATCTGTTGAAACCGTGGGCCAGGGAAAAATATTTTCAGTATTTTACACTTTTGTGGTGCCCATGCTGAATCCTCTCATTTACAGCCTCAGAAACAAGGATGTCAAACTTGCTGTGAAAAAAATGTGGAAGAAACTCACAAGCTAATTTATGCATTGATATGTCTCCTAGCACATCCATCCCAGGTGTATATATCTTTCTCCTCTTTTCTTGTCTTTTAGATTATGTGTATTCTGTTATTTCTCTTTCTTCTTTTACTTCAGTAGCATTGATAGAATTTATACTATAACAACCTTTCTTTTCTTTTCTTCTTGCAAAATAATTCTATGTACTGTGAAGATATGAGACACCCTTAGATTCAACGTGTTTATGATGGTGTCATGTCCATTGCCTCTATCAGAGTAAGAACCTCATCTGCTTTTTTACAGTTTACATTACCTGGGAATAAAAATTCTTAGTACTTTTTATGTAAAAGTAATTGTACATTTATTTTAAAATGTACATGTATATGTGTGAGCATTCCTGAGTTTATGTGTACTGTGTGCATGCAGGAACCTGAGGGGACAGAGAGGGTGTTAAAATGGAAAAATTGATGCCTTTGAAAGTTAAAATAAATAAATAAAAAAATTAGTGGGACCTGGAGAGTTAAGGCTTTCTATTTATTATACTAGTGATCAGATTATTGAATGTTTTTATTTACTCAATGGTAGTCTGAACTCCTAGAGTCTTTACTGTTTTTCATTCATTAAAGTATGTGATTAAACAGAGAGAGCAAATATGAGCCACAAGCATAAAAAGGATGGTCTACATGCTGTATTGCAGCCAGCGACATAGCCAGATGCAGAACAAATCATCAAGCAGCCTGGTTCAGCTTGGAAAGTAAATAGGTTTATTTGTCCATGGAACTGTGTATGTTTACTCACCTAGTTCATCCCATCATCTAAAGGAAGTGGGAGTTCTTAATTCTTAATTTGATGCTCTTGAAAGTTCTCAGGCACATCTCTCCATAGTCCTTACCTTTTCCCTTTCATCAATAAATATTAAGACAGAGTTTTCTAACAAGAGCCTGTATCTCTCTTTAAGGCATTGAGGCAATGCATATCATGGGTGACCTGGATCCATTGTAATTTCAGGGTGTTTGTGTTGGCACTGTTGTCTAGAAAGCAGTCTGGTGGAGCCAAAAGTAAGGAAGCCTGATATGCTAGGAAACTATGGTCCTGTCAGGAGCAAGGACAGGATGAGTATCACTGCCTAATCCATTATGAGAACTCTAGCAAAGACTCATACCTTCACAGCAGTGGCAGTTACAGACAGGGTCAATTCCCACTGTGGACAAGAGGTAGCCTGGGCTTATGGTGGACCTTTCACTTCCCAAGGAGCACTTTTTCCAGCCTCGGGTACCACTTCTGTGGTAGAAGAAGGCCAGGCCAGCCTATCTGTTATCTGTTGTGTCACCTTTCCAGGCAGAAGTCTTGACTTATATTTCCCTCCATTGTGTATATATATATACAATTTGTTTATTTTTAGCTGACATTCATAATAGCCTCTTCAATAGCTGAGGTGTGGCTACTCCAACATTGTACAAGATTTCTGGTAATTAGATTTTTCTCTTTGATACTTAAATATACTTGAAATTGAAAATGAAATTGATTTTAGACAGTTCATCTTCAATTCAGACATGTTGGAGGACTTTGACAGCTGCAAGTAGCACTAGTAACCATGTGTTTTGTATTATGTTGTGTTGTTGAGGTTTGTTTTGCTCTTCTCATGACTAGAATGTATATATGTGGTTTAAAACTATATAGCATGTTTTAATTTCAGACATTAGGTTTATTATGTCTGTTAGATCAATACAAAATATTCCATGTATTAATAATATGTCCTTAATGTGAAATTTTCTTTAAACATAAAAGTTTAGTTTTGTAGTGATGGTAGTCTCTTTGTTCTTGTCTCTTACCATTATTTATTTATTTTTTACCATCTATCTATCTATCTACCTATCTACCTACCTACCTACCTATCATCTATCTATCTATCTATCTATCTATCTATCTATCTATCTATCATCTATTTATCTACCTACCTATCTATTATCTGTCATCTATCTATCTATCTATCTATCTATCTATCCATCTATCTACCTACCTATCATCTATCTGTCTATCTATCTATCATCTGTTTATTTATTGTACATTAGGTCATAGGTTTATGTGAAATAGGATCCAGCAGCTCAGTCTCCTTCCTGTGAGTTCTTACAAAGTATTCTTCTCTGGGTGGAGCAGACTGGCTCTTCAGCTGAATCCAAGTGCCCTTCTCTTTGGCATACTTTTTTCTTCTGAGCTTTTTTTCCTTCACTGGGTTCAGGACGCTGTCTCAGCTCTTAGTGTGCTTGGTGTGCTCAATCTGCACATTAATTCTCTTGGCATGAATCTTACCCTTTTGATAGAAATTGCATTGAATCTGTATATTGCTTTCAGTAGGATGACCATTTTTATTATGTTGATCCTACCTATCCATGAACATGGGAGATCTTTCCATCTTCTCATATCTTCTTCAATTTATTTCTTCAGGGACTTGAAGTTCTTGTCATACAGGTCTTTCACTTGCTTGGTTAGAATTTTATACTATTTGTGGTTATTGTGAAGGGTATTGATTTGCTAATCTCTTTTTCAATCCATTTATCTTTTGTGTAAAGAAAGACTACTGATTTTTTTAATTAATTTCATATCAAACTACATTGTGAAGGTGTGGAAGGAGAAGGAGAGGATGGAGAGAGGAGAAAGAGGGGGAAGAGGGTAGGAGGATGGGGAGGAGGAAGGGGGCAGTGATTGAGATGTAATTTGAATAAATAAATAACATTTAAAAAAGACTTAGTAGGGAAAAGTGCAATTTATATTAACAGAATGTTCTGTTTCTTATATATTAAAAATTTGAATATATTGAGTGAAGTAAAGTATAATATTAAAATAAAAAAAAAGGAATCATGCCCTTAACTTACTTGTTTACGATGATGCCCATAGGATGCTGGATGACATTGTAAACTTTTCCGGTTTTGCTGTGGTAAAGTCACTGCACATTCTTTTTTGAACAGTGCATGCCATTTCCTTGATATCCACACTATCACCCTTATTGTAGATTTGCATATATGGGGCCAAAGGAACAAGTCTATGTTTCCTAAAAGGTCTAGAGAACATATAACAAGTGTCCCTCCTCTTACCCTCATCTTTCAGGAACTCACCAAAATGTCTCTTACTTTTAAATATGAGTACAATTCATGCTTTTTTCCTAGTTATTATTTAAGCTTTCTTACTTATTTGCATATTAGTTTAAGCAAATTATGAATTAAGTTTCATTTAATTTGAAGTAAGTTTTGATTTGTTTATAAGTGAAACTATTCCTATCACACTGAGTATTTTAAGAAACAAGAGTTGAATGTTGGCCTCATGATCAATGATAGAAATGCAAATATCATGTAATGTTTTCAGAACTCAAGAGACACAAAGATGAGATGGGATGATATGAACATCCCGGTTTTTGTCTATTGCAAACAAGAATATTATTTTTAGGCATACATGTTCTATTCCAGCCTTTTGCCTCTGAATGGGCAGTAATGTGGATGAATGGGGGCTTTAAACACAATATCATCGATAAAATTTATACTACTAAATGTACTCTAGTTGTCATAAGAAATTTTTGTAAGTTCATTGAGTAATATATTGCTTAAAATGAACTCTCCAAATTTTTGTACACAATGTTATTAATAAATACATTTATATACCATTAAATATTTACTTATGTCTTAGAAAACATCTGTAATACCCTAAACTAGTACATAACAAAATAACAAGTTTGAATGACGATTACTTTGCCTTTCTTAAATATCCTAAGCAGTTTGTAATAGTTGCTATCAAAACACTGAGAACTTCACGTTGCACTTTTAGGAATTACATAGGTGCAATACCTTCAAAGAGTTAACCTTAATTTTATATCAATATACAAAGATTTATACCAATCTAGCCAAATATAACCTTAATTTCGTATCAATATGCAAAGATGTAAGAGTAGATTCAATAATCTACCAATTTTTCTTTATCATTCCTTTATGATGTCTATGTCCTCTTTTTTCTTTTCAAGTCTTTTCCCCTTACATAAGAGAGAAAGATAGAGAAAAGAAAAAGAGAAAAATCCCTGGGTAAGTTAATCAGAAATCGAGTTGCTAAGAGACAAGCAACATTTGCTTATTCAAATATATGGAGATAGATAGATTGTCTTCAAAAACCTCAAGAGATCTGTAAAATGTGCATTTAAAGACATTTTCTTAACTTAAAATTTTTTGATATTGAGACATGTTAGCTCCTGGCAGCATTTCCATTCTACTTCAAGTAGATGATGAACATTGAAGATTCTCCATTTGGAGATAGCTGTATTAGTGGCAAGCTAGCCACTTGGCAAGAAATATCCCTTGCTACAACTGTAGACAGAATACTGTCCGAAAAGGACAAAACTTGAAAGCAAGTAAGTCAACAGCATATCTCTGACAAGATAGGGTGGACAAGTCCTTAATTAATTTCTGCTTTACAATTAATGTCTGTCAGAAATACTGGGCCAAAAGCTGAAGGTAGATGCTCCAATGTTATACAGAGATATTGGGAACTATCCAAGCAGCCAGTTGTATGTCATTTCTTAGTTTTGGAAGCTTTTTGCTCTGCACTTCCTGTTTATTCAGATATATTTATCCTTCTCAGGTCTCTGAAGTGGTTGAAGATTAGATAGTTATAGTCCCACAGTTAAGTTTTAAGTTTGTTTAGGAATTAAAAGGATGTTCTAGGTCTAAGAAGATGTTTTTAAGTTGATAATGCAAGTTAGGATGGAAATTGAGTTAGATATAGAACTTTAAACTCATCGAGACATGTAGATAATAGAATATTATTATCAATTGTCAAATACATATGAAATGGACTTTGGGAATTATGTTATACCTTATAATTTCCATAATTGTTGCCTAATTGTTCTTATTGTTTTGTATTGTATTTATTGGAGCCTTTTATTGAACTAAAAGGGAGAGCTGTTCAGGGGGGTGGAGAGATACACCTTATATATATTAAAAAAAAAAGAGGATAGGAGGGAGTCTGGGCCTGGGAGTGGAGGAGGGAGAGGGCTGTGATTGAGATTAATTGAACAAATAAATTAATGTTGAAAAAAAGAAAAAAGTTACTTTATGTCAATTTACTGACAGTGATATGTTCAAAATTATTCAACCTTTTTAGTTTTCTTACAAGTATATGTTTTTATGATCATTCCTAGTAAGAAGCTATAAAATTTCCAATCCTCAAGGAATTTCTCTCATGTTCTTTTCTCATGCTCTCTCCAATTAATAACCACCTTCATCAATGATAACATCATAGGTAAGCATTTGCTTGGTTTCCACTAGCTTCATTGTGGGTATTCTTTAAAGTATTATTAGTAAAATTATGTTGCTTATAGAGTTTGTGTTTCGGTTCTTTTGTTCTTTTTTTTGAGTTTGAACTGTGCTAGTAAATATATCAGCATTATTTGCTGAGGAAAATTCCTTAGGCTATATTTTCATAAATTTACTGTTTGATATTGGACTGTAACATAACATTTCAATGGACATTGGCATTCAAGATGTCCTGTTCACTTATTTTTATTGAACATATCTAATATATTTGTATGTATACATACACATATACATGGCATTTACTTATTGTATGATATTTGTATGTGTAAATTTATTAGAAAAATATTTTTCAAAGTATTTGAATAATTTTATTTGCATAATATTGTGTGTGTATATATGTATGTGATTTCCAATTATTTCATATCTGAATATATTCATAGTCTTTCCAGTCTTACCATTATTTAAACACTCTGGTGTGTGTGAAGTAGTATGTCATTGACTTTCCTTTACATTGTCGTTAGAACAAACAATACATAGAAGATTTTGTTTAATATATTAATTTTTAGCTGTACTGCTTTATGGAGAGATACACTTTACATTTACCCATTACACAGATTAAGAAGAGTAAATTGCAGCTTTCTTTGTTGGCAGATGTGGTTATAGTGTAGAAAATTTTAAATAGTCAACAAGAGTGGGAATAACTTTTCAGTCAATATCAAGTAAAATCAAAGGAAAGTAGGTTAATATATAAAATTAGGTTGCTAAGGACAGTGGACTATTTGAACTTCAAATAAATAAAACATGGTATCATTTTTGTGAGCACAGAAGAAAAAAAAATTTTTTTTCTAGCCTTACTAAATAAAAAGCCACAATTAAGTCTTCTTCTCACTCTATTCCCACATGTTACTTTGAAAATATTTTGCTTGTGGGATAAGAGTACTGCTTTTCATGCATTGCTGCTTCCAGCAATGGTCTTAGATATGGTCACCACATCTCATAAACACACATACATTGGTCTAAGTCAGGAGCATGAATGGATCACAAAAGAATATTAGGGATTATAGTGCAAATGAGGTTGTGCATGGAGCTGAGTTTGAGGGAGTTAATTATATTGGAAATCTAGAGTATAGGAAGATCAGTTACAATGTTGTCTTTATAAATTACAGTTAATCTGAATAGGATGAGTACATGGTATATAAGCAGAATGAATACATAGATCTAAATGATCTTAAAGCACATTCTTCATTTGGTTACAGTTGTGTGAATAATTTATTTGTGAAGGCACACTTTAGAAAGTATTTCTTAGAAAAGCCATTCTCACACAGAACAATATAAATTCATTCATTGCTGGTAAGAATCAAAATGGTAGGTACAATGGAAGAGAAAATGCCAGTTTCTAATAAGTACTAGTAACACAGTAGTATTGCAGTCTTTCTGCTTCTAGCTATTTATTATTAAGTGATCTGAACATGTAGTGTTCCACAACAATCTCATATATGTGTGTTTGTAGCAGCTTTCTTCATGTTTGTCAAAAGCTGAAAGTGACAATATGTTCATCACAGGCTGAAAGAATAAATAAATTGCAGTACAAGTGTACAAAGAAAAAAAGGGAGATATCCTTAAGCTCTCAAAAGCCATGGCAAGTCATAATTTTGCATTTGAGTGACTATAATGACTACATTATATGACATTCTACAAAGGTAAAATGATAGATATCAAAAGTCTCAATAATTGATAGAGTTTGGGAGAAAGTGAAAGGAAGAAAGCAACAAAATTTGAGGATTAGAACTATTATGGATGATATACTAAGAGAAATATAACACAATTTTTAATCCATGAAAGTTGCCATTACAAAGAGTGAATCTTATGTAAATGTAAATTTAAGGTTATTTATGTGAGTTTCAGAAAGAAATAAAGCTGTGAAGGAGAGTAGAGAACTGAACTGTAAACACAAGGAACAAATTTATTAATGGGAACAGGAGAATAAATGCTGTCTTATATAGTTTGGAGAACATATGAGATGCTTAAGAGTAATGCTTGGCTGTGGGTCTCAGCATCTGTTCTGATCCTTTGCGGGGTGGAGCCTCTCAGAAGACAGTGATGTTATGTTCCCGTCTGTAAGCATAGCAGAGCATCATTAATAGCATCAAGCATTGGCTCTTTCCCATAAGCTGGGTCTCAAGTTGGGCCAGTCATTGGCCTGCCATTCCCTCAATCTCTCCTCCATTGTGGAAGAGTTGGGGATAGGACAAAGGCACCAGAAGGGAACAAGAACTACACAAGACCAACAGAGACATCTAACCCAGGCCCATGGAGGTTCACAGAGAATGAATCATCAACCAAAGACTATGCAAGGACTGAACCCAGTCCCCTTACACTCATGGAGTTTAGGGACAGCTTGCTCTTTATGTGGGCCCCCTACTAATTGGAGTAGGGGGCTATCCCTGACAACTACTCTATTGCCTACAGTTGGATAACTTTCCCCTAGCTGGGGTGCATTGACTGGCTTCAGTGGAAGATGTTGCAGTTACTTCTGATAGGACATGAAGAACTGGGGGGTGGGGGAGTTGGTGGGAGAGTCCCTTCTTTGAGAAGAAAAGGAAGGGGGAATGGGGCCTGAGGGTGGGAGGGCAGGATTGGAAGGAGGCTGTGAATGGGATGTTTAAAATGAATATATAAACAAATGTTTAAAAAAAAAAAGTAATGATTGGAAGAGACTCTCTACAACTTCAAAACTAACCAGAAGTGATAGGGAAGGACTCTAGACACTCATCCAACAAAACATCCACCCAGAAGAATTTACAATTCTAAATATTTATGCACCAAGAATGAGGACACCCAAGTTTATAAAAGAAACAGTACTACAAGTTAAAATCACACACTGATCCTCTCATAGTGATAGTAGGTGACTTCAATACCCTAGTTTCACCAATAGATAGATTAGCTAGACAAAAAGCTAAACAGAGAAATGCTGTAATTAACTGAAATCAAACCAAATGAACCTAGTAGATATTTAAAGAACATTTCATCTAAATACAAAAGGATATACTTTCTTCTGAGAAACTCCTGGAACTTTCACCAAAATTTATGACATAGTTGAATGCAAAGCAAGTCTCAACAGATATAAGAAAGTTGAAAAACAACACCCTGGATCAACAACAAAAAGTATACAAATTCATGGAAACTGATCAGCTCACTGTAGGGAAAGTGAAATGGTACAGAAATTAATAAGACTTTTAAATTTAAAACTTCTTAGAATTGGGGGAAAATGAAAATAACATCCCCCCAAACAAAACAAACAAACAAAAAACCCCCCAAAACCAAAAAACAAATAAAAAAAAAAAAAGAAAAGAGCATGCCCAAGCCCATGGGACACAATAAAGATGGTTCTAAGAAGTAAGTTTACAGCACTACATGTCCACATAGAAAATTTAGAGAGATCTTATATCATAAACGTAATGGTGAATCTGAAATCTCCAGAAAAAAGAAGAGATAATAAAAAAGGAGTAAAGGGCAAAAAGCAATCAAACTTAGGGCTGAAATCAATAAAATAGGAAAAATAAACCTACCCAAAAAACAATCCAAATAATCTATAACATGAATAATTAATTCTTTGAAAAAAGTCAATAAGAATGAGAAACTCTTATCCAAATTACCACACGATGGAGAGTGAAGATCTAAATCAATAAAATTAGAGACAAAAGTGGTATATCACAGCATACATTGAGAAAAGACAGAGAAATATCATACATTTATGTTTTATCAATACTCCACCTAATTGAAAAGAAATGGATACATTTCTTGATATGTACCATCTCCCAAAGTTAAATTGAGTTCAAGTAAAGAATTTAAACAGACACATAATCTCTAGTGAATTAGAGGCCGTAATTAAAGTCTCTCAACTAAAATTTTGAAAAAAGTCTCCCGACCAAAAAGGTCATGGCCAGATGGTTTCAGCACAAAATTCTACCAGTTTTTTGGAGAAGAGTTAATACTATTATTCCTCACACTCATCCACAAAATAGAGACAGAAGAAATACTGTAACAAACATTTTATGAGGCCGGAGTCATCCTGAGACCTAAACAACACAAAGACTCAACCAAGAAAGAGAATTTCAGACCAATCTCCCATATGAATGTTGATGCAAAAATACTCAATAAAATACTCACAAATCAAATCCAAGAACACATCAAAGATATCACCCACTCTGACCAAGTAGGCTTCATCCCAGGGATCCAGGGATGCAGGGATGGTTCAACATATGAAAATCCATCAATGGAATCCACTAAAAAAAAAAATTGAAAGGAAAAAAAAAAAAAAACAAAAAAACCCATGATCCATCCCATTAGATGCTGAAAAAGCATTTTGACAAAAACCAACAGCACTTCATGGTGAAAGTCATGGAGAGATCACAGACACAAGGCCAATACCTAAAATAAGAAAAGCAAAATACAGCAAGCTGATTGTTAACATCAAATTAAACAGAGAAAAACTTAAAAAGAATTCCACTAAAATCAGGAAAAAGACAAGTCTGTCCACTCTGCCATATCTCTTCAATATAGTATTTGTAATTTAGCTAGAGCAATAAGACAACTGAGGATCAAGGAAATACAAATTGGAAAGGAAGATATCTAATTATCTCTATTTGCAGTTGACATACATAAGTGAACCCCAAAATTCTACTAGGGAGCTTCTATAGCTGATAAACTCCTTCAGAAAAGTGGCTGGGTACAAAATTGGCTGAAGCAATCAGTAGCCTTTCTTTATACAAACAATAAATAAGCTAAGAAAGAGATTAGAGAAATAATACCTTTCACAATAGCCACAAATAATATAAAATATTTGGTGTAAATGTAAGCAAGGGAAATAGCTGTGTGACAAGAAATTCAAGCCTTTTGAAAAAAATAGAAAGACTAACATAGCAAAAATGGCTATCTTACCAAAAGTAATCTACAGATTCAACATAATTTTCATCAAAAGTCCATCATAATTCTTTACAGATCTTGAAAGAACAATCCACAACTTTACATAAAAACAAAAAAGCCATGATAGCTAAAACAATCCTGTATAATAAAATAACTTCTGGAGGTATCAACGTTTCTGATTTTAAGCTGTACTACCGAGAAATAGTAATAAAAATTCCATGTTATTGGTATAAAAACAAGAGGTTGATCCTTGGAATCAAATTGAAGATGCAGAGGTAAACTCACACACCTATGGACACTTGATTATTTTTAAAAATTTTTCACTGTTTATTACTTCAATTTCCATCTCATCACAGTTCCCTCTTTCCACCCCTCCCTGGCACACCCTCTCATCCTCCCACCCTCTCTTCCTTCTTCCACCTATCTGACTCCTCTGTTGTGTGGTGCCCTACATATCAGCCCCTTTCAGTTCAGCAGCCATATGAGGGCTGAGAGCTTCCTCTTGCACTGAGGGCCTATATGGCAGCTCCACTAAGGCAAAGTATCCCACCAACAAGTAACAAAGTCCATGTTCCTGTTCCTTTCAGTCTGTTGGTTGTGGACACTTGATTTTTGACAAAGAAGCCAAAACTATACATTGGAAAAAAGAAAGCATCTTAAAGAAATGGTGCTGGTGTAACTGGATGCCTGCATGTAGACAAATGCAAATATGTCCATATCTATCACCTTGCTCCAAACTCAAGTCCAAGTGGATGAAAGACCTCAGCATAAAACTGGATACACTAAATCTAATATAAGAGAGAGTGTGCAATAGCCTTGAACGTATTGGCACAGGAGACAACTTCCCGAAAAGAACAAAAACAGATCAGGCACTAAGATCAGCAATTAGTAAATAGGACCTCATGAAAATAAAAAGGTTCTGTAAGGCAAAGGACACCACTAAAAGGACAAAACAGCAGCTTACATAATGGGAAAAGATCTTCACTAACCCACATTTGACAATGGGCTGATATCCAAAATATATAAAGAACCAAAGAAATTCGACATCAGCAATCAAATCACCCAATTAAAATATGGTGTACAAAGCTAAACTGAGAATTCTCTACAGAGGAATCTCTACTGGCCAAGAAACACTTAAAGAGATGTGTGAATCCTTAGTCATCAGGGAAATGCAGTTCAAAATAACTTTGAGATTTCATCTTACACTAGTCAGAATGGCTAATATCAAAATCTCAAGAGATAGCACATGCTGGTGAGGATGTCAAAGAAGAGGAACACTCCTCCACTGTTGATGGGAGTGCAAACTTGTATAACCACTTTGGAAATCAATAGGGTGGTTTATGAGAAAATTGAGAATAGTTCTACTTCGCAATTCAGATATACATTTCTGGTCATATATGCAAAAGATACTCCACCATACTACAAGAACACTTGCTCAATTGTGTTCATAGCAGTTTCATTTGTAATAGCAAGAAACTGGAAACAGCCTAGATTTCCCTTAACCAAAGAATGGATAAAGAAAATGTGGTACATTTTGACAATGGAATATTACTCAGCTATTGAAAACAATGACATCATGAAATTTGAAAGCTATTGGATGGAACTAGAAAAGATCATCCTGAGTGATTTAACCCAGACACAGAAAATCAAATACAGTGTGCACTCATTTATAAGTGGATATTAATGACAAAATACAGAATAACCATGTTACAATTCACAGACCCAATGAAGTTAACAAGTAATAAGGAGGGCCCAAGGAGGGATACTTGATTCTCACTGAGAAATAGAATAGACATCAGGGTGGAAGGAAGGAGAGAAATGGTTGTGTGAGGAGGTGGGGAGGTGAACAAGAGGGAGCAAGTGAGGGGAGGTTGGAAGGAGAGAGTACTATAAGAGTGAATTAGAATAGGTGAGGGAGGAGTACTGCTGGAAAGAGCTAGAAACACAGGATAATGGAAACTCCCAGGAATCTATGAGGGTGTCCGTAAATCAGATTCCTAATGATGGGGGATATGGAACCTGAAACAATCATGTCCTTTAACCAGAAATGACTTCCAATGAAGGGATCAAAACACCAACCCATCCACAAAACTTTTGACCCACAATTAGTCTTGCTTACAAGATGTGCAGGAGTAAAGATCAAGAAGAAATTGAGGGAATGGCCAACCAATGACTGTCCCAGCTTGCAATCCATGCCATGAGAGAAAACCTACTCTGACACTATTAATGATATTCTCCCGTACTTGCAGACAAGTGCCTAGCATAACTCTTATCTGAGAGGCTTCACCCAGCAATGGATGTAAACAGAGAGATCCACAACCAAACACTAAGCAAATTTTGGGGAATCTTGTGGAAGATGGAGAGGACTGATTTAAGGAGTCAGAGAGGTCAAGGACATCACATAAAAACCTACCTACGGAATCAACTAACTTGGACCCTTAGGAGCTCACAGAGACTGAACCTCCAACCAGAGACTATGCATGGGACCTACCTAGTCCATTTCTATATGTTTAACAGTTGTACAGTTGAGTCTTCATAGGGAATTCTAACAGTAGAAGCAGGGACTATCTTTGACTCTGTTGTCTGTCTTTGGATCCTTTTCTCCTAACTGGGCTGCCTCATCTAGCCTCAATGGAAGAAGATGCACCTGGTCTTACTGCAACTTGATACGCAACTGCAACTTGATAGGCGAAATGATATCCAAGATAGGTCTTCCCTTTTCGGAGGAGAAAGTGAGGACAGGAGGATGGAGGGGAAGGGAGGGAAGAGGAAGGACCTGGGGAAAAAAGATGGAGAGAAAGCTGTGATAGGGATGGAAAGTTAATTAATTAATTAATTGAAAAGTGCGAAGTGCTGAAGTATGTGAAGGACAGGGACAGTTCTGCTCTTGTGATCCGATTGGGGCAGATCTCCCGTCCGCAACTGGTGGTGAGGGAAAAAGGGAAGGTAGGGATCTTTCCCTTGCTAACCCTATCACAAAACAGAAAAAAATGTAAGTCTTGCTCTCCCCCACTCACACCTTTGGGGCTGCTCTTCACAACCCCTACATGCACAGCCAAGCAGTTCCTTCTAGTTTCTGGCTTGCTTCTTGTCCTGAGAGCCCATCTCATGCTTGCCTGGTGCTGGACTGGTGGTCATCACAGGCTAACTCCCTGTCTTAGACCCCTTGCACTGAACTGGTGGTGATTTCAGGTTTGCTTTTTTCAGGGAATGCTAGGCTACTGTTTCTTCAGATGTTCATAAGTCAGAACATTGAATGTAGACATAGCCTCTCTCCTCTCTGTCACCTACTGATGCACATGTGACATAGAGGGTGGAGGGCAGGCAGGTCTGAGGGGATGTGGGAGATGAATGGGAACGGAGGGCATGATGTGAAATTCAAAATCAACGATGAAGAAATGGGACCTCATGAAACTGAAAAGCTTCTGTAAGGCCAAGGACACTGTCACTAGAACAAAACAGCAACCTACAGATTGGGAACAGATCTTTACCAATCCCACATCTGACAGAGGGCTAATATCCAAAATTTATAAAGAACTCAAGAAATTAAACACCAAGAAACCAAATAATCCAATCAGAAAAATGAAGTGAGAACTCACAAAAGAGAAATCTCCAATGGCCAAGAGACATTTGAAGAAATGCTCAACATCCTTAATCAAAAGAGAAATGTAACTCAAGATGACTCTTAGATTCCATCTCACACCTGTCAAAATGGCTTAAGATCAAAAAATCAAACGACAGCACATGATAGTGAGGTTGTGAAGAAAGGGGAACACTCTTCCATTGCTTGTGGGAGTACAAATTTATACAACCACTATGGAAATCAGTCTGGTGATATCTTAGAAAACTTGGAATAGGTCTACCTCAAGACCTAGCCATATCACTTCTAAGTATCCACCCAAAGAATTGCTCACCAAACCACAAGGACATCTCCTCAACTATGTTCCTAGCAGCTTTATTTGTAATAGCTAGAAACTGGAAACAACCCAGATGTCCCTCAACTGATGAATGGATAAAAATGCTGTGGTACATTTACACAATGGAATACTACTCAGCCATCAGAAACAAGGAAATCATGCAATTTTCAGTCAAATGGATGGAACTAGAAAAGTTCATCTTGAGTGAGTTAACCCAGACCCAGAAAGATGCACATGACACCTATTCACTTATAACTGGATTTTAGCCATATAGTGGAGGATAACTATTCTACAACCAACAGACTGAAAGGAACAGGAACATAGACTTTGTTACTTGTTAGTGGAACACTTTGCCCTAGTGAAGCTGCCATGTAGGGTCCCAGTGCAAGAGGAAGCACTTAGCCCTCATATGGCTGCTGAACTGAAGGGGGCTGATATGGGCTGATATGTAAGGATACCCTACACTGGAGGAGTAGGATTGGTTGGAGAAGAGGGAGAGGATGGGAAGGGGTGGGAGAGTGGGGGATGGGAGGATGGGAGGGGTGGGAGGATGGAAGGGTGGGAGGATGGAAGGGTGGGAGGATGGAAGGGTGGGAGGATGGAAGGGTGGGAGGATGGAAGGGTGGGCCTGGGAGGGATAGATGGAGGGAACTGTGATGGAGTTGTAAATTGAAGTAATAAATAAGCATAAAAATAAAATTAAAAAAAGAAAAAATATTTATTTGTATAATGAAAAAAGTAAAACAATAAAAAGATAAAAAATGTGATGCACCCTCCAAGAAAGAATATTGTAGCCATACTTCTTCAACATTCTGTTTTAAAACATATGCTACCTTATATACATGTTCTGAACCTAAATTTGGATTTCTGTATTATCACACAGTATGACCTTAGCAGTGGTGATGTGTATGTTTCATGAGCAGCAAGTACAATTTGCATCTACTATGAAACACTGTTGTTGTTGTATCTTTTTAACTATGATGAGGTTAGTGTAAATCTTGACCCTGTGCCTGAGATTTCCTACATTACTCCTCTCTGTGCATGCGGTTGTATTGGCTTCTCCCTTTGGGCTTCAGATATTTGTTCACATTTTTAGAGAATTGTGACCTATAATCTTAGAAATTAATCCCTTAGTTTAATGAGCTCTATAAACAACACTTTAAATAAATAATTAACTTATGCTGAACAAAATGCTTTATATAAAAATAAACCTGATTCAAAAAGTTCTATCGTGTGTACACTTTGTGTGTGTATACATATTTGTATGTGTGTATATGGGTGTGTATATTTACAAGTGGGTGCACATGAATTTGGAGGTCAGAGGTTGACACAGATTGTTTTCCTCAAATTGCTCTCACCCTTGAGTTTTGAAGAAGTTAAAGCACTCTTTGATCCAAAGAATTATTAGTTAAATAATTGAAGCAATTATCTTAATCACTATTCACATTGTAGAACTATGTCATGAAGACGAAGAATAAAATGCCTTTTTTCACTAAAAAAAAATTAAAATTTCAATTTATTTAAAAATTATGTGGCTTTATATAGAAGTATAACAAAAATTTTTAAGTATTTAAAAACTGTCCATGCAATGAAATATAATTATAAATAAATATCTTTATTTTATATATGAATTTGTTCTTTAAGTGTGATGGAACATTGTTTTTTTCTATTGGAAGTTTTGAAAATACATTTTTAATTGAAATACAATTACCTCCCTTTACTTCCTCCACCCTTCCCAGATGCTATTTCTCCAATCTGTCCCAGGACCCTCCCATTCTTAAATTAATAACCTCCTTTACTTTATAATTTTTACAAAGTATTAAATTAGCATTTAGTGTATGTTCATTGTACAAAGTATTAGGTTTTGTTATAAATTCTTCTTATTTGTTCTAGAAACTGACTGAGAACTGAAAAGGCCAAGATGGAGATCTAAGACTTTTCCTGAATGGAAATCACATTTTCAAACCTCTGTGCCCTGACTATGGATGCACTAAGGGGAAAAAGTAATAAATGAAATATACCTACTTGCTTTCATGATAATGAATGCTGATCATGTAGATCTTCCATGATCTTTGCATTTCATCAAATATTTCAATCCCACCTTTGATTTATGAGGGTGATTTTAGCTGATTGCTTACATAGAAAGTTAAGAAAAGTTTATTAATTTTTCAGATTGTTATTTTGATTTCTATTTTCAATTCATCTAGTGACTGTAACCAAATTAATATCATCTTTGTATACATGCATATAAACATATCTGGAATTTTTTTTTAGCAAACATTAATAAAATTTTTGTTCTCAGTGGAAAAGAAAGATAAGTATTTACTTCCTAAATTAAAAAAAAAAAAAACATTTGTATTAGTCAATGTTTTCTGTGTATCCCTGGCTGTCCTGGAACTCACTTGTTAGACTAGGCTGACCTCGAACTCAGAGATTCAGCCTACCTCTGCCTCCCAAGTGCTGGGATTAAAGGCATGTAACAGTGCTACCTGTTGGCAACGTCCTCTACAGGAACAGATCTTACAGAATAAATCTATCTATCTATCTATCTATCTATCTATCTATCTATCTATCTATCTATCTATCTACCTATCTATCTATCATCTATATATCTATCTATCTATCATCTATCTCATCTATCTGTGAGATTTATTAGAATGAATTGCAGGCTGTGCTCCAGTTTATCTAACAATGGCTGCCTATTTACCAAAGGTCCAAGAATCAAGTAAGTGTTCAGTCTATAGGATGAATGCCTGAGTTGCTCTTAAGTATTTGCAGGAATCTCAAGATGTAGACTCTAATGCCTGTGAAGGAGTGGACTTGCTAGTTAGAATAGGAGGAAGCAAACAGAAAGAGAGAGTTTCCCTCTTACTTCTCCTTTATATAGGCTTCCAGCAGAAAGGATGACCCAGATTAGAGGTAGGTATTACCACTTTAAAAGATTTGAATTAAAGATTTGTCTTCCTGTATCAATGATCCAAGTTAGAAGTGGATCATCCTACTTCAAGTGATCCAATTAAACAAAACAAAACAAACAAACAAAAATCCTCACAGGTGTGCCCAGGAACTTTTTAATTTTAAATAGTCCACATGTGGTCTAGTGGACAACCAAGAATAACCATAACAGCATGAAATTTAAGGAAAGAATTAAATGTATAACTAAAACAATCTTGTGTTAGATAATTTCAGCCATTATGTCCATAGTATCCTATGAATATGGTTTCACTGGGTTTTTGGTGCTATCTTTCCTTCATCTTTAGGGTCTTTTCAGACAAGGCGGAGTAGTACAGAAAGTCTACATAAGTAACTTTAAAACATATTATCTTTATGGTACTTAATTGTTTATATTATTTTTCTGCTTTTCTACTTGACCTTTATAAAATTAACAGGGCCTGAGAAATGGCTTGGTAGGTAATGACACTTGCCACGTGGTAGAAAAAGACATCTCACTTCTGCAAGCTGTTCCCTGTTCTTTACACATGCACCCTGACTTGTTTGTGCATGAGTATAAACTCACCCACATCCACAATATAAAAAATGAATTTAATAAAATAGTAGAAAGTGATATGAACAGCAAGTAAAGAACTAGGTGAAATGAAAAACTGTTTTAGGGCATAGGAAAAAGTCTCACTTTTTTTCTGCCCTGTGGCAATTACCATGCATCTTTTATCTTGTGGCAAAAGTCATTAAATAAGGATATTTAATTGAAAGTATTAACAAAATTCTTTGGCTATTGACCAGAAAGTAAATTTTAGTGAACTGGCCTTTATATTTATGATTACTCAAATTTTGTGATCTAACTTTGTTGTGATATAAACATGCATGATAAGATTTACTAATGGAATTTGTCCACAAATAGTTTTTATTTGTCTGTCTTTTTAAAACTACAATAACAAAAATTTAAATGATCATTTTTATTTAAGTGTATATTAGGGATGGGGGAAGTGCCCCTTAGGTCATATGCCCATCAGAGGAATTATTGGCAAAAAATATTCTTACTTCAAGGGTACACCTTCCTGTGACAAGTGGAAAGTGATTGGTTACTAATTCCCTAGTGGATAGCCAACACACTCTTATGCATATGAACAGCATTATGTGGATTCAGGGATTATTAATAACAATAAATAAAAGGACATAGAACTGGGAGGAAGATGAGGTGGAGAGTATTAAGGGGATTTGGAGGGAAGTAGTAGTAGATTGATATTATCAATTCACATTGTATAAATGAATGATTCTTTCAAAGGATTAAATATTATTTTACAAAAGTACTTTGATATAAAATAAGACAAAGAAAAATGAGAAATATATTCATATAAAATTCAGCTCGTTTGTGGAGATGCCATTCATGGCACTTAAAATATTCACAGAATTAATAAAAAGATAAGAACTTGAAAAATAAAACAAGAAGATATCAATAATCATCTAGTAAAATGATCAAAATAAGAAGCCATGAATATACTGAATATTTCAAAGGATACAACACTAAAACCATCAGAAAATCTCATTCATTTCTGAGGGGAAGGTAAATGATGAGAACAATTGGTAGAAAGATTGCTAGTTTCTTACAGTAGTAAACTGCATTATATCTCACTCTATCATTATATCTCACTCTACCTGGTCCTTGATATTAACTCTTGACTAACTTGAGAACAGAGATGATTATTGTTGACACTTTTTTGTTTATTATTCCAATGTTATTTATTCAATGTAGTTTCCATGTCAAAGCATTACACTTTAGAATCTCACTTTCTGGTCTCCATTGGTATACACAGAACATTTGAAAATGCTAAAGAATTTCACTGGCTACAGCTGACATGTGAGAGTGCTGCTGAGGAGAAACTGACATGGAATAAGCAGGGGACAGGCAGGGCTGGGCACTCGGGAGGCAGAGGCAGGCAGATCTTTGGAGGCCAGCCTGGTCTGTTAAAGCGAGTCCAGGACAGTCAGAACTACACACAGAGAAGCCCTGTTTCATAAAAGAAAATAAAACAAACAGACAAAAAACACAAAACAAAAAACAAAATGGAGGGGGAGGTAGGTTGTATTCTTTTTTATACAGGACAGCAGCACCACAATAAAAATGTATTTTATTGAAATGTGACCAGATTAGAAACTTGATTTATCTGAACAAGAAAGTGAAACGGATTAAGGGAACTAACACGTACCAGTGTCTTTTCTTACATCTAATACAGTTTTTTGTTTGTTTGTTTGGTTTTTTGTTTTGTTTTGTTTGAGACAGGGTTTCTCTGTGTAGCCCTGGCTGTCCTGGACTCACTTTGTAGACCAGGCTGGCCTTGAACTCACAGAGATCCGCCTACCTTTACCTCCCCAGTTCTGGGGTTAAAGGCGTGTGCCACCATGCCTGGCAAGGCAATTACAGACAGCTTTGAACTACCATGCGGGTGCTGGGATTTGAACCCGGGTCCTTTGGAAGAACAGCCAGTGCTCTTAACCACTGAACCATCTCTCCAGGCTCCTAATACAGTTTTAACACATCATGTTCATCATCTTTATATGAAAACCACAATGAGATATCATTTTAATTTTATTACTGTTTTTACAGAATGAGCACTACCAGACTTTTATAGTCAAGAACTTCATCATTGGTTCAAAACTCAAGCCCCCTTTTCCCAAGTCTGTTTTATAGGCATGCGTAAGAATATGCAGATATGTTGGACATGATGGCATGAGCCTTTAATCCCAGCACTCTGGAGGCAGAGGTAGGTGAATTTCTGGGAGTTCAAGACCAGCTTGGTCTACAGAGTGAGTTGCAGGATAGCCAGGGTTATACAGAGAAATCCTGTCTCAGAAAAAAAAGGAAGATATTAATTATATATAATAAAGGGTCAGGGAAGATTACAGTTTCACAGTTAGGGAGTGAAGGAATGAGTATAAACTCAGGCTTATTTGAAAGACTTTTCCTATCCTTTCAAAGTCTGTAGAACTTCTTGTGTAGTGTGAAATCATTGGTCTAATGTGCATTATTGCAATAAGAGATGCCCATAGGAATGCTACAAAAGGAAGATGAGCATGTCCCAGGAAACTCTTCTTGAAGAGCTGAATGAACATAGAGGAGAAAGAGAAAGAGGAACATTCACAACTCTGCCAAAGGGACTAGGTACTCCTGGTGGGAAATCATAAATTGAGTAGAACTTTGAATCTCAAAAGATCCAATGTTCATTCTGTGGCACTGAATGCAAGCAGAAGCTCACTAATTAAGACTCTCTAGGCACACATCCAGCAGGGAGGACATCATAAAGAAGAGAATAATTTTCTATGATCCTAACAAATTTTCTCAAAATCTTGGCCTTGAAATAGATATTCTCATTTGAGTGAGGCTAAGTTTTGGAGACTTACATAAGATTGCAATTTTATTTTGTCTATGTGGAAAAAAAATTGTAAAGAAAATTTCAAACAAAAATTGCCTGTGTACCTTTTCCAGGAGTTTGTAAACACATTTGTGCTGATGTCTATAACTTTCTTTATTATTAGGTACATGGCCCTCTCAGTACAGTAAGGAGGAAAAGGCTCTAAGAGCTCCAAAAAAAAAAAGAAAGCTCCAAGTGAATAAAGGTAAGCAAAAAAAAAAAGTATCTTTGTCTTGACTATGTATCTTGAAACCAAAGGGTACATAAATTAAGATTACTGGATAAAAGTCTTTACTTGTTGCTCTTTTCAGTTTTAATTGTTAGTAAAGACCAAGGAAAGAGATGGAATTACATTAAATTGGGATGTTGATCAGTATGCTTGCTGGACAGATACACATATTATGAGTAGGATAAAGAAGAAGTAGGGGCACCTCAGGAATGAGCATGAGTAGTTGGGGATTTTTGTATGACTTGCTATGTGTTTCTTCAAACCAAACTTATAAACCAATAATTTTAGCTTATCCCTCTAGGGTCAAAGATGAATTGCTTGGTAGTGTCGAGTCACCTTCTATTCTTACAGATGCCACCCGTGAAGCAAATGGGTACACAAAATGACTCTTCAGTGTCTGAATTCATTCTTATGGGACTCACAGACCAACCTGAGCTCCAGTTGCCTCTGTTTTTCCTGTTCTTGGTGAACTATACAGCCATAGTGGTGGGTAATTTGACCTTAATGAGCCTTATAGTCCTGAATTCACATCTTCACACTCCCATGTACTTTTTCCTTTTTAACCTGTCCTTCATTGATTTTTGTTACTCATTTGTTTTTACCCCTAAAATGCTGATGAGTTTTGTTTCAGAGAAGAATATCATCCCTTTTACAGGATGCATGACTCAGCTGTTTTTCTTCTGTTTTTTTGCCCATTCTGAGAGTTATGTGCTGACAGTGATGGCCTATGATCGTTATGTGGCCATCTGTAAGCCTTTACTCTACAAGGCTATCATGTTACCTAGGATCTGTTGTCTGCTGATGTTTGTTTCATATTTGATAGGGTTTTCTAGTGCCATGGTCCTTACAGGATTAATGACTAGGCTCAACTTTTGTAATAACAACATCATCAATCACTACATGTGTGATATCTTCCCTGTCCTTCGGATCTCCTGCAGTAACACCTATATCAATGAGCTTGTGAGTACTGTTGTGGTGGGTACAGCTATCATTTTATGTAGCCTCATTATCTCAGTCTCATATGCTATGATCCTTTTCAATATCCTTCATATGTCATCAGGTAAGGGTTGGTCCAAAGCCTTGGGCACTTGTGGGTCTCACATCATAACTGTTAGTCTCTTCTATGGATCTGGGCTTCTTGCTTATGTCAAGCCGTCATCTGCTGAGACTGTGGGCCAGGGGAAATTTTTCTCAATGTTTTATACATTTTTGGTGCCCATGCTGAACCCTCTCATTTACAGCCTCAGGAACAAGGATGTCAAAGTTGCTGTGAAGAAAACCCTGAAGAGAATTACAAGTTAATTGAACCAGTGGTGCTGCCCATAGCCTTGTCCCCTCTGGTTTGCTTTGCTTTTTTATTACCTATCTTCTGTTTTTTTCCTTCCTCTTATATTTCTACAATGTCAAAATGATTTCTACTATACCATCTTTTTTTTTTCTCAGCCTGAAATGTAAATCTATGTGTGATTATTTTGGTACTTGATATTCTTAGATTCAAGCTGGTGTTAATTATTTGTATCAGACCAAGACTCTGTTGTGTCACATCACCTCACCTATGCATTATTTGTATTCATTCTTTTCTCACTTTTTGAAGTCTTATTTAGAATTATACCCTGATTTGATAATCTTATTACCTACAGATATATTTTAAAAAGGTAAAGATCACAAAAAATTGTGGATGTGGCAGAATTGCCAAATTTTCAGAGACTAGTGTGTGTGTGTGTGTGTGTGTGTGTGTGTGTGTGTGTGTGTGTGTGTTTTGAGAATAGTTCTTATGCTAGGCTTTTAGCTTCAAACCCTGTGATGGAAATGTGTAATTTATTGGAGGTAGGTTTTATTTTTATAGTTATTTGTGTATTTATTAGGCCTAATTCTCTGCTCAATGTTTCAAATCTCTCAACTCTGATAATACATTAGTATATTTATATTTTGTTATGAATTAAATTGAAATTGTCACTTTCTTTTCCCTGACATTGAGACTACATCTCTAATCTTTTTTAAGAAACATATTTTCTTGACTACAAAACAAATGACAATGGGTCATGACAATGTCTGGAAAAAATTCTCTATTGTCTCAGATAGATGCAATCTTAAAAAAATAAAATAAAAAGGAGTAGGTAAATTACTCCTGAAAAACAAAACCTGATGGGCTTAGGGCTTAGGGATATAATCTATACAGATTCTTGTTTGTCGGTTCAATTCCAAAATACAAAAGAAAACTCTCCTTCTCATTTCTGTCTGTGTATCTCTCTATATATCTGCCATATAGATGAATAAATCGCTGTGTGACTTTTGTAAGGCTATACAATGAATGATGCAAAAGCCAATTTTATACTGTATGCATCTTATGAAGCAATTTATGGGAGGCATAGAAGAAAGGGCTAAGTAGATAAAGGCACATGCTGTTCTTGCAGAAGACCTAGGTTTGCTTTCCAGCATCCACAAGGTACCTCAAAACTGTCTGTAACTCCAGTTCAAGGGGGCTCAATGCTCTCTTTGTGCCTCCATGGGCACCAGGCATGTATGTAGCACACATACATACATGCAAGCAAAAGCACTTGCACACAGAAGAAATACTGAAACGATAATAAATGTGTGCATAGGAAAGAAACACAATTCTAAAGAAACAGAATGAACTTCTGGGAAGTTGTTCCCAATGACTGCAAGATGAGAGATTGTAAGAGAATATGAGCTATCACAGAGATTGTGGGCATATAAGAATATGGACTATTATAGAGATTGGAAGTTCTATAAGAATTTGGACTACAGCAAAGATTGGGGTTGCAGAAGAATATAGATGACTATTACAAGGAGCGTATCTATATGGATTTGAAGTACAATAAAAACATGCACACATTTCTAAAAGAGCCTCACATTGAAGAGTTCCAACCATGGTGAGCATCAAACTAATATTTCATGTTATTCTTTTACACTAATGATTATGTTTTCTGATATGATGGCACTGAGGAATTTGGTTAAGCCTTCCTTGTGAGGCACATCTTGATACCCAAAATTAAGCATGTACTTTAACTGTTAATATCTTAAATATGTATTTTTATATCTTTATTTAGACCGAAATGATTTGTTCATAAATTACATAAACTACAGAAATATAAATTTTCATTCTATCACACTTTATTTCTATGTGCCTCTTCGGAAGAGGATACATCATAACCATGAATGTGTTAAGGGCAGATACTTCTCAATGAATGTTGTGACTTCTTAGGAAACAATAATAAAATCTATTTACTCCAGATGGGGAACCAGCATGGCACAAGTCTGGCTTGGTGAAACAACGACTATTTTGGGGTTGTCTATGTAGACTTAGACAAGAAGCTCCTGGCAGGAGTATGGGTGATTCATAGGCAGGTGCCTCACTGAAGAAGCCACATAAATATGATGATTCATTAAAGCTGCTTCACTGTGGCTCGCTGTGTAACTTGCAGTCAGCTCTCTACATTCTGCTTCCTCTCAGAAACTATTTAGTGCCAATTAGTGATGATTTTTGCAGGCTTCTTTGTGCAATATGATGATTTTTGCAAAGAGTATTATCAGCCTTTTTGAACAAGAAATTATTCAACTTTGAGGCTATAGCTACAAAATATTGTATATGTCCTGTTTATGGCACAGTAAATCTTTAAATTTAAATTTTAATTTGATAGTTAAAGGATTCCAAGAGATTCTGTTTGGAAATATGAGCTTTAAAATGTCTGTTAAAATTTTTAAATCAACTCAATTTAAATGATATGAGAGTTAAGCATTTGGATTCATTTTAATATTGAATATATTAATACAACATTTAATTTTCCAGGGTCAACTACTGTTCTTCCATTTATTCATTACAGAACATGATAAATGGAGTTAGGAAACATGGTTTGAAATTTTCTCAGAAACATTTTAATAGGCAAACAAAAATGTATTAAAAACACAGAATAAGATGTGTAAAACTCATATATCTAAAGCTTTGCTACTTCACCAGAAAGTGAATGTGAGTTATAAACATTCAGAGTGTGGACTGAGTTCTATACTTTGGTCAGCCTCATATCCTGGTGTAAAACAAATCAGCAAATTATCTGGCTCAGTTCTCTGGAAGAAATAAGCTTATTTTAAATTTCTAATTAGATATACTATTCTGAAAAAAATGAAAAAAATTATTATCTTAATAAAATATATTTTAATGATATTTATCCTTAAGATACTGACCAATGTTTTTTTAAAGCAGTATAAATATAATGTTAGCTAATGTGAGCTTATTTGATAGTCATTGAAGGTTTGATGCTACTGTATATGTATTTGTTAAATTATGTATATAATCTGCACACATTACTTATGTTGTTATGACATCATAGGTTCCTCTAATCTATAACTGGAATTAGGAAAGCTGGTCTCACAACTTTATATTAACATATATTAGATTCATATTGAATCTCTTTCATGAAATTGTGTAGTTAGATTGATTCACGAAAATTCAGTATCAACACAAAGGCAATATCCATACATTTTCAAAGAAAATTTTTAATTAAAATGTCTAAGAAACAACATTGCATGCCCATGAATGATGCTTGTTTACCCACCTAGTTCATTCTATCTCCCTAGGTAATTGAGATGTTCATGGATTCTTGATTTTTTTTTTACATTCATCTGTCATTTCTTATTTTTGGAAGCTGGGTTTGGAAGTTCTGCACTTCCTGTATATTTACATATATTTATCCTTTCAGGTCTCTGATGTGGTTGAAGATTAGATAGTTATAGTCTTACAGTTAAGTCTTAAATTGTTTAGGAATTAAAAGGATGTTCTAGGTCTAAGAAGATGTTTTTAAGTTGGCAATGCAAGTTAGGATGGAAACTAAGTTAGGTATAGAACTTTAAACTCATGGAGATAGATTGATAATAGAATATATCAGTTGCCAAACACGTATCAAGTGGATATTGGGATTGTATGTTATACCTTATAACTTCTATGATTGTTGCCTAATTGTGTTTATTGTTTTATAATGTATTTATTGTTACAAGAAAAAAAGCCTTGTATTGGACTGAAAGGGGGAGGTTTTGAGGGAAAAAAGATATTCCTTAAATTTTTTAAAAAAGTGGATAGGATGGAGAAGGGGAAGAGGGTAGGATGGTGGGACCAGAAGGGGGAGGAAGGGAGGACTGTGATTGAGATGTAACTTGAAGAAATAAATAAATGTTGAGAAAAACAAAAATAAAAACAAAACAAAACAAAAACAAGTTCTTACCTTTTCTAGTTAATAAATGAGCTTCAGAATAGAGCTTTGAAATAACAACAGGCATCTTTGATGATGCAGTATTGGGATCAGGCCAGTCATATGTTACCTAGCACATTTGGTATTTCAGGTTGGTTGATCTAGCAGATTGTTACATAGAGAGAAGTATAATGTTGTCAAGAGTAACGAGACCTGATGTGCCAGCACTCCATGACTGTGTCAGGAGCATGAATAATTGAATAAAATGGCATTGCCTACTCTATTACAACAGCTTAAAGATATCCTGAGCAAAGGCTCATCCTATACGTGGCCAACAGCTGTGGTGGTATAGAAGAGGATGTCTATACCTTGGCTTGATTTAGGTGCTCAAGGATCATCAGCCTCATGTGCTGTTTTTGTGGTGGTGCTGAGATGTCAGGTCAGTAGTTTTAAGGGCCTCCTCTTGAGAGAGAAAATCCAACCTTTTTATGACTAGATAGATACTTCTGTTCATTTCTAGTTAACATAGTTCTTCAGTGGCCTCAGAAATAGCTGAAATGTGGGTATTCCTACATTGAAGAAGTTGTCTGCTAACTGGATGGGTTTTGTGTGAATAAATATTCAGAAGTATGTGAAATTGATTTTAATTTCCACCCCTCCCCATTCTGCCCTCCCACCCTCTACCGCCTATCCCTTCCAGCCCACTCCTCTGGAGTGGAATGTCCCTAAATAACAATCCCCTATGCCATTTCAGTAGTCATATGAGGCCAAGAGCCTCCTCATAAACTGGGAGCCTATAAGGCAGCACTACTAGGATAAAGTTTCTCATTGACAGGAAACAAAGTCTATGTTCTTGTTCCCCTTGGTGCAATGGATGTATTGTTCAAAGTACAATGTGCTGAAAGAAAAAATGTGGTTTAAATGTGATTCAACATCAACGTTTTAAATGGATGTAAAAAATATTTAAAATGGTGCCATTTTGTTGGGTCCCATCTATGAATGTAGTTACAACGAGCTTGTCTTTCTGTGCCCTTTGAACATTTCTAAACTGAAGAAAGAATGATGGTTATCAGAGTAAGGAAGAGGTGCTTAGAAGGGAACACCAGAGGCCTTGGTCAAAATGTTCAGTTTATTTGAGAAAGAATAAAGTTTATTGTACTGAAAAGCTGGCAACTGTAATCAATAATCCTTGTCTTTGCGTATTTAAATAGATGACTCAATAGACTTTTAAATAACCTCTGCATATATAAGGATGTACAGAGACAGGTACCCTACTTTGTAATCACTCCATAATATTTACCTCCATTAACAGTTTCACACTGCTTCCAAAAATTACCATATAATCTGAATATAATTTGCATATACAAATTCTCAACATGGTGGTTATAAATAATGTAGAAATGTGAGCCCTAATAACAAAATCAAAATCTGAATATAAGACTAACATGGGTCTACTTCACTTTCTTTTCTCTCTCTCCTCCCCTCCCTTTCTTTCTTTTTTTCCCTCTTTTGTTTCCTTCCTCTGTTGTTTCTTGCCTTCTTTCTGGCTTTGCAATAACACCTACCTTATTAGTATTAACAAGGCCATTTGGCTTCTATAAAATTGCCTTGAGTTAATATATTTTGCATAGTAAAAGAGACTGCAAATATTTGTTCATAGTTTCCAGAATTTATGTTTATTTTTAAAAAATATATATTTATTACTTCAGGTTACATATCCATCACAGTGTCCTCTTTCCACCCCTTCCCATCCTGCCCTCCCACCCTCTACCGCCTATCCCTTCCAGCCTACTCTTCTGGAGTGGAATGTCCCTAAATAACAATCCCCCACGCCAGTTCAGTAGTCATATGAGGGCCAAGAGCCTCCTCATAAACTGGGGGCCTACAAGGCAGTACCACTAGGACAAAGTGTCTCATTGACAGGAAACAAAGTCTATGTTCCTGTTCCCCTTGGTTTATTGGTTGTAGTATAGTTATCCTGTACTATATGGCTAAAATCCAATTATAAGTGGATAGATGCCATGTGCTTCCTTCTGAGTCTGGATTAGCTCACTCAGGATGAGCTTCTCTAGTTCCACCCATTTGGCTACAAATTGCAGGATTTTGTTGTTTCTGATAGCTGACTAGTATTCCATTGTGTAGATGTACGACAGTGTTTTTTATCCATTCCTAGGTTGAGGGACATCTGAGTTGTTTCCAGTTTCTAGCTATCACAAATAAGAGTGCTATGAACACAGATGAGGAAACTTCCTTGTGATTTGGTGAGGAACCATTTAGATGTATACTCAGAAGTGGTATGGCTGGGTCTTGAGGTAGAGCTATTCCAAGTTTTCTAAGGTATCACCAGACTGATTTCCATAGTGGTTGTACAAGCTTGCACTCCCACCAGCAATGGAGGAGTGTTCCCCTTTCTCCACACCCTCGCCAGCATGTGTTGTCATTTGAGCTTTTGAACTTAGCCATTCTGACAGGTGTGAGATGGAATCTCAGAGTCATCTTGAGTTACATTTCTCTGATGATTAAGGATGTTGAACATTTCTTCAAGTCAACTCTTTACTAGATGACTACTGGGCCAGGGGGAAAAAAAAGGAAATCAAAGACTTCTTAAAATCCAATGAAAATGAAGGCACAACATACCCAAACCTATGGGACACAATGAAAACAGTGCTACAAGGAAAGTTCATTGCACTAAGTGCCTTCAAAAAGAAAATTGTAACAGCTCATATTAACGAATTAACAGCAGAACTGGAAGAACTGGAAAAAAAAAAAAAAAAAAAAGCAAACACTCCCAAGTAGCAGAAGGCAGGAAATCATCAAACTTAGGGCTGAAATCAACAACTTAGAAACAAAATGAGTGATATAAGGAACCAATAAAAACAAGAGTTGGTTCTTTGAGGGAATCAACGAAATAGACAAACCCTTAGCCAAATTAACTAAAAGGCAGAGGGGAAAAAAAAACCAAATCAACAAAATCAGAAATGAAAAGGGAGAAATAACAACAGACATTGAGGAAATCCAGAGAATCTTTAGGTCCTACTTTAAAAATCTATACTCCACCAAATTTGAAAACCTAAGCGAAATGGACAGTTTTCTTGATAGATCCACCTTCCAAAGTTAAATCAAGATCAGATTAACAGAATAAACAGCCCTATAACCCCTAAGAAATAGAGACAGTCATTAAAAATCTCCCAACCAAAAAAAAAAAAAAGCCCAGGGTCAGATGGTTTTAGCACATAATTCTATCAGACCTTCAAAGAAGAGCTAATTCCAGAATTTATGTTTGAAAGTTTGAGAATTTATCCTATTTGCAAGTTGACAGTAGAGCCTGCCACTGCTTGGATGTTCATTGAAGTCATAAAACACTTGGGTCAGCTTTACACACTTTCAAAAAGGGCTACGTTACAGAATAATCCTATTTATTGTCTCCAAAGTTTTCTTCTTTGCAGGGATTTTCTGAGCCTTCTCTCACTCTAGCCTTGTACCAACACACAACTTTGGAGGCTGCTGACCCCCCAAAGGAATTTTACCACTTAATCCCCTAGACATCCCCTACTAAATACATCAGTTCTCCTAGCATCAGGAATCTTAATCACATGGGCCCATCATAGCTTAATAGACACATGGTAAATGAAACAACATAAACCAAGCTCTACTAATTATAATTCTACTATAAAATAATGTGAAAACTGCAAATTAATTAATTAATGTAGTTATTAGTAAGTATAAACTGTAATATTAGGCCGGCAGAGTGGCTGATGGAGTAGCTGGCGGCTTGGCAGAGGAGCAGGTGGCCTGGCCTGACTGCCTTCACCAGAAGGGCCCCGGGACCAAAGGTGGCCTACACCGCCTATAACCTAAACTCTGTTAATTAATATAAGTTGTTATATTAGGCTGGTAGAATTACTGGCAGCTTGGTGGGAGATTCGCCTGGGCTCAAGGGGAGTCTGGGAATCCAACAGCCCGGGACTGCTTGGACTGAGGGCCTATAAGCTGCCACAGTCTTTTTCCCAATAATTAAACACACCAAGACCTTTTAATATTTTAATGCTTAGCCCTTAGCTGGGCAGACTCTCAATTAGCTACTCTAAGTTAACCCCAAACCAACCAGTACCTGAGTACCTTCCAGGGTTCTCCAGACATCTGTCTCCTTCTGTATCTCCCGGCGGAAAGGAGAGAGTCTCTGTGTGTGCAGAATTCCTGCTGATCAGAGGAAGTCCCGCCTTCCTATACTCTTTCTGCTCAGCTAATTGGCCATAAGTGACTTTTATTAACCAATCAAGAATATGCCTCAGAAGGGGCAGTAACCAGATCTCATCATTGAATTCAATGTATCAGAAACAATATTAGACCTTCCTCTAACAATAATGGACTTTACTATTCTCCAAGCCTCTAAATATTTTGAAACATCATTCTCCATCTTAGCTCGAATTTATGGATCCACATTCTTTATAGTAAATGGATTTCACTGTACAGTAGATAACATGAATTCAAGTTCTTACCATTTTACTTCCCATCTCATTGAGCCAGTGTGAGGGAAGCTCAAGGTCTATACACAGTGCAGTATGTGTCACAGTCCCAACCTTAGGGAACTCTCAATGTAAGGGGCTGTTGGTAATGTGCCCCAAATGTGCAACAATCAGAAATTTCCTTTTCTTTTTTTCCCCTTTTCTTTCTTTTATCTGTGAGGAAATTCTATCTCTGCCTTCTCAAAAGTTGTTTGCTGCATATTCTTGGAAAGATAAGTTAGAACCAGGTTGTTAATTCTTCGTCACGAAATATGTAAAATTAAATAATCACCTTCCAGTGATAAACAGACCACATAAAAATTATGTAAGTTTATGAATTCAGAATTCTTTTTCACTCAATAGCCATTATTTCTTTCTTTTCTTTCTAAGGTTACCTAAAATATGGGCTAATGCTTTAAAAAAGCTTCACAATGCTGTAAAAATTTATGCATTAAAGAATATCATTGACATTTGTAAAAGATGTCCCTGCCTCTTTATTTATGTCTTTATATTCTGCCTTATGTAAATACGATATTTTGGTACTCACCCTCTCATTTAGTTTTAGTTCTTTCCACTAGAGGTTATGTCACTTTCTATACTTTATGTTCATACATCTATTTATAAATAATCATGACAACACACACACACACACACACACACACACACACAAAGTCAACTATGGTGGCACACATATAAGATATAAGAATTCAAAAAACTGAGGCAGGAGGATCACGAGCTGAAGGTAAGGCTAGTATACAGGTCAATTTGGATATTGTAGAGATACCTTATCTCAGAAGCAAAGCATTGTGAATAGCAACAAACAAATAAACAAACAAAGATCAAAGAAGCAACCACAGAAGAAAATGTGAAAAAGAACATGCTAACAATCCTTAAATGGTAAAGTAGGTTTGTAATCCCAGTACTACAGAGGGAGGGGTACAAGGATCTTGAATTTGCAGACTACATGGGATACATAGTAAGATCATGTTTGAAATAGTAAATAAATGAATAAAATATGTTTTAAACAGGTCTCTAAACACAAAGCATGATACATAGTAATAGTCTAGAAATAGATGGACATTTTCATTAGTAATTAAGAATAGAGTTTACTGTAATTCACCATATAAACTAGATGAAAGAAAAAAACCACATGATAATCTCGCTAGATGCGGAAAAAGCATTTGACAAAATCCAACACCCCTTCATGCTAAAACTTCTGGAGAGAGTGGGCATACAAGGACTGTACCTACAAATAATAAAAGCAATATACAGCAAGCCAGTAGCCAATATCAAATTAAATGGAGATAAACTTGAATCATTTCCTCTAAACTCAGGGACAAGACAAGGATGTCCACTTTCGCCATATCTCTTTAATATAGTACTTGAAGTTCTTGCTAGAGCAATAAGACAACTAAAGGAGATCAAGGGGATAAACATCGGAAACGAAGAAATCAAATTATCCCTATTTGCAGATGATATGATAGTATACATAAACGACCCCAAAAATTCCACCAGAGAACATGAGGCCAGACACAGCAGATAAACACCTTCAGCAAGGTAGCTGGCTACAAAATTAATTCAAAAAAATCAGAAGCCCTTCTTTATACAACAAATAAATGGGCTGAGAAAGAAATCAGGAAAACAACTCCCTTCACAATAGCCACAAACAATATAAAATACTTGGGGGTAACTCTAACCAAGCAAGTAAAGTACCTGTACAACAAGAACTTCAAGCCCTTGAAGAAAGAAATTGAAGAGTCCAGAGAAGATGGAAAGATCTCCCATGCTCATCGATAGGTAGCATCAACATAATAAAAATGGCCATCCTACCAAAAGCAATATACAGATTCAATCCAATTCCTATCAAAATACCAACACAATTCTTTATAGACCTGGAAAAAACAATTCTCAACTTCACATGGAATAGCAAAAAAAAAAAAACAGAATAGCTAAATTAATCCTGTATGATAAAAACATCTCTAAGTATCACCATCCCAGATTTCAAGCTGTACTACAGAACAATAGTAATAAAATCAGCATGGTACTGGTGTAGAAACAGACCAGTGGATCAATGGAATCAAATTGAAGAGCCAGAAATGAACCCACATATGGTCCCTTAATTTTTGACAAAGAAGACAAAACCATACAATGGAAAAAGGACAGCATCTTCAACAAATGGTGCTGGTCTAAGTGGATGTTGACATGTAAAACAATGAAATTTGACCCATACTTATCACCTTGCAAAAAAACATAAGTCCAAGTGGATCAACGACCTTAAAATGAGACCAGACACACTAAATCTAATAGAAGAGAATATGGTGAAAAGCCTCAAACTCATTCGCACAGGTGACAACTTCTTGAACAGAACACTATAGCTCAGGCTATTAAATACCAAGAAACCAAATAATCCAATCAAAAAAATGGGAAGCAGATCTAAACCGAGAATTCACAAAGGAGGAATCTCTAATGGCAGTGAGACATTTAAAGAATTGCTCAATATTCTTATATTGAGGACTTTGATCCCCTTGGACTTAAGTTTGCTGCAAGGGGATAAATATGAGCCTATTTGCATCCTTCTACATGCTGTCATCCTCTTAGAACAGCATCATTTGTTGAAGAAGTTTTCCTTTTCCCATTGTATGGCTTTTGTTTCTTTGTAAAAATATTAATTACTGTAATTGTGTAGGTTTATTTTTTGGATCTTCACCTTGATTCCATTAATCAACTGGTCTGTTTCTATGCCAGTACCGTGCTGTTTTTTTATTACTATTGCTCTGTAGGATTGCTTGAAATCAGGGATGGTAATGATTCCAGATGTTCTTTTATTATACAGAGAATATTTTTAAATGCAAATCTTATGAGAAACTATCTACAATAAGTTATAACTCTAAGTACTTAACCACAAAGAAACCAAACAATAAGACATATGCAAAATCTGAATAACCATGTCACCAAAGAAAATATGAGGATGAAACATTAGCATTTGGGAAAAAAAGTAAACTTTATTTGAAACTAATAAAATACATAATAAAACCCTATTCAATATATTACATTTATCAGGATGACTAAATTGAAAATAAAATCCTGACCCCAAAATTTCAGCACATTGAAAGAGATCTAGAACAATCAGAAATTTCATTTGCCTTTTATGAAAATTTAGAATGAGAGACATTTTAGAAGAAAATATAGTTTTTTCTTTAATTGAAATAATTTGCTTCAGATAGTACATGTTGATCATGTATTTCCCGCATGAAATTCTTCCCAGATCCTCCCCACCTTCCAACCACCCAACTTTATTTTTCTCTTCCTCAAAACCAAACCAAACCAAACCAAACTGAACCAAAACATCATCATCAACAACAACACCACCAATAAAAACCAAAGTATCTCATAGTCCGTCTCCTCCTAGATACTTGCTATTGACTAGTTTGAAAATTTGCATGTGAATGTAGAAGCTTTATTCATGTTTGCAATGAGTAAAACCAACAACCAACCAATATATTCTGGATTTGGAAGAAATTAGATAGACCTTAAGGAATCTTAAGCACACATTGCTAAGTGAAAAACCCAGCCTGCATAGGCTCGGTACCAGGTGAGTCCAGTGGCACTACCATGTGGAGTACATAAACTCTCAATTATCATGTAAATATTAATGGTTTCTAGGGATTAGGAGGGAGCAGAGAAGAAATAAGAGAAACAATGACGTCTGAGGGCAACAAGACTATATTAAATGATTTTGTGATGTTGTATACATGTTGTCATGCTGTTTGCAAGCCTTTGAAAATCTTGTAGCACAAAGAATGCATCTTCTTGAGGTTTCCTATTAGCAAATATTGATTGTGTAAACTGATGGTCTTCAGTATTGAATTTTAATGGAGGCAAATAAAAATAAAATACTTTCACCATCTTTGCCCCCTGTAAAAGTTAACTTTTATTTGCCTGTTGTAATTGTCATCTCCTATGGTAACTGCCTCAGTCTGCTAACCTAGGACAGTCCTGGAAGCTTCTAGCCTCTGTATAATCTTATCTAGGCCTAGAATGTTTTCAACCTGAGATTACTGCTAAATAAACTCACCTTTTTTTGTTTTTTGTTTCTGAACTCAGATGTTTTGACTCAAACTCCTCTCCAATCTAACTGATTCAATCTGGCTTCTCACTTGGTCTCTGATTGAATTGCTCTGCCTGGTCTCAAACTAACTCTAGTAATCTGTACTAATCTTCTAGTTCCTTATTCTGTGACTCATTCTGTTTTCACCTGTGACTAGCTTTTCTCTCTTCCACTTATCACTGTAAAACTCTCCCAGTAAAACTGCCTCTGAATTCCACAACCTGGACTGCCAAACTCAATTCCATTGTGCTACCTTTCAACTCACTGACTCAACTCAGTTGACTGAACAGAACTGACTAGAACTCAGATATCTGCATGGTTCTGTCTCCTGAGTGCTGGGATTAAGGGTTTATACCACCATGCTTGTAACTAAGCTTTCTGTTACCTGAAATTTGCTCTAGAGCAGGCTGGTCTTGAACTGAGAGATCTGCTTGCCTTTGTTTCCTGGGTATAAAGGTGTCTCTGTATTCTAGCAGGATCGCAAAGACCTAGAATGTCTTTGGATATGACCTCTTACCAGAGCAGCCAGGTTCTGAATTGAAATTACCCTACAATCCACTCTCTTGAATCTAGCTTCTATCCAGGACAGAAAGCAATGTATTTCTCTGAATGTAACATTTCACTTGACTTGATCTGAATTTCACGCTGTCATGCATCCACATCATATTTTCTTTACCCACTTATTCATTTCTATGCTCCTGTACTGGTTCCATAATTCAGCTACAATGAAGAATTTATGGGTAAACATGGGTGTGCAGGTATAGCCTATTGGACTCCAGGAGTAGTAAAATAGGATCACATAATGGCTCTATTTTAGGCTCTTCTGAAGGAATCTGCACACTCATTTCCACAGTGTCTGAACTACTTTACTTTTCCAATAATTCTGTATAAGGGTTACTTTCTGTTAACATAGTCAGTTGTTATTTGTTTTCTTGTTGACAGGCCTTCTGAATGGAGTAAGATAGAATCCCAATGTGCTTTTTAAAAATGTTTATTACTTCAGGTTACATCTCCATCACAGTGCCCTCTTTCCACCCCTCCCAGTTCCGCCCCCCCACTCTCACTCAGCCCACTATCCCTTCCATCCCACTCCTCTGGAGTGGAGTGTCCCTACATAGCAGTCCCATGCCCCAGTTCAGCAGTCGTATGAGGGCCAAGAGCCTCCTCATACATTGGGGGCCTACAAGGCAGCACTACTAGGGTAAAATGTCTCATGGACAGGTAACAAAGTCTATGTTCCTGTTCCCTTTGGTACATTGGATGTAGTATAGTTATCCTGTACTATATGGCTAAAATCCAATTATAAGTGAATAGATGCCATGTGCATCCTCTGAGTCTTCTTTTTGCAAGTTTTATTTTGTTGTTGTTGTTTTGTTTTTTTCCTGACACCCCTACAGGGACTTTCCTGTAGTCCAGCTGTCACTAAATATTTAGAAATCCACCTGCTTCCACCTCCCCAGTGGAAGGATTACAGGCTTGAGACTCCATGTATGGCTTCAATGTAGTTTTCATTTGCATTTTTCCTGATGGCTCAGTATAGTGAATTTTTTTCTTATCTTCGTCATTTGTAATTTTTTGAGGACTAGCTTTTCAATTCATTTGCTCATTCATTTATTTATTTGTTTGTTTGTTTGTTTGTTTGTTTGTTTGTTTGTTTTTTGCAACAACGGGGGTCAAAATAAGGGTCCTGGGCATGTTAGGCCAACATTATTTCAGTTTGCTTCATTCCCTGTCCTTGCTTGTCCATTTGCTGAATGAATTATTATACTTTGTTTCTTAAGTTTTTGCATTCAGGTATTTACACATTGTCAGATGAATAGTTGGCAAGTAGTTTTCTTCTATTAGGAATGCTATATCTTTACTCCATAAATTATTTCTCTTGTGGAGAACCTTTTTAGGTTTATGTAATTTCATTCATTAATTCAATTATTTTATGTGCTATTGAAGTCATATTCAGAATGTTATTGCCTGCGTCCAGATCTTTTTAAAAATGTTTATTTATTACTTCAAGTTACATCTCCACCACAGTCCCCTTCTCCACCCCTCCCAGCCCCACTCTCCCACCTTCTCCCCCTTCCCCAAGAACTCATAATTCTTTTTTAATAATTATGCCACAATTATGAAAATTATAAGGTATAACATACATTCCCAATGTCCAGTCTATACATATTTGGCAAATGATATTATATTATTGCGTTCATCCATATCTTGAAGCATATTCCTGATATTTTCCTTTCCTGATAAATTCCTCTGAAATCTCAAAATTTCAGGTCTTAATTAAGGACTGTGGTGACTTTTTGAATTGATTTTTTGTATAAAATAAGAGATGGGAATCTAGTTTCTGTCTTCTAAAGTAAATATCTTTCCAACAGCACTTCTTGAAGAGGCTGTATTTTCATCAGCATCAAATTAAAGCCATTTTACTAAAACTTAGAGGACCACTAATGTGCATGTCAATCTATCTTTTATGAACCTTATTTCACAGCTACACAGAGCAATATGGAGCTATAAATACAAAAAAGGTCAGGCAAGTTATGTCACTTCTTGGCAACTTCATAGTAAGAACACTTATAATGTGGATTTAAACTCAGAAGGATTTAAAGCACTCTCTTTATTCTTTAATCTGTTTTTCACAAAAATCTCTGTTGAAAGTTAAAGTATCACATATTTACTAACAAATTCCCAGAGGACTGTAGGACATATTTAGAAATGGCAAATGATTGCATCCTAGGATTTCCTCTGTTAGATTGTTCTTATGTAATGGAAAAATTCCCAAAGGACCGCATACAACTCTGCCCTGGGAACTAAGTACTCCTTGAGTGAAATTATAAATTGACTAGAACTTCAAATCCCCAAAGAATCAATATTAGGTTTCTGATATCAATTGTAAATAGACTAGGAAATTTCTACCATCAAGGGATTCATGCAGCCTGGGAGGTAGTCATAAAGGTGAGAATAATTTTCTGTGCTGGTCCATTAGAGAGACTGTAGTTTGATTGAGATAATGTTTGTGGCTTTATGCATGTTTTTTTCATGTAGGTTAAGGAGAAAAATCTAGATAAATTCTCAACTAGAAATCAAGTCATTTCCCCCGGTGTACAGTTTTAGAAAGTCAGAAATGGATCTCTTCTGATGGGTGTTAACTAATTTATCACCAGACACCAGACACTTGGCAAGGAAGGGCTCGTGTGCTTCACCAGCACTGAAACATCCAGAAAAAAAAAGGTAAGGCTTGCTTCACCTATGTCTTGATAATCTCCCTTGAAACACAAGGCAATATAAATCATGGGATCTGGAGCAAGCCACTGGATTACTTCCTTAGTTCAAATCATTAGTGGAGACTAAAGAATGGGGAGATGTTCAGCAACATTCCTCTCAGTGTTACGACAGGGCGGAGTCACCCATTGTTGAGTGGGGGCTTGAGAAAAAGTGGTAGTCATGTCCTTTGGGTGCCTTGCTGTGCTTCTTTATACAACCATGACATTGGAACAATGAACTCTAGCTTTTATCTCTGGGGTTAAGACACAGGGTCCCTTGTTAAGGTCACTTGATTTTGATTAATGTTTCTACAGATGAGACTCATTAAGCTCAGGTTTCCCATCACAGTGGCTGTGTAGTTCACCAAGAACAGAACAAATAGGGGCAGCTGGAGCTCAGGCTGGTCTGATAGTCCCAAGAGAACGAACTCAGACACTGAAGAGTCATTTTCCATAATCATTTGCTTCATGTGTCGCATCTGTCTGAATTTGCATCTTCACACGCCAATGTACTTTTTTATCTTCAATTTGTCCTTCATTGACTTCTGCTATTCATTTGTTTTTACCCCCAAAATGCTGATGGGATTTTTCTCAGAAAACAACATCTCTTTCACAGGATGCATGACTCAGCTGTTTTTCTTTTGCCTTTTTGTTAATTCTGAGTGCTGTGTGCTGACAGCCATGGCCTATGATCGCTATGTGGCCATCTGTAGGCCCCTGCTGTACACACTGGTCATGTCTCCCAGGGCCTGTTCTTTGCTAATGCTTGCTGCACACTTGATGGGGCTCTCTTCTGCTATTGTCCACACAGGGTGTATAGTTAAGCTCAGATTTTGTGATTCAAATGTCATCAACCACTACATGTGTGATACTTTCCCCCTTCTTGAGCTCTCCTGTGGTAACAGTCATGCCAATGAGTTTGTGAGTTCTGTTTCTGTGGCTGTCGTTGTTGTTATATCTAGTCTCATTATTGTATCCTCATATGTTTTGATTCTTGCTAATGTTATTCACTTGTCATCATCTAAGAGTTGGTCCAAAGCCATGAGCACATGTAGTTCTCATATAATAACTGTTGCCCTGTTCTATGGTTTTGGTCTGCTGGCTCATATCAAACCATCATCTGCAGAGTCTGTGGTTCAGAGGAAGTTTTTTTCAGTAGTATACACATTTTTGCTGCCGTTGCTGAACCCCCTGATTTACAGCCTGAGGAATAAGGATGTGAAACTTGCTGTGAAGAGAACACTGAAGAGAATCACAGTCTAAGTGAACTGGTTGTGTTGTCAATACCATCCATGTCTTCAATTTGACTTTCTCTTTACTTCTCTTTCCTATAAACGTCCTTCTATGACACACTTTCCTTCTGTTCATCTTTCTTTCTATAATATGTATAAAGTAGGAAAGGAATATTTCTACTGTAAGATTCTTTCCTCTTTCTGTATGAAATGCAGTTACATTTTTCCTCTATTTGCATAGAATGGAGTTAGAATTGTGTGGACTTATTCATGGCTTGGTGACTTGTCTTCTTTGTGAAAGTGGCTCCAACTTACTCCTGTAACCTGGTTAGACAGAGAGCCTGATATGATAATCTTTTCATATCTTTTTCTATTATTTATTTATTTACTTATTTAGAGAATTTCATATGAGTACTATACATACATCATTTGTAGCCCAATTTCACCCTCCAACTCCTCCATCTCAAATTCATGATCACTAATTTAATTTAATATATTCAAATATAATAAATACATATGTGCAAATAAAGCCCAGAAAGTTTAGTTAGTGTTACTTATATTTATATACTTTTAGGGTTGACTGTTTGGCATCAGATAACCTCAGATAAACTCTCAGATAAGTCAGAGAGCTTATCTCAGGAAAAGACGGCATTCTCCTATACTTAGCAGCTATTAATTGCCTAGAGCTCTTCATCTATGGGTGAGACCTTGTGAGATTTCCCCTATCAACATTGACATGTCAAATGTTGTTAATTGTTACAGTTGTGCAGGTCTTGTTTAGGCTGTAATAGTTTCGAGATTTCATGGGACAACACCCTGTCATATAAATAAGACACTACCTCATAGGAGACATCTGGTCTTCTGGATCTTACAGTCTTTTCAGCCCTCATTCTTGATGTCTTCTGAGCATAAGGTGTAGGAGTTCTAGTGTATATGTATTCACTGGAGATGGGCAACCCACAGCCAGCTGTTCTCTGCATTTTGGTCAGTTGTGGATTTCTGTAATGGTTTCCATCTACTGGAAAAAGAAGTATCTTTAATGACAGTGAAAGTGACACTTATCTTTGGGTATAGGATATATATTTTGAATGGAGTGAGGAATTATAATGGTTTGGGAAAGTGACAGTAGTAGGTTCTCCTCTAGGGTCCATGGCTTGATCAGCCATGGTTAGTTGGTTGACAGGCTTACAGTATCTGGCATCAATTCCCTCTAAATATGTATGCCTTAAGACACTTAGCTGTTCATTGTCCCAAAGACATAAGTGCCATAATTGCACCCTTAGGGATATCTTGCAATGGTGGTCATTATTGTCATTCATAGACTATGCAGCTGGGTAGAACTATTGATTGTTTTCTTCCTTGTCAGATTATATTACACCTTTAGATACTCTGAGAGCTAGTTCTTACTTCAGTGCCAGGCATGGGAAGCCTTCCTTTAAGTTGCTGTTCAGGATAGTAGAAGAGATTCCCTCCAACAATTTGGGCTAGTCCTGTAGCCCTTGGTTGCCTCTCAGAATTTGAGGCCAAGACCCTGTTGCTGAAGACACCATGCTCTTCAGACACATATTTGGAATAAATGAGCTGGAAGCGATATTTTCTTATCTTAAATTAATACTACCAACTGTTCTTTTTCTAATACATTTTTTCCATTCAAGAAGTGTCAGTGAGTTGATTGTTTTCCAGATAAATTCCTCTCTATTTTGCTTTTCTGAAAGAATTCTGCAGATCCATTTCCTGTTTCAAGGTATTCATTACTTGTACTTGCATTGAAAGAAAAAAACAGATGATAGAAATTTTAGATTGTAAAGTCACCAATATTTTATCAATTGCTCAAAGTCTTATAAAGATATTTCTTATTTTGGGTTTTTAGCCATGTCTTTAATGATATTGCATATTTTTTTGAATAATGGTCAATTTTTTTACAGATATTTCAAGCTGGTTTAGAGTACCTTTCTGTCAATGATTTTCTTCAAATCCAACTGATATTGGTGGGATGAACTGAAAAGATTTCCTGAATATAAATGGAATTATCATTAGTTTTGATCTGTTGATTACATATGATGATCATTTTTTAAAAAAGTTTGAACAGAGTATTACATGTAATGCCAAAAGTTGCTATTTTCCTTTTTACATGACAAAGATTCTCTTTTACAACAACAAGCCATGGCTAAAATTATATTCTATTGATCAAATATATGCTTGTTCACATTTTTAGGTTTGTTCATCAACATAAATATGTATATATCAACATATATATTAAGGTTATGTTCACATATATGTATTTATATCTTAAATAAGGGGCAATCAGAAACTTTTCTTTTAATACACATCTTATTTCTCCCATTTTTCTTTTTGAAAAATACCTGAAATATCATCCACATGTCGTATATTTAGATATGTTGTTAAACATAATTTTTATTTTCCTGGCTATAAGATTTGCTTAAGGCTACATACACAGTTATTGGTGCGAGAGAATATAGGCACATTCCTTTAGAATCCTGGGTTTTAAACATTGTGAATTCCACGAAGGAATGAAAGTATAGAAAGAGAATTGTAACAGACCTGACAGAACTTCTTCAGAGTTGTTTCATGAGTCTGAAAGTAAGCTTTGGTTGACATGGTAGGACCAACAAAAATGTCTCAAGAAAAGAGATTATCTACAAGGCTTTGATGCTAGACTGAAAAAAAATGTTTATATCTCCATGCAGAAATGGTTTTAAAGTGAAGCAAGCAGGGTGATCGTCACAGCACCATTTCATTGGTCTTTTTGGAATAGGGGTGCTTTTTCTGACATGACAAAGCTGAGGAGTTTCGCTAAAGATCTTTTTGCTGAGGCACACTGCTTTTTCTTTAATAAATATGTACGTTAAGAAGGCCATTAGACATTATGCTTTTATTTAGATGTAAATTTGATTTATTCATAATAAAGTAATAGAAAAATATATTTTACAGTTTTTGCAAATATTATACAGATGACATTGTCTCATGTTCATCACTATCTTTGTTTCTTTATTTTGGGAACTTCATACATGAGTACTATATTATATTACCCCCATTTATCTACTGTCTTCTAACTAGTGTCTTCTATATATGACAGAGAACAGCACCAATAAATATCAAATATCAAAAATATGGCTGTCTAAATGAGACTTGAAAAATGATACCACCAATTGACATGCCAATATGGATGACAGGCAGTTCATAAGATGCTACCCCTAGACAAAGAGCCACAGTCAATCAATGGCTGCTGAGAGAAGGAGAATCAGTCTTCTTTAGGGACAAGCCCCTGATAGGCTAACTTTATGTTCTCTACTTTTCCACATTCATTGTTTAATTTAACAGCTTTTACTTGTTTCCAATTTGCTAGTTTTTTACAATTGCACACATGTATATGTTATATTCTGATTATCTCAATCCCCCAACTTAAAAATAAATCTGTCCCACACCCCTTTTAGCAATCTCTCTTTCCTACAAATCCCATACCCTTGTTTATGACCTCTTATTTTAATTTTCTGGCTGGATGAATTTAACCAGGACTTTCTGTGTGTTCATGAATTTAGTACTATATGATGGAGCCTGGTAGGCTAACCTGTGGGTATTCATCTGAGGGAAGACAAAGACTTTTCTTCCCTTATAATACACCAGTTTTCCAACAGTTATCCATGGAGGTCTGAGACCCTAGGAGGCCTTCCTCATCCGTCTGAGTGTTATCAGGCCCAGCCTTCTACCAGGTTGTTGGAGACAACCACAGAGCTGTGCTTTCATGATTCATATTCAGAAACTAGCACTTTGCAGACCTTCTCTCCATCTTCTGGCCCTTGCATTCTTTCTTTTCCCTCTTTTTGTGTTCTCTGATATTTTTAGAGGGTTGTATCTCCTGGTTAGAGATAAACACTGAACTGTCACTTATTTTCAGCACCTTGAGCAACCTTGTGTCTCTGCATGAACTGTCATTCATTTAGAGACTGCTAGTATAGCTAAACAAAAGTAAGGACATCCCTGTGAGTCATATAACCTCCTAACTCTGACTTTTGATTAGGGCTATAATACTAGGCATACAGCCTCTCCTATGGAACAGCCTGGAAAACAGCCAGAAATTTATTTTGCATCCTCATTATAGTCTTGTTATCACTGCAGTAGTGGCCACATCTGACCTGGCACATTAATTTTGTAATTTCTAAAGTTCACAGCTGAGTAAGACTGTTGATGTGACACTTGCCTTCCACCCACACCCCAGCAGCCTGTATAGCATCATTCATCCTTATGGAATGCAGGGGCTCATAATTCAGTTACAGTTTATTTCTTTATATCTTGCAATGAGGTATGTGATGTCTTTACAAATTGCATTTTTTTTTCATGTAGTGTTGGTGGTATTCCTAAAAGAACTGAAAACTCCTGTATTGTTTTGGGGACCTCTGTGATTTCATGGACCAAGAGTTGATAAGGAAGTATTCCACACTTGATATTGGGACTTTTGTTTAATGACTCATGTTTTCAAGAGTAGCATTATTTAGATACTGCATATCTCACTTCAAATTCTTTTTATTGGCTAAGAAAATAGTAGTTTTTTCATGAATCCCTTATTGTCTTTGTTTCTCTTGCAATCTCCTTGTCTGACCCTTTCTCAAGCTTCCATCTCTGCTTAAACCTTTCCATTCCCAGTATTCTCCCTGGGATTCTCTACTTCCCTTTCTCCTTCACTTTTACATATGTTCAGCTATACCCTATTACCTAAGGCATCTTCCCTACAATGGATCATTTTTAGTTTCCTGACTTGTATAGTCTCTGAATTAAATAAATGAATTTAATGACTCAAAGCTAGGACCCACATACGAGAAAGAGAATACGTCGCTATCATCATGTTTAGCCTGTGTTAAACTGCTCAGTATAAGTTTCCGAGTTCTATCCACTTACTTGAAGTTTTCATTTAGCAAATACACATTTTATTTTTTGTGCATGTGTATATAAATATTTGTGTGTATGTAGGTGGGCATACAGACATACACCTACACACAAATGCACACATGTGGATGCTGGGGTCAACATTAGGTAATTTTTACTATTGCTACTTTAAAAAAAAAATTTATTTATTTACTATACAGTTTTCTGCCTGAACACAAGAAGAGGATGCCAGTTCTCACTATAGGTGGTTATAAACTCCGATGTTGTTGCTGGGAATTGAACTCAGGACCTCTGGAAGAGCAGCCAGTGCTCTTAACCTCTGCTCTATCTCTCCAGTCCACTATTGCTATATTTATTCTTATATTTTTATTTTAAATAATTATTTTATTTTATGTGTATAGGTGTTTTTCCTGAATGCTTGTCTGTGCACCTTGTATGGATCTGGTGCCCACGGTATTCAGAAAAGGTTGTCAGATCCCCTGGAACTGTAGTTATAGGCAGTTGTAAACCACCATGTAGGTACCAGAAATTGAAACTGTGTCCTCTTCAAAAGCAACAAGTTCACTTAACTGCTGTATCATGTCTTCAGCTCCTCTATCTTACTTTTTCAGACAGGGTCTCTCACTGAAGCTGAAGCTCACATGTGCAGTGGCCAAATGATTACAAGAAACAATCTGAAAGATAAAGAGTCTATTTCCACTTACACTTCAAGGGATTTAGCCCACTATGGTACAGAAGACATAAGGGTAGAAGTGTGAGGTCGCTTGTCATAGTGCATCTCCAATCAGGAAACAGAACCAGATACAAACTTCAAGGCCTGCTCAGAGGCACTCATTTCCTCTAACAAGTCTCTACTTCCTAAAGTCTCTACAACATTCCAAAACAACACTGTCAATTACAGTAACCAAGTGTTGAAACACACAAACAAGCTTATGATTGACACTTCAATGAAAACCACAATAAGAATCTTGTCATCTATATTCTTTCATGATATATTTAGCATTCAAGTGAGACTAGTTATGTTGAAGCTGTTATGTCATTCCTTCCCAGTGGAAGAAGGGCAGAGTAGCTAGCCTCTCAGCCCATGTGATTCAGCTACATGATTTGATCTCCAGCATATCCATGGGAGTAGAATGTTAATTTTAGAAGAAGCAATATCTGATTGATAACTCCAAAATGAAAGTTTGTAGTAACATTAAAAATGATTATATGTAGAGAGCTGCGAAGTGCCGCGCCCTAAAGATGGCGCTGGTCTCCGCCTTCCACCAGCCCGACGGTGAGCGCTCTCTATGATAATAAGTTCATATTTGGCATAGACCACTGATCTGGCTTGCTTCCACATACATGGGCCTCTAAGATAGCACCACTTGGCTTTACTTGACTGGCTGTTCATTTAGTATTTAGCCTGTGGGTTGGGTCTGCCCCTTTATTCGGAAGACTGTTTTCAAGGGACCTGAATAAACTGCTGGAGAAGAGCTTTTGTGAGTTGCGTCATTCCTTGCTGGACAAGGGGGGACGCGACAAAGTGGTGGCCCGTACGGGGACCCAGAAAAGACTCAGAACTCCTGCAGTCAGGTGCAACGCGTTGATAAGTTCCTGGGATAAATCAGGACAATAAAGTTTCACGGAAATAGCGAACACAAGGTAAAGTTTCGCGGAGATAGTGAACAAAAAGTAATGTTTCGCAGAGATAGCGAACAAAAGGTAAAGTTTCGTGGAGATAGCGAACAAAAGGTAAAGTTTCGTGGAGATAGCGAACAAAAGGTAAAGTTTCGCGGGAAGTTGCGAACTATAAGGTCTCCGGGAGGGAGCAATAAGGACCTCGGTAAAGAGGCAATAAGGTCTCCGGGAGGGAGCAATAAGGACCTCGGTAAAGAGGCAATAAGGTCTCCGGAGGGAGCAATAAGGACCTTGGTAAAGAGGCAATAAGGTCTCCGGGAGGGAGCAATAAAGTTCCATGATTCGGACGAGTAGAAGACACAACTGGCAGAGCAAGGTGAGGAAAGCAGAGAGTGCCTCACAGAAATGGAGCGCTTGGTCAAATCTGGGAAAGATACTTTGGAAGAGGATAGCTCAGAGTCTAAAGAGGAACTTAAAAGGTTAACAAAGAAAATGGAGAAGTCATCTTTGAGGAAGAGTTCTGACTGCACCCGGATAGAGCCCTCAGGTCCGGGGCCGCCTGTGATGGCCCCGCCTTCATATAATGAGACTTCCCCTCTGAGTGATCCTAGTGGGCGGTCATTCTGTCCAAATGTCTGGAGGGAAGTGAGACATGAGCTGTACTATCCTGTCTTTCAGGATGGAGGGGAAAGATCTGAGCAAGTGGCAGTGAAAAGGAAAGTAACAAAGGCGAAAGATTTGAGCAGGCAGACAGTGAAAAGGGAGGCAAAAAGAAAGTTCCTCTCTATCCCGATCTTAGAGATTTTAGAGATTTTAGAGATTTAGAGGACTCAGAGAGCACGGATTCTGAAGGAGAGCTACACGCTCTAATAGAACAGTTGGAGAGGACTGTTATTAGAAAAAAGGAAAAGAAAAAAGTAAAAGAGAAGGACATATCGGCGGCAGTCGGTATGGGTGGAGCTGTTGCCATGGCGCCTGACACATCAGCAGCAGTTGGAGTGGGTGGAGTCGTTGTTACAGCACCTTCAGCCACGCTGGCGGCAGCTGGTGTAAACAAAACCGTTGCCATGGCGCCTTCGACTCCTCCCCCATATCCAGAAGCCACTCAGACAGAGCAGCCAGTTCAGTCCCTGAAAGTAGGGAGATCTTTCTGCCTGGGGATGTGGACACAAGTAAGAACAGAATAGAACATTATCCCACTGCACTTGCTGCTTTAGCCTTGAATGGTATCCAACAATGCTTGCAGTCTTTTGGAGTTGCTCCTGCCAGTATAATAGTGCCTTATTCCAGTTATCAAATTAAGATTTTGTGTGGCACTGTAGATGACTGGGCAATATTGCAATGTAGCTTTGAAGGAGTGATTGATAACCATTATCCTAAACATCCATTGCTATTATTTTTTAAGGAGCACCCAGTGATATTCCCTAAGGTTACTTCAGCAGTACCACTTCAAGGGTCACCAAATGTGTTTACTGATGGCTCAAAGACAGGCTGTGGAGCCTATTTGATAGAAAGACAAGAGCCCGTGTTATGTCAATTTCAACCGGGCTCCCCCCAAATAGTAGAGTTGAAAATGTTAATTGAGGTGTTTAAAAGATGTCAATTTTCATTCAATTTGATTTCAGATTCAGTCTATGTGGTCAACGCAGTGAAAGTATTAGAATTAGCAGGTCCTATTAAGAATAGTAGTACTGTATGTGCCTTATTACAAGAGTTACAAGTTTTAATCTGGCAGAGAAAAAGGTGTTTTTATATTCAACATATCAGAGCACATACAGGATTACCTGGACCATTAAGTGAAGGTAATAATAAAGTTGATCAATGGACCAGGATGGAATGCATTTTTTGGAGCTCATTCCTGGATCAAGCCAGACAGTTTCACCAATTATTTCATGTAAATGCAAAAACGCTACAGCAGAAATTTCATTTGTCTAGAGCAGATGCTAGACAAGTAGTTTTGGACTGTCCTCAGTGTGTGATTCATCATCATCCTCCCAGTGTGGGAGTGAACCCTAGAGGGCTGTTGCCACTCAAAATCTGGCAAATGGACGTTACCCACATTTCAGAGTTTGGAACCTTAAAATATATTCATGTATCTGTGGATACCTGCTTAGGTATCATACATGCTACACCTACGAGTGGAGAAAAGGCTCGCAATGTCATAGGACATTGCTTAGAAGCCTGGGCTGCATGGGGAAAACCACAGCAGCTGAAAATGGACAATGGAACAGCCTATACAGCACAGTCCTTTGTCTCCTTCTGTAATCAGATGGAGGTACAGCTTAATCATGGATTACCATACAATCCTCAAGGACAAGGAATTGTGGAGCGTGCTCATCGCACCTTGAAAGAATGCTTACAAAAACAAAAAGGGGGAATAGGCCAAGGCCGTACCCCCAAGGAGAGAATATCTTTAGCCTTATTTACTTTAAATTTTTTCAATTTGGATGCTCAAGGCCGCTCAGCAGCGGACAGACATCAGGATTCCCATGGTTCACCTAAAAGCATGGTGAAGTGGAAGGATATTTTGACAGGCTCTTGGCGGGGGCCTGACCCCGTGCTAACATGGGCGAGAGGGTCTGTTTGTGTTTTTCCTCAGAATCAACAAGATCCAGTGTGGGTGCCTGAACGCCTTGTGAGGAAGATTCGTCATGAAGACCTTCCTAAGGATCCTGGTGATAGTAGCAGTGAGTATGTCAGGAGCGCAGAGCAGTTTGGGTTCAACAAGATTATTTTTCCTTCAGCCCCATGATTAGTAATATAGTGAATAAGTCTTGTACAGGAATGCTTGATATATCTACTAGGGATCCTCAGCAGACTGCCACCAATCCTTTTGATTTGTGGCTTTTGTGTGGAGTAAATGGAAGTTGCATGGACTTGGGACCTGTCATTATGCTTGGAGGAGGAATTTATCAAAGAGGTAATTTTTCCCTAGGGTCCGCTACCAATCTGGATTTCTCTAGCAGTAGTGGCTCTGGTACTTGGAATTCTTTATTTCATTCTTACCGCAACAAGAACTTTTCAGCTTCGCCAGTATGTCTCTGGCCTCCTTTTCTGTGGATTGTAAGTAATGGGAGTGCATCCTTGGGTGAAGAAAAGTTAGTATGCACTCCAGGCACATGTTTTTATGCCCTATGCTGGAATGCCACAGCCTTTCCTGTGGCTGTGGTGACTAGAATGCCTCGATATGTACCAGTTCCTGTAGAGGCCCCTAATACCATGATGCTATTCAGATTTAAAAGAGATTTTGGCATCACTGCAGCTATTGTTACTGCTATCACTGTTGCTGCTGTGGGAGCTACTGCCTCAGCTATTGCCTTGTCTAGTTCTATACAGACTGCCAATGCCCTGAATAACATCTCAGCAACTGTGGCACAGGCATTGGATACTCAGACCTCTATGAATTCTCATCTCAAAGGAGGTCTTATGATAGTTAATCAATGCATAGATTTAATACAAGAACAGATTGATTCTCTTTGGCAACTAGCACAATTGGGGTGTGAGTGGAAATTGCAAGGTTTGTGTGTTCCGTACAATATCAAAATTATACAAAGGCTGCTAATTTGTCTAGACAATTGTCAAAGTTCCTCTTACAGGATTGGTCGGCTGAGTTTGAAAATTTGATGAGAGAGCTGAGAGCGACAATTGTCCACATCAACTCCACTCGGGTGGATTTGAGCCTGGCTACTGGTTTGACTTCCTGGATACAGACGGCTATGGATCATCTTAAGGAGTGGGCGGGCGTAGGCTCTTTGGCGCTACTAATGATACTAGCCTCTCTGGTTTGCCTATGGTGCATCTATAAAATGAGAGCCACACAAAAGCGTAATGCAGCCATGATTATACAAGCCCTTGTTGCCATTGAGGTGGGCCAGTCCCCTCAGGCATGGCTTGCTGCCGTGAAGTAAATCTTCACTAAGCATAGTCCCTGCCCACTGAGGAATTCGTTCCACGGATATTAGGGTCTGGCAAGTCAGTGACGGAGTTGACGGGTAAGTCTCGGCCACCTAAGACAGGGCAGTCCCGAGTGGGGAGGCTGACCCAGAGACAGGTAAGAGTTTGAGCACTGCCCTCCTACAGGCTCAGGCCCACCGTGAGATCCCCAGATAGAGGGATTACGAAGCCTTTCCAGGGACTTTTACCAACTTTAGAAAAAATAAAAAAGGAGGAACTGTAGAGAGCTGCGAAGTGCCACGCCCTAAAGATGGCGCTGGTCTCCGCCTTCCACCAGCCCGACGGTGAGCGCTCTCTATGATAATAAGTTCATATTTGGCATAGACCGCTGATCTGGCTTGCTTCCACATACATGGGCCTCTAAGATAGCACCACTTGGCTTTACTTGACTGGCTGTTCATTTAGTATTTAGCCTGTGGGTTGGGTCTGCCCCTTTATTCGGAAGACTGTTTTCAAGGGACCTGAATAAACTGCTGGAGAAGAGCTTTTGTGAGTTGCGTCATTCCTTGCTGGACAAGGGGGGACGCGACAATTTTACATTCTATTATTAACTCCTGTGTAATATAAAGAGTGTGTGAATATTAGGGCATTAGTTAGCAATGGCAGTAACGGGCAGAAACTAGGCAGGAATTGGCTTGAGAACAACAGAATAACATAGTGGGAGGAAAGAGCATTAGAAAGTAGGGGTTGAATATTATTAGAGCAAATGAAGATTAAACTTTATTAATTAGATGAGTAAGCATTTGACTACTATAAGAGAGTCACAGTTACTCAATTTTTACTTGTGCTTCATTGGATTTCTAATTTCTGAACTTTAATATCCAGAGCATTGGGGAGAAATTAGGTCATGTGAACCCCATCATTGGCCTTCTCACTGTGTGTGTGTGTGTTTAAGTTAAATTGTCAGAATCTCCTGGTCCACAACAGTTCTAAGTCATTTTCTAGGCAATGAACACAAGGAGAAAAGACCAACTAACATATAAAGGAAGATGTGATATGGCTGGCTCTTGAGGTAGAGCTATTCCAAGTTTTTTAAGATATCTAAGATATGGCCAGACTGATTTCCATAGTGGTTGTACAAGCTTGCACTCCCACCAGCAATGGAGGAGTGTTCTCTTTCTCCATAATCTCACCAGCATGTGCTATCATTTGAGTTTTTGATCTTAGTTATTCTGACAGGTGTGAATGGAATCTCAGAGTCATATTGAGTTGCATTTCTTTGATGATTAAGGATGCTGAGCACTTCTTCAAGTGTCTCTCAGCCATTAGGGATTCCTCCTTTGTGAATTCTCTGTTTAACTCTGTTCTCCATTTTTTTGAGTGGATTATTTGGTTTCTTGGCATTTAATTTTGTGAGTTCTTATAGATTTTGGATATTAGCCCTCTGTCAGATGTGGGGTTGGTGAAGATTTTTTTCCCAATCTGTAGGCTGCCATTTTGTTTGAGTGACATGTCTCTTGCCTTACAGAAGCTTTTCATTTCCATGAGGTCCCACTGATTGGTTGTTGGGCCTAGATCCTGAGTTGTTCATGTTCTGTTCAGGAAGTTGTCAACTGTGCTTTTCCCCACTTTCTCTTCTAATAGATTTAGTGTGTCAGGCTTTATGTTAAGGTCTTTGATCCACTTGAAGTTAAGTTTTGTGCAAGGTGACATGTATGGATCTAATTTCATTCTTTTACATGTTGATATCCAGTTAGACCAGAACCATTTGTTGTAGATGCTGTCCTTTTCCATTGTATGGTTTTGGCTTATTTGTCAAAAATTAAGGGACCATATGTGTGTGGGTTCATTTCTGGGTCTTCAGTCTAATTCCATTGACCTACTGGTCTGTTTTTATACTAGTACCATGCTGTTTTTATTGCTATTGCTCTGTAGTACAGCTTGAAATCTGGGATGGTGATGCCTCTAATTTTTTTTTTTAATTGTACAGGATCGATTTAGCTATTCTGGGTTTTTTTTGTTATTCCACATGAAGTTGAGTATTGCTTTTTCCAGGTCTATAAACAATTGTGGTGATATTTTGGTAGGAATTGCATTGAATCTGTATATTGCTTTTGGTATGATGGCCATTTTTATTATGTTGATCCTAACTATCCATGAGCATGGGAGATCTTTCCATCTTCTGATGTCCACTTCAGTTTCTTTCTTCAAGGACTTGAAGTTCTTGTCATACAGTTCTTTCACTTGTTTGGTTAGAGTTACCCCCAGGTATTTTATATTGTTTGTGGCTATTGTGAAAGGTGTTGCTTCCCTAATTTCTTTCACAGAAATTTCTTTGTTTTTTTGTATAAAGAAGGGCTTCTGATTTTTTTGAATTAATTTTGTATCCAGCCACCTTAAGGTGTTTATCATCTGTAAGAGTTCTCTGGTGGAATTTTTTGGGTTGCTTATGTATATTATCATATAGTCTACAGGATAATTTGACTTCTTTGTTTTCAATTGGTATCCCTTTGATATCCTTTAGTTGTCTTATTGCTCTTGTAAGAACCTCAAGTACTATGTTCAAGAGATATGGCCACAGTGGGCATCATTGTCAATGCTTTAAGTTTCTCTCCATTTAATTTGATGCTGGTTACTGGGTTGCTGTATATCACCTTTATTATTTCTAGGTATGGTACTTTTATGCCCATTCTCTCCAGGACCTTTAGCATGAAGGGGTGTTGGATTTTGTCAATTGCTTTTTCAGCATCTAATGAGATGATTACGTGGTTTTTTTTTTCTTTCAGCTTGTTTATGTGGTGAATTATGTTGATGTATTTTCATATGTTGAACCACCCTTGCATTCCTGGGATGAAGCCTACTTGATCATAGTGTATGATACTTTTGATGTATTCTTGGATTCGGTTTGCCAGTATTTTATTAAGTATTTTTGCATCTATATTCATGAGAGAAATTGGTCTGAAATTCTCTTTCTTTGTTGGGTCTTGTGTGGTTTAGGAATCAGGGTGACTGTGTCCTCATAGAATGGGTTTGTCAGTGTTCATTCTATTTCTATTTTGTGGAAGAGTTTGAAGAGTATTGGTATTAGCTCTTCTTTGAAGGTATGGTAGAATTCTGTGCTGAAACCATCTGGCCCTGGGCTTCTTTATGTTGGGAGATTTTTTAATGACTGTTACTGTTTTTTTAGGGGTTATAGGGCTGTTTAATCTGTTAACCTGATCTTGATTTATGTTTGGTAGGTGAAATCTATCAAGAAAACTGTCCATTTTATTTTGGTTTTCAAATTTGGTGGGGTACTTTTTAAAGTAAGACCTAAAGATTCTCAGGATTTCCTCAATGTCTGTTGTTATTTCTCCCTTTTCATTTCTGTTTTTGTTGATTTGGGTTTTTTCCCTCTGTCTTTTTATTAATTTGCCCAAAGGTGTCTATTTTGTTGATTTTTCAAAGAATCGACTCTTGATTTCATTGATTCTTTGTATTGTTCTTTTTGTTCCTAAATTGTTGATTTCAGCCCTAAGTTTGATGATTTCCTGCCTTCTGCTCCTCTTGGGAGTTTTTGCTTCTGTTTTTTTCCAGTTCTTCCAGTTCTGCTGTTAATTCGCTAATATGAGCTGTCACAATTTTGTTTTTGAAGGCACTTAGTGCTATGAACTTTCCTTGTAGCACTGCTTTTATTGTGTCCCATAGGTTTGGGTATGTTATGCCTTCATTGTTATTGGATTTTGAGAAGTCTTTGATTTCCTTCTTTATTTCTTCCCTGACACAGTAGTCATTCAGGAGAGAGTTTTGTTCAGTTTCCATGAATGTGAAGGCTTTCTATTATTTCTGTTATTGTTGAAGTCCAGCTTTCTTCCATGGTGGTCTAATAAGATACAAGGGGTTATTTCATTTTCTTGTATCTGTTGAGGCTTGCTTTGTGTCCAACTATATGGTCAATTTTTGGGGAGGTTCCATTCAGTGCTGAAAAGAAGGTGTATCCTTTGTGTTTAGGTAAAAAATTCTGTAAATAACTGTTAGGTCCATGACTTCTGTAAGGCTCATTATTTCTCTGCTTGGTTTCTGTCTCAATGATCTGTCCATTGTTGTGAGTGGGTATTGAAGTCTCCCACTACTAATGTGTGGGGATCAATGTGAGTTTTCAGCTTTAGAAGAGTTTCTTTTACAAATGTGGGTGCCCTTGTATTTGGGGCATAGATATTCAGTATTGATATGTCATCTTGATGAATTTTTCCTTTAACAAGTATGTAGTGCACTTCCCTATTTTTTTGATTAACTTCAGTTGAAAGATTATTTTATTTGATATTAGGATGGCTACTCCAGCTTGCTTCCTGGGCCCATTTGCTTGGAAAACCTTTCCCCTGCCCTTTACTGTAGGTAGCATCTGTCTTTGTTAGTGAGATTTATTTCTTGTATGCAGCAAAATGTTGGGTCTTGTTTATGGATCCATTCTGTGAGCCAGTGCCTTTTTATAAGGGAGTTGAGTCCATTGATGTTGATGGATATTAACGACCAAAGGTCGTTATTTCTTGTTATTTTGATGTAGGTGGTAGTTGTGTGTTTCTTTTGGTATAGCTACAGTGGTGTTTTTTGCTTCCTCTGCTTTCTTGGATATAGTTATCTTCACTGGATTGGAATTTTCCTTCTAAAATCTTCTGTAGGGCTGCATTTTTGGTTAGATACTGTTTAAATTTGATTTTGTCATAGAATATTGTAAAAAGAAAAATATGGCTAATTAAACTATTTAAACAGTATTTATATTATTGTTAATTGGCTTGGCAGTTGTTAATCTTTAGGCAGCCATTACAAATGAGTACACAGACACCATGTAGATTTCTAACAAGCCTTGGACTGAATTGTGCAATCCTAGCCCATCTAAGCTAGCTCATAATTCTATTACCCAAATATGACCCTGTATATACATTCGTCCCCTTGGACTGCCATTTTCCATGATATGCCGATGTTCCTGGCCATGTGGAGTGAGGTTGTTTTCTCTAACCCATGGTATGTGCCTCCTCCTTCCTGCTTCTGGCTGGAATTCCTTCTTCTTCCTGCTGCTGGCTGGAATGCTTTTTTCTCTGTCTGAAGCACAGGCTTCCTGCTCTAATCTTAGGAAGTCCCACCTTTCTCTGTCGTTTCCCAATCTCAGGCCTCGGCATTTTAATTAGCCAATCAGAGTCAATGTAAGTAACAGACAGCAAACAGGACCAATTAATTAACATTTAGAATGCTTAACACTATGCCAACAATTCCCTCCTTTTGTCTAAAAAAAAAAGGCTAAATTTTTTAACTCATATAGTAAAAACAATAAGAACAAATATGAAACAATTAAGAAAACCATATATAAAAGTTACACACATAATGTTTAGCCTATTTGTATCAGGTAATCTTGAAGAAGAAGAAAAATCATCTATCTTGGTGTGTCTAAAGTTCTGAACCTAAATAATTTCTATCATATCCTATATTTACAAACCTAGATTTTATTTAGACTTGAAAATATCCTTTTAAATCCTAAACAACTGAAATTCAATTAAAATTTTATAACTATTATGCCTTCAACCCCATCAAAGATATAAGAAGGGATAAAGTTATTATTTGAGTGAGTAGGAAGCATAGAAGAACAGCTTCCAAAAAGAAATATGACAGTCTGTTGCCTAGACTCTTAATATCGTTGGAGCATCATCTTCAGCCTTCTGGCCAAGCATTTTTCACAGACTAAATTGTGCAGCAGCAATTAAGGATTTTCCCATTCTGTCTCTGCAGAATCAGGACATCGACTTACCTGCATTTAAGCTCTTGTCCATCTTTGGACTGTATATAGTCTGCTGAGAGAGCAGGGGCATTTTTGCACAATAGGAATTATCTCCTCATGGGAGATTTATTTTTGAGGAATTATCTCCTGGTGGGAGATTTCTTTTTAATGCTCATTATCTTCTTCCAAGTCAAATAGGAGCTGCCAGGAGCTGACTGTCTTAAGTCAAACAATTCTTATAATAATAAACACATCTTTAAATGCCATTTTCTGTATGCCTCTGAGGGTTTTGAAGACATCTACTATTTATAAATCTATCTATCATCTATCTATCTATCTTTGAACAAGCAAACTGTATATTTTTATCCATTTATTATCTGTTTAACCTAGTATTTGACATGACCAGGAGCTTGACTGGCCAGTCAATTTGTATTATCCAGACTCCTAAATAGATTGCTATAGCAACCCATAAAAGGATCGGAAGTAAACCTATACTTTTAAATGATTTGTACAGGCACAATACCTTGTACAAGAGTTGAAATTTACATATTATGTGTCAAAATATAAAATTCTATACTAATGAATCAAACTTAATCTTATTTTTGTATCAATATTCAAAATTCTATACCAATGTATCAAAAGATAACCTTATTTAAAGAATAACAATAATTTTAAGTTTCAGAGCAGATTCAGTAATCTATCCTTATATCTTATCATTTCTATATTATATACATATATTCCCCCTCTTTTTCTTTTCAAGTCATTTCCCACTATATAAGAGAGAAAGAAGGATAGAGAAAAGAAAAATATCTCCAAGTCTAACTTCCTATACCTTGCTTAACAAGACCATATAACACTTTGTAATCTTTACCCCTAAACAACATCCATCATCCACCCCACTTTTTGGGATTGTGACGACACTCTCTTAAAACTTCTTCCTGCTGAATTGGGTCACAGAAAACCTGCTTAGGGGCCCAAATAAAATGAAAAAAAAAAAAGGTTAAGCAAGTAAATTGTAACATTTGTTGTCCAGTCTCTATGTGCTCAGCAATTTGAATGTTCTGAGCAATTTGTAGTTCGAAGCTGGAATTTGGTAGGAAAGTTCAGGGCTTCATTGAAGTCCTGTCTGGAACAGTCTTTGAGGCTGGGCCATCCCAGCAAGATGTTTGAAGTTGTCCTGGATGCAGATTTTGGAGGAAACATCTATTGAGGCAGTCTATGAGACTGGATCATTTGGGTTACTTGTCTCGTCTTCTTTGGACTCAGGTCCCGTTGTTCTGAAAATATATAATTTCTCACAAGTAACATATAGTTCTGCAATTACCAAAATGCCTTGGATGTGCAGGATGCACAAATCAATGAAGGAATATTTTCTGTTTTTTGAACAGAAGAAAGACATTTGTAAGTCTCCATTCATGCCATATAAAATATGGGATGTAATAGTATTACATATATATGCCATATATAATCTATTTTAAATTGAAAATACACCATAAGACTGAATGGAATTTAAAAATTCTCCTTTGCAGTTGACATAAATGTATTAATTGATTAAAACAGGTTTATTCTGTATTGTTCTGGCTTTTTGTAGATTAGGTTGGCCTCAAACTCAAAAGAAACCAATCTGTCTCTGTCTTTGTTTCCCATGTTTTGGGAACAAAGGTATGCATTTATATATTTTTCTTTCCTTTTCTCCTTTCTTTGGAGATTTAATTTCTATGTGGCTATATCTATCCTTACTGAGACACGGTTGTATTTGTAGCTTGGGCTATCTTGATTTGCTCTGTAGAGCTCTGTAGATCAGATTGGCCTTGAACACACAAGGAAACTGTTTTTACCTTGTCTCCCAAATTTTGAGATCAAGGTATGAATTTAAACAATTGAATTACCCTTATTAAACAATAACATTGATTAAACCATTTTGTATTAGTTTGAGTTCCAATTCTCCCATGGAAACACCATTATTAAGGAGATTGGTGTAAAATAGCATGATATGCTATTTTTCTTAACTGCTGGCTGTGGGAGGCATGCAGTTTGCAAGTTCTTCCCCAACCTAACTCTGGGTCGTTACATTGGTTAACAGAATATATCTCTTTTTTTTTTTTTCTGAGGCAGGATTTCTCTGTGTATCCTTGTCCTGGACTTACTTTGCACTAGGATAGCCTTGAACTCACGGAGATTAACCTGCTTCTGCCTCCAAAGTTCTAGGATTAAAGGCGTGCACCTTCATGCCCAGAGATTAACATATCTCTTTTAGGGGCAAAATGCCTCTTGAAACCAGTTCTCCAGTGGGAGCCCCACACCTAAGGAGACTGGCTTGTGACCCCTTTCTCTTTATGTAAACTTGAGATTATCTGCATTTATTCATTAGATCAGTAAGGATACTATTAAACGTCAAGGAAAAAAATATGTCATTTTTGAATTCTAGATTGTCTTTATTAAGCAGCCTTATTTTATCATCAGGTTTACCGCCCTGCCTTCATTGTTTAAACCAGGCTGTTCTAGAATCCAGAGATCTGCCTGCTTCTTCCTCTAGTGTGATGGGATTAAGGGATTAAGGGCGTGTGCTAGTACCACCCTGCTCAAATGTTTCACTTAAATCCCAGATTTTAGTAACACTTTAACCTTGAGAGTAACTTTGAACTGCAGTGACATTTCAAAATCTGCCCAAAATCTTCAAAAATCTCTTATGTTTTAGCAATGCCAAGCCAGAAAAATATCCTTTCCACCTCCCGATGTAGGAAAATCAAAGACATCTAAATAAAAATCAAGCAAAGAAACAACATTCCAAAATCCTTGGCATGTCTAACCATGCCATCCCATGCTGCAATTGAAGTTTTGTTCATTATTCCTTAAAATCTAGTTGCAACTGTATTTCATTGGTGGACCAATACCAGAAACTCCTGACAGGCACCTAGTACCCATTGAGCTCTTAGCTCCAGCTGCCACCAATTTTGTATTATTTATCAGGAAAGGCCTCCCTCTTTCCTTCATTATCATTGTTGGCAATTTAGCATTCCATCTGTCCTAGTCTGAACTTTCTCAAAAAAGTTACACAGAAACACAATTGTCAGGGTAAAAATCATTTGCATGCTAAGAGGAACAAACTCAATTGGAATACCAAAGTATTGAGGCATTTTGAATTCCTCTATTTTTAATCTAGGCTGTTAATTCTGTTCTCAAGCTCTGTTTAGAAGGCTGCCAGTTTTTTAGTATGTAAGGAGAGCTAAGTTTTCCACCTTTGCTGCAAGGCAACAGCTTTTGTTAAGTTAGCCACACTTTTGAAATGCATTTGGGTTCAGTTCCCCACTCTTTGGCTAGGAAACTGGCTTTCACCCGAGCCTTATCAGGCTGTAAGCATGGATTCTAATTGCCGTAGTTGAGCGCCATATGTAAAAAAAAATATGGCTAATTAAACTATTTAAACAGTATTTATATTATTGTTAATTGGCTCGGCAGTTGTTAATCTTTTGGCAGCCATTACAAATGAGTACACAGACACCATGTAGATTTCTAACAAGCCTTCGACTGAATTGTGCAATCCTAGCCCATCTAAGCTAGCTCATAATTCTATTACCCAAATATGACCCCATATATACATACGTCCCCTTGGACTGCCATTTTCTACGATATGCCAATGTTCCTGGCCATGTGGAGTGAGGTTCTTTTCTCTGACCCATGGTATGTGCCTCCTCCTTCCTGCTTCTGGCTGGAATTCCTTCTTCTTCCTGCTGCTGGCTGGAATGCTTTTTTCTTTGTCTGAAGCACAGGCTTCCTGCTCTAATCTTAGGAAGTCCCACCATTCTCTGTCTTTGCCCAATCTCAGGCCTCGGCATTTTAATTAGCCAATCAGAGTCAATGTAAGTAACAGACAGCAAGCAGGACCAATTAATTAACATTTAGAATGCTTAACACTATGCCAACAGAATATCTTGTTTTCTCCACCTATATTGATACAGAGTTTTGGTGAATATAGTAGTCTAGCTGACCACCTATGTTCTCTTAGGGCCTGTAGGACATCTGTCCAGGCCCTTCTAGCTTTAAGACTTTCTGAGGAGAAATCAGGTGTGATTCTGATTGGTCTGCCACTATACATTACTTGACCTTTTTCTCTTACTGCTTTTAATATTCTTTCTTTTTTCTGTGCATTTGGAGTTTCAATTATTATGTGGTGAGAAGAATTTCTTTTTTGTTCTCTTCTGTTTTGTATTCTGTATGTCTCTTGGAATTTTATTGGCATCTCTTTCTTTAGGATTGGGAAGTTTTCCTCTATGATTTTGTTGAAGATGTTTCCTGGACTTTGAAATCAGGAATCTTCTCTTTCCTCTATGCCAGTAATTCTTAGGTTCTGTCTTTTCATTGAGTATTTGATTTCTTGGATGTTGTGGGTGAGAACTTTTTTAGATTTCTCATTTTCTTTGGTTGTTGTATTAATTTCTTTTATTGAATCTGTTCGTCTGAGATCCTGTCTTCCATCTCTTGTATCCTATTTTTGATACTCATGTCTGTATTTCCTGTTCTCTTCCCTTGATTTCCACCTCTAGGATTAACTTTTATTGTGTTTTCTTTGTTGCTTCTACTTCCAGTTTCAAATCTTGAAGAATTTTATTTTATTTTATTTTTACATTTCCTACTCTAATTTGTTTCTCTTTGTCTGCAAATCTTTCAAATCTTGTGAATCTTTCATTGTCTTGTCTCTTTCCCGTTCATGTTGATCCACTTTGGCTTGGAGATCTCTAATGGTATTCTCCATTGCTTTTGTTTGCAAAATTGAGGAAACTTTAAATTCCTTCAGAGATTTAATTTCTTCTTGTAAGGCCTCTATCACTTTCCAAAGTATAGATTTGTCATCATTTTTATGTGTTTCAGCTGTGGTGGAGTGGTCAAGGTTTGCTGTACTAGCATAGCTGCATTTTGTTGGAGTCATACTTCCCTGACTTTTGTCAGATCTGTTCTTTCACTGACCTTTAGTTATCTGGCATTTCTTGGCTGTTTCTTCCTGGTGCCTTCTGGGCTTGGTGCCAAGAAGAGCACTTTTGTGTAGAAGTCATATAGCTTGGTGACCTGTAGATCTCCACAGGCTAGATGGGGCCTTGTATGGAGGTTGGTTCTCAGGTGTCTCCCAGAGCTCACCCCTTCCTGTTGTGTCCCAACTGTGGACTCAGGTGAGAGGTTGTGGTGGGATGTGTTCCTGCAGGTTCCTGAGATCCAACTGGTTTTGTTAGTGATGACAGTGCAGGTTGGCAGGCTACAGACTGTTGGCTGTAGCTGTAGCTCCCCTGAAGCTTATGTGTCAGGAGTGTGATCAGGGTCCTCCCAAGCTGCTCTCAGGGGGTTCTCAGCTTCAATGTGCCTTTTATAGCCAGAAGCACTGTGATCTGGTACAGCCCAGGTCTCCCAGGCAATGAACAATCGTCCAGGATTGTTTCACTGCTCCTGAGTCAGAGCTCTTTGTGTTGTAGCCTGGGTTTTCAGCATGTAGCATCTCTGCTGGTATACTCCTGGGTGTCCAAGCCTAGCCCCTGCACAGATGATGTGGACTCTGGAGATCCTAAGTTTGGGAATTGAGTCTGCCAGCTGGAGTCCTGAAAGGATCTGACTGGGAGGGAGTGCAGTCTTCCAGTGGAAAGTGCTCAGTGGCGGGAAGGGCTCAGTGTCTGTGTCTGGTGACTCTGATCCTCCAGTGTCTATATTTCCAATACTGAGTTCTTTGCTGTCCATAGCTGTGCTGGGCAGGCTCAGATAGGCTTGTGCCTCACACACTGCCTTTTAGCATGTGTATATCTCTTCTGTTGTCAAATCTGTCTAGTTGGCCCCCAGGGGACCTCTGTGCCTCTCTGCCCTAAGCACTAAGCCCTTGTAGTCTGAGTCACGCAGGTAGTGGACACAGGCCTAGAACTCGCTGCTCCAGGGGTGGAATTGTAGATGCTGAAGATCTGGTTTCCCACTGGAGGAGCAAGCACTAGCAAAGGGGTCAAATATTAACCCCACAACCCATCCAGGGCTTGGACTCAGTAGAGTTCCCAGCAGCCTTCCAACTTGGCCACCTGCCTGTCAGCTTGCTCTGATCTCACTGTTCCTGTGGCTGTGCTGGTCTTGATTTGGGTACCAAAGCTGTCCTGTGGATACTGACAATTGAGGCCGCCTTCCACTAAGGCCCTAGACACTGCACTGGTGCGGGTAGCATAGCCCGCTACTGGAAGTGTATCCTGTTGTTAGTCTAGCTGCAGTGTTCTTCCTAGTGATTGTAAATCTAATAGAGGGGCCTGTATGTCCAACACCCCTCTGGGAAAGCCCAAATATGCTTGCATCTCCCAGACCACTGCTCTGCTGTGGTCCTGCTGTTGTCCCACAGATCAAAATGTGTTGTGTTTGTGGCCACAATGGTTCTACTGAGAATATACCTGTTTCTAGAGTTCCATTGATCTTCCCCCCTGGTGTCAGAATGCCTGCATGGAAACTGGGAGCCCACGAGGCTGGTGAGTAACTCTGTCTGGGGTTCAGACCTACTCACTGGGTATTTAAGTGGCTCATACCCATGGGTCCTTTCCTGGTGATGATTCTCCTGTTTTCCTGGAGTCTGAGGACTCCATGATTTCTGCCGGTCTGTTTTTCTGAGTGTCCCAGAGAGGAGAGTCTTGCCCAGGGACTTTTATTAGTCCCTGGGTCTCTGGGTGAAACCCAGTGGGTTTAAGCCTCTCAGATTGTTGCTCAGCATCTTATAACTTTGTAGTGTTATATCTGTTTTCCTCATGTTTAAAATGTGACCGTGCAGGCTGCCGCCATCTTGGAATCACCAGGATCCGTTCTTACAGCATACAAGAGACACACCTCAATATCAAGGATAGATATCACCTCAGAGTAAAGGGTTGGTAAAAGATATTTCAAGCAAATGGTCCTAAGAAGAAAGCTGGTATTGTCATTTTAATATCTAACAAAATAGACTTTTAACAAAAACTAATAAGAAGAGAAAGTTATGGATACTATATATTTAAAAAAATCCACCCAGAGTATATTGTAATTCTTAATATCTATACCCCAAACACAAGGCATCCATGTTTATAAAAGAAACACTAATACAGCTTTAATCACAATTGATCCTCCCACACTAATAATGAAAGACTTAAATACCTCACTTACACCAATGAACAGATCATCCACACAAAACTAAATAGAGAAATGGTATGGTCAACAGAGGTCATCAACCAAATAGACCTAATAGATATTTACAGAACATTTCACCCAAACACAAAAGAATGTACCTTTCTTCCTGTACCTCATGAAGTTTTCTCCAAAATTGACCACATACTTGGACACAAAGCAAGCCTTAATAGATACAATAAAGTTGCAATAACTACCTGCATTCTATCAGACCACCACAGATTGAATTCAGATATAAACAAGAACAGAAACAATAGAAAGCATACAAACTCATGGAAACTGAATAACTCTCTACTGAATAAAAGAATGGATCAAGACACAAATAAAGAGATTAAAGATGTTTCTAGTATTCAATAAAAATGAGCACAGCATACCAAAATTTATGGAATATAATGAAAGGGGTTCTGAGATGCAAGTTCATAGCATTAGTTGCTTACATATAGAAACTGAAGAAATATCATATAAACAGCTTAACAACACACTAGGAAGTTCTAAAACAAATAGCAAATACCACACCCAAGAGGAACAGACAGAGAAAAAATAATCAAATTGAGGTCTTAAATAAAAAAATAATCAAATTGAGGTCTTAAATAAAAAAATAGACATGAGAACAACACAAAGAATCAGTGAAACAAATAGTTTGTTATTTGAGAAAATCAACAAGATAGACAAGCCTTATCCAAACTAGCTAGATAAGATAAAGAATATCCAAATGAACAAAATCAGAAATGAAAAGGGAGGTATAATAACAGACACCGAGGAAATCCAAAGAATCATAGGACATACTGTAAAAACATGTACTCCAATAAGTTGGAAAATCTAAAAAAGTAGATAATTTTCATGACAGGTACTATTTACCAAACTTAAATTAAGGTCAGATAAGCCATTTAAACAGTACTATAAACCCTGGTGAAATAGAAGCAATCATTGCAATTCCTCTAACACTCTCCTCACAAAATTCAAGTGTTAGATAGTTTTAGTTTGGAACATCATTTTCAAAGAATTAGTGCCAATACAATACAACTTATTCCAGAAAATTGAAATAGAAGGAACACTGACTGACTTATTATATGATACCATTGTTACACTGATACTCAAACCACATAACGACCTAACAAAGAAAGAGAATTACAGACCAATTTCCATTATGAAAATAAATACAAAAATTTGCAATAAAATAATTACAAACCTGGGCTGGAGAGGTGGCTCAGAGGTTAAGAGCACTGACTGTTCTTCCCAAGGTCCTGAGTTCAATTCCCAGCAACCACATGGTGGCTCACAGCCATCTCCATTGAGATCTGCCCGGGGAAATATATGTAGAGCAAATACTGTATACATAATAAATAAATAAAAAATGTTTAAAAAAATAATTACAAACCAAATCCAAGAATACATCAAAAAGGTCATCCACCATGACCAAGTAGGCCTCATTCCATAGATGCAGATATGGCGCAATATACAAAAGGCAATAAATAGAATACACCATATAAACAAATTGGAAAAAAATCTCCTCATGATCATCTTACTAGATACAGAAAGGGACTTTGACACAATCCAACACCCCTTCATGATAAAATTCTTGGAGAGAAACTCAAAACAATTCCCCTAAAATCAGGAATGAGACAAGGCTGTCCTCTCTGTCTATTCCCATTCAATATATTACTTGAAGCCCTAGCTTCAGATATCAGAGAAATGAAGGAGCTAAAGGGTATGCACTTTGGAAAGGAAGTCAAAGGTTCTTTATTTGCAGATGATATGATAGAATAAATAAGTGAACTTAAAAATCCATTAAGGAACTCTTATAGCTGATAAACACTTTCTGCAAAGTTGCTAGATACAACATAAACTCAAGAAAGAAATCTAGGAAACAGCACACTTCACAATAGCCACAAATAATATAAAATATCATAGAGAAACTCTAACCGAGGAAAGATGTATATAATAAAAACTTTAAGTCATTGAAGAAAGAACTTGGAGAAGGTATCAGAAGATGGAAAGATCTCCCATACTTACAGATTGGTAAGATTAACAGTAAAACATCACCATCTTATGAAAACAGTACAGATTCAATGCAATTTCCATCAAAATTCCAACACAATTCTTCACAAATTTTGAAAGTCAAGTGGCCCTTTGGGAATGCTTATCAATTATAACTGCTTGACCCTATGACCTTCAGTGATGGTTGCCTTTTGGACTTCTTCGAACAGAAGAGGGTATAAAAAGTCAGCAGAAAAAGAAAAAAGATTGAGTAGGTTTAGAGAATATAGTTGGTGCAGGTAGAAAGAAGATTGAGTAGGGCTAGAGAAGAGATGGCAGTTGATGCAGAAAAGAGATTGAGTCAGGAGAAGCTGAGCTGAGTAGAGAAGATATTTTTAGGAATAGTTAAGAGAAGAATCTATGGAGAACCTACAAAGTAGCAAAAAATACAAAAAGCTATAGTTGGCAACCATCTTGGGTCAGACTGTTTATAGGAAAAAAGAAACTGAAAAGAACAGAAAAGAAAATTAAAGAAAAGAAAAGAAAAGAAAAAACCCCAACACATTTCATAACTGAACACCAATGTGGTTAGGCAGAATTGAAAAAGGAGGGCTGGATACTTTGTTTCAAAGAGACAACAGGGTCTTTGTTGAGGTTGTTGTTAGGATATGCCATCTACGGTTTTCAACAGGTATTTTTCTTTTTTCTCATTTTCCTCATTCTGGGCTATTTTGTTTATAAAAACTTTGAAAGACTGTCTGAGCAAATGGGAAAAATACAGGTGGAATTAGAGAAGCTTGGGAATCCAAAAAAGGAAAAAAATGTCAAGAAAAGGGAGAACAAATAAATAGGTTCATTCCCAATGGTTGAACCAGAGATTGGAAGTTTGCCCCAGGTAGAAAGAGGCCAAGACTCTGTGTCAAATGTATTTCAAGTCAAAGAAATAAAAAGCAGGAAGATGGTCAGGTTAGACAGCCCTTTTGACGACACAGGGTTAAACCCACAGAACCTTTTGAGGACAGGTAGTCCTAGGTCACAAAAATCACCAACAGCATTGCCAGTAATTATGTAGCATATGCCTGCTAATGAGGATAATCCACAAGGTTCTGATGAAATTGTATGGTATCCTGTAGAAATGGTGGACATATGGCATTTTAAGAAGTAATTATGTCTTGTGGAATGCATTCACTTTAGTGAAACAAACTCTAAACAATTGGGATATTCAAAATGGAAATATTCTCCAAGACAGGAGGGTATTGGCAACAGTTGTACTAGAGGCTGGTTCTCAATCATAATGATACTCATGGTGGGGAGAAGTCACCAATTTGGAGCAGTACAATAGAGCAAAGGGAATTAGTACATTGAGGGACTGTGGATAGGTGAAGGCCATGATAAGTCAATTCATTGACAGATATACATTCTGATGTTTTGGAGTTGCAAAGCAAAAAAAAAAAAAAAAAAAAAAAAAAAAACCTGGATTTAAATGTATATTGATTTGCAATCTTCTTTGTATTAAGTTTTTGTACAATGTTACTCAATTGTCTAAACATTAGACAATTATTTCTATAATCACTGGAAAATTACAAATGACAAGTGGGGACAGTGAGGGACCATTGATGCGTGAAGGCCATGGTAACCCAATTCATTGATAGATATACATTCTGAAGTTTTGTAGTTGCAAAGCAAAAAGAATTGTATTTAAATTTATATTGATTTGCAATCTTGTTTGTATTAAGTTTTTGTACAATGTTACTCAATTGTCTAAACATTAGACAATTATTACTTTAATCACTAGAAAATTACAAATGACAAGTGGGGATGACCCTGGATATTCATCTTTCAGAGTTGTGAGAGTTATAATATATAATATAATATATATATAATATCCCATGAACCACAGGAAGTATCTATACACAAAGGATTAACTCTTTGATTTTTAATGTTAACTCTTTTAAAATGGCATTTTAAGTTCATCCAGGAGAGAACAGGTTGGTAATTTTTCTTATAATTTGATTTTAATATAAACATCTCTTAGCAGTTCTTAATTTTAGAGTACTCACTCTAATGGTGCACCATGCTTTGATACCTAATTTTCTCAGTCACAGTAGTACTCATAGAATTCCTTAAAATAGTTACAGAAATCCTTTTGGTGACAACTGGTGTATGTAGTGATGGGAGAAGATATTAACACAGAGGGGTGGAATATAAAGATACTCTTTCGGCTCTACTCCATAGTACGGCATCACAAGATGATATCTACTTCAAATGCCAACACTGCCAAAGCTGAGAAACAATTTTTCTGAATAAAAACGGTGAATAAAAGATAGCTAACACTTATCAATCCTTTTTAGTTAAAATTTTAGTAGAACTAGTAGACTTCTAATATATTTGTGAATAATTTCAAGTAATCAAACAGTGATACAGGTGTTTTATTTAACAATATTACTGTATTTTATTTTTGGAGTACTAAAATTGAAGCACAGATTTACACATTCTAGGGAAAAATTCTACACTGATATAAAATAAAATCATTTTTAAAAGTGTATTTTACAACTATACATAAACAAGGGTCAGAGGAGCCTACAGTTTTGCAGTTACAAAGTGAAAAATGTGCATTAAATTTACATTGACTTGCAATCCTCCCTGTATTAGTTTTTGTACTGTGTTACTCACTGGTCTAATGTTTATTACTGTAATCATTGGGAAATTACAAATGGCAAGTGGACATGTCCCTGAACAGTAGTCTTTCAGAGTTCTGAGAAGTATAATGAGACTTAGAAAGGGGACCCATTACAACTCTGCCCTGAGACTCAGGTAAGCTGCTGGGAATTTATATTATCTCTAAACTTCCAACACTAGTTATAACACTGGATTCAAATACAAGCTCAGTGACATCTACCCTCAAGGGCTCACCCATTGTGAGAAGAAGTCCCATAACAAAGAGAGTAATTTCCTGGACTGCTAATGAGGTTTTTCAGAAATCTTGGTCTTATGATACATATTCTCATTTAACTCAAATGATGTTTTAGAGTCATAGAAGATAATGATTTTATTTCCTATATGTGAAAATAAAATTTCTGGTGAAGTTCTCAAGTACAGATCATGTTACTTCCCATTATACTATTTCTAGCTTACCACAGGCATATCTATGCTAATGACTACAACCTGCTTCACTGTTGTTATCGTCAACCTTCTCAGGACAGTACAGAGGAAGACATCATGAGTTCTGATACCAGGGAAGGCTCCAAAAAGCATAGGTGAGCAGTAAATTATCCTTGCCATAACAATTTCTGTCAAACCACGTGCTTACTTATATGAAACTCTTCTCTGCCCTAATTCCAAGGAAAGTCTAGGAAAACCAATGGAAATAATGTTCAGAGAAACTGGAGTTCTGCTTGCTTTTTTTTTCCACGATGCATGGAAATAAAATGGGTTTTGAGGAACCAATGAGCAGTTGTGTTATTTATATTCCTTGCTGGGTATTCACTAAGCCCCAGACCTTCAGCTCTAACTCTGGATTCAAAGGTGGATTGCTTAGTGATGTCATTTTCTTCTCCTGTTATTACAGATGCAACTCGTGAAGAAAATATGGGTACAGAAAGTAACTCTTCAGTGATTGAATTCATTCTTATGGGACTAACAGTTCAACCAGAGCTCCAGTTGCCCTTGCTTGTTCTCTTCTTATTAAACTACACAGCTACTGTGGTAGGGAACTTGAGCTTAATGAGTCTCATTTGTCTAAACTCACATCTTCACACTCCTATGTACTTTTTCATTTTCAATCTGTCCTGTATTGATTTTTGTTATTCAATTGTTTGTAACCCCAAAATGCTGATGAGTTTTGTTTCAGAGCAGAACACCATCTCCTATGTAGGATGCATGAGTCAGCTGTTTTTCTTCTGCTTTTTTGTCAACTCTGAATGTTATGTGTTGACAGCTATGGCCTATGATCGCTATGTGGCCATCTGTTAGCCCCTCCAGTACACAACTGTCATATCACCAAAGATCTGTTGTCTGTTGATGTTTGGTTCTTATTTGATGGGTTTTGTTGGTGCCATGGTCCACACAGGGTTTATGATCAGGCTCAGCTTTTGTAATTCTAACATCATCAACCACTACATGTGTGACATTTTCCCTCTCCTTCAACTCTCTTGTAGTAGCACCTATGTCAATGAGCTTGTGAGCTCCACTGTGGTTGGAACAATTATCATTTTATCCAGCCTCATTATCTCAGTCTCATATGCTATGATCCTTTCCAATATCCTTCACATGTCATCAGGTAAGGGTTGGTCCAGATTGGGCACTTGTGGGTCTCACATCGTAACTGTTAGTCTCTTCTATGGATCTGGGCTTCTTGCTTATGTCAAGCCGTCATCTGCTGAGACTGTGGGCCAGGGGAAATTTTTCTCAGTGCTTTACACTCTTGTGGTACCCATGCTGAATCCTCTCATTTACAGCCTCAGGAACAAGGATGTCAAACTTGCTGCGAAGAGAACCCTGAAGAGCATCACAAGCTGAGTGAACAGTGTGCTTTCTAACCCCTCTACACTACACTGCCTTGCTTTGCTTTTGTCCTTGTCTTCCTCATTACATTTTGCTGTTCTGTTTCTTCTCTCTCTATAGTTTGAAGAAGATTTCTACTGTAATTCCTTCCTCTTGCTACTGTGAAATATAACTCTGGTGTCAATTTTTTTCCATCAGAGTTGTTTTCAGCTTTATTTGGCTCCAAGATGTTCATTACCAATATCAGGTGAAGACCCTGTTCTCCTGTATTTCTGTTCCTAAAGATAACTCTACCTATGGCTTTTTGTTATGTGTCTTCTCTGAGCAAAGGAATTCATGGACTGTCTTTTTTATGGCCTTTTTCTTTCTTTCTTGCATTTATGAGACAATTTTGGTTTTCTTTGCTTGTCTTCCTGAGACAACTGGGAGTTTAATTAACTAAATTCAATGAGATAAAAGAGGACAAAAATATAGATATTGTACAGTTGTCAAATTTTCAGAATGATTTGGGGTCCTTTAGAGAGGTTTTCTTATTCTAGACTATCAGTTTGATTCTTAGGGCCAAAAGTGATATGTATATCAATACTGCTATTTCTGTATGTATCTGTTATCTGGGTAAGGAAATAGTTATATTGCTTTTAAGGTCACACAGCTTATGAATTAGAAACTAGAATCACACACATTGTGCATTTGATGAAGAAATTCAAGGGCAGATGATTGTGGAAAAAACCAGACAGACCTTCTATAGAGCTGTTTCATAATGATTTCAGAAGTTAGGATCTGTTAGAAAATGGACCCAGACATGATGACTATTATAGAGATAATGCAAATACTTAGGATCCAATTTTAAAAATTTACAGGTTCCCACAGTGTGCATATTTAAGTGTGCATATTAACTTGGAACAGACATGGAGACAGACTAATATTTTCATCTTCCTTTTTGATTGGTGATCATTGTTCTAGGATATGAGAATGAGGAAACTGAAAAAGCTTTTCCAAGGGGGCATGTTCTCTTAGTTAAATATATAAGAAGCCTATTTCATGTCATATATTTATTTGTAGAGAAAACGACAACTATACACATACAAAATGTTAATTGTACTGTACACCATTTTCTTTTGTGTGTGCTCACAGGACCTGAATCAGTTCTGAACATGTGGTCCTTCATATACATCGTATGATTTTTTTTTCCCTGGGGACACCAGGATAAATGTCCAGTTACTCAACTTAAGATACCAACAAGAGATCAAAGAAACAATTGAACACAAGTCAAACTGGTAAAACAATGAGTTTGTTGGGGTTGCTCACTGAAGTCCACTTGATTGGTTACTGACAGGAATATGGGAGACTTGGGTGTGGCTGATCATTGATAAACCCTGGCCATCACAGACAATGGGTCAGTAAAGCCCATCACTGACAAGCAGTTAGCTCTTCATTGCCTTCTTGCCTTCAGGGACCATTTACTGGTAACATAATTCTTGAGGTAGTTAATTGTGAATGTTATGAGCTTCCTGAATATCATGAGCCTGATCTTTTCCACCAGGGCAGACTGTTTCAGTTTTCAGGCAATAGTATAAAAAAACAATGGGTAGGTGTGCTTGAAGTAAGATTAATCTTTAAATTGTGATTCTTTTATTTATGTAGATCATGATATTTGAAAAGTTCTAAAGTATATGTTTGGAAATATAGACTGAGTCATGATTATACCAGTTAAATATTCAAATAAATCTGAATAAATTTATTGTACTAGAGTTAAGTAGTTTTATTTATAATATATGATTATCAAATATGCTTAAGGTTGAATTTTCAAGAATATTCTATGTTTCTATAAGTTTTGCTTTACTTTTTAATTCACATGATGAATCATATTTGTGAAAATGGTTGAAAAATCTACTTAGAAACACATGTTTTATTAGACATGCAAAATTTCTTAAGGAAACAGGGCCATGTGTGTAAAACCCACACCTAAAACGTACTTAAATAAAAAGTGAATGCTGAATTGCACATTCAGGATACAAAGTGTCATCTGAGTATTCTTTTCCAGTCAACAACATAGCCTGGTGAAGAACAAACCAGAGCAAAGCGTCGCTCAGTTCTGCGAAGTGAATGGGCTTTTTTATTTATCTATATATTTATTGTAAATGCATGCATGCATGTTGCTCACATGAACTCTGCATGCACTTGTGTGTGCATGTGTATATAGATGCCTTAACTTGATATCAGGACTTTTTCTCCATCACTATACACTTATTCATTGAGTAAGATATATATATATATATATATATATATATATATATATATATAATTTATTTATTTATTTATTTATTCTAGATAGCCAGCTTGCTCCAAGGATGTGCTCTCTTTACATTCTGAGTGCTGTTACTACAGGTATATCAAGGTGCCCACCTGGAAATTATGTGGATTCTCACTGTCCATTGAGCTATCGTCTCAGCACAATTGGACTGTTTTACACGTTTAATTGCTCTCATTGATCTAGGAAAATGAAATAATTTAATATTTAAATTAAATTCAAATTTATTAATATTTATGACTAAAATTATTAGCTTCAAACAGATAAAAACTGAGTGTTAGGAAATTCCTCTCTTAAGGAAGGAATATTTCAGTTCAGAAAAAAATAGGTACAGAAATATTGAAATACCCTACTTGACATAAAGAAAGAAGATGTTTACTCTAAGTATAACTTTGATCTCAGGGTAAGGAAGTCTGCTTTCCTGTCATTGAGAGTAACTCTTCTGTAGACATGCTGCACGATACAAGCACACCCACCAAATCACAGTTGAATCTGCTCTGATATTTAGCTATTTCCATTACTGGGCTGATTTTTGTGTAACATCTGAATGTTGTAAGCTGTAGCAGGGAGAGAGATTTATTTTTATTTTTAATTAAAATATAATTATATCCAATTATAAGTGAGTAGATGCCATGTGCATCTTTCTGAGTCTGCGTTAGCTCACTCATGATGAGCTTTTCTAGTTCCATATATTTGGCTGCAAATGATTTCCTTGTTTCTGATAGCTGAGTAGTATTCCATTGTGAAAATGTGTCACAATTTTTTTTTTTATCCATTCGTTAGCTGAAGGACATCTAGGTTGTTTCCAATTTCTAGCAATTACAAACAAGGCTGCTATGAACATAGATGAGGATATGTCCTTGTGGTTTGGTAAGGAATTGTATGGGTGTATACCCAGAAGTGGTATGTCTGGGTCTCAAGGTAGAGCTATTCCAAATTTTCTAAGATATTACCAGACTGATTTACATAGTGGTTGTACAAGTTTGCACTCCTACCAGCAATGGATGTGTGTTCCCCTTTCTCTACAACCTCACAACCAACACACCAAAAAGATCAGGAACATAGAATTTGTTACCTATCAATGGGCCAATTTGCCCTAGGGGTGCTACCATGTAGGCCCCCAGTGCAAAAGGAAGCTCTTAGCCCTCATATGACTGTTGAACTGAAAGGGGCTCTCTTGTAGGGACACTACACATTGGAGGAGTCGGATGGGTGGGAGAGGGAGGAGAGGGTGGGAGGGTGGAACCGGGAAGGTTGGAAAGAGGGCATTATGATGGGGATATAACTTTGTGTAATAAATAAACATTATAATAAAAAAGTATAATTACATCATTGCCCTCTTTTCCCCTTCCTCCTGCTTCTCCCCAGTGCTCAATTCTCTCTCAAATTCATGATCTCTTTAAATTTTACACACACACTCTCTCTGTGTATGTATATATGTATATATATACATATATATATATATATACATATACAATATATGTGTCATCTATCTACCTACCTGTCATCTCTCTATCTCTATCTATCTATCTATCTATCTATCTATCTATCTATCTATCTATCTATCATCATATATCATCTATCTGTTCTGCTAAGTCTGTTTAGTGTTCACTGTATGCATGATTTCATGGTGGATGACTTGGTATTCGGTAACTAGTAAGGGAACTCATCCCTAGGGAAGGCTAATTCTTTCACTGTAAGCATTTCTTTGTATAGGTGTGGGGCCTTGTGAGATTTTTTTCCCCTTCTATTTTAACATGTATATTGACGTGGTATTTTCCTTGTTCAAGTATTGTATAGGTATAAATATTGTTGGGATATCATGGGTGTGCCATGTCTAGGAGACTCAATCTCTCAAAAAATTTCTTGGTCCTCTGGTCGTCCCTTCTTTCCTGATTTTCACTGAGCTTTATGTGTAGGAGTTGTGTTGTAGATTTATAAATTGGGACTGGAAACAAATCATCAATTGTTCTCTACATTTTGATCACTTGCAGTTTTCTGTAATGGTCTTCATTTGTTGCAAGGAGAAGCTTCTTTAATGGGTGGTGAAAGCTGTACCTATGTGTGGGCACAAGGATAAATATTTAGAATGCAGGTAAGAATTATGCTGATTTAGTAAAGTGGTAATCATAGGTTCTGCTTTAAGATCTATAATATCACTAGTCCTGGGTATTGGCTAGATTTCCAGTATCAGGCATGATTTTTCTCTTATTGAGGTGACCTTAAGTCCATTTAAACAGCTGCTGGGTAACTCTTAGATATGAGGTGCCACTTTTCAATTTTAGGAGTGTCTCACTTTATTGGTTATTGCTGTAATTCATAGGTATCACTGTTGGGTCAGACTATTGGTTGCCTCCCTTCCTTGGCAATTCAAATAACACCTTGTAGTTCTCTGAAAGATAGTCCTTGGAGGGCACAGTTTCAGGTCAGATCCTAGTCAATTCTTCCATGTCTTGTATCTAAAGTGTTTTGATGTCTTCAGCAATAGCCTCTTAATTTCAACTTCTGGGAGGCAACCAAGGGCAACAGCAGTATTCTATATAGTTTTTGGAATCTGTTGGTCTTGACCAACAACTCAAAATGGGTTTTCTCATTCTTGGTACAGGCATATTTTTTGATAGTATATGTCTTTTGGGGGAAACATTGTCAGCACAAATAGGATAATTTCATTTAAACTATGTATATGCACACAGAGACTTACTATTCATTATATGTAAGTATGAGATATTTTTAGTTGGAGTTTGACCATGTCAAAAAAAGCAGTGTGTGTGTGTGTGTGTGTGTGTGTGTGTGTATTCTCATTTTTCAAAGTATTTTCCCCAAGTCTCTGTTCCTATCTAATGAGATTATAATTAGTAATTATGTTTGTTTTGCAAGTAGTAAATATGAAACATCTCTGAGTTCACTTACATTTGAGTACCTTTCCCACTATTTTTCCCTTTTATTAAAAACAGATTCTTTTCTCATATAGCATATCTGGATTACAATTTCCCCTCATTTGACTCCTTCTTGTTCCTCCTCCTCACCTAGATCCACTCCCTTTCTGTCTTTCATTAGAAAAGAATAGACTTCTAAGAGATAACAACAAAACATAAAAAAAGCAAAATATTATGAGATAAAACAAAACCATCACATCAAAGTTGAACAAGGCAAGCCAATAGAAAAAAAAGAGGGCAAGGGAAGTCATAAGATTCAACGACCTCTCAAACTCAGGATTCCTATAAAAACACAAAACTGGAAGCCATAATATACATGCAGAGGACCTGATGCAAACTTGTGCAAGCCCTGTGTTTACTCTTTCTGTCTCTGTGAGTTCATATGAGTTTTGATCAGTTGATTTCCAGGGCCTTGTCCTTCTGTTCTCCTCCATCACCTCTGGCTCATACACTCTTTCTGTCTCCTCTTCTGGATTTTCTGAGGTCTGAGGTGAAGGATTTGACGGAGACATTCCTTTTAGAGCTGATTGTTTCAAAGCCTCTCTATTTCTTTGTATAATGTCTGGATGTGGATCTATTTGTTACCATCTGCTGAAGGAGGAAACTTCTTTAATGACGGCTGAATAAGGCATTGATCTATAAGTATAGAAAATGCTCAGCATCCTTAACCATCAGAGTAATGCAACTCATGATGACTCTGAGATTTCATCTCACACCTGTCAGAATGGCTAAGATCAAAAGCTCAAGTGACAGCACATGCTGGTGAGGGTGTGGAGAAACAGGAACCCTCCTCCATTGCTGGTGGGAGTGCAGACTTGTGCAACCACTATGGAGGTCAGTCTGGTGATATCTTCGAAAACTTGGAATAGCTCTGCCTCGGGACCCAGCCATACTGCTTTTGGGTATACATCCAAATGACTCCTCACCAAATCACAAGGAAGTTTCTTCATCTATGTTCATAGCAGCCTTATTTGTAATTGCAAGAAACTGGAAACAACCAAGATGTCCATCAACCGAAGAATGGATTAAAAAACTGTGGTACATCTACACAATGGAATATTACTCAGCTATCAGAAACAATGAAATCTTACAATTTGCAGCCAAATGGATGGAACTAGAGAAGCTCATCCTGAGTGAGCTAATCCATACTCAAAAGGATGCACATGGCATCTATTCACTTATTGTCAGATTTTATCTATATAGTACATGATATCTATACTACAACCAATGCACCAAAGGGAACATGGACATAGACTTTTTCTTTTTCTCCCTGTCAATGAGACAGTCTTCCCTAGTGGTATTGACTTGTAAGCCCCCATTGGCCCGCATATGACTGCTGAACTGGTGCAGGGGACTGTTATGTAGGGATACTCCACTCCAGAGGACTGGGATGGAAGGGTTAGGGGGTAGAAGTTGGGAGGGCGGGACTGGGAGGGGTGGAAAGAGGACATTATGATGGAGATATAACCTGAAACAATAAATAAATTAATTAATTAAAAAAAGAAGTCAGATTTCTTTTTTTTTTTGCTACTTTTTTTTTTGTATTTGGTTTTATCCTAGGTCTCTGGGCTATCTAAACTCTGATTTTGCTCACCAACCTGTACTGGATATGGGTTCCATCTCAGGGAGTGGGCTTTAAGTCAAATAAGACAGTGATTGGTTACTTCCACAAGTTTTGTGTCACCATTGCCTAAGCATATTTTGCAAGCAGGACAACATTATAGATCCAAAGTTTTGTGGCAGGGTTATTTGTGGATTTCCATGGGCCAATAACTCAACTGGCTATAATCCAGGCCCAGTACTGGCATAGGAGAAGACTTTCAGTATAGCACACTATTTGCATGGCCACTAAGATGAAGAATTAATAAATGGAACCTCATGAAATTGAAAAGCTTCTGTAAGGCAAAGTACAACTTCACACAAGATAAAGCAGCAGCTTCCCAAATGGGAAAACACGTTTTATCAACTCAGCATCTGACAGAGGACTGAATCCAAAATATATAAAGAACTCAAGAAACCAGAAATTAAAAATGAAATAATCCTTTTTTAAAATGAGTACAGATTTAAATAGAAAATTTTCAATAGAGCAAAATCAAATGGCTGAAAAACAACAATATGAAAAAAATTCTACATCTTTAGCCATTAGGGAAATGCAAATCAAAATGAATTTGAGATTTTATCTTACACCTGTCAGAATGACAAGAACTATAACATAAATTACAGCCATGTTGGTGAGGATATGCAGCAAGTGAAACACTTCCATTGCTGGTAAGAGTGCAAAGCTGTGCACTACACTACAGAATTCAGTATGGTGGTTTCTCACAAAATTAAGACTCAATTTACCTCAAGACCCAGCTAAACCACTCTTGGCAATATACATAAAGGATGTTTCATCCTACCACAAGGACACTTTCTCAACCATGTTCATTGCTGCTCTATTCACAGTAGCCAGAAATTGAAAACAACATAGATGTTCCTCAACATAAGAATAGATAAGAAAAAAATGTGCTATGTTTTCACAATGGGATATTACTCAGGTGTTTAAAAAATGGCATCATGAAATTTGCAGATGAATGAATGGAACTTGAAAAATTCATCCTGAGCAAGGTAATCCAGGCTCAGAAAGGCAAATATTGTATGTATTCACTTATATGTGGATATTAGCCATTAAATAAATAATAACCAGGCTATAATATGTAGACTTGGAGAGTTTAGATTAGCAAGAAGAGACTGGGGGTGGGAACATGGATCTCCTGGGATGGGGAATTAGAATATATTTATAGGTTAACTGGGAGGATTGGGTGGGGAGGGGAAGAGAAGGCATGGAGAGACAGAACTGAGGAGCATTTTAGGGGCAATATGGAAACCTAGTGTAGTGGACATGCCCTAAAACATATGAAGGTAAACCTAATGAAGTCTCCAAAGAAGGGGAGATGAAATCTCAACTTTCCATCTCTTGTCATCAAACAAAGTTTTCAGTACTGGGACTGGTTTACATCTTCCCTATTCTTTTAATGTGAGAAAGTTGAGATGCTCTTAAAAAATGCTAATACCAATAGACTCAATTGTGCTACTCCAGCCTCAGATTTTGAAATATTACTACCCTCAAAGCTTTGTGGCAAAGCAAGGACCAAGTACTCTTATGTTTGACTAGAATGGAAGATTTTGATTGTCATAAATAGATTGGTTTTTAGCAATTAAAGCAATAAGTTGTTGATAGATACTACAGCTTCAAGAGACCTGAAAGGAATTATGCTTAGTGAAAAACATAACAAAACAAAACAATGACAAAAATAACCACAAAAGCCTGAGAACATTTCCAGAGGTCATTTGTTGTAGGAATCCATTGGTCATCCTCAAGTTAGTCATATACAGAGACGATGACGAGATCATTACTTAATGATGTTAGGAGTGAGGATATATGGTTTATATGTGGTTGCTGTTTTACATTGGTAGAATAATTGTGTATTCTGATTGGGGTGAACTTTATTGCAATACATATGTAGGATTAAGCTCCAGAAATCTATGCAGAGATCCTTGAAAACACACACACACACACACACACACACACACACACACACACAAACACACACAAACACACACACACACACACACACACACACACACACACAGACACACACACACACACACACACACACGTTCCTGAAAGCTGAACAACATCAGTCGTCTAGTTAAGATTATTTGTGCCAAAGTCAGTTTCTTACTATTGTTATTGTTTTACACCTGTAGTGTCACAATGGGCAGAACTTGGATGAAAGTAACTTGTGTGACACTTTAAAAACTTAGGGTGAAAAATTATTTAATAGTTTTAAGGATCTTGTTTTTATTTTCTCCCTTGTATCTGCCCAAGGAAGGAGTCAGGGCACCATTATACAGCCATCTTGATGCCTTCACCAAGTGGTTCCTTTCTCCCCTCTCATTGAATCCTCCAATTATGGTTGCATGACATCCCACATATATGTGGGCACAGCCTATCCAGTCATTAAAAACATTCTGCCTCTCATCTTAGAATTTTTTTAACGTAATGCAAAGACTATCTCATGAACTAGTGTGTAAGCCCCTGTGTGTGTGTGTGTGTGTGTGTGTGTGTGTGTGTGTGTGCGCACACGCATGTGTGTTTAGGGGAGTCACAGGTTTTTTTTTTTTTTACCTACTTAAATCACGTAATCATAAGGAAATTTCCTCATCTATGTTCATAGCAGCCTTATTTGTAATAGCTAGAAACTGGAAACAACCCAGATGTCCCTCAACCAAAGATTGGATTAAAAAACTGTGGTACATATACACAATAGAATACTACTCAGCTATCAGAAACAATGAAATTATGCAACTTGTAGCCAAATGGATGGAACTAGAGAAGCTCATCCTGAGTGAGCTAACCCAGACTCAGAAGGCTACACATGGCATCTATTCACTTATAGTAGGATTTTAGCTATATAGTACAGGATATCTATACTACAACCAACGCACCAAAGGGAACATGGACATAGACATTTTGGTTGTTTGTTTGTTTTTTAGTTTTATCTCCCTGGCAATGAGACACTTTTCACTGGTGGTACTGCCTTGTAGGCCCCCAGTGTATGAGGAGGCTCTTGGCCCTCATATGACTTCTGAACTGGGGCCAGGGACTGTTATGTAGGGACACTCTACTCCAGAGGAGTGGGATGGAAGGGTTGGGAGGTAGCTGGTGGGAGGGCGGGGCTGGGAAGGGGGGAAAGAGGACAATATGATGGCGATGTAACCTGAAGCAACAAATAAATAAATTTATTTATTAAAAAATTGTTTATGTGTGTATGAAAATTAGCAAAGAATTCCCTGTAATGTATTTCTAAAGACCTTTGAGCACTAAATTAAGCAATGTTTTTCAGGTAATTTTAAGTTGAAAGTTTTTACATTAAAATATATTAAACATATCAGATTTTACTTAGAAATATAACAAAATACATGTCCTTTCATAATTATATCTCTATGTATGTGTGTAAATTGCAAAGTCATTTTTTAAATGGTTTCTCATAAATATCAATTTATCTTATGGATTTAATTATATCATATTATGGGTAGAGATCTGTCTGAACAATGCAAGTTAATTTAACTGTCACTAAGTAAAAGGTCATTCCAATTTTATATATTTTTAAAGTAGCAATGCCTAAAATAAAAATACCTGTTTTCATACCTGATATATGTGTAATTCAACACAGATGTGCCCATCAATTGATTCATGTATAAAGATCATATGATCTCATACATAATGTAGGTTTATTACCTCAGTTATAAACAGTATTTCAATTGTCTTATTTGTAAAAATGGATACAATTGAAGATCATCATGTTAAGCAAAATAAGCTAATCACATAAAGATAGATGTTATATATTTTCTTTTGTATGTGGGATCTATAGAGAAATATAAAAGGGTACAGATGTTAACTGGTTACTATTCAGGTTGTAGAAGAGAAAAAGATAGAAAGTACAGTATGAGGTGAATATGTTCAAAGTTTATTAGGTGCAACCCTTACTTTGTATAATCAATATATAATAAAATTCTTAAAAATGAGCACAAATAAAATTTACTTCAAATACATACAGATTTTTGCTAAAACTAATTTACTTCATTCATTTACAATTAGTGAAAATTTTAATGATATTAATTGTATTTACATCTTTTCAAATCTATACCCAGTGGACTAGACATTCCCTAGTGAAAAGTTTATGTCTACTATGACAAGGTGGGATTTAAACATAGTCTGTGTGGGTTTTTTCCCCCTTTTTACTTGATCACGATGGCGTGCTCCTTAGGGAAGACCTGTTCCTGGATTTCTTATCAGGTAAAATAGAATTATAAGTAAGCCACCTGTTCCATTTAAGTGATGGTTCTGGAGTGATGTCTGTGAATTTATTTTACCACTTTTTGGAAAATGACTAGTTAGAAGTGTTAGTCACATTTCAGAGTGACTCCTGTAGGACTCAGATTTTGAGACTTGTGCTATGACACTTTTGTCACACAGGATTTTGTTATGACACCTGACCCTCTTTGTCACATTTAATGTCAATTCTACCCCTGGATAGTTGAGGAAAGACCTATACAGAGGGCTGTTCAAAAATGAGAAAAGGTGAGTACATTCATTCCTTATTCATGTCTCCAATTCCTTTTGTGGGCAAAAAGAGAGTAATTATCACCTAGAACAACAACAACAACCAGCAGTACAGAGCTCAGATTCTACTGCTTGACTGTATGTGTTTCTTTTTTTGTTGTGTTGGTTTCTTCTTAGGTCTGATAGCAAGACAAAAACAATAGGTTCAGGTGACACATAAAATACAAAGTTGCCTTAGCAAGGAAGAAGTTTTTAATCACATTTTAAATGAAATACTAAAGTGCCATGTACATAAAGAGCTTACATATTATAAGATACAGTTTTGGCATTAAAAGTATTTATCATTAATAAAACCCACACTCATATCAATTACTATTTTCTCTTTCATACCTTTGAAAGCAAAACCTTTCCTAATCCCTCTGTGAAGCTAGGTTAGAGTAGAAGAAAATGGGAAGAAACACTAAAGACTATAATTAGATACTAAATTATTAAAAAGACAAATCTTAAGGTACTATGGCTATCCTTTATACATGCTATCAGTTGATAACTTCATACAGTCTTGCAGTAAACTCTATGGAAACCTTATACACTGTGAGAAATGTATCTGTGTGGCTGATACTCTACAGGAATTCACTCTTCATGGACATTACAGAAGTACTAGGGTGTCTCATGGAACTAAAGAATGGAGATTGAAGGACCATATGGAAGACAGTGTGTTTTGTAAACCGTTCCACACCACCTGAATTTATCAATGGATAAGTATGCAGGAAAGGCACACTATCTTATTATTGTAATATTTAGGTTATGAATATAAAAAAGGCAGGAGTGACTCACATTTTCAGTAAGGAGAAATAATAATAATATATTCAGATAACAAAGGATAACTTTTGTCAATTGTGCTGAATTCTGGTGATGTTGAAAGCTTGGGACCAGAGGTGGTTCATCCATTAATAAAATGTTCTTATTTCCTAGATTTTCAACGATAATCATGCTGGCCAGAAATGGATCCTTTGTGACTGAGTTTGTCCTTGCTGGTTTGACAGATTGTCCAAAGCTCCAGCTGCCCCTCTTTTGCTTGTTTCTAATGATCTACATTGTCACAGTGGTGGGAAACTTTGGCTTAATCACCTTGATTGGCCTCAATCCTCACCTTCACACGCCCATGTACTATTTCCTCTTCAATCTCTCCTTCATTGATCTCTGCTACTCTTCTGTCTTCAGTCCCAAAATGCTGATGAACTTTGTCTCTGAGAAGAATTCCATCTCTTATGTGGGGTGCATGACCCAGCTGTTTCTCTTTCTCTTTTTTGTCATCTCTGAATGCTACATGTTGACTTCAATGGCCTATGATCGCTATGTGGCTATATGTAATCCACTGCTGTATAAGATTACCATGTCCTCTCAGGTCTGTTCTGTGATATCTTTTGCTGCTTATGGGATGGGGTTTGCTGGAGCTTCTGCCCACACAGGCTGCATGCTCAGACTGACCTTCTGCAATGCCAATGTCATCAACCATTACTTGTGTGACATTCTCCCTCTCCTCCAAATTTCTTGCACCAGTACCTATGTCAATGAAATGGTAGTTCTCATAGTTGTAGGTATTAACATCACAGTCCCCAGCTTCACCATCCTAATTTCCTATGTTTTCATCCTTGGCAACATTCTAAACATCAAATCTACCCAAGGAAGAACAAAAGCATTCAGTACATGTAGTTCTCACATCATAGCGATTTCCCTTTTCTTTGGATCAGCTGCATTCATGTATCTTAGATATTCTTCGGGATCTATGGAACAAGGAAAAATATCTTCAGTTTTCTACACTAATGTTGGGCCTATGCTCAACCCTCTGATCTATAGTTTGAGAAACAAGGATGTCAAGGTAGCATTAAGGAAATCATTGATTAAGTTTCAGAGAAAAAACAGATTTTAATGCGAAACAATTGAACTGTAAGAAATTGGAAGATAATAGTTATGTTTTTGTTTTGTTTGTGTTTGTTTTTTGTGTTTTCAGTGAAGACCTTTTGTTTGTTAATGTGACTTCTCCTATAATTATATGTGTAGTTTGCTAAACTTCTTTTACAATATATGGATAATTTCATTTTTGTTTCTGTAATTCTAGCAAACCTAAGGGGAACTCCAAACGATTGATAACATATTTATGAAGTGACAAATACACACCCAGTTTTCATTATTGTTCCATACTCTGTCTCCTAATTTAGTTCTCACCTCAAAAAGCAAAGTGAATTTTATGTTATACAACATTTAAACATTTTATAACTAAAACCAAAATTGACAAATAATATAGATTTTCTCATTTTATATTAGAATCATAGTTACCAGGAAGGTGGGGAGCTGGTTAGAAGACAGAACAAAGAAAGCTGATCACGTGCATGGTTTCAGTCAGGAATATTGCATTCAAGCCATGGACCACATCACAAGTCTAGTTAATTATTTTTTATCTTAAATTTATAAAATAATAAATTTTACATGTTAATGCTACAAAGAAATAACAATTAAGTTTTATTTATTATTTAACAATGATGAATTTTTCATTTTATTCAATTTAATTACTACATGGTGCATACCCATGTTATAGCATTGTTACTCATAGACAAAATGTGTAGGATTTTATTTTAAAGTACAAATAAAATCAGAAAAACTCATTATTTACATACGTGGTTTCTAATTAGCACAGTCACAGTCATTAGCAATTAAGCACAAGGACTGAAGAATTGTGTTACAGAACAATTATGTATTTTCATTAGTAACTTTAAATATATTTTTGAAGTAGTATTTAATAAAAATAAAATGACTTGTGTCTTCTGTTAAATTTTGTTAAATTTTTCATGAGTTTTAAAAATATTTAATGTTTGTAAGCATGTTTGAAGACTAGAGGTTCACCTTCAGGTGTTACTCAAATCTTCTCAAGTTGTTCAAAGCAGGAGTCCTTCACTAGAAGTAAGCCAGCCAGCTGGGATATAAACTTCTAGGGACTGTCCTATCTCCACCTTCCATAGGTTTTTTGGGATTACAGATTCTTGAACTCAGTAGTCCAGCTTTATGTGGGTACAGAAGATGTGATCCAGGTCATCAGGTTCAGGAGACAAGCAGTTCTACATACTGAGCAACCTCCCCATCTCTAAACTTGAATACTTCTATTAATACGCTGCATAACTAATATGTCTTATTTTCTGATTTTTGCCATAAAATATAACCATTAAATGTTTATAAGACAGAAGCCTGCTGGTTAATGAATAATTTTTAAAATGTATAACAATTGTAACTGTCCTAAAAGAGAATATTGCAGAACATTTTATTCATTTTGGTTAGCTGTGTTTATAGGTGGTTAGGTCTCAATAACCTAGGACCAGTATTTCAGAAACAATAGTGAATGCAAAGCTCATTTAGTCAACTTGCTATCAAACACTATTAAGAGCTTAGGGTCTCACCGTGCAGTTAGGCATCTAACTTTTTAATTTTAAGTGAGTAAATCCAGCTACATTTTTTAGTTTTTATCTTTTCTACTTTGTTCTCTCTGGGTGCTAAATAAACATTTAGTAGGTTGACTGAAGATGACCAATGTACAACCGAAACTCTACTTTCCAAACATTTATTTTCATTTAATTTAAATATTTTATTGATTTTTCAAGGTTACTCAAAATTCATTCACCAGTGTTTAAACTGCTAATTCCATTTAGCTTCCTATTCATTTTTAACATGATACTTAAATACTAGAATTAATTTAGATTTATAGAAGAGAGTTGAAGATGGTAGAAGAGAGGCAGATAAATTCCACATGCATTTCCCCTACTGTTATCAAATATTAATGAGAATTAATGGAGCAATATTGATATATTATTAAAGTATATGCATTACTCAGACGTACTCATGTTATTTGTTTATTTACTTAGTAAGTTTTGACAATAACTTCCTCTGTTGTCCATTCAGGTCTAAATTTATTGTCTTCTTTTCTCTCTAGTGCTGGATTATAGGCATACATTTCCACCATGCTTGGAAATTTTTTGTTTTTTATATCACATTTCTTATCATTTTCAGGCTCACAGCTAGACTATCACATTTAATTCACTGTAGTGAATTATCATTAGGCTAATTGTTTCTTGTACGTTTGGTTGGTTGGTTTGGGGGTCTCCACTACGTAATCAGGCTGTGGTTGAACTCAGATTTCTGAGTGCTAGGATTTACAGACCTGTACCTGGTTCTCATTATATTCTTTATTGTCAGTTTCTGAACTTTGCATATTAAGGATGAACTGGAAAGTTTTGAGAAATCCTGAACACTGTGTTCTGTGAAAGACTACAGTTGTGGTCAGAGTTTTACTGGGGAGGCAAACAAGCTATTATAATTAATTTTCAATTAGCAATCAAAATGAATTACACTATAACATTATTATGTATATATCATATCATAGGGTCTTACTTATATTCTTGGTCATCCACTCTTCCCATCCACCATTCTCTACTCTTTTGGTCTCCTAAAAACCTTCTTAAACTTTAGTGTTACATAAGTGTGTATACATATGTGAACATATTGTATGCACATAGTTATAATCAATTATGGATTATTCATATGAAAGACAATGTGATATTTTGCCATTATTTCTCCCTCCACCCTCTGTTACTGCCTACTCACTCTTTGTAAACCCCTAATTTCCTGTTATATTTCCTTGTTTAATTTCACATTTTATAATATATAATATATTATGAATATTTATATTTAAAATATAGATTCTGCATATAAGAGAAAAATATAATACATATCTGATTCTGGCTTAAATTATTTAAAACAGCTATTTGCAGTTTCATTCATTTTCCTTCAGATGACATAATTTAATTCTTCTTTATCATTGAACAAAACACCATCATGTATATATATATCACAATTTAATATCTTAGAATATACATCTGAACAAGTTTTATTTCTTTTTTATTATTGTGGACTATGAAGTTATCATACAAAATAATGTGTTTTGTTATGATATTTTGATAAATGTATATAGTTGAACTTTGGTTTTAATCACTGTTTGTTACCCCTCTTGACAAGTCTCCAAACCCACTGCTTTACTTTCCACACAGAGTCCCTCTTCTACTTTGCTTTGCTCTCATTAAATCTAGATTCTTGATATTTTTTATACTCCTCAGGCATAATTATATTATATTTCTTGTATTCCTTTCTTGGCACACATCAATTGTATATAATGATAAGAGTCACCTAGGTATTTTATTTATTTATTTTTTAACTTTCTTTTTTTTAATGTTTATTTATTACTTCAAGTTACATCTCCATCACAGCCCTCTCCCTCCACCCCTCCCAGCCCCACCCTCCTACCCTCTCACCCTTCCCTCCAAATGCATAATTCTTTTTTTTTCAGTCCAACAAATAGTTCTTTCTCTTATAACAATAAATACAGTACAAAACAACTGAAATAAATAGGCCTCAATTCTGAGAGTTATATGGCTTAACATACATTCTCAATGTCCAGTCCATATGTATTTGGCCCCTGACTTTAACATTCTACTATCTAACCATCTCCATAAGTTTAAAGTTCTCTATCTAACTCAGCTTTCATACTAACTTGCAACACAATTTTAAAAACATCTTCTTAGATCCAGAACGCCTTCTTGATTCCTAAATGACTCAAAATTTAACTATGAGACTCTAGCTATCTATTCTTCAACCACCTCAGAGACCTGAGAGGGATAAATATATCTGATTACTTAGGAAGTGCAGGGCCCGCAGCTTCCAAAACTAAGAAATGACATACCTGTGGCTGCTTCGACAGTTCCCATTTTCTCTCCATACATTACAGCATCAATCTTCAGCTGTTTGGCCCCGTTTCTCTGACAGACATTGATTGTACAGCAGGAATTATGAAGGACTTACCTACCCTGTCTTGGCAGAGGTAGGCTGTCGACTTACCTGCTTCCAAGTTTTTTCCTTTTTGGACAGCAGTCTGTCTACAGTTGAAGCACAGGGTTTTTTTTTTTTTTTTTTTTTTTTTTGCCAAGAGATAGGCTTGCCATTAATTCAACCATCTCACACTGGAGATTCTTCGATGCTCATCTTCTACTTGGAGTGGAAAGGGGATGCTGTCAGGAGCTGGCATGTCTCGATATCAAAAAAAAATCTTAATTTAAGAAAACATCTTTGAATGCCATACTCTGCACATCTCTTGGGGTTTTTGAAGACGCCCTGTCTATCTCTTATGTTTAGATAAGCAAATGTTGCTGTCTCTTAACAACTTGATTTCTGAGTAGCTTAGAAAATAACTGTGATAGACTGTAATAGTAGCTAACAAAATGACACGCTTGCATGACTGTTAGTTTGTATTTCTTAATTATCCTAAACAGTTTATGATGGTTGGTAGCCAAAGGCCAAAACTTCACATTTCCTTTTTAAGCATTACTAGGTACAATACCTTTAAGAAGTGTTACCCTTAATTTTGTAACAATATACAAAGATCAATACCAATGTGGCCAAATATATTCTTAATTTTGTATCAATATACTAAGATCAGTACTGATGTAGTCCAATACAATCTTAATTTTGCATTAATATACAATGATCAATACCAATTTAGCCTAATATAGTATTAAAGTTGTATCAGTATACAAAGATATAAGGGCTTATTCAATAATCTGTTCTTTTTTTTTTTTTGATCGTTTCTATACTATGTCTATGTGTTATTTTTTCTCAAGTCTATTCACTCCTACAAAGGAGAGAAAGAAGCATACAGAAAAGAAATAGAGAGAAAGTCCCTAGGTCTAACCTCCAAAACCCATTTAACACGCCCATTTAACAACTTGTAGTCTCTTCCCCTAATTGACAAAATTTTCCGTTATCCATCAAATAACCAAAGGGGGGGGGGGGAACACCCTCCCCACCTTCTGGGCCTGGGACGTTGCTCTCATAAATGACTTCCTGCTGATTTGGGATGTAGTAAACCTGTTTGGGGCCCAAATAGGGATGGAAAAATGGTTAAAAATGTTAATAGAACCTTTTGATGTTCAGTCCTTTTGTGCTCAGCTATTTTGATGTCCTAAGAAGTTTGTAGACAGAAGCTGATCTTCAGGCCTTTACTGAAGTTCTGGATGGAGCAGTCTGTGGAGTTAAACGATCTTAGTGATTTTGAATTGTGGTTGTAGACTTTTGAGGAGACAGCTGTTGAGGGAGTCTGCAAGGCTGGATCATCTGGGCCGCTCATCTTCTTCGGTGTCTGATCTGTTTTCTGCTGAGATTTCCCTTGTCCAGTTGTCCCTGGATTCCTACAATGCTAGAATGGATGCTTTAAATCTCCTGGAAAGATAAGAACAGAGCCCTGCCCTAATCTTAACTCTGGGGCAATTATCTTTTTTTTTGGGGGGGGGATCAGGTACTATTTTTCCTAGAGCAAATTTGGTTTTTTGACAATATATAGAGTGTTATCTTTCAATCTGAATTAAAGAAGAAATTATTTTGTTATTTTGGAGTTAAACAAACCTTTAGTGTGTATATTTTGAGATCTCAAAGGACAATTTGTTTACATTGAACATGCCTGTTGTATGTAGCTTTTAAACTTAAATCCTTCCAGATCCTATGTGCCTGTCTCTGCATACTAAGTATTGGGATCAAGATCTGTGGTTCCCAACTGAAGGGATTAAAGATATGCCCCCCCGCCCCTGGATCAAAGTTTTTCCCTGTGTAGAGCCTGTTTTTTATCAGGCTGACCTTGAGCTCTGGCATCTGCCTGTTTCTGTCTCTAGTGTGTTGGGATTAAGGGTGTATTCTTCTCTAATGATGGGATTAAGGGTGTGCACCATCACCACCCTGTTCCTTGTAATTCTAAAATTTATAAGACAACTAACTCTATAGTGCTCCTCCTGTCTCTGCTGAAGTTAAAGGTATGGGCTAACGCCACACATTTCATGTATTTTACCTTAGCTCTAAGTTTTGTTCAACTCCTGGTGGTTTATAAAGCCAGGTTGAACAGCTGTAACCTTTAATTTATTTACGGTGTTTTAAACCTGTTACCTGCTTTTATTATTTAATAAATTTATTTATTGGTTGCTTCAGGTTACATCTTCATCATATTGTCCTTTTCCCAAACTTCCAAGTCCCACCCTCCAACCCTCTACCCCCTAACCCTTCCATCTTGCTCCTCTGGAGTGGAGTGACCCCCACATAACAGTCCCTAGCCCCAGTTCAGACGTCATATGAGGGCCAAGAGTCTCTTCATATATTTGGGGCCTACAAGGTAGTACCATCAGTGAAAAGTGTCTCATTGCTGGGGAGGGAAAACTAAAAAACAGACCAACAAGCAAACAAACCAACAAAAACTAACAACAACAACAACAACAAATGAAGGAAAAAAAAGAAAAAAAAAAGTCTATGTCCATGTTCCCTTTGGTGTGTTGGTTGTAGTACAGATATCCTGTTCTATATAGCTAAAATCCTACTATAAGTGAATAGATGCTATGTGCATCCTTCTGAGTCTCAGTTAGCTCACTCAGGATGAGCTTCTCTAGTTCCATCCATTTGGCTGCAAATTGCGTAATTTCATTGTTTCTGATAGCTCAGTAATTTTCCATTGTATAGATGTACCACAGTTTTTAAATCAATTCTTCAGTTGAGGGGCATGTGGGTTGTTTCCAGTTTCTAGCTATTACAAATAAGGCTGATATGAACATAGATGAGGAGACTTCCTTATGATTCCATGAGGAGTCATTTGGATGTATACCCAGAAGTGGTATGGCTGAGTCCTGAGGCACAGCTATTCCAAGATTTCTAAGATTTTGCCATACTGACCTCCATAGTGGTTGCACAAGCCTGCACTCCCACCAGCAATGGAGGAGGGTTCCCCTTTCTCCACATCCTTGCCAGCATGTGCTGTCATTTGAGCTTTTGATCTTAGCCATTCTGACAGGTGTGAGATGGAATCTCAGAGTCGTCTTGAGTTGCATTTCTCTGATGATTAAGGATGGTGAGCATTTCTTCAGGTGTCTCTCGGCCATTAGGGATTCCTCCTTTGTGAATTCTCTATTTAGCCCCGTTCCCCATTTTTTGATTGGATTATTTGGTTTCTTGGCACTTAATTTCTTGAGTTCTTTGTAGATTTTGGATATTAGCCCTCTGTCAGATGTGAGGTCCGTGAAGATTTTTCTCCCAGTCTGTAGGCTGCCATTCTGTTTGGATGACTGTGTCTTTTGCCTAACAGAAGCTTTTCAGTTTCATGAGGTCTCATTTATTGATTGTTGGTCTCAGGTCCTGAGCTGTTGGTGTTCTGTTCAGGAAGTTGTCAACTGTGCCAATGAGTTCGAGGGTTTTTCCCACTTTTTCTTCTAGTAGATTTAGGGTGACGGGCCTTATGTTAAGGTCTTTAATCCACTTGGATTTAAGTTTTGTACAAGGTGATAAGTATGGGTCTAATTTCATTCTTTTACAAGTGGACATCCAGTTGGACCAGCACCATTTGTTGAAGATGCTGTCCTTCTTCCATTGTGCCGTTTTGGCTTCTTTGTCAAAAATTAGGTGGCCATAAGTGTGTGGGACTATTTCTGGATCTTCAATTTGATTCCATTGATCTACTGGTCTGTTTCTATACTAATACCATGCTGTTTTTACTACTATTGCTCTGTAGTACAGCTTGAAATCTGGGATGGTGATAACTCCAGATGTTTTTTTTTGTAAAGGATTAATTTAGCTATTCTGGGCTTTTTGTTATTCCATATGAAGTTGAGAGTAGCTCTTTCCAAGTTTATAAAGAATTGTGTTGATATTTTGGTAGGAATTGCATTGAATCTGTATATTGCTTTTGGTAAGATAGCCATTTTTATTATGTTGATCTTACCTATCCATGAGCATGGGAGATCTTTCCATCCTCTAAAGGCCTCTTCCATTTCTTTCTTCAAGGGCTTGAAGTTCTTTTTGTATAGGGCCTTTACTTGCTTGGTTAGAGTTACCCCCAGGTATTTTATGTTGTTTGTGGCTATTGTGAAGGGGGTTGTTTCCCTTATTTCTTTCTCAGCCCATTTGTTTGTGGTATAAAGAAGGGCTTCTGATTTTTTTGAATTAATTTTGCATCCTGCCACCTTGCTGAAGGTGTTTATCAGCTGTAAGAGTTCTCTGGTGGAATTTTTGGGGTCGCTTATGTATACTATCATATCATCTGCAAATAGGGATAATTTGACTTCTTCGTTTCCAATATTTATCCCTTTGATCGCCTTTAGTTGTCTTATTGCTCTAGCAAGAACTTCAAGTACTATATTGAAGAGATATGGTGAAAGTGGACATCCTTGTCTTGTCCCTGAGTTTAGAGGAAATGCTTCAAGCTTCTCTCCATTTAATTTGATGTTGGCCACTAGCTTGCTGTATATTGCCTTTATTATTTCTAGGTATGATCCTTGTATGCCCGTTCTCTCCAGAACTTTTAGCATAAAGGGGTATTGGATTTTGTCAAAAGCCTTTTCTGCATCTAGCGAGATTATCATGTGTGTTTTTTTTCCTTCATCTTGTTTATATGGTGAACCACATTGATAGACTTTCGTATGTTGAACCATCCCTTCATTCCTGTAATGAAGCCTACTTGATCATGGTGTGTGATACTTTTGATGTGTTCTTGAATTTGGTTTGCTAGTATTTTATTAAGTATTTTTGCATCTATGTTCATGAGGGAGATTGGTCTGAAGTTCTCTTTCTTTGTTGGGTCTTTGTGTGGTTTAGTAATCAGGGTGACTGTGGCCTCATAGAGTGAGTTTGGCAATGTTCTTTCAGATTCTATTTGTTGAAAGAGTTTGAAGAGTATTGGTGTTAGCTCCTCTTTGAAGGTCCGGTAGAATTCCGCGCTAAGGCCATCTGGCCCTGGGCTTTTTTTGGTTGGGAGATTTTTAATGACTATTTCTATTTCCTTAGGAGTTTTAGGGATGTTTAATCTGTTAATCTGATCTTTATGTAGCTTCAGTAGGTGAAATCTATCGAGAAAATTGTCCATTTCACTTAAGTTCTCAAATTTGGTGGAGTATAGAATTTTAAAGTAGGATCTAAATATTTTCTGGATTTCCTCAATGTGTGTTGTTATTTCCCCCTTTTCATTTCTGATTTTGTTGATTTGGGTTTTTTCCCTCTGTCTTTTAGTTAATTTGGCTAAGGGTCTGTCTATTCTGTTGATTTTCTCATAGAACCAACTCTTGGTTTCATTGATTCTTTGTATAGTTCTTTTTGTTTCTAAGTTGTTGATTACAGCCCTAAATTTGATGATCTCCTTCCTTCTGCTCCTTTTAGGGGTATTTGCTTCTTTTTTTTTCCAATTTACCCAGTTTGGCTGTTAATTCGTTAATATGAGCTTTAACAATTTTCTTATTGAAGGCACTTAGTGCTATGAATTTTCCTCATAGCATCGCTTTCATTGTGTCCCATAGGTTTGGGTATGTTGTGTCTTCATTTTCGTTGGATTTTAAGAATTCTTTGATTTCCTTCTCTATTTCTTCCCTGATCCAATAGTCATCTAGTAAAGAGTTGTTCAGTTTCCATGTACATGTAGCCTTTCTGTTGATTCTTTTGCTTTTGAAGTCCAGATTTATTCCATGGTGGTCTGATAGGATACAAGGTGTTATTTCAATTTTACTCTATCTGTTGAGGCTATCTTTGTGTCCAACTATATGGTCAATTTTGGAGAATGTTCTGTGTGGTGCTGAGAAGAAGGTGTATTCTTTTGTGTTTGGATGAAACGTTCTGTAGATATCTGTTAGGTCCATTTGGTTCATGATCTCTGTTAGACTCATTATATCTCTGTTTGGCTTTTGTCTTGATGATTTGTCAATTGTTGTGAGTCGGGTGTTCAAATCTCCCACTACTAAAGTGTTGGGATCGATATGTGATTTAAGTTTTAGAAGCGTTTCTTTTACAAATGTAGGTGCTTTTGTATTTGGAGCATAGATGTTCAATATTGAGATGTCCTCTTGATGGATATTTCCCTTAACGAGTATGTAATGCCCTTCTCTGTCTTTTTTTTATTAACTTCAATTGGAAGTCTATTTTATTCAATATTAGGATGGCTACTCCAGCTTGCTTCCTGGGTCCATTTGCTTGGAAGACCTTTTCCCAGCCCTTTATTTTGAGATAGTGTCTATCTTCAGTAGTGAGATGTGTTTCTTGTATGCAGCAAAAAGATGGGTCTTGTTTTCGGATCCAGTCTATAAGTCTGTGTCTTTTTATTGGCGAGTTGAGTCCATTGATGTTGATGGATATTAGTGACCAGGGCTTGTTATTTGCCATTATTTTTGTATAGGTGATCATTTTGTGCTTCTTTTTGTTTAGTTTCTGTGGTGATTTCTATTTCCTCTGTTTTCTTGGGCATGGTTATCTTCTCTGGGTTGGAATTTTCTTTCTAGGATCTTCTGTAGGGCTGGGTTTGTGGGTAGATATTGTTTAAATTTGATTTTGTCATGGAATATTTTGTTTTCTCCATCTATGTTGATAGAGAGTTTTGCTGGGTATAGTAGTCTGGCTGGGCACCTATGTTCTCTCAGTGCTTGTAGGACATCTGCCCAGGCCCTTCTGGCTTTTAAAGTTTCTGAGGAGAAGTCAGGTGTAATTCTGATGGGTCTGCATTGTATGTGACTTGGCCCTTTTCTCTTACAGCTTTTAATATTCTTTCCTGTTCTCTATATTCGGAATTTCAATTATTATGTGGCCAGAGGAGTTTCTTTTCTGATCTAATCTGTTTGGTGTTCTGTAAGCCTCTTGGATTTTTACTGGCATCTCTTTCTTTAGGTTTGGGAAGTTTTCTTCTATTATTTTGTTGAAGATATTTCCTGGATCCTGGAGTCTGGAGTCTTCTCTTTCCTTTACGCCTATGATTCTTAGGTTCCTTCTTTTCATTGAGTCCTTGATTTCTTGGATGTTGTGGGTGAGAGATATTTTAGCTTTCTCATTTTCTTTGGATGTTGTACTGATTTCTTCCATCAAATCTTCCATGCCTGAGATCCTGTCTTCCATCTCTTGAATCCTATTTTTGGTATTGATATCCATAGTTCCTGTTCTCTTCCCTTGGCTCTCCATTTCCATTTTTAACTCTGACTTTGTTTTCTTTATTGTTTCCATTTCCAGTTTCATGTCTAGAATGGTTTTATTCGTTTTGTACATTTCCTGTTCCAGTTTGCTTGTCTTTGGCTGGAAGTCTTGTATTGCTCTGTCCTTTTCATGTTCAAGCTGAGTCACCTTGTTTAGAAGTTCTCTGATGGTGTTATCCATAGTTTTCGTCTGTGAAATCGTGGCCTCTTTGAATTCCTTCATGAATTTAAGTTCTTCTTGAAGGGACTCTATGACTTTCCATAATGTAGAATTGTTATATTTTTTTATGTGTTTCAGTTGTGGTGATGTGTTCCGGGTTGGCTGAAATGGCATCACTTTCTTTTGTTGGAGCCATTCCGCCTTGAATCCTGCTTTTTCTGGGGTGTTTGGCCATGTGTAAGTCTTACCTGTCTGTTCCTGTTGTCTTCTATTCTTTGATCCAATGGGGGCGCTTTAGTGTAGCGGTCGACTTGTCTGACTCCACACCTATAAATTTTGTTTTTCCGCCCCGCCTCTCTGGTGGAGACTTCACTTATCAAGGGGGCAGAGCTGTATACACTTAAGCTCTGGCTCCCTGCCTGGTGTTTCTGTAGTAGCAAAAAAAAAAAAAAAAAAAAAAAAAAAAACAATAATAATGGCAAAGATTTCTCGGTTTGCCCAGGATTGAATCCTATGGTGGGTAAGATACACCATCCCCCCCCCCCCCAGAGCTGGCTCTGGAACCTGGCAGGTGGTGCCACAGTCTACCAAGTTCCTGTAAACAGCAGTGAGTTGCAGTCTACAGCCTGGCGGATATTCTGCCGCTGATCCATGCTCGCTCCGGTGGGCCTGCAAGCCTTTCCTGATAGCCAGGCCATCTGTGTGGGACCTCGGGGGTGGGGGGCAGCAGGCTGGAGAGTGTCTCTCTGTGTGGGGTTTGAATCTGTTGGCTGGGTATTAGTTTGGAACTTACCTGGTGTGTCTCTCCTGTGTGTGGTGGGGGGGAGATCCCGATTTTCGTATTCAGCTGCTTCCATGCGTGTCTGAGAGTGGGAGGGAGCGTCCTGCCCAGGGACTTTTAGTGGTACCCGGGTAGTTGGGTGAGACGGGGGTGGGAGGGTTGGGGGGTCGGGTCTCTTAGATATTTTTGTACTGCGTCTTACATCAATAGCAGTTTTCCCCAAGATTAAAATGCATCCGTATGGGCCGCCACCATCTTGGATCCACCTAGGTATTTTAATTCATAAATATTACAATCCCATCTCTTAGATTTCTTTTACCCTTCCTTTTCTCCCTCAACCTGTTCTCAGATAGGCTTTATTCTTCTTCTTTTTTAAATGTTTATTTATTACTTCAGGTTACATCTCCATCATAATACCCTCTTCCTACCTCTCCCAGTCCCTCCCTCCCACCCTCTACCCCCATCCTTTCCAAACCACACCTCCAGAGTGGAGTGTTCCTACATATCAGTCCCTAGCCCCAGTTCAGCAGTAATATGAGGGCCAAGAGCCTCCTCATACACTGGGGGCCTAGAAAGCAGCACCACTAGGGCAAAGTGTCTCACAGATAGGTAACAAAGTCAATGTTCCTGTTCCCTTTGGTGCATTGGCTGTAGCATAGTTATGGTGTACTATATGCCTAAAATCTGATTATAAGTGAATAGATGCCATGTGCATCCTTCTGGGTCTGTGTTAGCTTGCTCAGGATGAGCTTCTCTAGTTCCATCCATTTGGCTGCAAATTGCCTGATTTCATTGTTTCTGATGGCTGAGTAGTATTCCATTGTGCCAATGTACCACAGTATATTTTGTTTTATACACTCCTAGATTGAGGGACATCTGGGTTGTTTCCAGTTTCTAGCTATTACAAATAGGGCTGCTATGAACATAGATGAGGCTATGTCTTTGTGGTTTGGTAAGGAATCCTTTGGATGTATACCCAGAAGTGGTATGGCTGAGTCCTGAGGCAAAGCTATTCCAAGATTTCTAAGGTATCGACAGACTGATTTTCTTAGTTGTTGTACAAGTTTGCACTTTCACCAGCAATGGAGGAGAGTTCCCCTTTCTCCACAACCTTGACAGCATGTGTTGCCATTTCAGTTATTGATCTTAGCCATTCTGACAGGTATGAGATGGAATCTCAGAGCCGTTTTGAGTTACATTTCTCTGATGATTAAGATGCTGAGCATTTCTTCAAGTGTCTCTCAGCTATTAGGAATTCCTCCTTTGTGAATTCTCTGTTTAGCTCTGTTCCCCATGTTTTGATTGGTTTCTTGGCATTTAATTTCTTGAGTTCTTTATAAATTATGGATAAGAGTCCTCTCTTGGAAGTAGGGTTGGTGAAGATCTTTTCCCAATCTGTAGGTTGTCATTTTGTTTTTATGACAGTGTCTCTTGACTTACAGAAGCTTTTCAGTTTCATGAGGTCCCATTTATTGATTGTTGGTCTTAGAGCCTGAGCTGTTGGTGTTCTGTTCAGGAAGTTGTCACCTGTGCCGATGAGTTCAAGGGTTTTCCCCACTTTGTCTTCTACTAGATTTAGTGTGTCAGGTCTTATGTTAAGATCTTTGATCCACTTGGAGTTAAGTTTTGTGCAAGGTGATAAGTATGGGTCTAATTTCATTCTTTTAGATGTTGACATCCAGTTAAACCAGAACCATTTGTTGAAGATGCTGTCCTTCTTCCATTGTATGGTTTTGGGTCCTTTGTCAAAAATTAAGTGGACATAGGTGTGTGGGTTCCTTTCTGGGTCTTCAATTAGATTCCATTGATCCACTGGTCTGTTTCTATACCAGTACCATGCTGTTTTTTGTTTTTGTTTTTGTTTGTTTTTTTTTTTTTACTATTGCTCTGTAGTACAGCTTGAAATCTGGGATGCTGTTGCCTCCAGATTTTTTTTATTGTACAGGATTGATTTCACTCTTCTGGATTTTTTGTTATTCCATATGAAGTTGAGAATTGCTTTTTCCAGGTCTGTAAAGAATTGTGGTGGTATTTTGATAGGAATTTCATTGAATCTGTATATTGCTTTTGTTAAGATGGCCATTTTTATTATGTCGATCCTACCTATCCATGTGCATGGGAGATCTTTCCATCTTCTGATGTTCTCTTATATTTATTTTTTCAAGGAATTGAAGTTGTTGTCATACAGGTCTTTCACTTGCTTGGTTAGAGTTACCCCCAGGTATGTTATATTGTTTGTGGCTATGGTGAAGGTTGTTGTTTCCCTAATTTCTTTCTCAGCCCATTTATTTTTTGTATAAAGAAGGACTTCTGATGTTTTTGAATTAATTTTGTATCCAGCCACCTTGCTGAAGGTGTTTATCAGCTATAAGAGTTCTCTGGTGGAATTTTTGGGGTTGCTTATGTATGCTATCATATCATCTGCAAATAGGGATAATTTGACTTCTTCTTTTCCAGTTTGTATCCCCTTGATCTCCTTTAGTTCTTATTTCTCTAGCAAGAACTTCCAATGCTATGTTGAAGAAATACGGCCAAAGTGGTGATCCTTGTCTTGTCCCTGAGTTTAGAGGAAATGTTTCAACTTTCTCTCCTTTTAATTTGATGCTGATTACTGGCTTGCTGCATATCGCCTTTATTATTTGTAGGTATGTTCCTTGTATACTCATTTTCTCTGGGACTTTTAGCATGAAGGGCTATTGGATTTTGTCAAATGCTTTTTCAGCATCTAGCAAGACGATCGAGTGTTTTTTGTTTTTGTTTTTTCTTCTTTCAACTTGTTTATGTGGTGAATTACATGGATGGATTTTCGTATGTTGAAACAACCCTGCATTCGTGAGATGAAGACTACTTGATCATGGTGTATGATACTTTTGATGTGTTCTTGGATTCGGTTTGCCAGTATTTTATTAAGTATTTTTGCATATATGTTCATTAGGGAGATTGGTCTGAGGTTCTCTTTCTTTGTTGGGTCTTTGTATGGTTTAGGAATCAGTGTGACTGTGGCCTGATAGAATGAGTTTGGCAGTGTTCCTTCTGTTTCTATTTTGTTGAAATGTTTGAAGAGTATTGGTACTAGCTCTTCTTTGAAGGTCTGGCAGAATTCTGTACTGAAACCACCTGGCCCTGGGCTTTTTTTGGTTGGGAGATTTTTAATGACTGTTTATATTTCCCTAGGGGTTATAGGGCTGTTTAATCTGTTAACCTGATCTTGATTTAACTTTGGTAGGTGGAATCTATCAGGAAAATTGTCCATTTAGCTTAGGTCTCCTAATTTGGTTGAGTACAGATTTTTAAAGTAGGACCTAAAGATTCTCTGGATTTCCTCTATGTCTGTTGATATTTCTCCATTTGCATTTCTTATATTGTTGATTTGGGTTTTTTCCCCTCTGTCTTTTAGGTAATTTGGCTAAAGATTTGTCTATTTCTTTGATTTTCTCAAAGAACCAACTCTTGGTTTCATTGATTCATTGTATTGTTCTTTTTATATCTAAGTTGTTGATTTCGGCCCTAAGTTTGATGATTTCCTGTCTTCTGCTCCTCTTGGAAGTGTTTGCTTCTTTTTTTCCCAGTTCTTTCAGTTCTGTTGTTAATAGCTAATATGAGCTGTCACGATTTTCTTTTTGAAGGCAATTAGTACTATGAACTTTCCTTGTAGCACTGTTTTCATTGTGTCCTATAGGTTTGGGTATGTTGTGCCTTCATTGTCACTGGATTTTAAGAAGTCTTTGATTTCCTTCTTTATTTCTTCCCTGACCTAGTGGTCATTCAGTAGAGAGTTGTTCAGTTTCCATGATTGTGTAGACTTCTATTATTTCTGTTGTTGTTGAAGTCCAGTTTTATTCCATGGTAGTCTGATAAGATGCAAGGGGTTATATCAATTTTCTTGTATCTGTTGTGGCTTGTTTGGGTCCAACTATATGATCAATTCTGAGGAGGTTCCTTGCAGTGTTGAAAAGAAGGTATATCCTTTTGTGTTTGGGTGAAACATTCTGTAGATATCTGTTAGGTCCATTTGCTTCATGACTTCTCTTAGACTCATTATTTCTCTGCTTGATTTCTGTCTCAATGACCTGTCCATTGTTGTGAGTAGGGTGTTGAAGTCTCCCACTACTAATGTGTGGGGATCAATGTGAGTTTTAAGCTTTAGAAGAGTTTCTTTTACAAATGTGGGTGCCCTTGTATTTGGGGCATATATATATTCAGCATTGACATGTAGTCTTGATAAATTTTCCTTTGATGAGTATGTAGTTCCCTTCCCTATCTTTTTTTTTTATTAACTTCAGTTGAAAGTCTATTTTATTTGATATTAGGGTGGCTACTCCAGCTTGCTTCCTGGGCCGATTTGCTTAGAAAGCCTTTTCCCAGCCCTTTACTCTGAGGTAGTGTCTATCTTTGTTAGTGAGATGCATTTCTTGTGTGCAGTAAAATGATGGGTCTTATTTACAGATCCATTCTGTGAGCCAGTGTCTTTTTATAGGGGAGTTGAGTCCATTGATATTGATGGATATTAATGACCAAAGTTTGTTGTTTCCTATTAGTTTGATGTTGGTTGTGTGGTTCTTTTGGTTTAGCTGCAGTGCAGTTCTTTGCTTCCTCTGTTTTCTTCATTGTTTTTATCTTGTCTGAGTTGGAATTTTCCTTCTAGGATCTTCTGTAGGGCTGGATTTGTGGGTAGATATTGTTTAAATTTGATTTTGTCATGGAATATCTTGTTTTCTCCATCTATGTTGATAGAGAGTTTGCTGAATATAGTTTTCTGGCCAGACACCCATGTTTCCTTAGGGGTTGTAGGATGTTTGCCCAGGCCCTTCTGGGTTTTAAAGTTTCTGAGGAGAAGTCAGGTGTAACTCTGGTTGGTCTGCCATTAAATGTTTCTTGACCTTTTTTTCTTACTGCTTTTAATATTCTTTCTTTGTTCTGTACATTTGGAGTTTCAATTATTATGTGGCATGAGGAATTTCTTTCTGGTCTATTCTGGTGGGTGTTCTGTATGTCCCTTGGAATTTTATTGGCATCACTTTCTTTAGTTTTGAGAAGTTTTCTTCTATGATTTTGTTGAAGATATTTCCTGGACCTTGAAATCAGGAGTCTTCTCTTCCTTCTATGCCAATAATTGTTAGGTTATGTCTTCTCATTGAGTCCTTGATTTCTTGGATGTTGTGGGTGAGAACTTTTTTAGATTTCTCTTTTTCTTTGGTTGTTGTACTAATTTCTTCAATCGAATCTTCCATGCCTGAGATTCTGTCTTCTATCTCTTGTATCCTATTTTTAATACTCATGTCTGTAGTTCCTGTTCTCCTTTGATTTACACCTCTAGGATTATCTCAGTTTGTGTTTTCTTTATTGCTTCCACTTCCAACTTTAAGTCTTGAACAATTTTATTTGTTTTTGACATTTCTTGCTCCAATATGCTTGTTGTCTTTTCTCTTTCCCTTTCATGTTGAGCTACTTTGGCTTGGAGATCTCTAATGGTATTCTCCATTGCTTTCTTTTGTAAAATTGAGGAATCTTTGAATTCCTTCAGAGATTTAATTTCTTCTTGAAAGGATTCTATCACTTTCTTAGCTGTTTCTTCCTGGTGCCTTCTGGGCTTGGTGCCAAGATGGGTGATCTGTAGTTATCCACTGGCTGTATGGGGCCTTGTGTGGGGGCTGGTTCTCAGTGTATCTCCCAGAGCTCACCCCTTCCTGTTGTGTCCCAACTGGGAACTCAGGTTAGAAGTTGTGGTGGGATGTGGTTTTCCTGCCTGTAGGTTCCTGAGATCTACCTGGTCTTGTTAGTGATGACAGTGCAGGTTGTAAGGCCACCTACTGTTGGCTGGAACTGTAGCTCCCCTGCAGCTTATGTGTTGGGACCATGATCATGGTCCTTCCAAGCTGCTCTTAGGGGGTTCTCAGGTTCAATGTGCATCTTATAACCAGAAGCACTGTGTGTGATCTGGTACAGCCCAGGTCACCCAGGCAATGAACGATGGTCTGGGCTTGTTTCACTGCTCCTGAGTCAGAGCTCTCTGTGTTGTAACCTGGGTATTCAGCTGAGGGGCAAAGCAGGTGCAGTCAGGGAGGTTTGATGTGGAATTCACACCCTGACCACAGTGTTTGGAATCAGGGATGTTCAGCTGCCTTTTCCCCACTAGAATCACTCACTATGCTTCAGTGTAGCTAGCCTGCACTTACGTGGTTTCTGGCAGTTTCCCTGTAGCAAGATTATCAAGACTAAGTTTGTGTTCCTTCCACACTCTTCTGGGGTGGGGGATGGGGTGTTTCAGGATCACCCTGTGACTCTCAGTCAGAAGTTCTTTGGGTCGGAGCAATCCACCTGCTCAGGCTGCAGGTAATAATTCAGAACTGCTTTACTCTTCCAGACCTGAGGCAGTAGACTGAGAGCCTTCCCAAAGTGGGTGTGGACAGGGAGTTCACAAAGTGTCTCCAGTACTTGGACTGGGAAGGGGAAGGGGAGGGGGTGGAGGGTGCCTCTCAGTTAGAGGCTCTGTGGTTGGTTGCTGCCTGCCCCCTTGGGTAGCATGCCCCAGATCAGGACCTTTTCACTGCTCTGGGAGGAGATCTGAATGTACTAGACTAGGTCTGTAGACTGAGTGCCCTGCTAAAGTGAGCACAGGCAGATAGTTCCAATATGGAATTCACTCATCAAATCTCAGCGCCTTTTCCCTGCCTGAATTGTAGTGCTCCAGTGCAGCCTGGCTGGTTAGGCAGGGCCTTCCACCAGACCCCCTGTAGCTATGGTGTCAGGGCTGTGGCTATGGTCCTCTCAATCCACTCTCAGAGGAGTCTTAGAGCCATTCTGTTCCTCTCAGTTTGAAACTCTGTGAACCAGTGGTGGTGCTGCTTTTGTGCCCTACTGCACAGCGGGTGGGGGGGGGAGCTTAGTGGCCAGGCAGAGGGGGTGGAGCAGGGAGATCCAATATGGAGATCATGCACTGATTCCCTGCCTGAATAGATCAATGCTCCAAAGCACCCTGCCTGGAAGGGACTTGAGTTTAATTATATTGTACACACACACACACACACACACACACACACACACACACAAACACACACACACACACACACACAAAATGAGGATTTGAAGCATCTTCTTCAAAACCAGGCATCTGCAACTTTTATGCAGCATGGAAAGAATCAGTTCAACTTACACTCTCCTATTTTAAGCACCTAGCAGATGTCTGTAGATCTATCCTCACTTCAATATCTTCTTTTCTTTGCATACTCAGGCTCTCTGCTAGCCATGATTAAGTTTGAAGGATGTAGGTGAGGCAGATTCTTTGACTTTTCTCAAGTCCCCATTTTTACACTCGATTTGACTAATGTTCTAGTTTGGGAGTGTTTCCCAAGAGAACTTGGGTTTGAGGAAGCAAATACAGTGTTGAGATCTGTACAAATGTACCTTCTTCATACTTTCAAAACTTACAAAGTATTGGTTGTTTAGTTGGAAAGATGCCACTGTGGATGCCAATTAGTTTTCTGTAGCTTCAGAGTTCTTTGTCTCTACTGCAGTACCCATGGCAGACGGGCAGGTTTGTGTATTTATCTATCCACTGACATCAGCTCAGGACTATCATACTCCAGAGTTCTTTTAGTTGATGAAATCTGCTCCTAGCCACTGTATGTATCTTTCATCTCCTGTATATGTCACTCCTTGAGTAGACTCTCCTTCTGCTTGGACTGTCAGCATCTGACACAACCCCAACAAATCCAACCTATCTTCATGACTACATTCCATAGTTCTTTCAGTCTTTCTGTGTGTGGATGCTCAACATCAGGCTTCATGATGTTTTGTGTTCTCAGGTCCCAGGAGTGTGTTAGTTTTAATCAATGGTATCCACCTGAAGTTGGAGATTGATGCCAGCCTTCCATGTAATAATAGGGGGTATCAGTGTGAAATTGTCCACTGCTGGATAATTCAGCACTAGATAGTCCCACTAGAAGAGTCACTGTATATTAAAATCCTATGACTGCATTTGAGACTTGCAAGAGCTATGGGCTTATTCAATGGGTGTCCTGTTCTATTTACTTCAAGACCAACTGGCCTATATTTGATGGGCTCTGCTGGCATAGCCATATCTAACAAGAACAGCAAAAGTCATAAAGACAGCACAGTTGTATGACAAAGACCCAGCAAAGCTGAGCCACATATTAGAATCATCATAATGCTGTGTTTCACTTTTGATCTTGATCAAATTTAGAAATGTAAAAAAGATTTGGTGGGCTAGAGGAGTTGGCAGCCAAATGAATTAAAAGCCCCTTCTTACTATACAGTCACGTGATTGTGTGACATGTAAGTTTGGGGCCACATATGGTATGTCCCTAGAGGAAAAGATACAGCAACAAAGTTAGATTAGCTGGAGTTATCTCCACCCTACATGGAGGCTTAACTGAGGAACTGAGTCTGGATTAGCTCACTCAGGATGACCTTTTCTAGTTCCATCTGTTTGCCAGCTGAAAATAGTGTGAAAAAAATGATAAAAGAATGACATATCAGGACTTCCCTTTCTTAGAAAAGTTAGCTCGTGTAGGGCCACTGTGGTATCATATGACTCATAAAGAAAAGAATACCAAGATTAGATATTCAAATAAATTCCACAAAGATATAAAATGTAAATAGTCTATTATGCTAGAAATTGAATAATAACTGTAACAGCTTTGGCTTTAAGATTTTTCTTGGGCCTAATTACAACTGGCACTCTGAGGATTAAAAGTTGATAATACACTGATCAGACATGGCAATCTGCCCAGGTTTTCTTCGAGATTTTATTTCTATCTAGTGCCCTTGAAACTGCAAGAGCTATCAGCATAAAAATGTGCTGTAATACTTTGGCAAAAATATACCTTTAGATTCTTAAAAGTTGGGTTATGGGGTTAATGAGGGAGAACAACTGTAAAAGATAACTCTGTTCTATTATGGTTTATCAATGTTGACTAAACTTATGGCCCTATAAATGATTGTAAAAGATAACTCTGTTCTGCTGTGATTTATCAATAATGACTAAAATATGACTAAGAGGAACTTAAAACACGTGTTGGTGACAGAAATAATATGATCTATGTTTTGGAACAACATGAATCTGTCCCTTCTTAATGAGTTATGTATAAATAAGGAAGCACTCTGACTTCCAGTCAGTAAGGCTACAAGATTCTCCTGACCACTGTCCCTGAAGCATTTCTCCTTCACTGAATATTAACCTCTTCTCTGGGACCTGGCTATTGCTGAGACTGGCCCCCAGTAATATGCTTCTTCAAAATCTCCTTTCCAGAAGTGTGTCTGGAAAGGCTTACTTCTTTTGCTGTGTCACTTATATTCCTACAATTTTACAGCTGTCGTTTTGCTTTGTTTTTACCATTTTTGTGATTTCTGATTTTCATTATCTCTGAAATGGAGTATCATCTTTCTTATCTCAGATCTTCTCCTTTAGCTCACTACAGGGAGATATCTTTTTAGAGTGTATTCTTTCTTTTTTTTAATAATTTATTTTTTATTTCTTCAAGTTACATCTCAATCACAATCCCCTCCCTACTGCCCCCTCCAGTCCCACCCTTCCACCCTCCTCCCCCTCAACCCCCCATTCTCTTCCCTTCTTTTTTTTTTAAAGGTATTTCTTTTTCCCCCCAACAGCTCTCCCTTTCAGTCCAAAAAATGGTTCTTTTTCTTATAACTATAAATACAATACAAAACAACAGAAATAAATAGGCCACAATTATAAGAGTTATATGGCTTAGCATACATTCCCAATGTCCAGTCCGTATGTATTTGGCATCTGACTTTAACATTCTACTATTCTTTCTTATCTCAGCTCTTCTCCTTCAACCAGTCACAGAGAGACACCTTTTAAACCTCTGTCTTACCTAGAATTAACATTTGACTCATTATTATACTGGAAGCATGTACTTTTATAGTCAGTATATTTTTCATTTCAAACATTATATTTTGCATACATGGAAGATAAATTTGAGACTTTTCCCCATGTAGTATCTTACTGACTTTCTTTAAAATTTTTCTCTCATACAGTATATATCAACTGCAGTTTCCTTTACCCTCCCCCTAATACTCCCAGCACCCTCTCCCAGATCCTTTTTAGTCCTCCATTTTCCTTCAGAAATGCTTTATTTCTTACAACAGTGTTACTTAGAAATGCATGTTCATTGCTACTCTATTAACAAGAGCCATAGAATGGAATGTAGACATCCATCAACAAAGGAAAAGATAGTGAAAATGTCATAGCCATTCACAATAGAATATCACTAAACAATTAAGAAAAATGAAATTTGAAATTTGAATTTAAATAAATGAAACCATAAAAATTACATGTAGAGAAAAAAATCACATGTAGGTTCTAGCTCAAATCTCCTGTTTTGTGTATTTATCCTGGAGAACAAGTGGAATTAACAGTATGGTATGTGAAGGGATATACTTTTGGTGGCAGCCATTGAAAGGTTGCCTATCCGTCAGTAGATGAATTGCACACATGCACATATAGGCAGCAATATTTGTTCTCAGAGAGTATATTAGTGGGTTAAAATACCATGATCAAAAAAAGATAAGAAATAGTTTAATTTAGCTTACAGTTCCAAAGAGATAAAGTACATCATAGCACATTGGCAGAAGCAGGAAAATGGCTGATCACACTTTCGTCCACACATAGGAAAGAGAGAGGAGCTAGAAAGAGAGTATAGTAAGTATGACAAGGATACATACCCATAAACCAGCCTTCAGTAACATACTTCCCAGTAAGGAAAGTACCTTTAAAGGTTCCATAACTTCCCTAAACATCACCACCAATGGGAACAATTGTTCAAATATATCAGTATACTTGAGGCAATTTTTATTCAAACTACCACAGTAGGAGATTATATAGATTATATGTAATATATGTGTGATTATATATATATATAATCACATACATGTATATATATATATAATCTTTCAGGTAGTGACAGTGACAGCTTCTAGGAAGACTCCTCTGTGGACATATGCTATGTTTTTCTTATTTTCCTATTCTCTGGACCCCATTTGATATGAAATTAAAATGGATATAAAATAGTATGGTTCCACAAAGTCAATTTCACTGTCATGAATATGTGCATCAATATAGGTCAACTCATTCTCCATAATGTTTTCGCTGGAGGAGCATAGGTCTTTCAATTTTTAATCAGGTCCCTAGGATTTACAAGGTCATAAAAACCTCTTGGGCCATATCAGCAGGTGGCTCCCTTAGCATCTGTAGACACTGTTTATCTCCCCAAGGCTAGGGAGGACCCTCTGGGCAAAACCTCTTCATTAGTTATGATCAGTAGATAATGAATTCTCGGAGCCTTGGAGAATGAGCAGTGTGTTTTGGGTCTCTCAATCCAGAATATATTCCAAACTAAATGATGAGCATTATGCTTTTCTGTATCATATAACCTTACTTCTCTCAGACCTATTGGAACTCACTATCACTGCAATGAAAAGGAAGAAAGTTAAGAAGGTTCTTTCCTGATATCTGCTTGCAAAAAAGTGAACTTCATTTTTTTTTTTGAAACCTCTGCTAAGGAAATCAAGGAGTCCTTGTTATGCCTCATCTCACCTGAAACCACCATGAGGTAGGACCACCATCTCACCTGAGATAGGACCTAGGCTAACAATGTAGAAATGAAGCAGAGATGCTGAAGCAGTCTGCCCCTTATACTCACCGAAATGTATACTTAATATACATGTATTAATGTATTGTATTTGTCTATGAGTTTATGTGTGTAGGTACACAATTTCACAGCTTATTTGTGAAGATCAGAGAAAATTTTGAACAAATTGGTTCTCACCCTTCCTGTTATGGATGCTGGAGATCAAACTAAGGTTATCAGGCTTGGAAGCAAGTGCAGCTACTATCTCCCTGGCCCACTACTCATCTTTATACATCCCTTAGTATTATAAGGGCATGCATATGGAAATGTAAATGGAAAAGAAAAAGTGCAGAGAAAGGTAGGCTTGAGAGTAATTTTCCATTCTGGTTCTTAATATTATTATAGTATGTTTAGTGGGAAAAGCTGGGATATTTTCTTTTCTTTCTTTCTTTTTTTTTCCAAGATAAGGTTTATTTGTGTAGCCCTGGCTATCCTGGAACTCACTCTGTAGGTCAGGCTGGCCTTGAACTCAGAGGTCTGCCTGCCTCTGCTTCCCGAGTGCTTAAAGGGATTAAAGACATGCACCACCATATCTGGTCATTATAGACAGGTGCAAACAGCCATGTGAGTCCTAAGATTGGAAACCAGGTCCTTTAGAAGAGCAGTCAGTGTTTTTAAAAGTTGAGCCATCTCTCCAGCACTTGGGGTATTATCTTAATGTTTCCATTTCTTCCATTCTTACAGATATGACCTGAGGAGGAATGGCCTCTGGCAATGACTCCACCATAGTGAAGGAGTTCATCCTGCTGGGCTTGACACAGCAGCCAGAGCTCCAATTGCCTCTCTTCTTCCTCTTCTTGGGAATCTATGTAGTCTCCATGGTTGGGAACCTGGGCTTGATTGTTCTGATTGTTTTGAATCCTCACCTGCACACTCCCATGTACTACTTTCTCTTCAACCTTTCCTTTATTGATTTTTGCTACTCCTCTGTCATAACCCCCAAAATGATGGTGAGTTTTGTGAAACAGAACGTCATCTCTCATGCTGAGTGCATGACTCAGCTCTTTTTCTTTGCATTCTTTGTTATTGATGAATGTTGTATTTTGACAGCAATGGCCTATGACAGATATGTGGCCATATGTAAACCACTGCTTTATAAGGTTACCATGTCCTATCATGTTTGCTTCATGATGACAGTGAGTGTTTACGCAATGGGGTTTGTGGGTGCCATGGCCCATACAATTTGCATGCTGAAACTCACCTTCTGTGATGGCAACATCATTCATCACTACATGTGTGACATACCCCCTCTCCTGAAGCTCTCCTGCACAAGCACCTCCATCAACGAGCTGGTGGTTTTCGTTGTTGTGGGTGTCAATGTGATAGGACCTACTTTGATCATCTTCACCTCTTATACTTTGATCATTTCCAACATTTCCCACATTCGTTCCACAGAGGGCAGGTCTAAGGCTTTTAGTACCTGTAGCTCTCACATAATAGCTGTTTCTATTTTCTTTGGAGCGTCAGCATTCATGTATCTTAAGCCTTCTCCTATTGGATCTTTGGATAAAGATAAAGTATCCACTGTTTTCTATACCATTGTGGGCCCAATGTTGAACCCTTTCATCTACAGTTTGAGGAACAAGGATGTCCACAGTGCACTGAGTAAGACTTTGAAGAAAAGCATGCTTACATAGATAGTAACTGATTAGCTCATAGATATAGCTCTTATTTGCTTTGAACAATGTTTCAAGCTATAGAGAGAATCCTAAGAAGTTGAGATGACATTCCAATTATATGGTAACAAAAATTTTTTTCAACATTTATTTATTTCTTCAAGTTACAGCTCAATCACAGATCACTTCCTCCTCCCCCTCCTGGTCCCACCCTCCTAACCTCTTACCTCTCACTATCCTGTCCGCTTTTTTTTTTTTTTTAATTTGAGGTCTATCTTTTTTTCCCACTTTTAGTCCAACAGAAGGCTCTTTTTCTTATAACAATAAATAAAACAATAAAAACCATTAGGCCACAATTATAAAAATTATAAGGTATAACATGCATTCCCAATGTCCAGTCCATACATATTTGATAATTAATATTAATATTCTATTATATATTCCCATGAGTTTAAATTTCTATACCTAAGTCAGTTTCCATTCAAATTGCATTATCAACTCAAAAACATCTTATTAGACCTAGAACATCCTTTTAATTCTTAAACAACTTAAAATTTAACTGTGTGATTATATCTAGTTTTCAACCACATCAGAGAACTGAGAAGGATAAATATATGTAAATAAACAGGGAGTGCAGGGCCAGCAGCTTCCAAAACTAAGAAATGACAGACAACTGGCTGCCTGGACAGTCCCCAATTCTTTCCATACATTAGAGCATCTATCTCCACCCTTTTGATCCAGTATCTCTAACAGACATTAATTGTGAAGCATGAATTATAAAGGACTTGCCTACCCTGTCTTGCCAAGTCAACTTACTTGCTTCCAAGTTTTGTCCCTTTCGGACAGCATTATATCTACAGTTGAAGCAAGGACTTTCTCTTGTCCAGTGACACACTTGCCACTAATGCAGTCATCTCCAAATGGAGATTCTTTGATGCTCATCTTCTACTTGGAGTAGAATACGGGGTACTGTCAGGAGCCACATGTCTCAATATAAAAAAATTCTTAAGAAAACATCTCTGAATGCCATATTCTGTATATTTCTTGAAGTTTTTGATGACCACCTATCTATCTCCATATATTTGGATAAGCAAATGTTGCTTGTCTCTTAGCAACTTGATTTCTGATTAACTTAGAAAACATCTGTGATACACTACACTGGTACCTAACAAGATGACAAGTTTGAATGAGTATTAGTTTACATTTTTTAATTATCCTAAACAGTTTGTGACAGATACTATAGAAAGGCCAAAACTTCACAACGCATTTTAAGGTATAATACCTTAAAAAGAGTTAACCTTAATTTTGTATCAATATAGAAATATCTATACTAATGTAGCCAAATATAATCTCAATTTTGTATCAATATTCAAAGATATAAGGGCAGATTCAATAATCTTTTCCTTTTTCTTCATCATTCTTATATCATGTCTATATCCCCCTTTTTCTTTTCAAGTCTTTTCCCCCCTACATAAGAGAGATAGAAGGATGATAAAAGAAAAAGAGACAAGTCCCTGGGTCTAACCTCTTGAACCTTTTTAAAAAGATCATTTAACAACTTTTAACCAATCCCCCTAAATAACAACAAGCATCTATAACTCATAAAATTATCAAAACAAAAACCATCCCCCCAGGAAATTAATTGTGCAAATCAGTTCACAGGTCAAAGCACGGTCAGGAATAAGAAGATGAGTTCTTCATTCTTTTAAAAATAGTAAAGTGAATACTTCAGTTGTTAATTCTCCTCTAGTTTACTTTTAAATTTTCCAATTTTTACTTTGGGTTTTGTCCTGTTCATAACCTAGGATTATAAACTCATGATTCTTTTTGTCTCAGTCTCCTGATTGCTGAGATTATAGGTAGGCGTATGTCACTGTATATGGCTTACATGGATTTTAGTAGAAAAAGTTCTGAATTAATAAATCCAGAAATGGCAAGGTTGTGAAACGTTTTACTAGAATATATCTAGAATCCTGTAGAGCTATGACAGACATTCATTGATTTGGAGCTCTTAAAGCTCTTCATTTCCTAATTTAGGGATCCTCTCTTCAGTGTTGAACAAGTTCTTGTTGGGAGAGATTTCTTTCTTTCTCTAAAAGAAGATGAAATATGTGAATGTACCTGTCACTCTGATTTCTCTTCCCACTTTCAGTTCAAGGGAATTTGGAAAAGGGAAGTTGAATTTTCTTATCCTTCTTCCTAAGGAGAAGAAATAAAACAGTAATGTTTCGTGACCAAATAAATGGAACCTGTATCTGTGTGCATATCTTTGACTCTAGGAATGTGGTGGGTATGAGGAAAGGCTGTCTTTACTGACAAAAAGTCTAACTACAAGTTCTAACAATGTTCTAGAAAGGAAGTATGTTCTTATCAGAAATGAATTTTATAATCTTAATTAACAAGCACATATTTCAATTGTATTATATGTGTGCATTATGTGTTAAAAAATCATATGGTTTGTATTTGCATCTTTATGTAAGGAGATGATATGGGGAACACCCATCGCTTGTTCTGAATGAGTGCTCAGGGTCGTCTTTTCAGAGGAGATGGTTTGTGAGCTGAGATGTAGACAGCCATAGAGACAATGTTTCCAGCAAGGGGAGTTGTTGGCACAAAATCTGACAAGCAATGCAAACCTTGTTGAGTATATAAGCAGAGAAGACACTACTTCAGCTCCAATATAGTGTGTAAGGACATAAATTTGGGGATTAGTGTGATCCATGAAAAAATAATTTAGAAACAAAGCTGATGCATTAAGGGTCTGTAAGGGAAAGGATGGATGTTGATAAAGGAAAAAAAATTCATATGATTCTAATCACACATTTTTTTCCACTTTTTAGAAGCCCTGTTTATGTTTATTTTGTGTATAACCTCCATATGTGTTAAGAATCTCATTTCTAATTTGTAGCTACCTTTAACAGTACTGTACTACCAAACTTTGCCGTCAGGTCAATTTCTTCCCTAATATTTGTAGTAGAGCAGTCATAGACTGTAGGATGTGAACTCCATCAGGTACCAATCAAAACAAAAGCTTCTTTGATCTCATTATTTTACCCATGTGGTACAAATGTCCCAATGTGGAAAGATTACTGAAATTTTAAACACATGACTTGTTTTTGGCTATAAGTTCTTTACATTTCATGTTCTGTGTCCTCTAAGACTTACTTAGTTTCTAAACGAAAGAAGCTGTACAGATTAAATAATATGTCACATGTTTAAAAAGCACTGTCTTATTTCACCTTGTACAAATTTTATTGTAGTGTTTCTCAGGTGAAGATTCTTGCCATGTACTGTGCCTGAAATGTGCAAGTACCTCATACTCAATCACTTATCCCTATTACTGTCAGTTTATTGAGAATTCTATTATAGCTGTTATTGTGCAAACATTATGATAGCTATTGAGGCTACCATTGAAATTGTGTCAAAAATTTGTTGCTAACATATGGAGTTAATAAGTTCCTTGCGACTGAAGATTCTTTGTGTATGTATATTATTTAATAGATATGGACCAGGTCTGCAGTTTAAATAACTTTAATTAAAAATATATCACATGGTCTGCACAAAGATGACACAAAAGGACATGCCAGCATGGATGGGAATGGGAAAAAGTCCACAAGGCTTCAACTCTACACAAAGAATTATAGGCAACCAGGGAAATCTGGAAGAGCGAGCAGTGGTAGAGGGTACCTGGAGACAAAAATACCAATTGGTTATACAGTGCTAAATGGTCAGCCCTGAAAATAAAATACAAATATCATATATCATAATGCAATACAAACATATACATGTATATTCATATATTTTCAAGCAATAATAATTAGTGAAAAAAGAGGTCAAGATTTGAAGGACATGGAGGAGGATTATATAGAAAGGCTTAGAGAGCGGAAAAGGAAGGTGTAAATGTTATAATTATAGTATAAACTGAAAAAGAAAACAGGGGCTGGAACAATGGTTCAATAGTTAAGAGCACTTGTTGGTGTTGCAGAAGACCTGGGTTTGATTCACAGAACCCACATGTCAACTCACAACCATGTGTGAATCCAATTACAGGGGATTCAATGCAATCTCCTGATTTTACTCTTTACCAGGCATGTGTGTGTGCTGTAAATATCTACATTCAGGCACAACACTCATACACATAAAATAAAATAAAAAAACACAAATCTTTAAATAATTCAATTACAACATAACAATGATATTCAAAGTATACAGCTAGAAGGACATAGAGGACATAATAGTGGTTGTAAATTTTCAATTTTAATGTGTTATTAAAGAAATTTGTTTTATTGGCTGGAAGAGTATTTATTTATTTAGATATTATAGAATAACAATAAAGATTTTTACAGACTCCTGGAAAGTAATATACACAACTGATGAAGTTCTGTCCTATTTTGTTCCTGAGATGTATGGGAAATGGCTCTTGGCAGGTGATAGCTGCTGATGGAGGGATAGTCACTCTCCTTTGGGGACATGGCCATTGGTATGTTCTTCACACCTCAGTGGATAGCCACATATTCATGTACTTATAGGAGACACTATTTAGACATGCAGTTATTAATAACATTAAAAAAGAATGCATGAAGTTGGGAGGAGTATGGAGAAGGAACACTAGGATGATTAAGAGAGGATAATATTGGATGGATATGATCAATGTACATTGTTGCATGACTGCGTATAAATATATGAAAATTTCAAAGAATAAAAATATTTTTTCAATAAAACGATAACGTCTACATTCAAATTCATGTACATGACTGATTTGTTTAATTCTTTGTTATATGTCATTGTCTAGAAACTTATATTTTTGACCTAATCTATTAAGTTAAATATAAATAGATATGATTTCAAAATATAGTTGGCAGCTTTATTTTCTTTTAATGATATAAAATGATGCTATCTCTGCCTCAATAAACATAATGGCATTGATATTTTAAGAAAATTAAATATCATTTTTATTTTGTTTTATTAATAATGGTTAATATAATGTAGTCTCAGTTAGGTTAGCACTTTGTTGTAAATTGATATCATCTATTGATCATTAATGTAGGGATTATTTTAAAATAAAGTTTATAGGGTAAATTCTAATCTAACTTAATTGGTGTCTTTATAAGCAGAGAAAGCATAAATTCAGACAAGGACATTCATGCACATAATAAGGTCCTGGTAAGGACACAGTTAAAGGGTAGTTATCTCTAAATCAAGTAAGAAGCTTTCAATAACAGAAACCTATTCCCAAACTGATCCTGAATTGCTAGCTCCCAGAGTTGTAAAGAAGACAATTCTATTTTTTAAAAATTACATTTATTTGTTACTTCAAGTTACATCTCTATCACAGCACCCTCCCTCCACCCCTCGTGGTCTCACCTTCCAACCCTCTATCCCCCTCTCCCCCTATCCTGCTCCTCTGGTGTGGGATGCCCCTACATGTCAGCTCCCCTCAGTTCATCAGTATTATGAGGGCTACGAGCTTCCTCTTGCACTGGGGGTGGACATGGCAGCTCCATTAGGGCTAAGTGTTCTACTAACAGTTAACAAAGTCCATGTTCCTGTTCCTTTCAGTCTGTTGGTTGTAGGATGGTTAACCTGTACTATGTGGCCAAAATCTAGTTATAAGTGAATACATGCTATGTGCATCTTTCTGGGTCTGGGTTAACTCACACAGAATGAGTTTTTCTAGTTCCATCCATTTGGTTGAAATTGCATGATTTCTTTGTTTCTGATAGTTGAGTAGTATTCCATTGTGTAAATAAATATACCACAGGTTTTTTTGTTTGTTTGTTTGTTTTTAAATCTGTTCTTCTGTTGAAGGACATCTGGGTTGTTTCCAGTTTCTAGCTATTACAAACAAAGCTGCTATGAACATAGTTGAGGAGATGTCCTTGTGGTTTATTAAGGAATCTTTTGGATGTATGCCCAGGAGTGGTATGGTTGGGTCTTGAGGCACAGCTAGAAGAAGAAGAAGAAGAAGAAGAAGAAGAAGAAGAAGAAGAAGAGGAGGAGGAGGAGGAGGAGGAGGAGGAGGAGGAGGAGGAGGAGAAGAAAGAAAGAAAGAAAAAATACAATTTTAATGTTTCAGGCACTCAACCTACTATATTCTGTTCTGGTGTTTTTAATAGCAGTGCGTGTGCGCGCACACACACATGCCTTCACAAACGTATATTGAGAAAAATAAGACAGCTAAAACAGAAGCCAAATTTAAACTTTGGAAGATTTGAAAGAAATGGGTATTAAGTAGATAAGGGGGAGATTTTGGAAAAAAGATACACCATAAATAAATAAATTCTCTCTTGCTAGTTATGTCTATATTTGTGTCAACTTGAAAAAAAGGTGACTAGAACACTTTAAATTAAGGGAGAGACAAATGCTGGTGCTCAGCTCATTGCTATTCTGCCTGAGGACTAGCACTACTCACCTTCAGCATGAGTCTGCCTTAAGCAATCTAGACATTCCATCAGGATATATCCAGGTATGCCATGTCTAGATTATTCTAAATCCCATTCAGGTGATAATCACTATTAAATATCATAAATCTAGCTGTGGTTAATTTAATACAATAGCACCCACTTTGCTGATAACTAAACTCCTCTTTTTTTTCCATGCCCAGTGGCACATGCTGTATAATTCTCTCTCTCTCTCTCTCTCTCTCTCTCTCTCTCTCTCCCTCTCTCCTATAGAGTTGGATGACAGCAATAAGAATAAATAACAGATTAAATTCTACTCTTCATTGACATTTTTCTTCACAAAACACATCAGTCCACATTTTTAAATTTAGTCTTACTTAAGTCCTTAGGACATAGGCAGAACAAAGACACACTCTTTTCCAGGATATAATAGAAATTAATTCCACTCCAGTTTTTCATATTGTTCCCTGCTGAAGTTATAATAGCCCTTTGTTTCTGCATTACAGGTCATTTGTAGCCCAAACACACAAAGCCTTGTATGTATTTCCAGAAAGCAAGGTTTATGGGACACAGAATCATGTTCATTACAACAATTAAACTTATCCTGGTTCCAGTTTTCTGTATTAGTTGCTTTATTGAAGTGATGACCAAATATATTACTAACACAGAGAAGGAAAGAATTATTTTGGCTCACAGTTTGAGTGTTCAGTCTATCATAACAAAGGAAGCTGTTCAGTCTATCATAACAAAGGAAGCAATAAGTAATAGTAGGTAATATTGTTATTGTATTAATTGTAAAATTAATTGTATTAATTGTATTAATACCTGAATTGTATTAATTGTAAAAATATCTGAATGTAAATTATTGGCCTATATAATAAGCAGATTTTAATACTGAATACTTAATGGAACTCAATGCTTTAAAGTTAGTATGGAAAGATCATTAAACAATACATTATTAACTAAAAGTAATACACTAAAATTATATTAGTGAATATTAATGACAAGTATAAGTATAGATTTATGAATGACATTAGAGACTACATATTTGTATATCCTGAGGATTGTCTTATCTATAGTGAGAAGATCACATCTACTATCATGAATTGGGGCATAAACACAAACATCAATATTTCTTCTCTTTCTATTTGATTACCTTAGAGAAGACATAAGGGAGATGCATTTCTGGATTCTAACAAATTCTGAAAGATTGAACAGCCTGAAGAAAATGTATTCTGAAACATCTCAGTTGCAAGGAAATGAATATTCTTTGCTACGTCAGTTTAGCGCAGACAACTCCACAGCCACTCTTCCTCACATTAGCAGAGGTGAGACTCAGGGTCAGCACTGGGTTGTTTAAAAGGAAAGAGTAAGTTCCTTTGGTCTCAATCTACCCCACTCACCCATGAAGGTTAACAATGGGAGCTACGATATTCAATAACATGAAATTGCATCATGGCTCTTACTCTACTGTCAAATTGTGTATCATTTTAATCTTCCTTCATCATTACTTTCATAACATGACAAGTATAGCAGCTCCAGGTGATACCTAATAAACACTATAACAGCACCGACATGTTCATTTATCTTTCCTTCTCTCACACACCTTTGGAAGTATATTTATAACTCTGCATTCACTCTCCAACTTAGGCTACAGTTAAAAGGAGTGTGTAGAAACAGAAGAGTATGTGGTTACCTGGGAATCTGAGGTAAGAGACATTCCCCATACCTATTGATTGACTCCTTAGCTATTTGAAGCAGGACATTTAGAAGCCTGATAGACTGGTACAGATTCCCTTCTGGAAATCAGAATAAGAGTCTGGCTCTTCTACATCAATGCTTTCTTTCCAGTCATCCCTGGAGAGCTGAGGTGTTTAGTAAATGATTTAAGAAGGAATAGAAACAGGGAAGTAAAAGGTTAGATGACAAGGAAACTTTGAATGATAGCCCCACTCTATTATATGTGGAGGTGTCTGGGCTAAACTGACTTAGCAAAGAATATTCATTTCCTTGCAATTGAGATGTTTCAGGACACATTTTCTTCAGGCTTTTCAATCTTTCAAGTTTGCCAACAGGATTTATTTGACCATTCTGTCTCTTTATCTTCCAGTAAAGAGAGAAATATCTCATGTATATAAAAGTCATACTGTTCCAAAAGCTGGTGGGGTGTGGCAGTACATTCAGATAACACGAAATAAAAAAGAACTTAAATTATCCCATTCCCTTTATCAGGAATTAAAGCTTGGAAACAGATCACAAGGATACCTGCTGATGAAATATTTTCTGTCTCTTTGTATTTCAATGTTATGCATGCTGACTGGAAATGGCTTCTTTGTGACTGAGTTTGTCTTTGATGGATTGACACATTGTCCAGACCTCCAGTGACTAGTCTTTTAACTGCTTTTACATTTTTATTTTATAAGTTTATTTATATATTCATTTTACATTGCAATTGTAGCCCCCTCCCTCCCCTCCTCTGGATCCTGTCCTCTTATCTAGTTCCCCCTATTCCCCATTCCCCTTCTCCTCAGAAAAGGGTAGTCACCCCCTGAATCATTCCACACCAACACATCAAGTCCCATCAGGACTGAACACATCCTCTTCCATTGAAGCCAGGCATTACAGAAGCTTTTCAGTTTCATGAAGTCCCATTTACTGATTGTTGATTTCAGAGCCTGAGCTATTGGTGTTCTGTTCAAGCAGTTGTCTCCTGAGCCAGTGAATTCAAGGATGTTCCCCAGTTTCTTTTCTAATAGATTTAGTGTATCTGGTTTTATTTTGAGATCTTTGATCCACTTGGTATTGAGTTTTGTTCAAGGTGATACACATGGGTCTATTTGCATTTTTCTACATGCTGACATCCAGTTATCTCCTTTCTGGATTTCCACATACCACAGTCAGATGTCAATCTTTAGATGTGAGAATCAAACTCTTTTTAACAAAGTAAAAGAAGGACTTCCAACTGTATTGTCTAAGGCCCATGCATACATGTCCTCCAGGAGAGCCGGTCATCTACCTTGGCAGCAGTGTCCCTGTCTTGTCTAATGCTCACTCTGATCTATCCAACTCTGGACACCCTGCCTGCTCTCACCTTGGTCTGCATCCTGTCCTTGCCTGTGATAAACTCTGCAGTGCCCCCTGATACCCACGCAATGCCTTTGATTAAACTGGTGGAGGCTCCTTGTTCAATGCAAAATGAGAAACATTTGTAATGGAAAAATGATGAATGTTAAAGATGGCTTCTCCATAGCACAATTGTCAACTAACATGAACTGATCAAAGACACATGAACAGATGGGTACTTACCTCAAAGTCAGTGCAATGCTATTATTTAGAAATCATATTTTATTTCCATGGACTGTATTAAGTACCTTAAATAAGTGATACAATTTAATATCATGAGTCTTCTATGAAAAGGCTTAGTTTTATTTTGATTATGAAGATCTAGAGGCCATACAATTTGCAATATATGTCTTAAATATTATCCTCACTACAGAGATGTGGCAGTAGTTACCTAGCAACATTCTATCTCCAGAATTCCTCTAGTAAACTATAAAAATGTAAAAGTGACAAGTAAATGCAATGATATCCTGACTGATTTATTCAGTGTCTGTGGACTTTTTGTTAATGTGAGTCATTATCCCAAATAAGGCCTTAGAATTTGTATTTTCAGTATGCAAGCATAAGGAAAAAAGTTTATGTTATAGTTTTTTTCCCATCCCAATAGCCTTTAAGGCAGTCACTATTGATTTTAACCTTTTTAACTTGATTGATAAGATAGATAAATTAGCAGAGTTTCCAGATATTTGTCCTACTGGAGACCCAGAGATGAAATTTCTGACTTCCTAAAAGATTCTGACATTAAAGCACTTAAATACAAGGCTCAAGACAACATGAACTATGAGTCCTAATTACAGAAATGCTAGAATATGCTATTCAAGATTGAGAGAACTAGAGACTTACAAACAGTGGCTTTAATAAAGTGTGTAATGCAGCCAACTACCACAAACTCTGGCTCCCATGACCGCGGAGAGAATATGAACCTAGAACATGACCAAGACCTGGAAATGGAGAAAAGAAAAGTGAAAGGAGCCTGCATATGCTGTCCACCTGCTATCTGAAGCACATGACAAGCAGTAGGAAAAAATTGGAGTTTTGAGTTTTGTCAGTGGCAGGTATCTCTGAAAACACATAAGAATTTTTCACATAATAATGTAGAAATATTGATACCTAAGAAATAGAGGTCAGTAAGAAATGGACCAGCCTTAAAGTTCGTTACACTTTAGCTGGATTAAGGATGTCAGTTCCCAGTCTAGACAACAATTGAAAGCAAAGAGTAAGACCTATAAGGGCAAAGATACCATTTAAATATAAGTAGTCCAAAAACCCCTACCAAGTCCACTAGATATGAATAGCACATTGGCCATTTCTAATAAACATTTAAGATATTTTTCATAAAATAGGAAAAGGGGAATGTTTCAGGCTCATTTGTCATGCCAGGTCCGCATGGATACAAAAACCTCAGAATAGAATTTAAATTATGGAATTGTTTTCTACTAATGAATATTCAAAATCCAATGCCATGTGGGCCAACTGAGTCCCACAACATGTGTCAGAGGGTGTTCAAAAGGACTGAGATGAGTTTTCCCAAAAATGCAAGGTGGGTCTCAGATGTAATAATAGCCACTATACCCACATAAAATAATAAAGGATAAATCACCACCTACAAGTAGAAGAAATTCATTTGATAAAATTCAGCTACCATTACTTACTCAAATACCCATCCTCCAGGAATCTGAACAGCTTGTGAGTGCATGCGTGCACACACACACACACACACACACACACACACACACACACACACACATTTTCTTTTGGCAACAAAAATAATAGAGAACTTCATTAACCTAACTAAGAAAACATTTACAGTAAAAAAAAAAAAAAAAAACTTGTTGGGATGAAAGAGGTTCAAGAGATAAAGATAAGAGAAGATGGAGATGAGAGCAATCAGTATGCAATATATATATATATAACAAATTTAATAAATAAAAACACACAAAACAATAACAGCAAAACATACAATTGAAAATATATACATCCATCATTATACTCAATGTTATAATTTTTAATGTGAGGCATAAAATGAATAGTGATGACTGTTTTGATCATTTCTAGTCTGATACTTTGTGTGTAAAAACTTTAAAGATGGATAAAAAGAAAATGAAAAAATATTATAGAAAATTTAAAAGTAAGTAAGCATTATGGCACACATGTTTAATCTCAGGATTTAGGGAACTCAGGCAAGAGGCCCAAAAGTTGTAGGCCCTAAGCTTTGTAGAGAAGTAAAGGCTGACAAACAAGAACTGGGACTGTTGGAAGCATGTCAGGATACAGAATTGGGGAGGCTGAGGCTGGAAGATGGATTTAACTCCAGTGGAAGTCTGAGTTGCATATCAAGATTGAGGCCAGACTGGTCTATGAAGTGAAGAAGGAAAGAAGGAAGTAAGGAAGGAAGGAAGGAAGGAAGGAAGGAAGGAAGGAAGGAGAGAAGAAAGAAAGGAAGGGAGGGAGGAATGGAGGGAGGAAGGAAGTCTTGAAAATAAGCAGAATGGATGGTCTAGTGGTCTGAAAATCAAGAATTACTGGAGATGGTTAATTTATGTTGTATAGACCTAGACTATATGTGTATCAATGGGTCAGTGGGATGGAACAGAGGACTCACCAACAATCTGCACATATACAGATGTTCATTGTGACAACCAAACACTGAATTTTAGTGAAGAAATAATAGAATATCTACCAAATATCTGTGGGGAATTGTATTGAAAGTATATTATAGACATTCTAAAGAAATTATGGAGGCTGACAGGTAATCCCAAATTCTTGGGACCCTAAACAAGGAAAATTGAAAGTTCAAATTCTCTTTGAACCATAAATAGTTGATTATATGCTATCACAAAATAACACATGAATAGAGGCCTGGGACAGAGTTCAGTTCTCAGGGTGATAAGAAACTGGTTGTGTTTCTTTTCTAAATTAAAAAGTGGAAGGGAGATAGTCTAATGTCTGAAAAAGGTTTCTCCTTAAAACTCTGGTCTACTAAACAAAAAACCCAGTTCCAGCAATGGAATAACTGCTTATAAAGTGTTGTTCAGGGAGCCTCAGGAAAAAAAAAAAAAGCCATTGTTGCCTATGAAAGAGAGATGATAAGAATCTAATGCTGAAGCCACCACACACTTTGGTTGTATAATATAAAGAAATTAAGAGATGCTCTAAAGGCTGTTGATGGAGAAAAGTCATCAATGATCTTAATGAACTGTGAGCCCTACAAACTACAATATCATCTGTCAGCAGTATATACTCATTGATGCAATAATAGTTTCATGAGTATTATGGGAGTAACATCCTAAGATTTAGAGAAAGTGTGTTCAAGTCTTTAATAGTAAATCCATGAACAAGCCCACCAGGATTCACAGGGTAATAATTCCAATCCAATGGTCATAGAGATGTCACTGATTAAACAAAATGACTCACACTATAAAACAAAAAGCCATAAAACTTGGAAAACAATAAGGAGGGAAGAGAAGATTGATGGCAATGGGAGGGAGATAGGAAAAGGTGAGAGGATATATATATATATATATATATATATATATATATATATATATATCAAAGAACCAATATGTAGCGAGATCAAAAAACCTCTGCATAACTTGAAGTAGATAAAAATGTTAACAGGGCACATAAATAATGAGAAATCACAAAGAGAAATATCAAAGAATATAAATTGAAATGGCAGATACTTGAGTTAGGAATGGAAGCACATGGCTGCAATCCCAGCACTCTAGAGGTAGAAACAGGCAAACTGACACCTATTAAGGCCAGACTGGTCTAGTAAAGGTGTTCCAGACTAGTCAGGACTACATAGTGAAACTTATCTTAAAAAACAAAGCAAAGAAAACAATTTTGGTAGTGAAATGTAAGCTACAGAGTAAGAAAATAGTTATGATATATTCACATGCAAAACTTAAAATGAAATACATCTCACCAAAAAAAAAAAAAAAAAATCTGGTGGAGAAAGCAACAACATTGGGAAAGAGATTTGAAGGTATACCAAAAGAAGTCACTGCAATGGCTATTAAATATTAAAAGGTGTATGAAGTAAAGAATCAGGAAAATAAAACTGAAAACCATGTTATACTGTGGTTCCATGAGCAAAACTGGCTAAGACTGAGGAATATATATAAATGACCAACTTTGTTAAGAAATGAAGCTTTAGGAAATTATTTGTAAAGTTGATTTGAGTTATATTAGCAGAGCTTGTGAAACTACTATTCCACTGAAACTGGACAACTCTGTCTACTTAAAGAATGGAGCCTATGGGTAAGAATGCTCCTGTGACTGTGCTTTATTTTCTGTAGAGTTGGGTTCCAGCCCCCTTGTAAATACATGGTAATAGTTGCCTTTAGATTAAACATATCCTCCCATAGAAAGTAAATCTCCAGTAGATTTCTTGTGACATATAATACAATTACTACAAAGATGGAAGAAAGCCATTATTATGAACATCTGTGGGGAGCCCAGGAAATAGAGGCTTATGAGAAATGCCTCATTGCTAGGAAAATGAAAGTAACTTGTGAGAGATATCTAAGTGGCTGGAGCAGAGCTGAAGCCCGATTGTGAGTATAGCTGATTGGGTGAGCAAGACTTCCATGCTTGTGATCAGTGCATGATCACCATGTTACCAGACTTGTGCTATGTAATGTGATAGGATGATCTTTAATGTGATTGGCTCATGTAGCCTTATGTGGAAACACCCATTTGGTTCTGAATATAAGCCAGAGAATGAAATATTAAAAACAGAAAATGCTTAGACATCACCCCTGTCAAGTCTGTTTGTCTTCAGAGTGAAGGCTGGAGTTTCGGAGGGCAGCACACACTCATCTTTCCCTGAGAACTTCCTTTTGTGGTGGTCACTGTGTCGGGGGTCACTACAAACATCAACAAAAAATATTGTGAGCTACTTCATGGCAAAAATGCATAAATTCAACTGGACTATGGATATGTGCAAATCATGTTTACACTCAAACAAACTGGTTAAATAAAAAGTGATGTATGTAGAAAGAGACACTATGAAACCAGTGTGATACAAAACCAAGGAGATATTCTCACAATCCAAAGAGTCATACCTGAGCTAGGTTTAAAATACTGAGTGGTAGAAAGTTAGAATGAGAGAAGACTGATAACTGTCTGGCCCTAGACCTCTGGTAGACAGACAGGGTCTATACCATGACAGCTCATCTGCTCAGATACTGATGATTTGAGTAACTTTTATATAAACTTGTCAATCCCTTTATAATGAAAATAATATATCCTTCAGAGCTTTAGAAAAATAAGGAACTATAACTTTGTGGTATCAACATTAAGTGGAAAACTACTTTTTAAATTTTATGTAAAGTAAGTGGTCAGCTAGTTCACTGAATAATCTTTGCTCCACTCTGTCCCTTTGGAGGCTTGGGAACCCCTGTAAACCCCTGTAGCATTTGAAACAAGTCACATATGGTACTGCTTGGACTGCAGTCAGATAAGTAGGAACCAGACTCTCCTCATACCTGTGTTTTCTGCTGTTTAACTTAACTTCTCTAATGACACTGAATGTGTCACTAACTTCTCCATCTATGAAGATAAAGATCTGTAAAAGAAAGAATACATTCATCAAGCGCCTCCGACAAGTTCATTAGAAGACAACAAACAGCACTGGTCCTCATGCACCACAACTGTTTCCAGTGTTTGAAGCTTCACACAGGGGTAAGGACACTCGTGTTCCACTATCACTTGCTCCATGCTTGTAGAGACTCTTCAGACCCCTGGGAAGTTTTACATCCACCTGCTGCTTCATCTGAAGCTTTTGTTGTACCAACTACCTACCACATGGAATAAAGGAAGAACTGTGCCTTTGGACTTTTTTCTCTGTGGTATATGATAGATAATTTAACTTCACACATTGTTTATTATGTTGTATAGCAAACAACTACTCAGAATTGGGTTATTGGAGAATTTTACTCTTTATTCTTCTTAGTTTAGCCTGTTAAACTTTCTTTTCAAGTTATACTGAGTTATACTGAGCTTTTTGCTTTCTCTATGCTTCCAGTGCTCACCTGTAAGGGAGAGCCATGAATGGGGCTCTCTCTCTCTGTCTTCTTCCCCACTCTCTTCCTGTTTTTCCCTCCTTCTCTCTCCCTCTCTTCCTGTCTCTCTCTGTTTCTCTCTGTCTCTGTCTCTCTCTCTCTCTCTCCCTCTAGCTGCCTCTTTCCCTCTCTCTCTCTCTCTCTCTGCCTCCTTTTCCTACTGTCTGCCTCTGTCTCTGTCTGTCTCTATTTCTGTATGTGCATGCTGTTTCTCTTTCCATCTTGTATCCAATAACCCTAACTTTGTATAATTTAATTTGGTCAGGATTGGATCATTTCCATTGTGGAGAATGCACCACTATTTTTAAAACAATTTCCAAGACTGAAATATGACCAACTATATCCTCTGATAGCCTACAATTCTGGTCACAGAAAAGAGATGAGAAAATCTTCTTAGGACTAAGGAGATGTCACAGAAAGGAACTGAGACCTCAGTTATAACATACGGATATCCAGAGTCATGAGGTTTTATATGGTGTAGAATGTTAAAGTCAGGGGCCAAATATGTATAAACTGGACATTGGGAAGGTATACTGGGCCAATTTACTCTCATAAATGTGGCATATTTATATCTATTGTTTTGTATAATACTTACTGTTATAAGAGAAGGAACCATCTGTTGGACTGGAAGGGGAAACTTCTGGGGAGAAGAGGGTGGAAGGGCGGGTTAGGAAGGGGGAATAGGGAGGGGTTTGTTACTGAGATGTAACTTGAAGAAAAAAAAATAAAGTATTTAAATAACAAAAAAAAGAAAAGATCCTCACTGAAGACCAAATCTGACTCATGAATATTTCATGAGAACCCAAAAAGAGATCAAGAAATCAACAACAACAAAGACAGAGCATAGAACTACAGGGGAGATTAGTCAGCTACAAGAAATCCTGGGAGGCTGGAATTCCCCTGCATGACCTCAGAGAGGAGTATCCAAATAGTGAGTGAGGGAAGAACAAAAAACCCCTCCATGTGGTGCAGTGTGAAGTCATTTTTGCCAGATATTGATAAGGTGAGATTGGTAGAGCTTGGGCATGGAAACCCAGCTTCATAGAAAAGTCCTCACAATGTTTATAGTACCAGTAAAAAAAAGCCCATCTCCAGATGTCACACTGTGAAGATTACTGACCCCCAAGATATTTCCCTAAGTCCAACATGGAAATGAAACCATGTCAGTACCCTTCTTGTGTTGTGTAATGATCCCTGCAACCCAGTGCAGAATGTGCCAGAAAATCTAAAGAGAGAGGGGAAACATCAAAGTGGGCTATGACAGCTTTAATAAAAATTAAGTACACATATAAGGAAATGTTTAAAATGACAATCATTAAGATGTAGATAAGAAGTAAAATTCACTGGGAAGCTAAGCTTAGTGTAAGAAAAAAGCAAGTAGGCTGCAAAGAAAGAATTTTAGTGATGGTTTCAAAGTTGAATTTCTTTAGGACATAGAAGACCTAAAACTAATTCTATGCTACATTTGGCCATTTCTACTGGTCATAAAACAAAACAAATCAAAACAAAACAAGAACAACAAACCACAGCCCAAACTAAACCAAACAGAAAACAAAAAACAAAAAAAAAACAAAAAAAGAAAGAAAGAAAGAAACTTGAAGCAAAAAACAGGGGTGTTAAATTAATCAATAAAATGTTCTTACCTAAAGTGACATTATTATTCATTAAGAAAAAACTATTTACATATTGCCTAGATTATAGTACTGTCATTTTCCCAATCCAACAGTTATTTTATGTGATAAAAGGATTTTTTTAAAATATAATTTATTTTTTATTTCTTCAAGTTACATCCCAATCACAATCCCTTCTCTACTCCTCCCTCCAGTCTCACCCTTCTACCCTCCTCCCCCTCAACCCCTCATCCTCTACCTTTTTTTTTTTTTTAGTTTAGTTTAAGGTATTTCTTTTCCCCCCCCCCAAACAGCTCCCCCTTTCAGTCCAACAAATGGTTCTTTCTCTTATAACAATAAATACAGTACAAAACAACTGAAATAAATAGGCCTCAATTCTGAGAGTTATATGGCTTAGCATACATTCTCAATGTCCAGTCCATATGTATTTGGCCCCTGACTTTAACATTCTACTATCTAACTGTCTCCATAAGTTTAAAGTTCTCTATCTAACTCAGCTTTCATACTAACTTGCAACACAATTTTAAAAAATCTTCTTAGATCCAGAACGCCTTCTTGATTCCTAAATGACTCAAAATTTAACTATGAGACTCTAGCTATCTATTCTTCAACCACCTCAGAGACCTGAGAGGGATAAATATATCTGATTACATAGGAAGTGCTGGGCCCGCAGCTTCCAAAACTAAGAAATGACATACCCGTGGCTGCTTTGACAGTTCCCATTTTCTCTCCATACATTACAGCATCAATCTTCAGCTGTTTGGCCCCGTTTCTTTGACAGACATTGATTGTAGAGCAGGAATTATGAAGGACTTACCTACCCTGTCTTGGCAGAGGTAGGCTGTCGACTTACCTGCTTCCAAGTTTTGTCCTTTTTGGACAGCAGTCTGTCTACAGTTGAAGCAAGGGGTTTTTCTTGCCAAGAGAAAGGCTTACCAGTAATTCAACCATCTCACACTGGAGATTCTTCAATGCTCATCTTCTACTTGGAGTAGAATAGGGGGTGCTGTCAGGAGCTGACATGTCTCAATATCAAAAAAATCTACAGTTAAGAAAACATCTTTGGATGCCATATTCTGCAGTTCTCTTGAGGTTTTTGAAGATGCCCTATCTATCTCTTATATTTAGATAAGCAAATGTCGCTTCTCTCTTAGCAACTTGATTTCTGAGTAGCTTAGAAAATAACTGTGATAGATTGTCATAGTAACTAACAAAATGACACGCTTGCATGATTATTAGTTTTCATTTCTTAATTATCCTAGACAGTTTATGACGGTTGGTAACAAGAGGCCAAAACTTTACATTTCATTTTTAAGCATTACTAGGTACAATACCTTTAAGAAGCATTACCCTTAATTTTGTATCAATATACAAAGTTCAATACCAATGTGGCCAAATATAATCTTAATTTTGTATCAATATACAAAGATCTATACCCATGTAGCCCAATACAATCTTAATTTTGCATCAATATACAAGGATCAATACCATTGTGGCCAAATATAATCTTAATTTTGTATTAATATACAAAGATCAATACCGATGTTGTCCAATACAATCTTAATTTTGTGTTAATATACAATGATCAATACCAATTTAGCCAAATATAATATTAATTTTGTATCAATATACAAAGGTATAAGGGCATATTCAATAATCTGTCCTTTTTTCTTGATCTTTCCTATACTATGTCTATGTCCCATTTTTTCTCATCATGTAACTGATAACACAATTATAACTATATTTCATTTTAATCATTTAATACTATTGGATAATATTATAAGTTGATATCATTTTCATATCATATAAATATTTCAATTCATTTCAAAGGAAATGAATTGCCAAAATGAGCATGTATTGTACTATTTGTAGCTCAACTTCATTGTAAAATAGTAGAAACAATTGATGCGCTTCAACTCTACTTGACAGTCTAAAACTCACCACACCACGAAAAGCATGAGGCTTTGTCAGACTTGGACACCACTGATCCTATGAAAGGACAAGTGGTCACAGGAATATTTTTTGTTTCCTTTTTTTTTGTAAAGACCAGTCATTGTCACATGTTGCTTTGATAATGGGCTGTATATTTTCTTGTGAATTATTAGGTCATATTTTTTCTTCTAATAATCTAGTAATCTATATAAATTAGCCTATAGGATATAGTTACCTCATTTCATGTTAAGCCCAATCAATTTTCTATGTGGAAGTGAAAAGTTATTATTTAAAGGGCCACATATTGATCATGGATAAAGGATGAAAAACCAAGGATAATTGGGAGTTACATCTTAGAAAGTTTACTATAGTGGAAGATAGAACACATCTAGCTTCATGACTGGCATCTCTCTTCCTTTTCACACCTATCCTATTCCTACACTAAGAATTTGAAGCTGCTCCTGCAATAGAGAAGCAATAAGCTGCTGGTATTGATAGTGTAACCTCTAACATGGACCTCTTAATGATGTGTCATTTCCACTGAAGAGTGCGGTCACCATGCAGTCCTAGTGTAGATACAAATGAAGTTGAGCTACAAATACAAACAATACATGGAGATGGGGATGCCAGACATGAAGCTCCTAATTAATGCTGCCCAAGTGGGGAAATTGTAAGTGTCTATTAAACATAAAATCTCTTAAATACCTTGAGGTTTCTTCAAACACCATTCTACTTTTACAAACAGCACTGAATGAACCACTCATGGGACCTGGATAGATGACATAATTTAATTTTATTGAACATCAGCGTTCTCCACATACAATATGAACAATATGTATATATAGGAAATTTCTATGACCAAGGTCTGGCCCAAAGGAGGTATTTATCAATGAAGATGGATGCTGGTGCTGTTCCTGTTGACATTGTTATTAATATTTACTTGAAGTCATTCTAGTTCCAGTTCTTTTTTAAAATTCTTAATATTTTATTTATTTTTTGGTTATGTGTAAGAGTGTCTGCTTGAATGCATGTCTATATATCACATTCAGGCAAACACTCTTACATATAACATTGCACATATGAGAGGCCACCAAGAAGATCCCCTGGGAATAGAGTTACAGATGGTTATGATCTGCCCATGTAGGACCTGGGACTTACACTCTCTGGTCCTCCAGAAGAAAAAGGCAGAGTTCTTAATGACTGTGCCATCACTTCAGTCCCTATTCCAATGTCTTCACATGAATGCCTGTATGATTCAAATGACATCCTCTACCATACTCCTCTCACTTGGTCATTTTTCTTTAGGACTTAGTTGAAACTATCAACTGTTTTGTTCTTGATATTTAATTTCAAGATATTTTCATGTGAGTCACTACGGCTCAAGTGCAGAGAGGAAATAAGAGACTGTGGAGTGCTTAGCCCTATATGACCATTTATATCATCACGTCTGCCTCCTAACACCTATCGCACTGCAACAAAAGCTCAGAGAACATAGGGAAGTATCAGAAAGTTTCTGGGATGCAGAGGTCAGAGAGGAGTATTATAAATCAGTGTCATCTGTCCATGATAGGGCTATGTACAACTCAGAGCAGGTGTTGTTACCTGCACAAGACATGCCTGAAGACATTCCCAGTAAACACAGTCAATATTTCAGCACAGATCAGGCAGGGAAACATACAATCCAATCCTGACCTGAAGAGCTTTGTAGTTGATAGCTACTTGGAATGGAAGAGTCATTTTTTTTCAGGGATTGGTACTTGGTAGTTTGCCCATACACCAACTAATAATCCTGTACCTACATACAGCCAGCCCTATTTGATTCAATAGATTAAGAAAAAAGTAGAGGGATATGCTGTTGGGAGAGGGACCTGTTATGGACAGGAGGAGTTGGAAGGAGAGAATAGAGAATGGGGGCGGGGAGAGTATAATCAAAATATATCACACATATCTGTACAATTTTCAAAGGATAAATTGAAAATATACATTTGAAAAGACACTTTCAGGTGTAAAGAGATTATATGTACAATATTTTTCTTTCTTTTCAAAAGAAAAAGTGCATTAAGACTCACCAGCCTGTATAAAGTCCTGAGTTCCACATCAAACCCAGATCAGGCTGAAAACTAGGGACAACTCTTTAGTCTATCTGGAGACCATCCCTCTGATATCAGTGCTGTTTTTTATACATCTTACATCAATTATACAAATCTGTCAAAAAATGGACTGTGCTCCACACTTGGTATTTTGAGAATTTGGAAAAGTCTGACAGCATAAGAATGGCTCAGATCTGGCCAGCAACAGAGAAGTCAGCTAAGCAAGGAGAAGGAGGCCAGCAAGCACAGGGGAAGGAATTTCCCTGGGGGTGGGTAGAGGAACCTAGAGTATAGGGGATGATCAGAGCTTAGAGAGGGGACTCCTGTGTGCAGGAGCAGCACAGCTGAAGGATCAACTGTGTCTGTCAGCAGAGATCTCAGGAAGGCAGTGGCCACTGAAGGAGGTTGAGAGAGGAGAGAAGCATCAACTACAATGAAATATTTATTTCCTGATTCCAACCACAGAACAAATTTCCCTCCCTGAATGTTTCACCCTCTTTCAGACCCTTCCTCAGTCAGTTGAGGCAAGAGTTTAAAGGCCTTGAAGACTGCTCTAGGGGTGTCCAAAGTAACAGACTTAAAGAAGATGTAGCTATAGAGCTAAAAGTCAGGACAATACATGTCCAGTTACAGGCAGAGAGCTGGGTGAGTCAGCTGGCCACAGCCCTGCTGTTTACTGCTGCAGGAGAGGGAGAATCTGTGCTTCAAGCCAAGAAAAGTGATTGTGGTGTGGAGTGAAGAGCCTTGAATAGAAATAGTTATTTAATCCTTAGACTCTTCATCCAAGACCTCAGCCAGCACCAGATATTTACAGAGGCACAACTTCAATTTCCCAAATGTATATGGAGAAGGGTTTATGGGCTGCTGTGGATCAAGGCGTACGGAGGATCAAAGCTGCACTTCCATAGGACAAACTTACTTGAAACTGAGAAGAAATAAACTAAAACAAAACCCCAAAAGAAAAGCTATTTTTCGAGTTGGAAAAAGAATGAGAAGAGGGAGGTCTGAAATGAAAGAGGGTGTAAGAAGAAGAAAGAGGAGGAGAGAGGGGTGGAAAGGAAGGGAATATAAATCTAAAACTGAGATCATTTATGTACTCTCAACCTAGAAATATCTTCCAGTATCATACATCAGGATGGGTTTCCACCCTACCCCACTACAGGCCCCATGGCTTCCCATCTAAAAGATATTTATAGAAAATTGGGAATATCTCTACCTCAAGACCCAGCTATCCTAATATGTTCTACCAAACCACAAGGACATATCCTCAACTATGTTCAAAGTAGCTTATTTTTAATAGCCAGAAACTGGAAACAACATAGATGTTCCTCAACTGAGGAATGGATAAAGAAATTGTGGTACATTTACATAATGGAATACTACTCAGCTATTAGAAACAAGGAAATCATGAAATTTGCAAGCAAATGATTGGAACCAGAAAAGATCATCCTGAGTGTGGAAAGACACACATGGTATGTACTTACTCATAAGTGCATAATAGCCATTAAGTACAGGTTAACCATGCTACAACCACAGACCCAATGCTGTACACTTCTGTAAAAAGCTTGCTCACTAAGAGGGTTTAGCACATCCTCTGTACTAAATCCAGCTAATAGGAAAATTATGGGCATCATATTATATCATCAGCTTTGGTCTATACTCTATATCTAGAGACAGAACACACATGTATGCTAACAAATATTTTTCCTCCTAAATTGTATGTTCTTGTATCTATAAAATTAATATAAACTTATAGATACTTAATGGACTATTTGAAGTTATAATACCAAAATGAATATGAAGCTCACATGTGCATATGCAAATGTGTAATAAAGCACTATGTCAACACATATTCTGTTTTATGAGTAATGGAAATTCTTTTCATATGTAAAATTGATTGTAAAAGAGTAAGAACCTGTGTGTGACTCATATCCTGTGTCATTCCCTCAACTGTAACTGATCTCTGATGGCTACAGTATCTGGGCAGCAAAGGCAGATTCTGGCAAAGCTGGTGGAGCTCTTTCTCTGGTCTGGTAGAATAAAAGCGTAGCACTTGAACTTGGCTGCAGAGCAGATGTGACTGTTTACTTAGAACTCATTGAATCAAGGAGCATATCTAGGATGCTGGCTATCTGAGGAATAATTATATAAAATAAAAGAATTCACAAAATTACATGAATTTTTATAGTTTTTAAAGTATGAACAAATTTTACTTACATGTTTATTTGTATTATGGTTAAATTAAAAGGTAAGTTGAGTCCTTTATTATAAAATATTCAGCAAATTACACAGTCAAGGATTTTATGGAGAAACACAAAATTCATTCTTTGGCAATGTTTCTGACCATGAAACTGTTTGAATGGAACAGAACAGGGCCCTGAGTTTCTTAATCATGGACATTTCCCAAGAAATGTGTCAGCAATTTCTTCATGATGAGCTTGCACAGCCACACATAGTATACATTACATCAACCACCTTATATCAGCTCTTCATGCAATCAAGAGACATAGTACCACAAAGGGAATGAAGCTAGTATTGGAGTAGTGTGTCTTGTAGTTTTACAGTTTCATTTTTTTTGCAAACAGTAGTGAAAGCATGGTATAGTATAGTGTATAGTAAACTTATAAATCATCAGGTTAGTCATTCATTGTCAGTATTAACAATCATACATTTTATGAATTTGCATGTGCAATTCTAGTACATGACTCCTAGTGCACCAGGCTTTTTAGACTATAATTACTGTGAAGACATGCAATGTGGGGCTATGGCACTATGGTGGCTAAGATGTCTCAAGGCAATAGGGTTTTTCAGTTCAATAGTAGTCTTATGCAACCTCATCATCAATGTTTTCTGATTGGTGTTGCTGAAAACCATTTTTATGAGATGGATGTTCTTACATTGTAAAGAAATTATAGATTATTCCCACAGATGTATCACCATGTTATATGAAATTCTTATCTCCATATATTATTCTATAATATAGCTCCCATCCTATTATTCTCTTCTCCCTATTAGTCCGTTTCTCAAATTCCTGTCTTTATTTTAACTGAAAATTTATACAGTGTATTCTGATAATTGCTTCCCCTCCCCTAACTCCTCCAGGCCCTCCTCTCTAACTCCCCACCCATCAGATATCCTGTGTTCTTTCCATCTCTTTAGAAAACAGATACCAAACAAAAATAGATTTAAAAAAATGGAAAAGTATAAGAAACACACACTTACACACATACACACACCAAAACCCAAAAGCCATAAAAACACATACCTTTAAAACATGGTATACAAGGTTATAAAAGTGGTATAAAAGACCAGTAAGATTGAAAAAAACAATGCTCAAAAAAGCAATATGAGGCAAAATAAAATCTGCAAAAGTACCTCTCAGTTCATTTGTGTTGCTCATCTACTGTGCAGCATGGGACCTACCCTTATGGGTGGCTTATATACACAGTCAGATTCTATTGGATAAAACTGACTTTTTTTTTTGCAACCGGTTGTTAGGTGGAGATGGCTTCCTGGTTTGGGATTGGAGATTTTATCATTTACTTCCTCCTTTCAGAGATGGGATCCTGTCTAGCCTAACTTGTGCAGGCCCTGTGCGTGCTGCCATAGTGTCTGAGTTCATATGTGCTTCAGTCCTGTTGTGTCAGGAAGATCTTCTTTACTTTGTGTTCTCCATTCCGTCTGGCTCTTAGAACCTTTCTGCAGTGGTCTTGTCATGCTTATGAAAACACTATTTGCCCCAGTCCTCCCTGGTGGTGACTGGCTCTTAGAATCTTTTGCCACCTCTTTCATGATGATCCCTGAGATTTGGGTGAGGGTCTGAGATACAGACATCCCCTCTATGCAAGCAGTGCACACACACATGGTCTCTACACTATAAACAGTTGTCAGTTCTATATTAACTACCTCCTGCCACACAAAGAAATTCCACTGGTGAGGTCTGAGAACTGTACTAATCAGTGGGTACGGAGTTTGTAATTTATATGACAGTTTGATATTTTGTCTATTTAAGAGAATAACAATAGTGAGCTTATTGCTGGGGCCTGTGAGGTTCCCAACAATGTGTTTTACACCAGATTTACAGTACCAGGAATGTAATGTAATGTATTTTCTCTTGAGAAACAGGCCTTAAATCTAACCAGAAAGTATGTGGTTACCCTATACATGGTTCCTGTCTACAGGTTTCCATGCCAGTTACTATTATAGTTCACAGCTAGGTAAGACTATTGATGGCATTCTCCCTGTGCTGGATAGTTTTATGTCAATCAACTTGACACAAGCCAGAGTCATATGAGAAGTGGGAACCTCAACTGAGAAAAATGCCCACACCAGATTTGGTTTTAGGCAAACCAATCATGTTTTCTTGATTGACAATTGATTTGGAAGGGTGCATTTACTATGTGTGATATCACCCATGGGATGCTTTTCCTAGGAGCTTTAAGAATGCGAGCTGAGCAAACCAAAAGGAGAAACCTTAAAGTCACATTCTTCCATGGCCTCTGTTCCAGTCCATGTCTCTAAGTTCCTGCCCTGACGTTCTGCCCAAACTTTCTGCTCTGACTTCGCTAAGCTGTGGATTTGTAAGCTGTAAGGTGAGGTAAGACTTGGCCATAGTTTTTAGCATAGCACAGAAGCCCTAACTACTAAGACAGTCCACAAGCTGTTACACAGTGCATTCTGATACTCTGGAAGCTAGCCTGTGGGAAGAACGCTTTCTGGTTGGTATTAACCTTATTTCTCTATGTTCTTAGACAAAAATGTGTGTTGTCATCAGGAATAGAGTCTTACCATTGAGTTCTGGTGGGCAACCAAGAATAATGGCAATAACCATCATTGTTGGATGGGGGGGTTAAAGTACAGTTTTAAAACTTTTTTTATTCAGTTTACTGTTTTGTATAACCACCTTGGTTTTGGCATCTATTTAAAAGGATCACTACGTCAAATATTGTGATAATTTATTCTTTTGCTTTCTCACAGTATCTTTCAGGACTTAGCTTTTAAATTTAGTTCTAGGATTCATCTTAAACTATTTTTGGTGTTTATATGAGAAAGATTTACATATTATTTCCAAGTAGCTACCTAATTATTCTTTTGTCTTTTGCTGAAAAAAAAAATCTGTATCCACTGATATATGATAAACCCTTACCCCAATCTAATTCTACATAGAAGTAAGTTAATTTCTAGGTGTCTGGTTATATGGTGTACTTGTGTTAATGGCAATATTACACAATATTGATCACTGTAACATTGGGTTAAGTTTCAAGTGGAGAAGTGAAATTGCAAAGTTCATTATTGTCATTTAAGCATCTTCTGCTTATTCTGGGTCCCATATATACTTGTAATGATTTTATGCTCCAAAGGACAATAACTGGAAGGGAGAGCTTGAATTGTGATGAGATTGAACTGAATTTGATGCTCAATTTAGGTAGTATTAAAAATTTAACAGTGTTTAATATTTTCATTCATAAACATAAGATGATTCAATTTATGTAAGTTTTCTTTTTGTTTATTTATTACTTCAGGTTACATTTCCATCACAGTGTCCTCTTTCCACCCCTCCCAGTACCACCCTCCCACCCTCTTTTAATCTCTTTCAGTAATGCTTAATAATTCTAAGCATGACTCATTATATCACACTTAAGTTATTCATGAATATTTAATAACTTTTCATAATTTTAAAGGCATATTATGATTGTTGAGTTTTCCTATTGATCATATGGACATTTAAAATTTGTTCCAGTTAGTTTTCAGTAGATTAGTTGGAATTTCTACATATAAGATTATGATGTATGTAAATAGAAATAGCTTTATTACTTGTCTTACAGTTAGATATATTTAATTGCATATTTTGTTGAGTTTTTTCTCTAGTGTTGTAACAGCATTGAATACAATTGGATCACGTGTCTAATTCTAAGGTTTAGTCAGTATTAATGAGCAATATTTATCATGATTTATTCTGTTATTGTGGTTTTGTTTTAAAATTTAAGGGTTCTATTTCATCAGTTTGAAAAACAGTCTTCATAAAATAGATGAAAGTCTCATATCCAACAATTTAAAATAATCCAAAACAAATTTAATTTAAAATATTACTGCTGCAACTCTTACGTCAAAATTATGTCAATGAATACTGAATAAAATATTGCATGTAATTTACTTTTGAATGCAGTATGAAATAACTTCTATAAGATATATGTTTTCATTGTTTCTCAAGGCTGTTTTCCCTATTTTTGTAGTGTTAAAATAACCACCTACCCTCCTTAGTCTGGTTAGGAAAGTTCCATGGGTCTTTGGTGACATTTCTTGCCACTTGCAATGACATGTTCAGATCTCAATAGACATGGGAGGCATTATGCTCAGTCAAGTGAGTCTGCCTCTAAAGCATGGTCACTTTATGGTGTCACTCAGATAAGATGTCTGAAATAGTAAATATGATGAAGAAATAGACCAGTGTCTCCAAGCTGAGGGAGGTGCAAGTTCGGAGTGCTTCTATTAATACATAGTTATAGCTGAGAATGTGAATGCAGTCTAGGTGTCAGTTTTATTACATAGTACCTATGGTTAAGAATACAGTGTACTATAGGTAAAGATTTTTCTTATGAAAAATAAATGAGAATGTAGACTATATAGAGGACAAATAAGTTCATTATAAAATTGCTTCCATATATTTCAAGGAAAAGCATTTAGATAAATGATTTTAGTTCTTTCCATGTTATAGGTCTGCCTTTTACTCCTACTTATTTTGTATAAACCATTGGATTCATGGTATTAAATTTTATCTTTTGTTATTTCCTACTAATAATATATTTATTTTGGCCACTACAAACCTCTTTCTATCAAATCAATGCCCCTGTTACTCAAATATTTTGTTTCAGCATTTCTTGTTTCCTGTCACCAAAACATGATCCAAACATGTTCACCTTATATAGGAACACATTTTTCAATCATGTATTAATAATTTATGTGTGTGCTTATAGTGAGCTAAACATCATTAATACATATATTTTATATTCTAATTTACTACCATATAATTTACTTTACAATGCACCTTGCTCGCAAGACAACTCTGAGATTCCATCTCATACCTGTTTCAATGACTAAGATCAAAAACTCAAATGACAGTACATGTTGACAAGGATGTGGAGAAAGGGGAACTCTCCTTCATTGCTGGTGGGGGTGCAAAATTGTACAACCACTATGGAAATCAGTCTGACTATATCTTAGAAAACTTGGAATAGCTCTACCTCAAGACCCAGTCATACCACTCCTGGGTATACATCCAAACTATTACTCATCAAACCAAAAGGACATCTCCTCTGCTATGTTCATAGCACCTTTATTTGAAATAGGTAGAAGCTGGAAACAACTCAGATGTCTCTCAACCAACAAATGAATAAAAAGGCTGTGGTACATTTACACAATGGAATACTACTCAGCTATCAGAATCATGGAAATCATGTAATTTTCTGCCAAATGGATGAATCTAGAAAAACTCATCCTGAGTAAGCTAACCCAGACCCAGAAAGATGCACATGGCATCTATTCACTTATAACTGGATTTTAGCCATATAGTACAGGATAACTATCCTACAACAAACAGACTGAAAGGAACAGGAACATAGACTTTATTACCTGTTAATGGGACACATTGCCCTAGTGGAGCTGCCATGTAGGCCCCCAGTGCAAGAGAAAGCTCTTAGCGCTCATATGACTGCTACTAAAGGTGGCTGATATGTAGGGGCTCCCCACACGTGAGGAGTAGGATAGGTGGGAGAAGGGGGAGAGGGTGAAAGAGTGGTGGAAGGGGTGGAGGGAGACTGTGATAGAGATGTAACTTGAAGTAGTAAATAAACATGAAAAAAGAAACATTGAAAACAATAGAGTTAAAAGGAACAACATTTAATATCAATTACAAATTATAATTTCACAAAGCCTTAAATAAGCTGAAAACCATTGACATAACTTCAAATATTTCAGTAATTACTTTAAGTTTGAAAGTTGTTGTCATATATACTTCATACAGACATGTCCACTAGGGCTTAATTTCTAGACCTAACCTAAATATCACTACTATTTCAAAACAGAGAAAATTACACACTAGGGAGATAAGAGTGTAACACGGGAAAAGGAACAGAAATTTTTAATTGCTCCCCCCATCATCATTCTATGCAGCTCACACTAATGATGGAAAATCTGGAGAGAGTATGGACATATAATATATAATCTCCATATATGCCATATACGTGAATATATATTTATTTTATGACAACTCTCATTTAAATCAAGACTGCCTTAACTTTATTGCACTAAGTGATTTGAGCAACCATGGCACTTGGTTCAGAATATGTGTATTACTTAGAACATGACATCTCTGTACTGACCCACTGAGTAAAAGAGAGTCGGGATGTTTTATTTTGAACTATCACTACCTACTACAGAAATATTTCATGTGAAGATTGCTGGCTCTGAAGCTTACACAGAACTGGGAGAGATATTTCCATGTAGAGAAAAGGTAAGCATCTGTATTCATTTTGTCCTAGCACTATTCTATCTCAGAATGAGACAGACTTTCTGAGACCCAGTCACTAGAAACTTTAGAAATGTAGCTGAAAATGGTAACTCATATTTTGAAAAAGAATATGTTTAAACCTAACATATTTCCATGCTTGCTTAATAGATGGATTTGATGCTAACACAAAAGCTATCTAATTGGCTGTACTATCTTCTCTGAGGTAACATAATACATTCAGTCCCCATTTGTGCTACTGGTCAGGGAGATACTGAGTATAACTAACTTAAATATAAACACTCAATTTGCATGGGTAGGATTAACTTAAGATGCTCTATCTAGAGCTCATCTCTAATTTAGCACAGTTCACCAAGGAACTCTTTGTCTTATGTTCTCATCTCTTCTCTCATTTAGACACCTTGTTTGTTTCAATCAAACATTTAATTCTGGATATGTTTTGATTATTTTTATAGATCTATAATATTGAACATGAAAACTATTATTTTAACATTTGACTTTGAATATTATGCAATCAAGTCTACCTCTCTCTCCCCTTCAGGACTGACATAGCCTGAGGAGTGGAGGCTCTGTGTTATACCGTTTTCTAAACTCAACACCTAAAACATTTGTGACTATTGAATGGTTTTTACTATCAGTTCACATTCACATACAAACAATATCTTCTTGAAGCATTATCATGCTGTTAGTATTGGCTATTATTTTCTATAAATTTTATAATACTTTTGCATATTATTATCAGCTAATTTCTTGATAAATGCCCTTTTCAAGAAAATCTTCTAACTCCAGGATTAATTTTAAAAGTTCACTCAACTATGAGATATGTTTCCCTGATTTCATACATAAAATATAACTGTGTAATGTACATAGGGTGATTATAAATATCTCACAAAGATTTTTTTCAAAGTAATGCAGAACTATTTAGATAGTTTCTAGATGAATGTGTTAAAATAAAGTAAATATTTTAAGTCTAGATATAGTTTAAAGATTTCATGGTTGTTGATGTGTGGCATTACTAATTTAAACAGGAGTATAATTTTGTTTAATTCTCAAAAGGAAATTTTACAGTTGGAATCAACATAGACAAACTTGGAATATAATATACAAACTTAACTAAGCCAAAAACAAAAAGAAAAGCACTGAATTATCTGCTTAAATGCTGTAAGTATTACAATAAAATCCATAGGAGGCTATATAAAAATGCTTACCATAGGATGGAAGGCTGAGAGACAGGAAAAGTTGATCAATGTAAAATCTTACTGAAGTTAAAAAGATAAATTATAAATACATTCTGTGCAATCCAATGCCTGTAGTTAACAATTTGGCATTTGTACAACCAAACCTAAGAGGGTACATCTCAAACTAAGCCTTCTGAACATACACAAAAAAATTACAAAGATATACAAGGAACAAGAGATGTTACACATATTTATTATCTTGATTACTGTGATGTTGTGAGAGTTTAAATGTGTGCATCTGAAAAAATATACATATTAAGTACTTAGAGTTCATTGAATGTCATTTCTACTTTAGTAACACTAACAGACAAGTAAAAATGGTGACTCACTGATTTCTAAGATTTATCAGATAAAGCAGTGGTTCTCAACCTGTGGATCTTAACCACTTTGTTAACCTCTATCTCCAAAAATATTTATATTACAATTCATACCAGTATTAAAATTAAGTTATGAAGCAGCAATGAAAATAATTTTCTGGTTGAGGTCACCACACTGTGAGGAACTATGTTAAAGGGTAGTAGAATTAGGAAGGTTAAAAAAAAAAAACACTGAAATAAAGGGAGGATAAGACACCTGATAAAAGAGAGGGTGTTGGGAATTCTCCAACAATGTCAAAGGCATGCAAACATGAAAGTGTTCTTAGAGAAGCAGGAAGCAGTAGAATTTATGAGAACATAACATATTTCAGGGCAATTAGTCAGTTGGGATGGACTTGACACCCATGACTAGTGTTCAGTCTACAATGGTATAGTAAAAATATAATGGGGCTTATGTGATAAGAACCTTTGTTTTCTAGCACATCCTGGCCAAAGGCAAGGAACAGAACAAACTAGTTAGATGGCCAGTGAAAACAGTGGGAACTCTGGAATCATGTGTTTTAATATGTGCCTTAATATGCTTTACAATGGAATAACAGAATACCACATTGCACAATGGTTAGTATATAGTGACCAGAAGTTGATTTGGTCAAACTTTGTACATATTGGGAAGTTCAAAGAACACAAACTTCCTCCGGCCTAGTCTTAACTGTTGACTATGCTCTCTGGCTCTTCTCATATAGAAGACACAGAAGAAAGTCTTCAGATTATGCGTCTACTCTCCATCCTTATCTCCTTTTACATTGATAGCATTGATAGTGTTTATTTTTCTTTATTTTGTATTAGAGGGATAAACACACCCTGTGATAGTATTAATTAATGAGTGATAGTATTAATTAATGAGTGAAGACAATAGTTGCTGTTGACTGTGTTTCAGAGAAATGCCATAATGGTGAGAAAACCTGAATATTTAGTATCAAATAAGAGGTGGACACCCGGAAGACAGTAGATGGGAGGGGCTTCAGACAGGTGGAAATCTGGCAGGATGTGTTGGAATCTTTCTTCTAGCCAGGCTACTTCCTTGCTCTATTTTGGTTGTAACATTTATAATACATATATTATGGCATAACATATTATAAAATATGCATTATTCAATGTAATTCAGTGTTTTAATATATCAATTGAATTATTCAATGCTTACCATGTTCTACTGTAGAATATTTTCATCTCCATCCTAAATAAAACTCTGTAAGTAAGAGCACTCACATCATTACCGCCTTTCCATCCGAGTGTACCTTGAAGACATCAAGTTGCTTTCTCTCTGTATGATTGGCATGTTCTTGATATTTCATAAAATGGCCCCTGGAAACCTATTCCCTTACATTCTTGGTTACTTTCACATACAATGTTTCAGGCTTTCAAACACATGATCTATTGAGGGACTTTAGGCCTTTTCATTGCAGAATAGTGTTCCATTTTATGAAAAAAAAGTATATCTGGCCTGCCCATTCACCAGTGGATGAACATTTGAGGGGTTTTCAACTTTATTATGTCATAATTACTTACATTAATGTACCAATTTTTGCGTGAATATGTTTTCAGTTTTTGTGGTTATATTACTAGAGTGAAATTCACGGGCTACATAAGTTCATAGTTTGTATTTTGAAGTATTTTACATTGTTTTCAAGTCTGTAATATTTTAAAGCATCACCCAAAATATATGAGGATTCCAATTTCTTTTTCAACATTTATTTATTTCTTCAAGTCACATCTCAATCACATTTCCTGCCCTCCTCCCCTCCTGGTCCCATCCTCGTATCTTCTTCCCCCCCACCATCCTATCTGCTTTTTTTTTTTAATTTAAGGTGTATCTTTCCCCTCCAGCAGCACCCCATTTTTGTCCAGTAGAAGGCTCTTTTCCTTATAACAATAAATACAATACAAAACAATAAGAACATTTAGGTAACAACTATGAAAATTATAAGGTATAACATATATTCCTATTTTTGATTGGATTATGGGAATATATGTTATACATTATAATCCAATCAAAAATGCAGAACAGAGCTAAACAGAGAATTCACAAAGGAGGAATACCTAATAGCTGAGAGACACTTGAAGAAATGCTCAGCATCCTTAATTATCAGAGAAATGTAACTCAAGACGACTCTGAGATTCCATCTCACACCTGTCACAATGGCTAAGATCAAAAGCTCATATATGACAGCACATGCTGGCGAGGTTGTGGAGAAAGAGGAACTCTGCTCCATTGCTGGTGGGACTATGGAGGTCAGTCTGGCAATATCTTAGAAAACTGGGAATAGCTCTGCCTCAGGACACAGCCATACCACTTCTGGGTATACACTCAAATGATTCCTCACCAAATCACAAGGAAGTTTCCTCATGTATGTTCATAGTGGCCTTATTTGTAATAGTTAGGAACTGGAAACAACACAGATGTCCCCCAACTGAAGAATGGATTAAAAAACTGTGGTACATCTACACAATGGAATACTACTCAGCTATAAGAAACAACGAAATCATGCAATTTGCAGCCAAATGGATGGATCTAGAGAAGCTCATCCTGGGTGAGCTAACCCAGACCCAGAAGAATGCACATGGCATCTATTCACTTATGGTCAGATTTTAGCTGTATAGTGCAGGATAACTGTACTACAACTAATGCACCAAAGGGAACATGAATATAGACTTTTTTTTTTCCTGTCAATGAGACACTTTGCCCTAGTGCTGCTGCCTTGTAGACCTCTAGTGTATGAGGAGGCTCTTGGTTCTCATATGACTGCTGAACTGGGGCAGGGGGTTGTTATGTAGGGACATTCCACTCCAGAAGAGTGTGATGGAAGGGATAGGGGGTAGAGGGTGGGAGGGCAGGACTGGGAGGGGTGGAAAGAGGACACTGAGATGGAAATGTAACCAGAAGTAATAATAAATATTTTTAAAAAGAAAAATAACATATATTCCCAATGTCCAGTCCATATGTATTTGGCAACTGATAATAGTACTTTATTATCTGTCTCAATGAGTTTAAATTCTATACTAACTCAGTTTCCATTGTAACTTTCATTATCAACTTAAAACATATTTTTAGACCTAGAACATCCTTTTAATTCCTAAACAACTTAAAACTTAACTGTGACACTCTTTAGCCTTCAACAACATCAGAAACCTGAGAAGGATAAATATATCTGAATAAACAGGAAGTGCAGAGCAAGCAGCTTCTAAAATTAAGAAATGGTAGACAAGTGGCTGCCTGAACAGTCCCCAATTTCTCTCAATATATTGTAGCATCTATCTTCAGTCTTGAGTTTTCTTAATAACAAATGATAAAGCACAGTGTTTCCAATGACTATTGGCTACATGTAAATCTCCAATAGAAGAATGACTATTTCCATATTCTGGCCACTAAAAATGGCATCACTTGACCTTTCAATTGTTAAACGGCACTAGTTTTAAAATACACTATCTAAATTTTTTTCTGATAGCTTAATAATTTTTTTGTGCTGCATGCCATATTTACAAAGTTTATATAATATTAATTTTGTATGACTGCCTGCAAGTTTAGCTCCTTATCTAGGAAAGATTAGAAATTCTAAATTTGTAAAATTTTGGTCATATTTTCCATCAATATTGAAATAGCTTTGTCTGCTATGTTTACTTTCAGTGGCCAATTTTCAAATAGTTTGATTGAATGGTATGAGAAAGAGTTATATGTTAGTAAGAAGTATCTATTTAATTACTCCATTATATATAAGCAAAAGTATTTCTATATTGACATATCATAAAGTCTTTTTACCCAAAGCTTATAGATATAAGCTTGCTTCTGAAATGTCAAAGACATTCCATTGATTGGCACATCTATACTTACAACAGTACTACACTGTACAGACTATTACAATATTATAATGATATTCAAAATGAGAAAGGTTGATGTCTTTATTTTCCCATTTAAGTTAGCTCTGATTTTCTCGGGTCACATAATTTTCATGGGAGTATAATGATTCATGTGCAAGAAAAAAAACACAGCAACAACTCACCCTGCCCCCCAAAATTAGGATGTTGATAGTGTTATCAGTGAGTTCACAGATTGATCTGGAAAGTATGACCATTATCAGACAGACTTTCATTGACACATGAGTATCAGTGCCTTTCTTTTTCTGTGTTTCTTTAATTCTTTTCTTTAGAACTTTGCAATTCTAAGTGCAATGTTGCTTATTTCTCCCACTTAATGTACATATATGCAAATTTTTATTTTTATTATATTAATAATGAATTCAATAATTATGGAGTTTGGCTTTTGATCTTCTGCTAACATTTCTGACCTTTAAATGTTTCTTCAAATATCTTTACATATTATGTAAATTTTTCTATATGGAATGTTACATTACTAAGAACTATAAATGGTCTCATTTCTTCCTTTATAATTAGAGGAGCTTTATTTTTAGTGTCTTCTTTACTTTCTCTAACTAGAATCTACACAAACAAATAATAAGTATGTTAAGATTGCTTCATTTATTAACTTATGGTAAAAGTTTTCCACAGATACTATTTGAGAGGTCATCAAAGATGCTGATATTTTAATATAAAACAATATTTAAAGTTAGGTATGAGGAATATCTAGAAAACTCTACCAAATTTGTTATATCTGTTCTTTGGGTATTTTATGAAACATGAATAGACATAGTTACACTAGATATGTATTTGTATGTCTATTGTTAAACTCCACAAGAATGCAAAGCTTTAATTCAATATCACACATCAAAAGCAGAATGATAAACAATCTTTTTTTTTTTTCATTTCCTACATATAACATCCAGGGGAAAATGGCAGAAAGAAATCACTCCACAGTGACAGAGTTCACCCTCACTGGGTTAACAGACCAACTAGAGCTGCAGCTGCCCCTTTTCCTCCTCTTCCTGGGAATCTACCTGTTTACAGTGCTGGGGAACCTGGGCATGATCATCCTGATCCTGCTCACTGCCCACCTGCACACCCCCATGTACTTCTTCCTCAGCAGTCTATCCTTCATTGACCTCTGCTACTCCACTGTTATTACCCCCAAGATGCTGGTGAACTTTGTGGCAAAGAAGAATGTCATCTCCTATCAAGAATGTATGACTCAGCTCTATTTCTTCCTCACTTTTGTTATATCTGAATGTCACATGTTGGCTGCAATGGCATATGACCGCTATGTTGCCATTTGTAATCCTTTGCTCTACAATGTCACTATGTCTTACAAAGTCTGTTCCTGGATGGTAGGTGGGGTGTATGGCATGGGCTTCATTGGTGCAGCGGTTCATACTCTCTGCATGTTAAGAGTGGTTTTCTGTAAAGCTAATGTAATAAACCACTACTTCTGTGATCTTTTTCCATTGATAGAGCTTGCCTGCTCCAGCACTTATATCAATGAGGTAGTACTCCTATCCCTCAGTGCTTTCAATATCTTTATTCCAACCCTGACCATCCTGGGTTCTTACATCTTCATCATTGCTAGCATCCTTCGTATCAAGTCCACTGAGGGCAGATTCAAAGCCTTCAGTACCTGTAGCTCCCACTTCTCTGCTGTTGCTGTCTTCTTCGGTTCCCTGGCATTCATGTACCTACAACCCTTCTCAGTCAGCTCCAAAGACAAAGGCAAAGTGTCCTCTGTGTTTTATACTACTGTTGTGCCCATGCTGAATCCCATGATCTATAGCCTGAGGAATAGAGATGTCAAACTTGCTCTACATAAGTTATTTCAAAAAAAAGAAGTTCTGTGTATAAAGAAATATTTACCAGACTAAAACATATAGATTATAACCAATACATTTTATTTTCTAACCCTCATCCAATTAAGTTCCAAACAAGAGACTTTAGTTTTGTGTCAAATAATATCATCCACATCACAAAGTCTCAGTATTTTTTGTTGACATCCTCCATTCAAGTCTTCTCCTGAAGATTTTAGCAGCAGCTGCGTGGCTTTTCTTGTCTATACTTGGCATAAACTCTCCTAGAAAAAATGCTATATTGCTTTAGAAACTTCTAGACTTCATGATTCTTGAGGGTTTCAAAGCCTTTAAACAAGTTGCATTAAGGAGACAAGCGTACAGATTTCCAAATAACACATGGTACACCTGCTCACTGTATTAATCTGTGTCCAGAAACACATCACTGGAGCCTTTATTCCTCTTCCATGTGTTAACTTTATTTATGTATTTATGTATTTTGAACCTGATTACCTTCCGTCTGTCATTTCATCCCAATATCACGTTGTAAGCACAGAACGATAGCTTTGTCTTCAGCTGCCTTTAAATATATGACAAGAGACCTCTTTAGCAAGTCTCTTCTACTTCATCCTGTAACACCAAAACTAGAAACAAAGGAACTATTTTTTTTTTTTTACAAAAACCAGAATAGGCCCTTCATTTTGTAAAACCCTTGACTTTTCTTCATCTTATGTTTTCTCTTACCTCACAAAACTCTATATATGTACTTCCATTGGAATTGCTTGGTTATGTTACATGACTTTTGGGTAACTTGCCACACACCAGTACAAAATGATACATATAATCAACAGTTTTTATACTTTATGAAAACATAAATGGGACAGGAATTTCCAAGTAGAAAAGTATAAGTGCCTAATTTCCATTTCTCCTAGCATTATTCTACCTTAGTATGTCTCTAGAAATTATATGGATGTAACTCGGAGTATCGAAAATGGTCACTCATATTCTACTGAGATACCTCAGAAGATAGGAAATTATCTTTTTCCAGTATCAAACCACAGTTTTTCTAGGCATGTGTGGTGGTTTGAATAGGAATTGCCCCTATAAACTCATGTGTGTGAACGGTTGACCCATAAAGAGTGGCACTATTAGGAGGGGTGACCTTGTTGAGGAAGTGTGTAACTGCAGGGGTGGGCTATGCCCAGTGTGGTACATAATCTCTTGTTACTTGTGGATCAAGATGGAGAACGCTCAGCTCCTTCTCTAGCACCATATCTGTCTGCATGTGCCTGAGTTTCCAGCCGTGATGATAATGGACTTAAACCCCTGAAACTGTAACTAGCCCCAATTAAATGCTATCCTTTATAAGGTTTGCCATGGTCAGGGTGTGTCTTCACAGCAATTAAATCCTAAAATAGTATGCTTAATGATAGTCTTATTTCGATGCTAACACAAAATTGAAACTTAGTATCTGTGTCTGTCTCCTCTCTTGTAACATAGTTAGACTGCATACTTGATTTGCAGTATCAGTCCTGTAGATATTACGTACAATTAGCTTTCATGTGAATATTTAATTTTCATGGATTTCTGTTTATAAACTTCTGTCATAGAATACACCATCAAAGTATCATAATTCATCAGTTGTTATTTATCTTGTTTTACTCATTTTAGATACCTTTCTTGTTTTGATAAATGATTTAAGCCTGTGTGTTTTCTTTGATGCTTTTTGTAGATCAGCCTATTTTTAACGTGAAGATCTATTGCTCTATTTCTTCCAAACTTTGAATATTTTGCAGACTTATTTTTATTAATACTAACAGACTCTTACAAATCCTTCCTTGACCACTCTGACTAGCACCATAGCAGCTGTGCTCCTGTGGACCTGCCAATCATGACATTTATCCTATCTATGGTCTACCCTGTCATCTCTTTCTAGATTGTACTATCATGAAGCACAAAGATTCTACATCATGTATCTCTCTATCCTGAACAGCCATAAGGCATTTCTGCCTGCCACTAAGAAACATTTTAGTACCAATTGATACCCACATCTAAATAACTTCTTGAAGCATTTATCACTATGCCAGTAGTGCCAAAAATATTTTGTCAAGACAAGGTAAAATGGAATGTCTGACAATATTTATAATTCTAGAACTAATTTTGGATACCTCCTGCATTCCTAGAACTAGAGCATATTTTTCTGTGCTTTAAGCACAAAGAAACTATGTAATGTACATAAAATGTAGGAATATAGCAAAGATCTTAAAAACTAATACAGAATTATTATAATATTTCATTACATTAACCTAATAAAATAATAATGAAATAAATATCTACCTAAGCCTCAGCAATTCCATCATTGTTATGAGTCATTACTAAGTCATTTTGGAGGAGTACAATTTTTATTTCTTCTTTGAAAGATTTCTTATTTGAAACATCTGGATAAACATAGAGGTCACTGTGCAATGGAAATGTCTATCAATGAAAAGAGAATTAGATTTTTCTCTGAATATTTCATGGAGAACAGAATAATGTTTACCATGTGATGAGAGGTATAGATACAGTAGGAAGCTTTTCAGTGGGTAGAATTATGTGATAGTGTTGAATGAATAACTTATAAAGGTGTTGTATGGTATAATTTTTATAGTGGGGCCCCACTTCCATGGACAACTTCACACAGGTCATTGAACATAATGAGGTTTGAGCCTTCATCCCTATATTCTAGTCTTTTTGTAATGATATAATACTTTTCCTGCAGTTGAAAGAGAAACCTGAACACCAACCTAGTCACAAAACCCTCAAAATAAAATCTTTCCTGCTTACAAGATATGCTGGGGCAGTGGTGGCAAAGAACTGGTGAGAGTGGCCACTGGATGTTTGGTATAACTTGAAGCCCACACCACAAGAGAGAACCTGTGCCCTACACTGCCTGGATGGCTGGGAAACAGAAAATGGAGAGCTTAGAGACCTAGGGTAGAAATAAACATGACTGATGGCACAAATAAATAAACAAATAATAAATATCAATGAGATGATTCCTAATGATATTCTGTTATACTCATAGATTGATCCCGGTCCAGTTATCATCAGAGAGGCTTCTTCAGGCAGAAGATGGGAGCAGATGCAGATTCCAGCCAGACATCATTCAGAGAGTGACTCTAAATTGGAGGTATCTATCAGGTCCTTCCCATCAGAGATCTGGGGACCCCGTGGAAGAGAGAGAAAAAAATTTTAGGAGTCACAGGGGATGGGGAACACCAGGAGAACATGACCCACCAAATAAACTAAGCCAGGCTCAAATGGGTTCACAGAGACTGAAATGGCAAACATGGGGCCAGCACAGATCTGCAACAGAGCCTCTGCATATATCTGTAAGCTTGCTGTTTTTTTTGTGGGACTCCTAACAGTGGAAGCAGATATTTCTCTTGCCTGCTCTGAAATTCATTCCACCTTATTGGGTTGCCCTTTCCTGTCTCCATATGAGGGGTTTTGCCTTGTGTTATTGCATCATGCTTTGTCCTGTTTGGCTGTCATCTCTTGAGGCCCGCTCTTTCCTGAAAAGAAAATGAAGGGAGGTGGATCTGGGGGAGGAGATAGGTATGGGAGTTCTAGGAGGAGAAGAGGAGGGGAAACTGTGTTGGGATGTATTATATGAGAGAAGATTCTATTTTCAATTTTTTTTTTAAAAAAAGTGAATTTAAGGGGCTAGAGAGATGGCTCAGTGGATAAAAGCACTGGCTGTTCTTCCAAAGAACCCAGGTTCAAATCCCAGTGCCTACGTGGCAGTTCACAGCTGTCTGTAATTGCCAGGCATGATGGCGCATGTCTTTAATCCCAACACTCTGGGGGAGGAGATAGGTATGGGAGTTCTAGGAGGAGAAGAGGAGGGGAAACTGTGTTGGGATGTATTATATGAGAGAAGATTCTATTTTCAATTTTTTTTTTAAAAAAGTGAATTTAAGGGGCTACAGAGATGGCTCAGTGGATAAAAGCACTGGCTGTTCTTCCAAAGAACCCAGGTTCAAATCCCAGTGCCTACGTGGCAGTTCACAGCTGTCTGTAATTGCCAGGCATGATGGCGCATGTCTTTAATCCCAACACTCAGGAGGAAGACATAATGTAGGAATGATAAAGAAAAAGGGATAGGTTATTGAATATGCTCTTATATCTTTGTATACTAATACAAAATTAAGATTATATTTGACTACATTGGTTAGATCTTTGTATATCAATACAAAATTAAGGTTAACTCTTTTTCAGGTATTGTACCTATCTAATGCTTCAAAATGTAATGTGATGTTTTGGCCTTTTTTATGTTTATTTATTACTTCAAGTTACATCTCCATTACTGTGTCCTCTTTCCACCCCTCCCATGCCCACCCTCCCACATTCTACCCCCTATTCCTTTCATCCCACTCCTCTGGAGTAGAGTGTCCCTACATATCAGTCCCTTGCCCCAGTTCAGCAGTCACATGAGGACAAAGAGCCTCCTCATACACTGGGGGCCTACAAGGCAGCACCACTAGAGCAAAGTGTCTCATTGATAGGAAACAAAGTCTATATTCCTACTCCCTTTGATGATTTGGTTGTAGTATAGTAATCCTGTATTATATGGCTAAAATCTGATTATAAGTGAATAGATGTCATATGCATTCTTCTGAGTCTGGGTTAGCTCACTCAGGATGAGCTTTTCTGGGGGTAACTATAACCAAGTAAGTGAAAAACCTTTATGACAAGAACTTCAAGTCCCTGAAGAAAGAAATTGAAGAGGCCATCAGAAGATGGAAAGATCTCCCATGCTCATGGATAGGTAGGATCAACATAATAAAAATGGCCATCCTGCCAAAAGCAATATACAGATTCAATGCAATTCCTACCAAAATACCATCACAATTCTTTATACACCTGGAAAAAGCAATTCTCAACTTCATATGGAATAACAAAAAACCCCAGAATAGCTACATCAATCCTGTACAATTAAAAAAAAAAATGGAGGTATCACCATCCCAGATTTCAAGCTGCACTACAGAGCAATAGTAGTAAAAACAGCATAGTACTGGTATAGAAACAAACCAGTGGATCAATGGAATGGAATTGAAGACTCAAAATGAACCCACACACCTATGGTAAACTAATTTTTGACAAAGAAGCCAAAACTGTACAATGGAAAAAGAACACTATCTTCGACAAATGGTGCTGGTCTAACTGGATGTTGATATGTAAAAGAATGAAGTTAGACCCATACTTATCATCTTGCACAAAACTTAAGTCCAAGTGGATCAAAGATATTTTGGCCTTTTGATAGCAACTGTCATAAACTGTTTATGATAATTAAGAAATGCAAACCAACAGTCATTCAAACATTTCACTTGTTTAAGTACTAGCATAGCGTATCATAGATATTTTCTAAGTTAAACAGAAATCAAGTTGCTAAGAGAAAAGCAACATTTGCTCATCCAAATATATGGAGATCGATAGGTGGTCTTCAAAATCCTCGAGAGATCTGTAGAATATGGCTTTCTTAACTGAAGGGTTTTTTTTTTGTTTTTTGTTTTTTTTTTTATTGAGACATATCAGGTCTTGACAACAACTCCCATTTTTTTATTGAGACATATCAGGTCTTGACAACAACTCCCATTCTACTCCAGGTAGATGATGATTATCAAACAATCTCCATTTGGAGGTGGCTGCATTAGTGCCAAGCTTGTCCCTGGGCAAGAGAAAGCCCTTGTTTCAACTATAGACAGAATTCTGTCCAAAAAGGACAAAATATGGAAGCAGGTAAGTTGATAGCCTAGCTATGGCAAGACAGAGCAGGTAAGTCCTTCATAATTCCTGCTTCACAATTAATGTCTGATAGAGATACTGGGCCAAGAGGCTTAAGATAGATGCTCCAATGTATGGAGAGAAATTGGAGACTGTCCAGGCAGCCAGTTTTCTGTCATTCTTAGTTTTGGAAGCTGCATGTTCTTCACTTCTTGTTTATTCAGATATATTTATCCTTCTCAGGTCTCTGTTGTCATTGAAGACTAGATAGTTATAGTCTCACAGTTAAGTTTTAAGTTATTTAGGAATTAAAATGTTGTCCTAGGACTAGGAAGATGTTTTTAAGTTGGTAATGCAAGTTAGGATGGAAACTGAGTTAGGTATAGGACTTAAAACTCATTGAGATAGATAGATAATAGAATATTAGTATCAGTTGCCAATTAAAACTGGCCTGGACATTGGGAATATAGGTTATACCTTATACTTTTCATAATTGTAGCCTAGTTGTTCTTATTATTTTGTATTTTATTTATTGTTACAAAAAAGAACTTTTATTGGACTAAAAAGGGGAGCTGGTGGGGGGGGAAAGATACACTTTAAATTAAATAAAAACAGATAGGAAGGTGAGGGGGAAGAGGGTAGGAGGGTGGGCCCAGGAGGGGGAGGAGCAGGGGACTATTATTGTGATGTAATTTGAAGAAATGTTTAAAAAAAAACTGAAGAAAAAAAAGTGAATTAAAGATCATATAAAAAATGATCATTCATAAGGACTTAGTTGGCTTCGTTCCAAAGAAGCAAAGATGGTTGAACTTTGCAAATTAATAAAGTTATTTATCACAGATAGAAGTCAGAAGATTGAGCAGAGGGGGCCTGATCAGGGGGGAGGAACACATAGCTTAGACCCATCTACACCACTTATTCACCTAGCCGATCCATGTGGGGCACAGCCAGCAGAGTTTACCTAGGGCACATCTAACAGAGGTAAGCTTCATGTGCTCTTCCTGACTGTCATCTTCAGATTTCCCACGTTGGCCTCTGCGAGCCCTCAGTTTAGAACCAACTCAGTCAATTCTCCTCCTGCCTGGACCTCTTGGGACACAGGTAGCAGAGGAGAGCTGCACTCTGTCCACTGAGCTTCACCATTAGGACTGCTGCTCTGCCTATCTTCACGAGGAAGCCTAAGGGACCCCAGGAACATTCAGGCCCACTTGGGGCACAGCTACCAGAGATAAGCTTCAATCGGGCTGTTTCCTGAGCTCCATTGTCAGGCCCAAGTCTTTACATGACTATCTGAGAATTCCTGCATCAGGAATATTCAGCTCACAACAGGGACAGCCAGATGGCTAAAGGCCAGCTTAAGAACATAATCAGCAAGAGCCAGGACAATTGGCACCACCAGAGTTGAGCTATTCCATTACAACAAGCACTGGATATCCTAACACAACCCAAGTACAAGGAGATGACCTTAAATCTAACCTTATAAAGATGATAGAGGCCTTTAAGAAAGAAATAAATAAATCCATTAAAAATGCAGGAAAATAGAACCAAACAGGTGAATGAAATAAATAAAATTGTTCAAGATCTGAAAGTGGAAATAGAAGCAATAAAGAAAACACAACCTGAGGGAATCCTGGAGATAGAAAAGCTAGGGAAGATAACAGGAACTAAAGATATCATCACCAACAGAATACAAGAGATGGAAGAGAGAACCTCCAGTGTAGAAGATACAATTGAAGAATTCAATACATTTACATCAGTCAAATAAAATGTTAATTCTGAAAAGTTCCTGACACAAAACATCCAAGAAATCTGGGGCACTATGAAAAGACCAAACCCAAGAATAATAGGAAGGGGAGAAGGAAAAGGAAACTTGCTCTAAGGCCCAGAAAATATTTCCAACAAAATCATAGATGCAAACTTCCCCAACCTAAAGAAAGGCTCTTGTTCATCTATGCCTATAAATATAAGAAGTTTATAGAACACCAAATAGATTGGACCAGAAAAGAAAATGATCCTGGCACATAATAATTAAAACACTAAATGTACATAACAAAGAAAATATATTAAAAGCAGCAATGGAAAAAGGTCAAGTAACATATAAAAGCAGAGCTATCTGAATTACACCAGACTTCTCAACAGAGAATATAACAGCTAGAAGAGCCTGTGCAAGTGTATTTCAGACTCTAAGAGACCATAGGTGTCAACCCAGACTATTATACCCAGTAAATATTTTAATCAACATAGATGGAAAAAACAAGATATTCCATGACAAAACCAAATTTAAAAACTATCTATTCATGAATCTACCCCTACAAAAGACACTAGCAAGAAAATTCTAATGCAACAAGACTAATTAATCCCAGGAAAACACAGGAAATAAATAACCCAACAAGCAAAACCAAAAGAAGGGAAACACACACACACACACACACACACACACACACACACACACACACACACA
>CAJQZJ010003694.1:5411939-5440902 GCA_907164525.1 Lophiomys imhausi | reverse complement strand
ACACACACACACACACACACACACACACACACACACACACACACACAAACATACAACCACCACCACCACCAACATCAAAATAACAGGAACTAGCAATCTTTGATCATTAAAATCTCTCAACATCAAGTGGCTGAACTCCCCAATATGAAGATACAGGTTAACAAAATGGAAGAGAAATCAGGATCCATCATTCTGCTACACAATAGAAACTCACTTCACCAATCAAAATAAATATTACCTCAAAGTGAAGGGCTAGAAAAAGATTTTCCAAACAAGTGATCCAAGAAGAATGCTGGAGTGGACATTCTAGAATCTAATAAAATAGACTTTCAACTAAAATTAATTAAAAGAGATGGGGAAGGCTACTTCATACTCACTAAAGGAAAAATATACCAAGATGATGCCTCAATTCTGAATATCTATGTCCCAAATGCATGGGTACCCACATTCATAAAAGATACAATTCTAAAGCTATAATCCAACATCAAACTCCATACATTAATAGTAGGAGACTTCAGTGCCACACTCTCACCAATGAGCAGATCATAGACACAGAAACTAAACAGAGAAATAATGAAATTAACAGACATTATGAATCAAATGTATCTAACTGATATCTTCAGAAAATTTCACCCAAGCACAGAAGAAGATACCTTCTTCTCAGCACCTCATTAAACCTTTAAAGATGCAAGGAAGTAATAAACATTTAAAAAAGACGTTCTAGAATTCAATGAAAATGAAGCCACAACGTACCCAAATTTATGGGACAGAATGAAAGCAGTGCTAAAAAGAAAGTTCATAGCAATAAGTGCCTTCATAAATAAATTGGAGAGTTCTCACACTAGCAATTTAAAAATGCATCTAAAAGTTCTAGAATAAAAAGAAGCAAACTGTTTACTGTAAACAAATGGTTATGGTGTGGGTCACCTCTAAGCACACACCTTTAATCCAATAATTTTCTGCTTATTATAAACAAGTACTTATGGTGTGGCTTAGCTTTAAACATACACCTTTAATTGAAATCTTTCTGTACACAGAATTAAATAAAGTTAACCCTACATCAAGAGGCAGAGCAAGAAAACAGTTGACAGGGATTAAACAGAAAGGAGTTGCATTGAGCTTAGGGTTACTTAAGAGAACATGGAGAAGGAGTTGCCACTACTTCTTCTTTCCTTAGAGGTTTTCTCCTTCAAGGCTTCTGCCTTTATGTTCTTCTGGACTTTTCAGTTTAGGGCTTTGACTAGGACTATGTTGATGGAATAAGAATGTCAGCTGAGTGATTTCTCTGTTTTTCTCAGTTAGGAAGTTCAACCTAGAAAAGAAAGACAGAAGCAAAACACACCTAAGAGGAGTAGATGACAGGAAATTATCAAATTCAGAAACTTAGAAACTTAGAGAAGATTGCAAAGAATAATGGAATACAAGAGTTGATTCTTTGAGAAAATCAACAAGATAGACAAACCCTTAGCCAAAATAACTAAAAGACACACACACACACAGAGAGAGAGAGAGAGAGAGAGAGAGAGAGAGAGAGAGAGAGAATCCAAATAAACAAAATCAGAGATGAAAAGAGGGACACAACAACAGACACTGAGGAAATCCAAAGAATCATTAAGATTATTAAATTTAAAATCTTTTTTAACTCAAAATTAAATTATGAGACTCTAGCTATCTGTCTTCAGCCACCTCAGAGACCTGAGAGGGATAAATATATCTGATTTTATAGGAAGTGCAGGGCCTGCAGCTTCCAAAACTAAGAAATGGCATACCAGAGGCTGCCTGGACAGTTCCCATTTTCTCTCCATACATTACAGCATCGATCTTCAGTCATTTGGCCCCGTTTCTCTGACAGACATTGATTGTAGAGCAGGGATTATGAAGGACTTACTTACCCTGTCTTGGCAGAGCTAGGCTGTCGACTTACCTGCTTCCAGGTTTTGTCCTTTTTGGACAGCATTCTGTCTACAGTTGGAGCAAGGGGCTTTTCCTACCAAGAGACAGGTTTGCGACTAATTCAATCATCTCCCACTGGAGATTTTTCGATGCGCATCTTCTACTTGGAGGAGAATAGGGGGTGCTGTCAGGAGTTGATATGTCTTGATATAAAAAAAATCTAAAGTTACGAAAACATCTTTGAATGCCATATTCTGCAGATCTCTTAATTTTGAGTTGTTTAGGAGTCAAGAGAGTGTTATAGATCTAAGAAGATACTTTTAAAATTGTGTTGCAAGTTAGTATGAATGTTGAGTCAGATATAGACCTTTAAACTCATGGAGATCTTTAGATAGTAGAATGTTAAAGTCAAGTACCAAATACATATGGACTGGTCATTGGGAATGTACGTTAAGCCATATAACCCTCATAACTGTGGCCTAATTACCTCTGTTGTACTGTATTGTTTTTGTTATTATAAGAGAAAGAGCCATTTGTTGGACTGAAAGGGGAAACTGTAGGGGGAAATAAGATATACCTTAAACTTAAAAGAAGAAAAAAAGGGAAGAGATTGGGGGTTGAGGGTGGGAGGGTGAGACTGGAGGGGGAATAGGGAGGGAACTGAGATTGAGATGTAACTTGAAGAAATAAAAAAATAAAGGAAAAAATATATATATAAAAGAAGTTACAGCGACTGAAACGCTAACCAAACTAAGAAGAAAAAAGCTTAGAGTTGACCTACACTACCCCTATACAAATATAGAGGATAGGCAGCTTGGTCTTCATATAGATCCCTTAACAAGTAGGGTTGGGGTGGTCTCAGCCATGGACTTTGTTACCTGTTAGTGGGACACTTTACCCTAGTGGAGTTGCCAAAGTCAGGCCCCAGAACATGTGAGTGATGAACTGAGTGGGACTGGATGTGGGGGCTTCCCAGACTGGAGGACTATGATTGGTGGCAGATGGGGTAGAGTGTGGGAGGGTGGGGCCAGAACAAGAAGAGAGAGGAGACTGTGATTGAGATGTAACATGAATTAATAAATAAACATATAAAAAAAGAAGTTTCATTTAAAAAAATAAAAAAAATAAAATCTTTTTTAAATGTTTATTACTTCAAGTTATATCTCCATCACAGTATCCTCCCTCCACCCCTCCTGATCCCACCCTCTAATCCTCTCCCCCTTCTCCTACCTAACTTACTCCTTCAGTGTGGGGTGCCCCTACATATCAGCCTCCCTGAGTTCAGCAGTCATAAAAGGGTTAAGAATTTCCTCTTGCACTGGGGGCCTATATGGCAACTCCACTAACTAGAGCAGAGTGTCCCAATAATAGGTAACAAATTCTCTGTTCCTGTTCCTTTTGGTCTGCTTGTTGTAAGATAATTATCCTGTACTATATGACTGAAATACAATTATAAGTGAAAACATGCATGTGCATCTTTCTGGGTCTGGGTTAGCTCACTCAGGATGAGCTTTTTCTAGTTCCTTCCATTCTGCAGCAAATTACATGATTTCCTTGTTTCTGATGGTTGAGTAGTATTCCATTGTGTAAATGTACCATAGTTTTTTTTTTTTTTTAATCCATTCTTTGGTTGAGGGATATCTGGGTTGTTTCCAGTTTCTATCTATTACAAATAAAGTTGATATAAATACATTTGAGGATCTGTACTTGTGGTTTGATGAGGAATCTTCTCTATGTATGCCCAGGAGTGGAATAGCTAGGTCTTGAGGTGGAGCTATTCCAAGTTTTCTAAGATATCACCAGATGGATTTCCATAGTGGTTGTACAAATTATCACTCCCACCAGCAATGGAGGAGTGTTCCCTTTTCTCCAAAACCTCCAAAAGACACCAGCATGTGCTGCCTTTTGAGTTTTTGATTGTAGCCATTCTGACAGGTGTGAGATGGAATCTCAGAGTTGTCTTGAGTTGTATTTGATGATTACGGATGTTGAGCATTTCTCCAAGTGTCTCTTGGCCATTAAAATTTTCTCTTTTGTGAATTCTCAGTTTATCCCTGTTCCCCATTTTTTGATTAGATTATTTGGTTTCTTGGAATTTAATTTCTCGAGTTCTTTATAAATTTTGGATATTAGCCCTCTATCAGATAGTAATAAAAACAGCCTGGGACTGGTATGGAAATATACCAGTTGATCAATGGAATCGGATCGAAGACCCTGAAATAAACCAACACACGTATGCTAACTTAAGTTTTGACAAAGAAGCCAAAACCATACAATGGAAAAAGGAAAGCATCTCCCACAAATGGTGCTGATCTAACTGGATGTCAGCATGTAAACAAATGCAAATAAATTTATATTTATTACCTTGCACAAAACTTAAGTCCAAGTAGATCAAAGACCTTAATGCGGAAAAAGTTAGTGAAAATAATAGACAGTTCAGATTAGCATCTGGCAGCACATAGGGAGGAATTTGGTGTTCCTTTACTTGTTGATATGGACAGAGCCAGCTATGGCTAGATGATAAGCCCTGTTGAAAGTCATTGCTAAGAAATCTCACAAGCCACACAGATGATGTCATTTGCCTTGAGAAGCAACAGGAATGCTGGGAGACCCTTCTCTAAGGATAGAGAGATGCGACAACACAAACTGCCCTGTTGAAGGAGCAGGACTAAGAAACCATGAAAGCTGCCCAGATGTTGGTAACCACAGCAATGGGAATGCTGGGAGACCCACCACCAATCTTCTGAGAATCATAAGATGGGACGATTTATAAGAGAGATCCATGTGGTCTTGTTCTCTTCCTCTGCCCTTACCCACTGAGAAGCCACGCTGAAGAAAAGCATGGCAAGATATGCCATTAACAGAACGCAGTTTGCTATAGCCCAAAGAAAAGACATAGCTTAAACCTGATGAGGGAGAGTCTTTTAAAAGTGTCTGCCTTGAGACCCCAGAGCACTGGGAAAGTGAATGAAACAAGGAGAGTTAGAAGATGTTTGGATAAGCTTTTGGACTTGAGAATTCCAGGCCAAAGAGACCATGGAGGTGAGTCTTAATTGATTTAAAAAGACCAACCTCAGTTGGCGGTTGGAACAGACTGACTTAGTAAACTGACCACAACTTGGTGGAGACAATAAATTGGCCTTACAAACTAGCAAAATAAGGCTCAATGGGCCTTAATCTTAAAAGGTATTACCTGATGGGCTGCCATAAAACCAAGCTATCCTACACAGACCTATGTGAAGAATATTAATATCTTTTAAAGAAAGTTAAAATAGTGTTAGCTGGATGTTTTAGGTAGATATTAGAGTGTATTAGAATGTTCTTACATAGATATTGGGGTGTTTTTAGATAGATTACTGATGATTAAGGTTTAGGTTATAGGGTATTTTATAGGTGATTGATAAGTATTAATAAATATATAAGTGTGATAAATAAAAATATTCTGTTACACCTTAACATAAACCTGGATACACTAAATCTAATTGAAGAGAAAGTGAGGAAAAGCCTCAAACTCATTGGCACAGGTAATAACTTCCTGAGCAGAACACCAACAGCTCAGGCTTTAAGACCAAAATCAGTAAATTGAACCCCATGAAACTGAAAAGCTTCTCTAAGACAAAAGACACTGTCATTAGAACAAAACAGCGCCTACAAATTGGGAAATTATCTTTACCAAGTCTTACTTCAAATGCTTGTATTCCACAAAATTGGAAAATATAAATTAAATCAATAATTTTTTCCATAGATTTCACTGCCAAAATGAAATCAAGATTAGCTAAACAATTAAAACAGTCCTATAACTCATAAGGAAATAGAAACAGTCATCAAAAGTCTCCTAATCAATAAAGGCACAGAGCCAGATGATTTGAGCACAAAATTCTACTAGACTTTCAAAAAACAGCCAATACTAACTCTCCTCAAACCATTCTACAAAATAGACACAGAGGAAACATTGTAAAACTCATTCTATGAAGCCACATTAACCTTGATACTTAAACCACACAAAGACTCAAGAAAGAAAGAAAACTTCAGAACAATTACCCTTATGCACAATGATGCAAAAATACCCAATAAAATACTCATAAACTAAATCCAAGAACACATAAAAAAAAGCATCATCCACTGTTATCAGCTAGGCTTTATCCCAGGGATGCAAGGATGGTTCAACATACAAAAAATCATCAGTGTAATCCACCTGAAAGAAAAACACATGATCATTTCAGTGGATGCTGAAAAAGCCTTTGACAAAATCCAACACCTTTCATGATAAAAGTGTTAGAGAGATCTGGCATACAAGAACCATACCTAAACTTATAAAGGTAATTTAAGGCAAGCCAATAGCCAATATCAAATTAAATGGAGAGAAACTAAAAACAATTCCACTAAATTCAGTGACAAAACAAGGCTGTCCATTCTCTCCATATCTGTTAAACATAGTACTTTAATTTGTAGCTAGAGCAGTAAGAGAACCAAAAGAGATCAAGGGGATATAAATTGAAAAGGAAGAAGTGAAGAAAGGAAGAAGAGGTGAAAGATTTTTAAGAACCAGAAAGGTTGGAAGAACACCAATGAAACAAGTTCTTTTACACATAGTAGGACCAATGCAAATATGAACTCATAGAGAATGGTAGTATAATTAGGGCCTTCATGGGTTTGAAGTAGATGTGGTCCCAGCACTGAGAGTAGACACAAATCCCATTCTTAATCCAGAAGCTATCTCCAATTTTTCCAACCAAGTCTCACTTTGTATACAAACCTTCTTAGGGGCAAGTCCAATACCCAGAAGTAGATGGTCAAGACAGAACAAACTCAACTATTTCTTTATTTTGTGTGTGTGTGTGTGTGTGTGTGTGTGTGTGTGTGTGTGTGTGTGTGTGTATGTTTGTTTGTTTTGGTTTTGGTCTCATAATTTTTGTCTGGCCATTCCTTACATCCAGTGGTGTTTTTGCAAGATTTTCTCTGTTTTCTTGTTCCTTATCCAACAGGTATTTTACATATATATTATGGTTTCTGGGTTTGTATTTTAGGATCTCTCTCTCTCTCTCTCTCTCTCTCTTTCTCTCTCTCTCTCTCTCTCTCTCTCTCTCTCTCTGTGTGTGTGTGTGTGTGTGTGTGTGTTCAGTTATAAAGTAGAATAAAATGTCCTTTGCAAGAAAATGGTTGAAACTAAGAGTCAATATATTAAGTGAAAAAAAGCCACGTTCATAACAACAAGACAGAGATCTTTGTGTGCACATGTAGAATATTGGGAGAGGGTACATAAAAGGGAACTATTAGATATGTAGTAAGGGAAAATAGAGAGGGAGATAAGAAAGTGTGATCAAAGAGGTGAGTATGATGAAAGTACATTATATGTATATATGAAAACTTCATACAAAGCCTACTACTTTGTACAGGTAATATTTGTTATTAAAAATAGCTGAATAATTTATGTGTCTATAGAATAAGTAGTTTATTATTGAATATTCAATGCTACTCAAGATATTAAGATTAGTATAAATGATTATTAAATACCACACTCACTAAAAGTAATACATTAAAATTATAATCAGTAAATATTAATGTCAACAAGTCTAGGAGTAGATTTATGAATGACTTTAGAGACTCCATATTTGTGTACCCAGGGAATCTCTAATCCCTGGTGAGAAGTTCATATCCATTATCATGAATTGTGGCATAAACACAGATCATTATTTCTTCTCTTCCTATTTGGTTACCTTAAAGAAGTCATAAGGGAGACTCACTTCTGGATTTGTAATGAGGTCTGTAAGATTGAAAAGCCCAAAGCAAATGCAGTGTGCTTTAGGACATGGTGGCTCTTAGGTCTGGTATGTTGCTTTCCTTCATATCCTCTTGGTAAATTCAGAATTGAGGAAATTAAGGAAATTCCAGATTAAGGAAAAGAAGATTCTTTAGCTGAATCAGTTTAGTTTTAACGCTTCCAATGCCAGTTCCTCTTCCAGATTAGCAGAGGTGAGACTCATCAAGAATCAGGGCTGAGTGGACTGAGAGGGAAATGTAAGTTTCTCCAGTCTCAATCTACCCCACTCACCCATGCAGGTTAACAATGGGAGGTATGATATTCAATAACTTGAAATTGTCGCAGGGCTTAGTCTCTACTCCCTAATTGTGCTTCATTTTGATCTTGCGTCACCCTCACTCTGAGAGCATGAAAAGAATAACAACTCCAGGTGACACATCTAGAACGTAGCAGCATCTACATTGGAGAGATTTTCTCTTTCACAAAATGCTGTTCTGTGCTACAAGGACAGAAAGATGACATAAGAATACATTTTGAAAATTATACTTACAAATTTATTTGCAAACACAGTACACAGGACTGACATGTCCACTTATCTTTTCTTCTCTCACACACCTTTCAAAGCACCTTTATAACTCTGCATTCACTGTCTCATTTAGGTTAGAGTTGAAGGAAATGTGTAGAAACAGAAATAGTATGTGGTTACATATGAACATGAGGTAACAGATATTTCCCCCAAACTTATTATCAATGACTGATACCTTAGTTATTTGAAGCAAGACATCTGGAAGCCCAAGAGACTGGTACAGATTCCCTTCTGGGAGTCTGAATAAGAGAATGACTCTTCTACATGAATGCTTTCCTTTGGGCATTACTGGTGAACTGAGGTGTTTAGTAAATAATGTAAGTGGGGATCAGAAACAGGAAATAGAAAGTTTATCTAAGTAGAAACTTTGGAAGATAGTCCAACTAAGTTTGCCAGCTTGCTTTATTTGGCCATTCTGTCTACTGTCTAGTAAGGAGAGAAAAAACTCACATAGATGAAAGTGATACTGATGCAAAGGTTGGTGTGTTGCTGCAGTACGTTTGGATGCCACGAAACAAAGGAGAATTTGAATTAGCTCAGTCCCTTTACCATGAGTGAAAGTTGGAAACAGACCACAAGAATATCTCCTGATGAAATATTTTTCTGTCTTCCCAGATTTTCAATGATAAGCATGCTGACTGGAAATGGTTTCTTTGTGACTGAGTTTGTCCTTGCTGGATTGACAGACAGTCCAGATCTCCAGCTGCCTCTCTTTCATCTGTTTCTAATGATCTACATTGTCACAGTTGTAGGAAACTTTGGCTTAATCACCCTGATTGGCCTCAGTCCTCATCTTCACACCCCCATGTACTATTTCCTCTTCAATCTCTCCTTCATTGATCTCTGCTACTCTTCTGTCTTCACTCCCAAAATGCTGATGAACTTTGTCTCTGAGAAGAATACCATCTCTTATGTAGGGTGCATGGCCCAGCTGTTTCTCTTTCTCTTTTTTGTCATCTCTGAATGCTACATGTTGACCTCAATGGCCTATGATCGCTATGTGGCCATCTGTAATCCACTGTTATATAAGATTACCATGTCTCCTCAGGTATGTTCTATGCTATCTTTTGCTTCTTACGGGATGGCGTTTGCTGGAGCATCTGCTCACACAGGCTGCATGCTCAGACTGACCTTCTGCAATGCCAGTGTCATTAACTTTTATTTGTGTGACATTCTGCCTCTCCTTGAACTTTCTTGCACCAGCACCTTTGTGAATGAGGTTGTAGTTCTCATTGTTGTGGGTATCAACATCACAGTCCCCAGTTGTACCATCCTAATTTCCTACATTTTCATCCTTGCCAACATTCTAAACATCAAATCCACACAAAGAAGATCAAAAGCCTTCAGTACCTGTAGCTCTCACATCATGGCAATTTCTCTGTTTTTCGGATCAGGGGCATTCATGTACCTTAATCATTCTGGTTCTATGGACCAGGGAAAAATTTCTTCTGTATTCTACACTAATGTGGTTCCCATGCTCAACCCTCTGATCTACAGTTTGAGGAACAAAGATGTCAAAATAGCACTGAAGAAAGTTACTATTAAAGTCCATAGCATATTCATATCCCAATTAAAAATGTAATAATATAAAGAACTAAAATTTAAATTTAAAGAATCTTCAATTTTACTGCTGTTTTCCTGAAGATATTTTTGTTCATACTAATGTGGCTTTGACATGCATTGTTCTTGTGTTTAAAATCGTAACCAATATTCTTACAGATTTTGTCATAATAATCACATGTAAAACAGAGGCTGTACATTATCATTACTTTTGTCTTTCAATAATTTTCCCATCTCTGTTTTTAGGATTTTAGGCATTTATGAGCTAAAGGGATATCCATAAAAATAGTATATCTTGTTTGGATAACATAATAAACATTCAGTAGTATAAGTAATAATAAAATATAATATATAATTTAACTTTGGATGTACACTTCCATGGCTCAACTCCCCATTAAGGGAAGCAACTGTTGGAACATGGCTGACTGTAAATCTGTAGCCAAGGCTTTTTCACATGCAATCTAGTGCTCACTTTGCCAGGCCTCAAATGTCTCTCAGTAAACACACAGTCTGACTCAAAGACATTGCTTCATTTTCTGGCTGGCCCATTTCCTCACAAAGTCAGCCAGTTTTGATAGGAGACTTCCTATGATCCTTTCAATGCTTTTTGGAACTGCTCTCAGTCTGAGTTTTTCCCAACTAATTCCCCCATGTCTTTTTCAGATACAAGTATCTTCTCTCTGATCTCAGGTATTCCCCCTCCTCCTGTCTCACTGCATTTCATCCTTTGCATACAATTATTACTGCAATAAAAGTTGTGTAACTGTGGTTATTTTGTGAATTCAGTTTCTAAGCAGAACTGAATGATGGCATTTATATGAAAAGTTTCTAAAATTGGGATAATATTATAGTCAAAACAGGTTGATTTTATTGTAAAAATACAAAAATCACAAATCCGTAGAATGGAATAGAAGACTCGAAAACAGATTTTCATGTAAGTATCTCATTGATTTAAAACAAATCAGCATATCAGTTTCTCTGGGAAAAGATATTTTAAATAATTTGTTTTGTATTCAGATATATTCTCAAATAAAACCATACAAAAATAATTCTTCAAAAATGGATCAAAATCATACACAAAAATTTAAATTATAAATCTTTTAGAAAATGTGTTTGGGCAAGCTAAGAGTCATCTTTTAGAAATCATTAAACCTAGAAAAGAAAAGAGAAAGCAAATAAATTAATTAAACTGAGTATTTGTGTCAATGAAATATTTTTAGGTGTATCACAACAGACTGGAAGAATATTTTCAGGGCATACACCAAATGGCAGCTTCCACTGTGACATGTTTTCATTTTTTATTTTATATAATTTTCTATTTTTATTTTTTGTTTTCTTTTGTGAGAAACTTGCATGTACAGAGGGCAGATATGGAGGAATGGTTAAATGAGTGGGATTGGGGTGAATGATGTCAAATTCACAAAGAATGAACAAAAAGTTAAAAAAAATACTTAAACACCATTTTATAAATGAACTTATGTCTCAAAATACATACAAGTGGCACATGCACACATACAAATGTAATATCTGAGAGACAGGGAATCATAGTACGCAGCTGTGCCCCACTGGTGAGCTATCGCTGTGGTTCCCCTTAAGGTTGAATTCCTTAATCAGTAGTTTGAGGAACAAAGATATTAAAGATGCCCTGAGAAAAATGATGACCAGGTGAAAGTTTTGCTGCACATATGTGTCTGGTGCTTGTTACTTGGGCATAGAGATAGTATGTATTCAACTATGATACTTTAGTTGTGACATTTTATTCTATTTATTGTTCTTAAATGATATTTATTGTATTTTTTCCTTTATTTTTTATTTCTTCAAGTTACATCTCAATCGCAGTCCCCTCCCTATTCCCCCTCCAGTCCCACCCTCCCACCCTCCCACCCCCCGTCCTCTTTCCTTTTTTTTTTAAGTTTAAGGTATATCTTATTTCCTCCTACAGTTTCCCCTTTCAGTCCGACAAATGGCTCTTTCTCTTATAATAATAAATACAATACAGTACAACAGAGGTAATTAGGCCACAGTTATGAGGGTTATATGGCTTAATGTACATTCCCAATGACCAGTCCATATGTATTTGGTACCTGACTTTAACATTCTAATATCAAACCATCTCCATGAGTTTAAAGTTGTATATCTGACTCAACATTCATACTAATTGCAACACAATTTTAAAAGTATCTTCTTAGATGTATAACACTCTCTTGACTCCTAAACAACTCAAAATTTAATTATGAGATTCTATCTATCTGTTCTTCAATCAACTCAGAGACCTGAGAGGGATAAAAATGTCTGATTTTATAGGAAGTACAGGGTTTGCAGCTTCCCAAACTAAGAAATGACATACCAGTGGCTGCCTGGACAGTTCCCACTTTCTCTCCATACATTACAGCATCGAACTTCAGTCGTTTGGCCCCGCTTCTCTGACAGACATTGATTGTAGAGCAGGGGTTATGAAGGACTTACCTACCCTGTCTTGGCAGAGCTAGGCTGTCGACTTACCTGTTTCCAGGTTTTGTCCTTTTTGGACAGCATTCTGTCTACAGTTGGAGCAAGGGGCTTTTCCTACCAAGAGATAGGCTTGCAACTAATTCAATCATCTCCCACTGGAGATTCTTTGATGCTCATCTTCTACTTGGAGGAGAATAGGGGGTGCTGTCAGGAGTTGATATGTCTTGATATAAAAAAAATCTAAAGTTATGAAAACATCTTTGAATGCCATATTCTGCAGATCTCATGAGGTTTTTGAAGAGGCCCTATCTATCTCTTATATTAGGGTAAGCAGATGTTGCTTGTCTCTTAGCAGGTTTATTTCTGATTAGCTTAGCAAGTAACTATAATAGGCTGTCATAGTACCTAACAGAATGACCGGTTTGCATAACCATTAGTTTGCATTTCTTAATTATCCTAAACAGTTTATGACAGTTAGTAGTAAAAGGCCGAAACATCACATTTCATTTTTTTTCTTTACCTCCTAATCCTTCCATCCCATTTCTCTGGGGTGGGGTGTCCTTATATAACAGTCCCTCAGCTCAGTTAAGAGGTCGTATGAGGGCTAAGAGCCTCTTCATTCATTGGGGATCTATGAAGCAGAACCATCAGTGAAAAGTGTCTCGTTGCCTGGGAGAGAGAACTACTAAACAAACAAATCAATAACCATACCATAGATAAAAAGACTAAAAAATAGAAAAAATATAACTAATATATAAAAAAATAAATAAAAAATAAAAATTAAAAATAAGAAGTCTATGTCCAAGTTCCCTTTGGTGTGTTGTAGTATCAATACCTTCTACTATATAGCTGAAATCCTACTATAAGTGAATAGATGCCATATGTGTCCTTCTGAGTCTGGGTTAGTTCACTCAGGATGAGCTTTTCTAGTTCCATCCATTTGGCTGCAAATTGCATTATTTCATTGCTCCTGATAGCTGAATAATATTCCATTGTATAGATGTACCACAGTTTTTTAACCCATTCTTCGGTTGAGGGACATCTGGGTTGTTTCCAGTTTCTAGCTATTACAAATAAGGCTGCTATAAACATAGATGAGGAAACTTCCTTATGATTCCGTGAAGAGGCATTTGGGTGTATACCCAGAAGTGGTATGTCTGGGTCCTGGGGCAGAGCTATTCCAAGTTTTCTAAGATATCGCCAGACTGACCTCCATAGTGGTTGCACAAGCCTGCATTCCCACCAGCAATGGATTAGGGTACCCCTTTCTCCACACCCTTGCCAGCATGTGCTGTCATTTGAGTTTTTGATCCTAGCCATTCTGACAGGTGTGAGATGGAATCTCAGAGTCGTCTTGAGTTGCATTTCTCTGATGATTAAGGATGTTGAGCATTTCTTCAAGTGTCTCTCAGCCATTAGGGATTCCTCCTTTGTGAATTCTCTATTTAGCTCTGTCCCCCATTTTTTGATTGGATTATTTGGTTTCTTGGCATTTAATTTCTTGAGTTCTTTGTAGATTTTGGATATTAGCCCTCTGTCAGGTGTGGAGTTGGTGAAGATTTTCTCCCAGTCTGTAGGCTGCCGTTTTGTTCGAATGACAGTGTCCTTTGCCTTACAGAAGCTTTTCAGTTTCATGAGGTCCCATTTATTGATTGTTGATCTCAAGTCCTGAGATGTTGGTGTTCTGTTCAGGAAGTTGTCGCCTGTGCCAATTAGTTCGAGGGTTTCTCCCACTCTATCTTCTAGTGGATTTAGTGTGACCGGCCATATGTTAAGGTCTTTGATCCACTTAGACTTAAGTTTTGTACAAGGTGATAAGTATGGGTCTAACTTCATTCTTTTACAAATGGACATCCAGTTGGACCAGCACCATTTGTTGAAGATGCTGTCCTTCTTCCATTGTGCCGTTTTGGCTTCCTTGTGAAAAATTAAGTGGCTATAAGTGTGTGGGTCTATTTCTGGATCTTAAATTTGATTTCATTGATCTTCTGGTCTGTTTCTATACCAATCCCTTGCTGTTTTTACAACTATTGCTCTGTAGTACAGCTTGAAATCTGGGATGGTAATACCGCCAGATGTTGTTTTATTGTACAGGATTGATTTAGCTATTCTGGGCTTTTTGTTGTTCCATATGAAATTGAGACTAGCTCTTTCCAAGTCTATAAAAAATTGTGTTGGTATTTTCATAGGAATTGCATTGAATCTATATATATTGCTTTTGGTAGGATGGCCATTTTTATTATGTTGATCGTACCTATCCATGAGCATAGGAGATCTTTCCATCTTCTAAAGGCCTCTTCCATTTCTTTCTTCAAGGACTTGCAGTTCTTGTTGTACAGGTCCTTTACTTGCTTGGTTAGAGTTACCCCCAGGTATTTTATGTTGTTTGTGGCTATTGTGAAGGGGGTTGTTTCCTTTATTTCTTTTTCAGCCCATTTGTTTGTTGTATAAAGAAGGGCTCTGATTTTTCTGAATTAATTTTGTATCCAGCCACTTTGCTGAAGGTGTTTATCAGCTGTAAGAGTTCTCTGGTAAAATTTTTGTATACTATCATATCATCTGCAAATAGGGATAATTTGACTTCTTCGTTTCCGATGTTTATCCCCTTGATGTCCTTTAGTTGTCTTATTGCTCTAGCAAGAACTTCAAGTACTATATTGAAGAGATATGGTGAAAGTGGGCATCCTTGTCTTGTCCCTGAGTTTAGAGGAAATGCTTCAAGTTTCTCTCCATTTATTTTGATGTTGGCTACTGGCCTGCTGTATATTGCCTTTATTATTTCTAGGTACGGCCCTTGTATGCCCGTTCTCTCCAGAACTTTTAGCATGAAGCGGTGTTGGATTTTGTCAAATGCTTTTTCTGCATCTAGCGAGATTATCATGTGGTTTTTTTCTTTCATCTTGTTTATATGGTGAATGACATTGATAGATTTTCATATGTTGAACCATCCCTGCATCCCTGGGATGAAGCCTACTTGATCATGGTGTATGATACTTTTGATGTGTTCTTGAATTCGTTTTGCTAGTATTTTATTAAGTATTTTTGCATCTATGTTCATGAGGGAGATTGCTCTGAAGTTATCTTTCTTTGTTGGGTCTTTGGGTAGTTTAGGAATCAGGGTGACTGTGGCCTCATAGAATGAGTTTGGCAATAGTCTTTCAGATTCTATTTTGTGAAAGAGTTTGAAAAGTATTGGTGTTAGCCCCTCTTTGAAGGTCCGGTAGAATTCTGTGCTAAAGCCATAGGGCCCTGGGCTTTTTTTGGTTGGAAGATTTTTAATGACTGTTTCTATTTCCTTAGGGGTTATAGGGCTGTGTAATCTGTTTATCTGATCTTGATTTAGCTTCGGTAGGTGGAATCTATCAAGAAAATTGTCCATTTCACTTAAGTTTTCAAATTTGGTGGAGTATAGATTTTTAAAGTAGGATCCAAATAGTCTCTGGATTTCCCCAATGTCTGTTGTTATTTCACCCTTTTCTTTCTGATTTTGTTGATTTGTGTTTACTCCCTCTGTCTTTTAGTTAATTTGGCTAAGGGTCTGTCTATTTTGTTGATTTTCTCGAAGAACCAACTCTTGGTTTCATTGATTCTTTGTATAGTTCTTTTTGGTTCTAAGTTGTTGATTTCAGCCCTAAGTTTGATGATCTCCTGCCTTCTGCTCCTCTTGGGAGTGTTTGCTTCTTTTTTTTTCCAATTCACTCAGTTTAGCTGTTAATTCGCTAATATGAGCTGTCACAATTTTCTTTTGAAAGCACTTAGTGCTATGAACTTTCCTCATAGCACAGCTTTCATTGTGTCCCATAGGTTTGTGTATGTTGTGTCTTCATTTTCATTGGATTTTAAGAAGTCTTTGATTTCCTTCTTTATTTCTTCCCTTACCCAGTGGTCCTCTAGTAAAGAGTTGTTCAATTTCCATGTGAGTGTAGACTTTCTGTTGATTCTTTTGCTATTGAAGTCCAACTTTATTCCATGGTGGTCTGATAAGATACAAGGGGTTATTTCAATTTTCTTGTATCTGTTGAAGTTATCTTTGTGTCCAACTATATGGTCAATTTTGGAGAAGGTTCCATGAGGTGCTGAGAAGAAGGTGTATTCTTTTGTGTTTGGGTGAAACGTTCTGTAGATATCTGTTAGGTCCATTTGGTTCATGATCTCTGTTAGACTCATTATTTCTCTGTTTGGCTTCTGTCTTGATGATCTGTCCATAGTTGTGAGTGGGATGTTGAAGTCTCCCACTATTAAAGTGTTTGGATCGATGTGCGATTTAAGTTTTAGAAGTGTTTCTTTTATAAATGTAGGTGCCTTTGTATTTGGGGCATAGATGTTCAGTATTGAGATGACCTCTTGGTGTATATTTCCTTTAATGAGTATGTAATGCCCTTCTCTGTCTTTTTTTATTAACTACAATTGGTAGTCTATTTTGTTTGATATTAGGGTGGCTACTCCAGCTTGTTTCCTGGGTTCATTTGCTTGGAAGACCTTTTCCCAGACCTTTACTCTGAGGTAGTGTTTATCTTCCATAGTGAGATGTGTTTCTTGTATACAGCAAAAAGATGGGTCTTGTTTACGGATCCAGTCTGTAAGTCTGTGTCTTTTTATTGGCAAGTTGAGTCCATTGATGTTGATGGATATTAGTGACCAGGGGTTGTTATTTCCCATTATTTTGGTATAGCTGGCTGTCTTGTGTTTCTCTTTTGTTTAGTTGCTGTGAAGGTTTCTATTTCCTCTGTTTTCTTGGGTGTAGTTATCTTCTCTGTGTTGGAATTTTTCTTCTAGGATCTTCTGTAGGGCTGGGTTTGTGAGGAGATATTGTTTGTTTTGATTTTGTCCTGAAATATCTTGTTTTCTCCTTCTATGTTGATAGAGAGTTTTGCTGGGTATAGTAGTCTGGCTGGGCACCTATGTTCTCTCACTGCTTGTAGGACATCCGTCCAGACCCTTCTAGCTTTTACAGTTTCTGAGGAGAAGTCAGGTGTGATTCTGATGGGTGTGCCATTGTATGTGACTTGGCCTTTTTCTCTTACAGCTTTTAATATCCTTTCTTTGTTCTCTACATTTGGAGTTTCTATTATTATGTGGCGAGAGGAGTTTTTTTTTCTGTTCTAATTTCTTTGGTCATCTGTAAGCCTCTTGGATATTTACTGGCATCTCTTTCTTTAGGTTTGGGAAGTTTTCTTGTATGATTTTGTTGAAGATATTTCCTGGACCATGGAGTTGGGAGTCTTCTCTTTCCTCTATGCCTATAATTCTTAGGTTCCATCTTTTCATTGAGTCCTTGATTTCTTGGATGTTGTGGGTAAGAGATTTTTTAGCCTTCTCATTTTCTTTGGATGTTGTACTGATTTCTTCCATCGAATCTTCCATGCCTGAGATCCTGTCTTCCATCTCTTGCATCCTATTTTTCATACTCACATCCGTAGTTCCTGTCCTCTTCTCTTGATTCTCCATTTCCTCTTTTAACTCTGACTGTGTTTTCTTTATTGTTTCCATTTCTATTTTCATGTCTTGAATGGTAGTGTTTGTTTTGTACATTTCCTTCTCCAGTTTGTTTGTTTTTGTCTGGAGATCTTTCATTGCTTTATCCTTTTCCTGTTCAAGCTGGGTCACCCTGTCTTGGAGCTCTTTAATGATGTTATTTGTTGTTTTGACTTGTAGAATTGTGGCTTCTTTGAATTCCTTCATAGTTTTAAGTTCTTCTTGAAGGGACTTTATCACTTTCCATACTGTAGAATTGTCATCGTTTTCATGTGTTTCAGTTGTGGTGAGGTGGTTCGGGCTGGACGGAATAGCGTTGCTTTCTTTTGTTGGAGACATTTCGCTCTGTTTTTTTTTTTTTTTTTTTTCTCTGGCCTCTGCCCTTGAAAAATTTTTTTTTTTTTTTTTTTTTCGCTTGAAGATGGCAGCGGCCGGCACAGATGTATTTTGATTTTGGGGTCAACAGTCACAAGGCGGCAAGTGTTGCAGGATGCTGTACAAAGGGCACGACCCTTTTTAAATATCACCCAGCTACACAGGGACCATGGAAGATGCCTGGGCAGGACGCCCCTTCCAACTCTTGGACATGCTAAGAAGCCTCTGGACCCAGGAATCGGGATAACCCTTCCCCCCAAAAGGAGAAATCCCCGATAAGTTCCAACCTAATACCCAGCGGGCAGATTCAGAAACCACGCAGACATAATCCCCACTCTGCTGGGCACTCCCAGGTCTCACACAAACGATCCAATTATCTGGGAAAGGTTGCGACCCTTGGAAGTGAAGTATCTCCACTGCAAAGCGCCTTCAGATCCCAGTCTGTGACCTCACTGGCCAGCTTCCAAGCCTCGGGAGCGGCAAGGCTATTGGAGCTGAACTGCAGATTTACCCCCCTACAGGAACCAACCCCGGGCAAACTGTGAGATATTTGAAACTGTCCTATATCGAACTTTTGTATTTATTTTATTTTTAAGGTTTTAATATTTTCAAATTATAGAAGCATTAGAATCATTAGGGGTGGTTAAAATATAAAACACAATATTTTGTGGGACTCTTAAAATTCATTATTATTGTTATTTACTATCATTATTATTATTATTATTATTATTATTAATCGTAAATTATATGGTTTTCCAAGACAAGATTTCTCTGTGTTTCCCTGGCTGTCCTGGAAGTTACTCTCTAGACCAGGCTGGCATCACACAGAGATCCACTTGCCCTTGCCTTCCCAGTGCTGAGGTTAAAGGTGTGCACCATAACCATAATAGCTATATTTGTATAGTTCATTAATATTTTAGAGAACAAAACATTGTAACACAATTATTTTTTCAACTCTTACTGTTTGTGTGTGTATGTGTGTGTGTGTGTTTTAGTGAGTGTGTGGTGTGAGTGCATGTGTGTGTATGGGGGGGGGTTCCCCAGGAATCCCAGGCTGACCTTAAACTCACTGCAGAACTAAATCTGACACTTAACTACTGGTGTTCCTACCTCTCTTTCTCATGTGCAGGGATTTCAGGTATGTGCCACATTATGATGCTACTCATACAAAATTTTGTAATTTTATTTATTTATTTATTTATTTATTTATTTATTTATTTATTTATTCTACATTGTTATTTTGACCACTTGTATGTCTGTGTGAGGATGTCGTGTCCCCTGGAACAGGAGTTACAGACAGGTGTCAGCTGCCACGTGGGTGCTGGAATTGAATCTGGGTCCTCTGGAAGAGCAGCCAGTGCTCTCAACCACTGAATAACCTCTCCAGCCCCATACAAACAATTATTATGTAGGATGCAGGGACACTATTACATCTATATATTAATGATATTATGTGTATAGCATCATTACACCTTCACTTGCTGATACTAAATTGAAGTGTTATTTTCATGTACAGTATATGATACTTATAAGACAAAATATTAATGGGTAATTATCATTACAGTAATGTGACAGGGTAAACTGAGTGGTCTCATTGGGTTATTCAGCACACTCAGTGAAAAGTCTAGAAATGTTCAGAATAATTCAGGGATATTTTTAGATACACATACATACTGTAATGGTAGCTAACCTTATGCCTTCTGTATCACAATAGAGGAAATATGAGTCTTGTAAAAATCTCTTTATGATCCTTCTGGAATATATCTTTTTTCTTCCTGACCATTTATACAGTAATCTATGCTTGTAACATCTGTTATATTTAAGAATAATTCTCACGGATCCAAGATGGTGGAGGTTGGCAGGGACACATTTCGGGGAAAATAGCTACAAAATAGCAGAAATATAAACAGGCTGAGTAAGAACCTGAGAAGTGTGAACCTTCAGAGTCACACCCAGAGAACCCAGGGACTAGTGGAGGTCTCTCCTGGGACACTCAGACACTCGGGTTAAAAGAACTACCCAGGCTGCGGGTGCAGTGCGGTGTGGAACCCAGGCCTAGGAGGCCGTGGATACCGCCATGGAAGTGGACAAGAGTCACTCAAAAACCCAGTAACTGGCTCCAATCACCAGCCTTCGGAGCACCCAGCTTCCACACCTGTGTTCCTGTACCAAAAAGAAGGGACCAACAGAGCCATGGGAACAGATATCTGTTCCACATCGCATTCTGAGCTACAGGAGAACTGTGACACCACCTCGATTTACCTCCAGCTTAGTGGCGATCTGGGAGGGGCAAGCATAGCTGGGCTTGCCCAGAAAGGAATTGGACATACAGGCTCCTCTACTGCATATACAATCACATGGTAGAACATTGTTCCCAGACAGAGCAGAGGACTGTTCTTCCTGCACCGGTGCATGGGTCCAATCACTGAAGGGCCTTGGCAGGCAGCACCAAACACCAGGTAGAGGTACCTCCTGGCTTCCTGAGTGCCCAGCTTCCACACAATTGCTCTAGTATCAAAGGGAGAGCAGCAGTGCCACTGAAGCAGTAAGATCAGAGCAGGCTGAAAGACCGCGGTCAGGTTAAAAGGCTTCGGAACTCCAATGAGTACAAGCCCAGTGGAGGACAGGATGTGGTGCTCATATTGGAGCCAGTGCACCTTGCTCTTTCTCGGCAGGGCAGCATACCCTGTTTTCAACATCTACAGCCCCAGCACAGGAACAGTGAGTTCTTGGCCTTCTTGGCTTTTGTGTGCTTTCTGAGTGATTCAGACTACAAGGGCCTACTGCTTAGGGCTGAGAGTCACAGAGGAGCCCTGGAGACAACCTAGAAGAAGCTGCCTGAGGGGATCACGACCACAGATCTGACCCTTTGACAAGACACATGAGTGAGCAGCAGGAGACCTGCTGCTCTATGCTACAATCTGTAGTCCTCCCAGCCCTACCCCTACCAACATCACTAGGAAAACCTGCTAGACCTGAGACTCTGCAAGCTGCAATAGCACATTCCATCCAATCCCTGACCAGAGTTCCCAGCTGGTACACAATTGCAAAGGTGAGCTTCGGGGCGAGGGGGCCCATTGAGACCCAGCACCCATCTCAAGCCCCCCCTCCTCCAGCTTGTGTTGAGTTACAGACCACAAAGAATATACAGACTATACAACAAAGCTCCCTCCTTGGCACCAGAGCAAGAAGATACCATTGACAATCAACTAAGGATAACCAGATGGCTAAAAGTCAGCAAAAGAACAAAACTGACAAGAAACAGGGAAATATGACTCCAACAATTCAGCGAGGTTAACACAGCAAGCCCTGAATATCCAACCACAGCTGAAATTGATGATAAATCTATTCTTAGGAAAATGATAGAGCCTTACAAGAAAAATTAAATTGCTGAAAGAATATAAAGAATCCTTAATCTTATAAATGAAAGCAATGGAAAATACCATTAGAGACCTCCAAGTCAACTCAGCCAAACATGAAAGGAAAAGGGACAAGGCAATGAAAGAGTTGAAAGATTTGAAAGACTTGCAGACAAAGAGGAGCAAATTGGAGCAGGAAACATATAAAATGACTAAAATTGTGCAAGGCTTGAAATTGGAAGTGGAAGAAATAAAGAAAACACAAGCAAAGATAATCCTGGAGGTAGAAAATCCTGGAAGTGGAAATACCCCAAATACAAAGGGGGCCCACATTTGTAAAACAAACTCGTCTAAAGCTTAAAGCACACGTAGATTCCCACATATTAGTTGTGGGAGACTTCAACACCCCACTCATAACAATGGATAGGTCATCTAGACAGAAACCAAAAAGAGAAATAATGAGACTGACAGAGGTCATGAACCAAATGGACCTAACAGATATGTACAGAATGTTTCACTCAAACACAAAAGAATACTCTTCTTCTCAGCACCACATGGAACCTTTTCCAAAATCAAACATATAAGTTGGACACAAAGTAAGCCTCAACAGATACAAGAAAATTGAAATAACCCCTTGTATATTATCAGACCACCATGAAATATAGCTGTACTTCAACAACAACAGAAATAACTGAAAGCCTACACACTCATGGAAACTGAACAACTCTTTACTGGATGACTACTGGGTCAGGGAAGAAATAAAGAAGGAGATCAAAGACGTCTTAAAATCCAATGACGATGAAAGCACAACACCTGAACCCGTCGGACACAATGAAAGCCGTGCTATGAGGAAAGGACATAGAGCACTAAGTGCCTTCAAAAAGAATATTGTGACAGCTCATATTAGCGAATTAACAGCTGAACTGGAAGAACTGGGGAAAAAAAAAAAAAGCAAACACTCCCAAGAGGAGCAGAGGCAGGAAATCAACAAACTCAGGGATGAAATTAACAACTTAAAAACAAAAAGAACAATACAAAGAATTAATGAAAGCAAGAGTTGGTTCTTTGAGAAAATCAACATATTAGGCAAATCTTTAGCCAAATTAACTAAAAGATAGAGGGAAAATAGCCAAATCAACAAAATCAGAAACGAAAAGGAAGAAATAACAACAGATATTGAAGAAATCCAGAGAATCTTTGGATATTACTTTAAAAATACCTACTCCACCAAATTTGAAAACCTAAGTGAAATGGACAATTTTCTTTTTTTTCTTTTTTTTAAATACTTTTTTTTTCTTCAAGTTACATCTCAGTCACAAACCCTTCCCTATTCCCCCTTCCTATCCCGCCCTTCCACCCTCTTCCCCCCAGAAGTTTCCCCTTTCAGTCCAACAGATGGTTCCTTCTCTTATAACAGTAAATACTATACAAAACAACAGATATAAATATGCCACATTTATGAGAGTTAAATGGCCAAGTATACCTGCCCAATGTCCAGTTTACACATATTTGGCCCCTGACTTTAACATTCTACTATCTAACCATCTCCGTGAGTTTAAAGGTCTACATCTGATTCAACATTCATACTAACTTGCAACACAATTTTAAGAGTATCTTCTTAGATCTATAACACCCTCTTGATTCCTAAACAACTCAAAATTTAACTATGAGACTCTAGCTGTCTATTCTTCAACCACCTCAGAGACCTGAGAGGGATAAATATATCTGCTTATATAGGAAGTGCAGGGCCTGCAGTTTCCAAAACTAAGAAATGACATGCCAGTGACTGCCTGGACAGTTCCCATTTTCTCTCCATACATTCCTGCATCAGTCTTCAGCCTTAGATTCCACATAACAAAGTTAAATCAAGATCAGGCTAACAGAATAAACAGCCCCATAATCCCTAAGGAAATAGAAACAGTCATTAAAAGTCTCCCAACCAAAACAAGCCCAGGGCCAGATTGTTTCAGCACAGAATTCTACCAGAACTTCAAAGAAAAGCTAAAACCAATACTCTTCAAACACCTCCATAAAATAGGATCAGAAGGAACACTGCAAACTCATTCTATGAGGCCACAGTCACCCTGATACCTAAACCACACAAAGACCCAACAAAGAAAGAGAACTTCAGACCAATCTCCCTCATGAATAAAGACACAAAAATGCTTAATAAAATACTGGCAAACAGAATGGAAGAACACATCAAAAGTATCATGCACCATGATCAAGTAGGGTTTATCCCAGGAATACAGAGATTGTTCAACATATGAAAATCCATCAATGTAATTCACCACATAAACAAACTGAAAGAAAAAAAACCACATGATCATCTCACTAGATGCTGAAAAAACATTTGAAAAAATCCAACAACCCTTCATGCTGACAGTCCTGGAGAGAGCTGGCATACAAGGACCATCCTAGAAATAATAAAGGTGATATATAGCAAGCCAGTAGCCAAAATCAAATTAAATGGAGAAAAACTTAAAGCATTCCATCTAAACTCAGGGATAAGGCCAGGATGATCACTCTCCCCATATCTCTTCAACATAGTACTTGAAGTCATAGCTGGAGCAATAATACAACTAAAGGAGATCAAGGAGATACAAATTGGAAAGGAAGAATTCAAATTATCCCTATTTGCAGACAACATGATATTTTACATAAATGCCCCCCAAAATTCCACAAGAGAACTCCTACAACTGATGAATTCCTTCAGTAAGGTAGCTGGATAAAAAAATCAGCTCAAAAAAAATCAGAAGCCCTTCTTTATACAAAAGATAAATGGGCTGAGAAAGAGATTAAGGAAACATCACCCTTAACAATTGCCACACACAATATAAAATACCTGGGGGTAACTCTAACCAAGCAAGTGAAAGACCTGTATGACGAGAACTTCAAGTCCTTGAAGAAAGAAATTGAAGAGGCCATCAGAAGATGGAAAGATCTCTCATGGTCATGGATAAGTAGGATCAACATAAAAAAAATTGCCATCCTGCCAAAAGTAATACACACATTCAGTTCAATTCCCATGAAATTGCCAACAGAATTGTTTACAAACCTGGAAAAAGCAATTCTCGACTTCATATGGAATAACAAAAAAACAAGAATAGTTAAATCAATCCTGTACAATAAAAAAATATCTGGAGGCATAACCATCCCAGATTTCAAGCTGTACTACAGAGCAATGGTAATAAAAACAGCATGGTACTGGTATAGAAACAGACCAGTGGATTAATGGAATTGAATTGAAGACCCAGAAATGAACCCCACAGTTAGTCACTTAATTTTTGACAAAGAAGCCAAAACAGTACAATGGAAAAAGGACAGAATCTTCAACTAATGGTGCTGGTCTAACTTGATGTCTACATGTAAAAGAATGAAATTAGACTTCTACTTATCACCTTGCACAAAACTTAAGTCCAAGTGGATCAAAGACCTTACCATAAAGCCCGACATACTAAATCTAATAGAAGAGAAAGTAGGGAAAAGCCTCAAACTCATTGGGACAGGTGACAACTTCCTGAACAGAACACCAACAGCTCAGGACCTGAGATCAACAATAAATAAATGGGACCTCATAAAACTGAAAAGTTTCTGTAGGGCAAAGGGCACGTTCATTAGAACAAAATGGCAACCTACAAATTGGGAAATGGTCTTTACCAATCCCACATCTGACAGAGTGCTGATATCCAAAATTTATAAAGAACCCAAGAAATTAAACACTAAGAAACAAAATAATTCAATCAAAAAATTGAAAACAGAGCTAAACTGAGAATTCACAAAGGAGGAACCTTTAATGGCCAAGAATCACTTGAAGAAATTCTCAACATCCTTAATCATCAGAGAAATGCAGCTCAAGAGGATTCTGAGATTCATTCTCGTACCTATCAGCATGGCTGAGATAAAAAATTCTAATGACAGCACATGCTGGCAAGATTGTGAAGAAAGGGGAACACCGCTCCATTGATGGTGCGAGTACACACTTGTACACCACTATGGAAATCAGTCTGGCGATATCTTAGAAAACTTGGAATAGCTCTACCTCAAGACACAGCCATACCACTTCTGGGTATCCATTCAAAAGATTCCTCACCAAATCACAAGGAAGTTTCCTCATCTATGTTCATAGCAGGCTTATTTGTAATAGCTAGAAACTGGAAAAAAAAAAAACCCAGATATCCCTCAGCTGAGCAATGGATAAAACAAACAAAACAAAACCTGTGGTATATCTACACAAATGAATACTACTCAGACATCAGAAATAAAAAAATTATGCAATTTTCAGACATATATATGGAACTAGAATAGCTCATCTGAGTGAGTTAACCCAGACTCAGAATGATATACATGCCATCTATTCACTTATAATTTGATTTTATCTATATAGTACAGGATAACTATTCTACAACCAACCCACCAAAAGGAACAGGAACATAGACTTTGTTACTTGTTAATAAGACACTTTGCCCTAGTGGTGCTGTCATGCAGGCCCCCAGCATATGAGGAAGCTCTTAGCCCTCATATGTCTGCTGAACTGGTAAGGGACTGATATGTTTGGACACTGCACTCTGGAGCAGTAGGAAAGGATGGAGGGGAATGAGGGTGGGAGGTTGGGATCAGGAGGAATAGAGAGGGCACTGTGATGGAGATGTTACTTGAAGTAATAAACATAAAAAAGGAATAATTCTACGCCTAAGATAAAAACTCAAATGACAACACATGCTGGTAAGGTGGTGGAGAAAGGGGTACACTTCTCTATTGCTGGTGAGTGTGCAAACTTCTACAACCACTATGGAAATCTGTTTGGTCATATCTTAGAAAACTTGGAAGAGCTCTATGTCAAGACTCAGCTATAGCAGTCCTGGGTATACATCCAAAACATTTCTCATCAATCCACAAGGACATCTCCTCAACTACATTCATAGAAGCTTTATTTGTAATAGGTAGAAACTGGAAACAACCCAGATGTCCCTCAACTGATAAATGGACAAAAAGGCTGTGGTGCATTTACACAGTAGAATACTACTGAGGCAACAGAAACAAGGAAATCATGCAATTTGTTGCCAAATGGTTAGAACTAGAAAAGCTCATCCTAAGTGAGCTAACTCAGACCTAGAAAGATACACATGATATGTACTCTCTTATAAAAAGGATATTAACCATATAGCACATGGCAACCATCATACAACCCACAGACACAAGCAGATAAAAAACTAGCAAAACTATCCTATGAAAAACTCCACCCAGGAGCGAATCATGGACACTGTTGCTTGTTAGTGGAGCAGCTTACCTTAGATAGGCTGCCATGTCAAGCCCCAGTATAAGAGGAAGCTCTTAGCCCTCACATGACTGAAGAACTGAGGTGGTTTGATATGTGGGCAATCTCCTCATCTGAGGAGCAGGAGAGGACAGAGAGGAGGAACTGGGAGGGAGGGAAGAAGAGAGAGGGAAGAAGTGAGCAACTGGGAGAGGAGGAGTGACAGGACTTTCATCAAGATGTAACTTGAAAAAATAAATTAACTTTTAAAAAGATGGTTAAGAAAGCATAAAATATAATAAAAATATTTTTAAATGATAATTTATTAAAGGCATGCTTGCCGTCCTTGCATGAGATGAAAAATGGTCATAATTTCATGTTAGAATATTAGATGGTAGATTGCCATATAGCACACACCCTCTTGAATATCAGCTTGTAAGTTTTCTTCTTGTGTATAAACTTTATGTTCATTGTTTGGTATTAAAAATGCAGTTAAGTGATTTAAAATGTTGTAAGTAAAATAAGGGTATTATAGGTCAAACTTGTTGTCTAAATTTCTAAGAGTTGAAGTAATTTGGAGATAAGATAAAATATTTGAGCAGGACAGTGCTAACCCATACCTTTAATCCCAGCAGAGACAAACAGATCACTGTAGTTAGTTGTCTTCAAAATTCTACAGTTACAATGAACAGAGTGGTGATGGTTCACACTTGTAATCCCAACATAGTGGAAACAGAAGCATGCAAATCTCTGAGTTCAAGGCCAGCTTGATACAGAGTTTCCCAAATAGAGAAAAACTTAGATCCAGGGTGGTGGCTCACACCTTTAATCCCAACACTTGGGAAGCACATGCCTTTGATTCCAACACGTGGGAGGCAGAGGCAGGCACATAGGATTTACAATGATTTACGTTTAAAATCTGCTTGCAAAAGGCAGGCTGAAATTCAAAGTGAATGTCCTTTATGATCTCAAAATATATACACTTAAAGGTATATTTAGTTCCAAAATTTGAAAAGAATTTTTTAAATTTTCAATGGAAAGACAATACTTTTTCTATTGCTCAAAAAAAAAAAAAAAATCCAATTTGCTCTAGGAAAGATATTACCTGCCAAAAAAGGAACACCTCAGCATTAGGGTTAGGACAGGGTTCTGTTCTTTTCTTTCCAGGAGATTGAAAGCATCCAACTAAGGAGTCCAGGGACAACTGAACAACTGAAACTTCAGAAGAAAAGGAAGCAGACACCAAAGAAGACAAGACAAGTAGTCCAGATGACCCAGCCTCACAGACTGCTTTAATAGCTGTTTCCTCAAAAATCTACATTCAGAACAACTTCAAAATGGCTAGCTAAAATCGTCCATCCTCAGAGACTGTTCCAGTTAGGACTTCAAAATTCCAGAACTTTCCCACCCAAAGTTCAGCTTCTGATTACAAACTTCTCAGGTCATTTAAATTGATGAGCACAAAAAGACAAGACAACAAATGTTACTATTAACTTGCTTAATCATTTTTCCATTCTTATTTTGACTCTCAAAAAGGTTTCCTACATCTTAAATCAGCAGGAAGCAATTTTAAGAGAGCAGCATGCCATTCCTAGAAGGTGGGGTGGGAATTTTTTTTTTTGATCATTTGATGGGTTATAGATGTTTATTGTCATTTAGCATGATTGGTTCCAAGTTGTCAATCGTCTTATTAAACAAAGATTAGGAGGTTAGACACATGAATTTCTCTCTTTTTCTTTTCTCTATCCTTCTTTCTTTCTTATATAGGGGGAGAAGACTTAAAAAGGGGGTATAGACATAATATAAGAATGATAAAGGAAAAGAGGTAGATTATTGAATCTACTCTTATTCCTTTTATATTGATTAAAAAATAAGCCTAACTCTTTTAAAGATATTGTACCTATGCAATTCTTTGAAATTCGATCTGAAGTTCTAGTCCTTTTAATAGCAACTATCACAAACTACTATGGATACTTAAGAAATGCAAATTAATAGTCATTCAAGCTTGTGGTTTTGTTAGATACTAGTTGGTTTATCACAGATGTGCTCTAAGTTAATCAGATATTAAGTTTTCAAGAGACCAGCAACATTTGCTTATTAAAATATACAGGAATAGATAGGTGGTCTTCAAAAACCTCAAGTTATCTGTAGAATATGACATTTAAAGATGTTTTCTTAAGATTTTTGATATTGAGATACGTTAGCTCCTAACAGGAACCCCCATTCTACTTCAAGTAGATAATGAG
>CAJQZJ010003694.1:5388720-5411929 GCA_907164525.1 Lophiomys imhausi | reverse complement strand
GGGCAAGAAAAAGCCCTTGTTTCAACTGTAGACAGATGCTGTCTGAAATTAGCTGTCTGAAATCCTGCTAAATGTGGAAGCAGGTAAGTCTACAGCCTAGCTCTAGTTTGATTATATCTTAGCTCTGCCAAGACAGGATGGGAAAATCCTTCATAATTCCTATTTTACAATTAACGTCTGTCAGAGTAACTGGGTGAAAACGCTGAAGATAGATGCTCTAACACTATAGACAGAAAGTGGGGACTGTCCAGGCACCAAGTTGTCTGCCGTTTCTTAGGTTTGAAAGCTGCTTACTATGCACTTCCTGTTTCTTCAGATATATTCATTCTCTTCACATCTCTGATGGTTGAAGACTAGATAGTTATAGTCTCACAGTTAAGTTTTAAGTTCTTTAGGATTTAAAAGGATGTTTTGGGTCTAAGAAGATGTCTTTAAGTTGGTAATGCAAGTTAGGATGAAATTGAGTTAGGTATAGTACTTTAAACTCAAAGAGATAGATAAATAATAGAATATTCTTATTATTTGCCAAAAAAGATGGGCTAGACATTCGGGGTGTCTGTCATACCTTATAGTTTTCATAATTTTTTCCTAAATATTAAAAAAGTTTATAAAACTATTTTTGCAAAAAAAATGTATTTGATGATTTTTGAGGCTTGTTCCAGATCTTATCCTCTCTGATGTGTGCACCACCCTTTTCTAATTGGAAATAAAATTATTTATTTATATATTCTTTCCACATTGTCAGAGTTTACTGAACAGCAATAAATTCACAAGCACAGTATTTTCAATGGCAGAGTTTGCCAGATCATTCCCCCTACATTAGTAATCTGGCCATGCAAAATGTAAGGTCATTTTTTTCAATTTAATTATTAATATTAATTCTCATTATACACACAACATAGCATGCAGTAAATATATCTATCTAAATGTTTATACATATATATGTGAGTTATAGAGAAAATGCAAGCTAAAGAATGTGATAAGCTAATCTTGGTTGTTAAATTTTTAATTTATTTTTAAATTTTTTTACAATTATTTATTTCTACATGTTACATTTCAAACATATTCCCCTCCCTCCTCCTAGTCCCACCCTCCTACCCTCTTTCCCCTCACCCTCCTCTCTGCTTTAAAAAAAATATTTAGGTGTATCTTTTTGCCTCCAACAGCTCCCCATCCAAACAAAGACTCTTTTTCTTATAACAATAAATACAATACAAAACAATAAGAATAATTAGGCCACAATTACGAAAATTATAAGGTATAACATACATTCCAAATGTCCAGTTCATACAGATTTGGCAACTGATATTTATATTCTATTATCTATCCCAATGAGTTTAATGTTCTGTATCTAACTCAATTTACTTCCTAATTTGCATAACCAACTTAAAAACATCTTCTTAGATCTAGAACATTCCTTAAATTCCTAAACAACTTAAATTTTAACTGTGAGACTGTAACAATCTAGTCTTCAAACACATCAGAGACCTGAGAAGGATAAATATATTTGAATAAACAAGAAGTGAAGAGCATGCAGCTTCCAAAACTAAAAAATGACAGACAACTGGCTGCCTGGACAGTCCCCAATGTCTCTCCATACATTGGAGCATCTGTCTTCAGTCTTTTGGCCAAGTATCTCTGACAGACATTGATTATGAAGCAGGAGTTATGAAGGACATGCCTACCCTGTCTTGGCAGAGCTAGGCTGTCGATCTACCTGCTTCCAAGTTTTGACCTTTTTGGACAGCATTCTGTCTACAGTTGAAGCAAGAGAGTTTTCTTGCCCAGTGACAAGCTTGCCACTAATGTAACTAAATTTATTTTTTATTAAAGAAGAAATGGCAAGATGGCAGTGTTTCTCTTCCAGATTCTGTGTAAGAGGTGTGTAGAAAAGTCAAAATTTCAATGTATACAATAAAGTATGCACTGTTGTGTACACTATGAAAACAAAAATAGAGCAAGTGTGAAGTATAATAATATTTCTTCACAGAGGATGTGATATTACATATAAAAAGTTCAGTCATTAAAATTGCATATAATGAGGAACTGAATTTTACAAAATATGAATCATCATTCAAAACATTGAATTTCCATATACTATCAATGAACAATCTGAAAGGAAATGAAGAAAATAAGCCAAAATACCAGAATATTAAAATGAATCAAATACTGAGGCCAGCAAGATAGCTTGGTTTCCAGAATGTGGACCTGAGATGGCACATTCTAACAATTTGCATCTTTATGCCATTGTTGGGTTCTTGAACTGGGTAAAGAACAGCAGCTGAGCAGTAGCATTGATATCTGCTTCCTGTTGTGAATTCAATGTGACCAGCTAACTAATATTCCTGCTGTCATAGCTTTTCTACCATGGTGGATTATGGCTTCAGACCATGAAGCCAAAGAAATCATTACTTAACTTGCTTTTGTCATGCATTTTGTCATAGTAACAAGAAAATTGTCAAAACAGTATCTAAAATGAAATATATGTTGTGAGAAAGAAGATGGTAGAGAACATTGTTCTACTTCAGTTTCTTAAGGGAAATATGACACCTCTGTTATAACAATTTCTGTAGACTTTGTCTCTAAAGTCCCCAGGGGTGAACATCTTCATCCATGGATAAGCCACTTCAATATTTTTATTTCTTCCAGAATTACTAGATAGTTATCTGTATCTATTTTTAAATTCATGGTGCCTTTTTCAAAATAAAAATACTAAACACACACACATAACCAAAAAGAATTTTTATTAGAATAAATCAAGAATATATATTTTAGATACACTACCAAGAGATGCAATGATCAACATTAGTGGGAGTATACTCAATGACAGTGAATATTGTTTGAGACTTCCTTCTGTAGGGGTTAGAAGAAGGGTCTTAAAGATGGTGTATATCTATCTTAATTTTCAGATTTGGGTTTGTAACCTATGTTTGTTTGTTGTTTGTTTTGTTTTTGTCTGAATTTTTTTCACAGTGATATCTGATTAAAATTGCATGAATATGCACACAGAAATACGTACCAGAATACTATGATAAATACTTGTTTTCTACTGAAGTTTCACACATAGTATTTACATGTTTACATGTTTCTATAGCAGATTATCATTGGGAAGTGAAGGAAGTCAGGGCAGAATTTAATCAGAAGCAGTGGAAAGAACCAAAAAGGAAAACTGCTTGCTAGCTTCCTCTCTGTGACTTGCTCAGATTGCCTCCTTACACAATCCAGGACTGCCTGTCCAGGTGTTACACTGCCTGTACCTTCTCACGTCAATTAATATTCAAAAAATATCTCACAGACTTACCTCCAAAACAACCCAAAGGAGGTATGCTATCATTTAAGATTCTGTCCTTCCAGGTTGCTAGGTTTGTGTCAATTTAAAAAATGGTAACCAATAAAAGCACTATAGCAAGGCTAATAATGGGAACAATTTATTCCAATTGTTTGAAGGTACTGGGGTAATAGGTTACCAAAAGGCTACTAGGTCTTTTATCAAAAAGAAAAAGATATGTGCAGAGTTCAAGCCAGGTGGAGTCCCAGGTTGCTAAGCTATTTTTATCCTTTCCTGTCTTGACAATATTTGGACAAGTTTGAGTCTATAGGAATCTACAACTACATCAAGTCAATTGTTGAGTTGGCAAAGGTTTTCTCCTATTCTGTGACCTGTTTCAAGACTGTAAAAAAATGTTTCCAATATACTCCTTCTTGCTGATCTTTCTGAACTGTTTGTGTCCTTTTCAGCATCTTTGCCTATGACTGCACATTGACAGAATTATGTTTATAATTTCTTGTGCAAGTTTCATTAAAGTCGAATTTTAAATTGATTTTTGTATTAAGAGAGATATAAGGGTTTAAATCCATTTTCCATGCTGTGTTTACTAAGAATTATACCCTGGGATTTGATACTTGGTGATTATTATAACTATGTTATACAATAAGTATATATGTAACAATTAAATTAGACATTTTAAGCCATATGGCAAGAATGCCAAGTGTTTTATGGTAAGTAACCAGTAAATACCAGTTGTCATTATGCATTTGTTTATAAACTCTGGATCATTAGAATTTTTTTACTTTATCAAGTTTTGTGCTTCCTTAAAGCCTGCAATTTCTATAAGGATAAATCTCTTGTTGCTTAGCCACTATTCCAGTCTAGTTCTAAGTAGCATATAGGAAACATAGTAGGAATTCCTGAAACATTTGTTAAAATTATATATCATGGCTGCATAGCTTTATAATGTTAGCCACGTTCCTCATGTGCTTTGGAATGGGCAAATAAACATGATGTCCACTACCTTCTCTCAGTTACCATACATGCTCATGTACATTTTATGTTCAACGTCCAAATGGGAACGTCTGCATGGACAGATTGCTTAGGGTCTGAGGAGGTTTAACCAAACTGTGTTACTGAGCCTCACAGTCTAAGAAAAGGCTAATATACATAAGACTATTCATTTTGAAAATAGTATATAGGCAAGGTAATGAAGAAGTTAAGAGAATTTCAATCAATAAGGATGAAATACTGATAATTGCATAGTCATATCAGAAAGAGAGAGAGAGACAGAGACAGAGAGAGAGAGAGAAGGAAGTGAGTATCAGCATTGCTGCTGCTGAAACAAAAAATAATGTTAAACAAAATGAGATTTAAGATTAATGTGAACAGTAAACAGTAAGACATTTATAAGACAGCTAGAGGGGAAAGGTTGGGACCTATCATTAGACAATGATTATGGAATGGTGCTAAAAGAAATTCTATGAAAAAAGTAGCTAAATATAATACTATCGTATTATTCACTTTAGAATGACAGTTTGAAAAAATGAAAATAATCAGTCTTATTGGATGAACAGGGTAATCGGATAGAATTTTTTTGGTAAGAATTTATAAGTAAATTTTCTCAAGACATGTAAGTCATTAATTAAAGGAAGTACCTGTGTTGTGTGTCACATGACCTAGCCCTGGAGATCACATGCTAGAACACCCTACACCTACCAGATACAGAACTGGATAAACTCAGAACACAGTCTGTGGGCAGTTCTCACTTACCCGCAGAAAACTATAGGCAAAGAATCTAAATTATAGATTTCTCTATAGATCCCAAGGGGATTGGGGGAATTGAGAGTTTATCTTTCTATATGCCCTGGGGGATGCATTTGCTACAGAGTGAAGAATACAAAAAATACAAGAATAATTTTGAGTCCCTCAAGAGCTAAGACAAATCATCATCCAAGATGTAACACAACTCCCCAAGCTCTGTCTTCTATCTAAGTGTTATTCTCTGGGGCAAGAGGCAGGCACACATCCACACTGTTTATAAGCGAATGTATTCTTCAGGTAAGCCCACACAAAATCCTCTCTGTCATACCAGTGGCAGTGGAATGACACTATTACAGTTTTTATTTCTGCTTCCAGTAAAAAGTCAAGGTAGTAATATCAACAATCTTCTAAATTTCAGAAACAATTTCAAGAAAATCTGAGCACTAAATCTTGACTACATCTTCTTAGATTGACGAGATATGAATCCTTGGAATCTGAAATATTTCTACCATATAAACATGGATAAATAGGGAACTAAGAGAGCGTCAGGGTTTGAACTGGGACCCCTAACAGTGGAAGCAGGTATTTTTTTAACTCTTTGGTCTGCCTCTGAGACTCTTCTCCTATTGCGTTGTCTCATATAGGAGGGCGTTTGCCTTGTCTTATTGTGTCTCGTTTTGTCAAGTATGGTTGTTGTCTCTTGGAGGCCTGCTCTTTTATGAGGAAGAAATGGAGTATGAGTGGATCAAGGGGAGAGGGCAGGTGCAAGGGAATATGGCAGAGTGTAGGGAGAGGAAACTGTGGTCAGGATGTATTGTATGAGAGAAGAATATATCTTCAATAAATAATAGCATATATGCATGAAGAAAAGAAAAAGCTGAAGTTTTGAATTCCGGGTATACTGACAGATTTCTTAATATGGGATGGTTTTTAGCAAAGCTGTTTTTTCTTCTATCCTATACAACTTGAGACTAAAAGAAACTGGCATAAGAAATCATTCAGGGGAAACAGAGACTGTTAATGGCCTTGTTGGCCACTGGAGTCGCAGCATCTATATTTGGTTTTTATGCATGGCTAGGACTCAAATCTTAAAGATTAATGACTCTGTGACATGGGATGGTAGATAACATCACTCTTATTCTTACAGTTTTGGATTGTACACATGTTGTTTTATTCATATCAAGGCTAATATACATAAGACTACAGAAGCCAGCTCTGGGTTACCAAGGCATCTGCTTCAGACTTCATTAATGTAGGTAGGGCTCTAGTGAAGGAAGATAAAGACAGGAGAAGATTGAATCTTTCTTAGTGTATTTATCACCTTTATCTTGTGGTATTTTTCATAAATCATACTGAAATTCTATATCGATGGTTTTCTTACATAAGATAATTTGTTTGTGATTATACCAGTAGATTCTGTGTGCATAGCTGGGGCTTGAAGAAACATTTCCAGCATACACATCACAGTGGGGGGAAGGGTTCTTGACTAAGTGTGGATCATCCTGTAATTCAACTCTCTTCCCTGTGTCCGCAGATATCCTTAGAGAAGAATGGACTCAATCAATGTCTCTGTGTCAACTGAATTCATTCTCGTAGGATTAACAGACCAGCCTGATCTCCAAATACCCCTGTTCTTTCTGTTTCTAGCAATGTATCTGGTCACTGCACTGGGAAATTTGGGTTTGATGATTCTAGTTTTACTGAATTCACATCTTCACACACCCATGTACTTTTTTCTCTTTAACTTGTCCTTTATAGATTTTTGTTATTCTTCTGTGTTCACTCCCAAAATGTTGATGAACTTCATATTAAAAAAGAATGTAATTTCCTATATGCAATGTATGACTCAACTCTATTTCTTCTGCTTTTTTGTTGTTTCTGAATGTTATATGTTGACTTCAATGGCCTATGACCGTTATGTGGCCATCTGTAATCCACTTTTGTATAATGTTGTCATGTCCCATCAAGTGTGTTTAAATTTAATGCTTGGTTCTTACTTTATGGCATTTTCTGATGCTGTAGCTCACACGGTGTGCATGCTGAGACTGACCTTCTGTGATGCAAACATCAATCACTATTTCTGTGACATCCTCCCTTTGCTCCAACTCTCCTGCACAAGCACCTATGTTAATAAGCTTGTAGCATATGTCATAGTGGTCATCAACATCATTGTTCCCATCCCTACCATCTTTATATCTTATGCTTTTATCCTTTCCAGCATCTTCCGCATCAGTTCCTCTAAGGGTAGGTCCAAAGCCTTCAGCACCTGCAGCTCCCACATCATTGCTGTTTCTCTGTTCTTTGGTTCAGGTGCACTTGTATATTTCAAACCCTCCTCAGCTGGGTTTATGGATGGGGCAAAAATCTCTTCTGTCTTTTATACCAATGTGGTTCCTATGATGAATCCCTTAATCTACAGCTTGAAAAATAAAGATGTGAAAGTTGCCCTGAGAAAAACCTTGTCAAGGAGGAAGGTGTGACAGGATGCATGTGTCTTCATGACTGTACTTTTGCGTACAAGTATACTTTGTATTTAGTAAACACATTTGATTGACAGCTCTGTATTACACTTTTTCTTTTTAGAAAATGTTATATTTTTATTTTATTTTTTTCAATTTATTGAACTGGCAGAAAATATTACTATACAGAAAAGTTAAGATACAGCATGATGTGTTGAAATGTGTATGTATGATATAATGATAAAACCTTCTATCGTTTATTCATCATATTATGAGACTGCTATTAAGAATGGAAAATACAGAAGGGAACTGTCTCTTGGTCTTAAGCAATAGAAAGGTATTTCTCTACTTCTGTGATAAAACACTAGCCAAGAACAACATAGAACAGGAAATGGTTTATTTGGGTTACAGGTTACAGTCTGTCAGTGAGGGAAACGAAGACAAGAATATGGAAGTGAAACTGAATCAGAGAAAATGGAGGGATACTTCTCACTAACTTGATTTCTAAGGTTTGCTCTACTTACACTTGCCCGGAGGATTACTCCCTACAATGGGCTGGACCCTCCCATGGAAATTATTTACTGAGAAATTGCCTCCACCTTCAGGCTCAGTAGCCAACCCGATGGAAGCAACCTCTCAACTGAGGTTCTCTCTTCCTGGATGACTTTAGGTTGTTTTAAATTGGCAAAAACTAACCAGCATATATGAATTACATAATTATAGACTCTACTCACACAATCATGCACTACATCAGGGATTCGTAAGCTTTTTCCTCCTACAATTCAGTTTTAACTGAGATTTTTTTTTTACACAATCATAGACAGATAGGTATATAAGACATATAACAAAAAATAATTACAGTAAAATTATTAATTATTTAAAGAAACATTTTAATACAAATTTGTTTTTTCTTTGTGTATGTTTCTAGTGTATGGGTTGAAAAGGAGATAGAGAAAGAGTGTGCGTGCATGTATGTGTGTGTAAGCATGTGTGCATGTGTGCATGTGTTTGTATGTTTGTGTGCATGTACACCACAAATTACACATGAAAATCTGTGGATATTTTGCATGTAATTCTTGCTTTTCCATCTTGGTTTGGATATAGGGCTTCTTGTTATTTACTGATGGGTTTCCAAGGCTAGTGGCCCATTCACTTACAAGAACTCTCCTCCCCTCCCCTCCAGTCCCTTCTTCTCCTCTCCCTACCCTCTCCTCTATTCTCTTCCACTTTTCCTCCCCTCGTCTTTTCCCTCTCCCTCCCCTCCCCTTCCTCTCTCCCTCCCTTCTTATCTTCCACTGCCCTCCCCTCCACTCACCTTCTTTCCTCTCTTCTCTCAGAAACATTGATGTAATGGATTTGAGCTAGCAAACCCAGCTTTGTGTGGATTGTCACACTTGAACAGCAAGCCCTTTACTCACTGGGTCATTCTTTCAGCCCTTAAAGCAGTTTTCTGAAAAGTATATTATTTTTCTAAGTTTTAAAATGGCAAATTCACATATTTGTGACAAAGGTGTTCTTATTTGCATTCATACAACTAATTTTATATTGAGTGAATGATTTCTATTCCTGGCCAAGGCCATAGTCAACAATTTAGAGTTTATAAATACTTTTATTTTATAATAATCAGCTTTTTGTTTAAAGTACACAAATTTGCAAATGTTTGCTTAGGGAAGGTTCAGAAATTGTTTGAAATTCTACCCAAAATTCAATCCAATATTCATTTCTGTTATTTTATATAAGTATATATGTGGAAGGGTACTCAAGGGTTTTTAATTTCTATGAAAAATATTAGTGGAATTGGCATGGACATTTCATTGAATCTATATGTTGCTTTTGGTATGATGGCCATTTTAGCAATATTAAAACCACCAATTAATGAGCATGGAATGGTTTTCTACCATTTGGTGTTTCATTTCATTGCCAGAGTCTTAAATTTCTTATTAAACTGGTGGTGTCCTGAACATATAGTAAGCATATGTTAAGAGTAAAATTCTGACCAACAGAAACATGTACATTGCATGTAGGTGCAGAATGATGCATATTTGTGATAATCTTGAAGGAGCCTTGCACATCTGTCACATTGTCAACTAAAGGAGATGTGATGCTCTCCAGTGGAGGATGTACAGAAGAGCACAGCTGTTTTAAATTACACTTTCAAAGGCACATTGCTAGTGCAAATAAGAAACCCCCAGGAACAAAGGAAAAATGCAATTCTGCTGTGAATTTACTTGATCATTTGAAGAATATTTTTCATTATTTGACAAAAATATGCATATTACTAATGAAAATGAGTGAAAACAGCTAAGAATTTTCATTATGATTATTCTTAAATAGTACACATGTTACATGGCATGAGAAATTGTGAAAATGGTAAAGTTATTGTAATTTTATCCAGATATTCAACAGATTTGTTCATACACATTTGTCAATATGAATGAAGTGCTATTGAAAGCTAATTCTTTTGAAACTCTTAGAGTAAATGGGCCTTGGTAGATTAATACAGAGGAGACTTGAGTATATTCATTATACATAAACAAAAAATAAAGAAAACAATGTTCCAATGTCACATTCTCCGTTTAAGTTAATATAGAAGACAGTGAAACAAAGGAAGATCTTGTAATGTTTTTCAGTTTTAGTAGGGCAGATACATCCTCACTGAAAATAGTGGGAATTGTTGAGGAAGCATTCTGAGGAGTCTATCAAACCTGACCTTTCTTATATGGTGTAGTAGTAGACCTACAAAGATTAACAGGTCCACAAAAGTGAAGATATTGACTTGGCTTTATTTGAAAGGTTTTGTACTTTGATATTCATGAGGATAAGTTAGTGTTGACTTTGATGGCTACCAGACATTAATAAACTGAAATAACTATATTTCCATATCTATTTATCTGTTCACTTTATCTGTATCTGATTATCAAACCATCTTTTATCTATATGTCTATATTGAATGAAATGTCTGGGGCTTCTAGTTAAAACAAATAATACATACATAGGCTTTGGTGATTATATTTTAGATTCCTTAAAGTTGAAGATGGTGATATCTTGACTGGTCAACATAATTTTTAATCTCTCACAAACAAGTGAGAGATTAAAGTGGCGATTGTGATTCATAAATTTTAAAAAGGTGCTCATTCATTTCAAATGGACAAATCAATTTAAGTTGAAATAACCAAAATTTGTTTTTGCATGGAACTAAAAAACTTTCCAATCCTAGAATTGTCTCATGTAGGATTTCAAGTAAGTGTAAGAGAATATACCTCTGGGAGTTAGTAGTGCCCCCATTTAAAAGTAGCAGCACTCACTGGAATGCAGTTATGGTTTGCTGGGAACCAAAACTGTTCCTTCTCAGCTAGACAATAGAGTCCTGGAGCTTTTGTTAAGAGTTAACTTCTGTGAATACATCTGGACCTCCCCTAAGGAGTTCTGTGGTCTGACACTCTGTTACTCCTTAGCTGCTGATGCGTGATCCGTGATCCCAGGCGAAAGCACATTCTGTAGTTTGGTAACCTAGCAACCCAAAGGCCCTACCATCAGGGCTAGGTAATTCCTGCTAATACTCCCTGCTTCTGCAAAGCACATATTCAGCTGTGAGAAAAATAAAGTTTGAGACTTGATCAGAATCCTGTCTTGTCTCCGTTCTCTCGTGTCTGTTCTGTACCCCCCCCCCCGCCCCCCAATCCAGGATCTGCTTCCCCTAGCCCTTGTTCGTTTCCCTGCAGGTCAGGGCAATGGTTGGACCAGAAAGGACACCTTTTGAAGATATTACTTTTAAAGCAGTAATATAATCTTCTGGGAATAGCTAAAGCAACCACAGACTGTTAAGTTTTTATTAAAAATGTTTCATCCAAATATATATGCGAACGGAGGCATGTTTAGATACTCTTTAGAGTCAATGGAGTCCAACATATACTATATCATCTCTCTTAACATTAAATCAGTCTCAATTGGATGAGTTGAAGCCAAAGAGTTCAGCCAATAGCCAGGGAGCAAGTATTATCCAAAATATAAATGAGAATATGATAGTCTGTTAAAGAAGCATGAAATGATTCATAATCAGCATGCAATCTGTCAGGTGCATCATTGCTGTGTATGATTTACCTCCCAGTAGACAGTTCAATTAATTTTGAGTGTCAGAGTTTTCTTTTAAACAAAAGAAAATGTTCTTCAGGTTACAACATAAAAAAGTTTGTATATCTTGATTAATGCACTTTTTATTGCCTGGTGTGAACTACATAAATTTAAAACACATCCTGTCTGTATTTCTTTCCAAGTGTATAATGTTTGTCTATAGTTCTCCTAATATAATATACACATTTTATATATGTAAATCTGTACTTTTTTAAATATTAAAAGGCTTATATTTTAATATTTAAGGTATTTTACAATGGAAAAAGTGCTTAAAGTTTTTATATATTAATATATATATTTCATGTAAAGCTTTTAAATATATAAGTTGAGGTGAAGATAATTACTCTTTAAAACTGGCATTGTATTTAGTAAAATATAACAAGAAGATTTTCATGTATATGTTAGTGGGCATGGAAATGCTTGGTGGAAGGAAACAGAACAGGTAAGTGATGCAGTTTTATTTTTCTTTTCTTTGCTTAAAAGTTTTTAATTTGTATTTATATATTTTAATATTTTAAATTTTAAAAATTAAAATATAAATACTTATCTTTATATTTTCCCTTTGTTGCCTCCAGTCCTTCTCATGGAAACCCCCTGCTCTTTCAAAAATTCAGGGCCTTTATGTCTCTAATTTTTAAAAATATTTATTTACTACTTCAGGTTACATGTCCATCACAGTGTCCTCTTTTCACCCCTCCCAGTCCTGCCCTCACACCTCTACCTCCTATCCCTTCCATCACACTCCTCTGGAGTGGAGTGTCCCTACATAACAGTCCCCTGTCCGATTTCAGCAGTCATATGAGGGCCAAGAGTCTCCTCATACACTGGGGGCCTACAAGGCAGCACCACTAGGGCAAAGTGTCTCATTGACAAGAACAAAAAGTCTATGTTCATGTTCCCTTTGGTGCATTGGTTGTAGGATAATTATCCTGTACTATATGGCTAAAATCCGACTATAAGTGAATAGATGCCATGTGCATCCTTCTGAGTCTGGGTTAGCTCACTCAGGATGAGCTTCTCTAGTTCCATCCATTTGGCTGCAAATTTCATGATTTCGTTGTTTCTGATAGCTGAGTAGTATTCCATTGTGTAGATGCACCACAGTTTTTTAATCCATTCTTCGGTTCAGGGACATCTGGGTTGTTTCCAGTTTCTAGTTATTACAAATAAGGCTGCTATGAACATAGATGAGGAAACTTCCTTGTGATTCTGTGAGGAATCATTTGGATGTGCAACCACTATGGAGGTTAGATTGGCGATATCTTAGAAAACTTGGAATAGCTCTGCCTCGGGACCCAACCATAACATTTCTGGGTATAGGTCTCTAATTTTTGTTACATATATATCCATATATATTCTAAATATATAAATAAAACCTCTCGGTCCATATAATGTTACTTCATTACATATGATTTCTTGGCTCAACTGTTAGTATTTATTAGCCAATTAGAGTAGGTCTTGTCCATGAAAAAGCCTATTTATTCCACTTGCAACATTCTTCATTTGTCTTCAGTTCTATAGGTTTGAAGCTCCATGATCTTTCACCCTTCCATGCTAGCATTTCTCCTAGTGTCATTCTTGTTCAGAAATATATATTTTTAAAGTAGAATACATGATATTTATGGAAGGACAACCTTGGAAGTGAGTTGATACAACACTCTACAACTTTCAGACACAGAATTTAGTAAGGCAGGAGTAAGACCTATGGGCAATAATTGCAGGAAGCAAGAGAGAAAGAACCCTAAACTCACATTTACCTTCTGAGCTCAGGTAATTGGGAAGGCAAGAGTCTATCTGTCTTTCTGTATTGGGGTATGCACATTCAGTGGAGTGAGTGGAGAGTATGAGTATAATTGTGGGTCCCTCGGGAAATAAGAATTAAGATCCAGGGTACAGTGTAATTTCATCAGGTTCTTTTTCTTCAATCTAAATGTTTTCCTCTGAGGAACAGCATAGACATTTTCTTAAACCTGCTTATAAGCACATACATTTCACAGTTTAAAGAACTCTTTTCTCTGCTTCCAAAAAGACTTAAAGCTTTAATCACAAATAATATTCTGCAATTCAGAAATTGGTCCAGGAAAATTAAGTGTTTTTGTATACCTTCTTTGAATTGAAATATCTGATCTGTTTTCTTCTGAGATTTCAGTTGTCCAGTTGTCCCAGGATTCCTTAGATGGATTCTTTATATCTCCTGGAAAGATAAGAACAGAGTCCTGCTCTAATCCTAACTCTGGACACTACTTTTTTTTGGGGGGGTGATCAGGTAATGTTTTTTTTTCTGGAGCAAATTCTCTATTTAGAGCTTGCTTTGTGTCAGGCTAACCTTGAACTCTGAGATCTGCAGGTTTCTGTCTCTAGTGTGTTGGGATTAAGGGTGTGTCCTCAAATGATGTGATTAAGGGCATGTACCATCACCACCCTGTTCCTTATAACTATAGAATTTATAAGACAACTAACTCTATAGTGATCCTCCTGTCTCTGCTGGAGTTAAAGGCATGGGCTAACACCTCGCATTTCATATATTTTACCTTCGCACCAAATTTTTCAACTCTTGGAGGTTTAGAAAACCAGTTTGAACTGAAGTAAGCGTTAATTTATTTACAGTATTTTAAACCTCTTACTTGCTTTTTAATTACAAATCATGAAAATACCTTTTATATCTCCAAAGAAAACCCTTTAAGCTGCTATCATGTTTGTGTAATTAAGATTGTATTGGGCTACATCAGTATTCATCTTTGTATATTTATGCAAAATTAAGATTATATTTGGTCACTTTGGTATTGATCTTTGATACAAAATTAAGGGTAACTCTTTTTAAGGTATTGTACCTAGGTAATGCTCAAAAATGAAATGTGAAGTTTTGACCTTTTGCTACCAACTGTCATAAACGGTTTAGGATAATTAAGAAATGCAAACTAATAGTCATTCAAGCATGTCATTTTGTTAGGTACTAGGACAGTCTATCACAGTTATTTTCTAAGCTAATCAGAAATTGCTGTTGCTAAAAGACAAGCAACATTTGCTTATCCAAATATAAGAGATAGATGGTCTTCAAAAACCTCAAGAGATCTGCAGAATATGACATTCAAAGATGCTTATTAACCTAAGATTTTTTTTTTTGATACTGAGACATGTCTGGTCCTGACAGCACCCCCTATTCTACTCCAAACATGTGATGAGCATCGGAGAATCTCCAATTTGAGATGGTTGAATTAGTGGCAAGTCTATCTCTTGGCAAGAAAAATCCCTTGCTTCAACTCTAGACAGAATGCTTTCCAAACAGAACAAAACTTGGAAGCAGGTAAGTCCACAGCCTAGCTCTGCCAAGATAGGGTAGGCAAGTCCTTCATAATCCCTGCTTTACAATCAATGTCTGTCAGAGAAATGGGGCCAAATGGTGAAGATTGATGCTGTAATGTATGGAGAGAAATTGGGACTGTCCAGGCCACCACTGGTATGTCATTTCTTAGTTTTGGGAGCTGCTGGCCCTGCACTTCCTGTATAACCAGATATATTTATCCCTCTCAGGTCTCTGAGGTGGTTGAAGACTAGATAGATAGAGTTTCATAGTTCAATTTTGAGTTGTTTAGGAATTAAGAGGGTGTTCTGGATCTAAGAAGATGTTTTTAAAATTGTAATGCAAGTTAGGATGGAAGCTGAATTGGATATAGAACTTTAAACTCATGGAGATGGTTAGATAGTAGAATGTTAAAGTCAGGTGCCAAATATGTATGGACTAGGCATTGGGAATATGCTAAGCCATATAACTCTCATAATTGTGGCCTAATTATTTTTGTTGTTTTGTATTGTATTTATTGTTATAAGAGAAAGACCCATTTGTTGGACTGAAAGGGGGAACTGTCTGGGGGAAAAAGATATACCTTAAACTTTTTTAAAAAAGGAATGGGATGGGTGGGTTGAGGGGGAAGAGGGTGGAAGGGTGGGACTGGAGGGGGGAGCTGGGAGGGGATTGCAATGGAGATGTAACTTGAGTATGCTAAGCCATATAACTCTTATAATTGTGGCCTATTTATTTCTGTTGTTTTGTATTGTATTTATAGTTATAAGAAAAAGAACCATTTTTTGGGCTGAAAAGGAGAGCTGTTGGGGGGAAAAATAAATACCTTAAACTAAAAAAAAAAAAAAAGAAGGGAAGAGGATGGGGGGCTGAGGGGGAGGAGGGTGGAAGGGTGGGACTGGAGGGGGGAGTAGGGAGGGGATTGTGATTGAGATGTAACTTGAAGAAATAAAAAATAAATTATTAAAAAAAAAAACTACTAGATTCATGTAAGTATGTAAATATTAATTTTGTATTTATATAATGAGAACCAAATTAAAATATAGTGTACCATAATGTTTTTAATAGCTTAGGAAACCAGTTTTAGAAAGAAGCATAATAAAGGACACAAAATATTTATAGATAGAGGACTACTAAATATCATAGAAAAAAATTTAAAAAACATATAACAACTGCTTAAATTACGCATTTCATAAGAGATATAATATATATGATATGATATGATACAAATAGATACTGATAAATATACCTTAGAGTTTGGATTTGTATACTGACTGTCATTTTATACATCTTCCTAATTTGATATCGAAAATCAATTATGTACACCAGTCTAAGGCAATTTATATAATAGATCAGTTACTTTTATTTCTGAATTCTTAATTTATTAACTATTCCTTTATCCAAGCAATATGATGCGGTTCAATATCTATTACTTTTATGTGGTCAGTCTGAATATTTTCTTCCTTATATTGATTGATTGAATTAAAATGATTCATTTTTGTCAAACATTCCTAAGTATGTATGTATATTGTTCAATAGCATTTTTCATAATTCTGCTTATTATTTCATTGAAAGTGATGTGTAAATTGGTATTTACCATAGTTTTTAGTTTATTAAAATTTGAAAAGTTCTCATGTTAAAAAAAAAAAATAAATAAATAAACTTAAAAAAAGAAAGATCTGAAACCTTTAACTGTAAAATAATTATCTAGATAAACAGGAATAAATGGCATAGTAGAGAGATCTAATGTTTGGGCTGAAAATGGTGAATTTCTGAATTTCAGGTATATTAATATCCTCTTTTTCCCTTTTTTATTATGAATATTTGGTTTTTATTTTTATTTTATTGAAAAGATATTGTTTCATGTGATGTATTCTGATTACAGTTTTCTCCCCGTCCCCCACTCTCAGGAGGTCCTCCCAACCTCTTTCCCATTGGAATTCACACCCTTTATGTCTCTCTTCATATATGATAGGCTTCAGCAAGTTTCTTTCCTTTCTTGTGAGAATGAGACTCAAGTGAAACTGGCAGAAGAAAGCCTTTGGGAGATCAGAGATCAGAGAGTATTAAGTGGTGTTGGTGGCCATTGGAGTTGCAGCATCTCTATAAGGTTCTCCTTCATGGTCAGAACTCAAGTCTTCCAGATTCACGGCTCTGTGACACAGGGGCAGGAGACATTCCCTTCAGGCCTCACTCCTGATCTTTTAGTTTTAGATTCTGCATATGCTGTTGTTTCATTTGCAGTAAAAACAAACCTGTACTTCAGTAGCAACTAGCACTGTACCACTCAGGCATTTGCTCCCAATTTTATTGTTCTACAGAGGGCTCTAGTGAAGGAAGACAGAAAATGGGAGAAAGTTGAATCTTTCTTAGTGTATTTTTCTCTTTTATCTTGTGGTATTTTCATAAATCATACTGAAATTCAATGTCAATGACTTTTATTGCTTAAGATCATTTGTGACTGTACCAGTTGATTCTGTGTGCATACCTGGGGCTAGAAGAAACATTCCCAGCATACACATCACAGGTGGGAAGGATTGATGGCTGAGTGTGGACCATCCTCTTATACAGCTCTATTTCCTGTGACCACAGATTGCCTTAGAAAACAATGGACTCAATAAATATCTCTGTGGTGACGGAATTCATTCTGGTAGGATTAACAGACTAGCCTGATCTCAAATTACCACTGTTCTTTCTGTTTCTAGCAATGTATCTGTTCACAGCATTGGGAAATTTGTGTTTGATAATTCTAACTGTGCTGAATTCTCCACACCCCTACGTACTTTTTTCTCTTTAACTTGTCCTTTATAGACCTCAGCTGTTCTTCTGTGTTCACTCCCCAAATGCCAATGACATTTTATTAAGAAAGAATATAATTTCTTACATGGAATGTATGGCCCAACTCTATTTCTTTTGTTTCTTTGTTATTCTTGAGTGTTATGTGTTGACTTCAATAAGCTAGACTAGTATCTGACATGATCAGTGCTCATTTGAATAATCATTAACTTACATTTTTAATTATCCTAAACAGTTTTTAATAGAAGCTTTTAAAAGCAATAGAACTTAACATTGCATCCTTAAGAATCATCTAAGTACAATACCTCAAAAAAAGTTAATACATAGTATGTTGTAACTAAAATAGAACCTTAATTTTGGTATTAATATACAAAGATCTATACCAACATAATCAAATAACTTCAATTCTGTGTCATTATACAACAATTTTGGCTTGTAGGAGATCTATAGTTCAAGACTAGATTCAATAATGTACCCTTTTATTCCTATTATTCCTCTATTATTCCTATATCCCCCTTTTTCCTTTAAACCCATCTCCCCTACAAAAGAAATAAAAAAGAACAGAGAAAATAAAAAGAAAGAGAGAAATCCCTGAGTCTAACCTCCTATACCTTGTTTCCTCCAGGACTATGATGAATAGCAATGTATAACTAACTCCCATATAACAAGCATCCAAAACCCACTGCATGATCAGAAAACTACTTACCCCACCTGTTGGAAATGGAGTATCACTCTCTTAAAATTGTTTCCTGTTGATTTTGGAGGGTTTTTTTTTTCTTTTGGGGGTCCAAGAAAATTGGAAAAATGCACAAGTCTTCAGAAAGTTAGCTGTAACATTTGTTGTGCAGTCTTTATGTGCTATGATAGATAATACTTGTGCTTGAATGAAGTACTGACCTGAAAGCTGTCCTAGAAGCAAATTTTGATGAAACAGCAACTGAGGCATTCTGAGACTGGATCACTTGGGCTACTTGCTTTGTCTTCATTGGTATCTGGTAATTTTGCTCTGAAAATATAAACTTTGACAATTAATATACATTTCTGCAATAACATATGTATGGAATGTACAATGTGCACAGATCAGTTAAAGATGATTCTTTGATCTTTGTTTGAACAGGTGAAAGTTTATAAGCTAGTTTTGACTGTATAACAAGCTGTAATACAAATCTCCACCCATGCCAGATGAAAGGATGGCATATACTTGTAAGTCATGAGGATTCTGTAGCTAACAAGATTTATTGGCTTCACATAGCATTCATATCTTAGGCAGTCTCACAGATATTCTCATGTAGAGGGTTCATCATATATGTCACCTGCTGCTTCTTTCTCCAAGTTGCATCCAAGATTTTCAGGAGGTCTTCTGTAGTCAAATATATTCTTAATTAATTTGGAAGAAATCTACAGCTTTCTACTTCCTGTGGAAAGAAATGCAAAGTCTCTCACCCAGCATAACATGTTTCCTTCCCTCCATTTTGTAGTTCAGACATCCTTAATATAAGCAGGCTGATACAATTCATCAGTATCTTCCATGACCCAATGTCTCCCAGTCACTGTTTTTTTGTTCTTTAGAATTCAAATAATTTAAAGTCAATAAAGCAATCTGCAATCTGTCTCTCAGGGTCTTCATTATCCCCTTTTGTTTGTCAAGCATCTTCTTTAAAGTAGATTTAGATCTCTCTATAATTGCTTGTACTATAGAATTGTGTGGTATACCTATAATATGCTTCATACTGTTGTTCTGCAACTTTTGGCAGGGAATTCCAGCCTTGTCAAGTATCAAGCCATAAGGTCTGGGCTACATCAGTCTGAGCAGAAAAGGATGAAACAAGAGTCAGGATCTGTGCCACAGGATGTCCTGGAGAGGTGGGAGAAAGTATTTCCTCCTCTACCAGGTGTTAAAACTTGTAGCTAAGCAAGCAGGAGGGCTAGGCTAACCCATACCCTCTTCTCCATGTAGCTGAAGATTATGGCTCTTTTAGCTAAGCTGCCAATGTTGGGACAGCTTCAAAGAGGCCCAATAGATGAAACCAGATGCTTTTGGAACAGCTCACAAGCACTACAGTAAGTGGCATGGGCTCAGGAGAAAGGGTGGAAGCTCAGCTCCTTGGCAAGCTTTGGAAGCAGCTACCAGGATGGCTGCAGCAATTAGGCAGAGGCAAGAGTTTATGCCCCAGAAACCACGAAGTGAGTTCTGGCTGCCAGCACCAGGAGCTTGGTTTAGGCAGCAGCAGAAGTGAGGTCAGAGCCTGTGTGCAGAGCAAGCCAGGCTAGGTAGGCGGATCCAGCAAATGAGTTCTTCATGGGGGGAAATAGTCCTTCCTCCCCAAGCCCAAAATAAACAGGTGAGTCTCAAACAGTTATGGCTTAGGAATGGAGAAAGAGAGTTTATTTCATGAATCAGGGACATTATAAACGTTTGGGAAGTGGGAGGGGGTTTAGAGGTAAATGTGTTTGACTCGCTGGGACTAGGAGTACCAGAGACACTTCATTTACTTGACTTCCACTGGTTCCAGGTTGCAGTGTGATTCTCTCATGTGGACCCAAACTTGGCTGTGATCTCGCCACAGGCTGCCTAGCTGGGATTTAGCCTCCCTCTCAGCTAAGAAATTGTGTCAGGCAACAATTCCACATTCTACCTACTGCTTACAGGCCTCCATTAAAGTGTTCAGCCTGATACCATGGTGGTTCTTAAAGGTGCCATGCCTGACTTTTTTCTTTTTTCTTTTTTTATATAAATACTTTATTTTTTTTCTTCAAGTTACATCTCAGTCACAAACCCCTCCCTATTCCCCCTTCCTATCCCACCCTTCCACCCTCTTCCCCCCAGAAGTTTCCCCTTTCAGTCCAACAGATGGTTCCTTCTCTTATAACAGTAAGTATTATACAAAACAATAGATATAAATATGCCACATTTATGAGAGTTAAATGGCCCAGTATACCTTCCCAATGTCCAGTTTATACATATTTGGCCCCTGACTTTAACATTCTACTATCTAACCAACTCCATGAGTTTAAAGGTCTATATGTGACTCAACATTCATATTATCTTGCAACACACTTTTAAGAGTATCTTCTTAGATCTATAACACCCTCTTGATTCCTAAACAGTTCAAAATTTAACTATGAGACTCTAGCTGTCTACTCTTCAACCACCTCAGAGACCTGAGAGGGATAAATATATTTGCTTATATAGGAAGTGCAGGGCCTGCAGCTTCCAAAACTAAGAAAGAACATACCAATGACTGCCTGGACAGTTCCCATTTTCTCTCCATACATTCCAGCATCAATCTTCAGCCTTTGGGTCCTGTTTCTCTGACAGACATTTGTTGTAGAGCAGGGATTATGAAGGACTTACCTACCCTGTCTTGGCAGAGTTAGGCTGTCGACTTCCCTGCTACCAAGTTTTGTCCTTTTTGGACAGCAGTCTGTCTGCAGTTGGTGCAAGGGGTTTTTCCATGCCAAGAGAAAGGTTTGCCACTAATTCAACCATCTTATATTGGAGGTTCTTCGATGCTTATCTTCTACTTGGAGTAGAATAGGGGGTGCTGTCAGGCGCTGATATGTCTTGATATCAAAAAAAAAATCTTGATTTAAGATAACATCTTTGAATGCCATATTCTGCAGATCTCTAGGGGTTTTTGAAGATGCCCTATCCATCTCTTGTATTTAGATAAGCAAATGTTGCTTGTCTCTTAGCAACTTGATTACTGGGTAGTTTAGAGAATATCTGTGATAGACTGTCATAGTAGCTAACAAAGTGACATGTTTGCATGACTAGGAGTTTGTTTTAACTATCCTAGACCGTTTTAGACGGTTGGTATCAAGAGGTCAGAGCTTCACATTTTATTTTCTGATCTGGCTCCCAGGTCTGGAACTTTTAGTTAAAGTCTGAATCCCGTGTCTGAGCTTGGTTCTGTGCCCATAATATTGGTCACCATCTATTGTAAGGTGTTTCCTTTCACCTCTTGTTTTTCCACCCAACCCCTATTCCCAGAAATAATGATTCTGAAGCTTTATTATATTTACAAATGTCCAAGCCAAAGCTTTATATGTTTTCCAAGCAGCTCATAACTTAACATTCCATTTATTCTATACTATTTTCTGCCATGTGGTTAGTTACCTCTCCTCTGTTTCATGTGTCTGTCCTCCTCAGTGTCCTGGGGGCAATCCTTCCCACATCTGGCTCTATTCCAGAATCCACTCTTTCTACTGGAACTCCTCCCACCTATTTCTTGCCTAAGTTACAGGACAACCAGCTTTTTATTGACAGGTGAAGTTTCCATCACAGACACGAGAGATTCTCTCCAGAGTTAAACGTAGAATGCTATCAACAAGGTCATAGAAGCTTTACTGTGCAGCGGGCTGCAATTGGACCAGAGAAGCATAACTGCTCAAAGTACTTAAAAGAAGAGACTGAATGATCAGCCCTAAATGGAACATCTTTACTAACTCAACCCAGCCACTGCCAAGGCTCAGGGAATACAAAAGGAAAGGAGGTAGAAAAAATAAGTTGGAACATCGTTATGTGTGATGTGAAATGCGATCTTATGGACATAGCATGGATATTGTAATCATAAAATGATCACAGCTGTGGTTATCTGCATAATATCTACATAAGAAAAAGTAAACAAAAATTGCTACTTATATGGGGGAGATGATCTCTCCAGTCCCTATTCCTTTCTGAAGACCTACTGTCAAATAATAGATTCTAGTAAAAGAACAATATTTTTCTTTGAGAAAGTGGTCTCTGGTTGGTTTCCTGGGGTCTACTGTATTCTAGTTCTATACAAATGTACATATGGGCATCAATAGTTAGACTTAGTGGGACATCAATAGTTAGACTTAGTGGGGTGTAAGAGAAAGATATGATGTTAAGAGATAGGCACGTTGGGAATATATGAGGAAAGTTGAAGGGTGAAATGAAGTATATATGGTCATTTCAGTGTATAAATATATGTGAAATTCTCAAAGAATTAAAAAAATGTTCCTCCAGCCAGATCTTCAGTAAAGCTCTGAAGATCAGCTTCTGTCTATGAACTTCTTAGGACATCTAAATAGCTGAGCACAAAAGGACTGAACATCAAATGATTCTATTAACATTTTTAACCATTTTTCCATTCTTATTTGGGCCCCAAACAGGTTTACTACATCCCAAATCAGCAGGAAGCCATTTTAAGAGAACAACATCCCATCCCCAGAAGGTGGGCATTGGTATTGATCTTTGTATATTGATACAAAATTAAGGGTAACACTTCTTAAAGGTATTATTTGTAGTAATACTTAAAAATGAAATGTCAAGTTTTGACCTCTTGCTACCAACCGACATAAACTGTTTAGGATAATTAAGAAACGGAAACTAATAGTCATGAAAACGTGTCATTTTGTTAGTTACTATGACAGTCTATCACAGTTATTTTCTAAGCTACTCAGAAATCAAGTTGCTAAGAGACAAGCAATATTTGCTTATCTAAATATAAGAGATAGATAGGG
>CAJQZJ010003694.1:5356371-5376539 GCA_907164525.1 Lophiomys imhausi | reverse complement strand
ACACACACACACACACACACACACACACACACACACACACACACACAACCTCCTAGCTTCATTCCTAGCTGTACTAGAGAAAAATCTGTTCATGACCACCATGAAGTAGCCAAGGCTTCAGCCTCTGTTTTATTTGTGTGGGGAGGACTCTTGTGAAGGAATAAACTGAGAGAAGAATGTTTCTGTCCTCATCTGTTCTCATTCATCATTTTTTTTCTACAAATTATATTTACATTTTATCACTGTCTTTTTCTATATGATTACTCAGTTAGGCTCTGTATAATTTGATTCATGTGCTCAGATATGGCTAGTCTCACACATGTTCAACCCTCACATAACTGGTGAGGAAAGAACAATAACAGAAAAGAAGGATCATTTTCTAATGAGATAATTTCCTGTGTCTGCAGATTCACACAGAGAAAACTGGCCTCTGCAAATGTTTCTTTGGTGACTGAATTCATTCTGGTAGGTTTAACAAGCCAGTCCAATCTGCAAATACCCCTGTTCTTTGTGTTTCTAACAATGTATATTGTTACTGCATTGGGAAATTTGTGTTTGATAATTCTTATTGTGCTAAATTCTCACCTTCACATCCCAATGTACTTTTTCCTCTTTAACTTGTCCTTCATAGACCTCTGTTATTCTACTGTGTTCACTCCCAAAATGCTGATGAACTTTATATTGATCAAGAATGTCATACATTATATAGGATGTTTGACTCAACTCTATTTCTTTTGCTTTTTTGTCATTTCTGAATGTTATTTGTTGACTTCAATGGCCTATGATCACTTTGTGGCCATCTGTAATCCACTCTTGTATACTGTTGCCGTGTCCCCTAAATTGTGTTTGAACCTTATGCTTGGTACATATGTAATGGTGTTTTCTGGAGCCATGGCTCACACAGGATGCATGTTGAGACTGACCTTCTGTGATGCAAACATCATCAACCACTACTTCTGTGACATCCTCCCTGTGATGCAGCTCTCCTGCACCAACACCTATGTCAATGAGCTTGTAGTTTTCATTGTGGTGGGCATCAACATCATGGTGCCCAGCATCACCATATTTATCTCCTGTGGTTTCATTCTCTCCAGCATCTTCCACATCAACTCCAATGAGGGCCGGGCCAAGGCCTTCAGCACCTGCAGTTCCCCCATAATTGCCGTTTGTCTGTTCTTTGGATCAGGTGCATTTATGTATCTCAAACCATCTTCTTCTTCATCTATGGATCAAGGAAAAACATCTTCTGTCTTTTATACCAATGTGGTTCCAATGATGAATCCATTAATTTACAGTTTAAGGAACAAAGATGTAAAAATGGCTCTGAGTAAAACTCTGAGCAGATGGAAATATTGAATGGAGATAATATGTATCTGCCTGTGGCTACATGGCATACTGATACTTTGTATTTACTTAAAATGATTTTTCAGGATGATATTCTATTTTATTTTTCTCTCTAGGCATTATTAGGTTTTTAAATTTAATTTTTAAAATTTATCACATGATGCCTTGGAGTATAGATGCAGTGTGTCTAATTAATGCAACTCTTATTTTATTCATATCCTAAAAAGAAAATATTTGAATCATTTTAAAATTTATTTCTCATATTTTTATGTCACGTCCCCCTGACCAGCAGGAAAGACACAACCACGATTCTTCTTCAAGCAGTTTATTCAGGAGCCTTGTACATCTGCTTCTCCTCAGCTCCTTTCTCCTCTCTTCCCCCAAGCCCTTATATGCCTACTCAAACCCAATCAGATCACGCCACCTAGCGATCCAAGATAGGCTCACAAAAGGAGGAAGCACACCGGGCTAGGCAGCCGCTACCAAGTAAGGCTTGTTTACAGCTAAGCTTGAGCTTTCTGGCATTAAGCCAGGTGCCATCTTAGGCGCGTGGCTCCCCACAGTTCCCCCTTTTTGTTTTAAAACGCAACAGGCAAGGGTAGAGGTCTGATCTCTGATATGCATGTAAAGGACATTGTAATGACCCCACGCCCAGCAGCCAACCAGGCTGGTGCCATACCCATCTGGTATCTTTTTCTCAGAGATGGGAAACTAGGATACCAACCCATATGCAATCAAACATGCCCTTCTTGAACTCGCTAGAAGCTGACCCCAAGTGCAGTGCTTAGCCTCGCATCCTGAGCGTGATGATAGCTTAGTCCTTTAGGACAGTCAACCAAGCTTGCTGCTGTCCAGCCTCCAAGGTAGCAAAGGCTTGCACCAGCATGGCATTACTTATCCTCTGTGAAATCCTCATCTTACAGATACACCATAGGGCAATGAAACTGACTAGGAAGAGCATGCCTCCCAGGGCACCCATTCCCGCCCATTCCTTCAGATGATTCATGGCTCGGAGGATCCATGTTGACAGTCCTTCAGCAACAGAGACATCAACCCGGGTGGAATTCACATGCACAATGGCAATTCTCAGATTCTGCATCAGCTTATCAAACTTGCCAGACCAATTTCCTGTAGGATACTGAGAGAGTTGCTTAGACAAATTTGCAGCTACAGTATAATTTTAATATGGCACAGAGGTCACACACAAACCAGTCATTTTCCGCTCACAGCCAATCTGGGCCACCTGCCACAATACATCCAAGGCCGTGTCTACATTGGCTGACAAATTATTCAAGGCAGCTGTAGTCTGTACTGTAGAATGCATCCCCCACAGCAGCAAGACTAACTGCCTTTTTCCATTCACTACCAATTCTAACAGAGGACGCTGTTCTAAATCAAGGGCCACATAAGCCCTGGCGGTGGAACAGAAGTCCAATCCTGCTGAGCCCTGAGTGGCACTCCGCGTTGTGTGGGAGATCTCAGAGTTGGCCACCTCTCTTCCTGAGGGTCTTCCATTGCCCCATATATTTGAGGGCCCTGAAGGCGGGGGTCCCTCTGCCCATTTTTTGGACGAGTTCCTCCATAACCTTGTGTTAAAGGCTGACCATTAATATCCTTAACAGATCTACATTCATTTGCCCAATGACTTCCCTTCTTGTACTTGGGGCAAAGACCAGGCTGCTTAGGGTGGTTCCCACTTCCTGTTTCATTCTGTCTTCCTTTCTCGGGGCATTGCCTTTTAAGGTGCCCCATCTTTCCACAACGGTAACAAGCAACATTACTTCTTTTGTTGTTTTGTGTAATATACACAACAGCAGTTGCAAGACCTGCATTAGTCAAAGGACCCCCCACCTCTCTACACACTTTCATCCAGGCTTCCAACCCCTTGTTCTTATAAGGGGTGATAGCTGCTTTACATTCCTTTGTACATTGCTCATACACAAGTTGTTTAATTAAGGGCATTGCCAAATCAGAGTCTCCAAATACTCTTCCAGCGGCCTCAACCATTCTAGCCACGAAGTCTGAGAAAGGCTCCAGGGGAACCTGAATAATCTTAGTTAGATTGCCATTCACTTCCCCTTTGTTAGGCAATGATTTCCAAGCTCTGGTTGCGATTAAATTGATTTGCTCAAACACCTGAGCCGGATACCCAGTTTGTTGTTGAGCAAATCGACCTTGCCCAAAAAGCATGTCCACATCCCAGGCTGGGTTTCCTGCTGCATGACTAGCAGCAGCTTGTTCATTAGCAAACTCAGTCAAGAAAGCCTTGCAATCTAAATACTGCCCAGAGGACAGGCAGGCACATGCCAAGCTCATCCAGTCACTAGGAGTCATGCAATAACAACGAAGAGCTTCCACCTGAGCTACAGTGAAAGTAGCATTAATCCCGTAAGTGCGGACAGACTCAGCAAGTGCTTTAATTACCTTAAAATCGAGGGGTTCATGATGATTTACCCCTCCATCCTGAAAGACAGGGTAGTACAGCTCATGTCTCACTTCCCTCCAGACATTTGGACAGAATGACTGCCCATTAGGACCACTCAGAGGGGAAGTCTGATTATATGAAGATGGCGCCAACACAGGCTGCCCTGGAGCTGAGGGTTCTATATGGGTGGAGTCAGAACTCTTCCTCAAAGATAACTTTTCCATTTCCTTTGCTAACATTTCAAGTTCCTCTTCAGACTCTGAGCTATCCTCTTCCAAAGTATCTTTCCCAGATTTGAACAAGCGCTCCTCTTTTAACTGCTCTAATGCCTCTTGTCCCTTTTCCATGGCCTTGCAATATCTCTGATCTCCTAAACAACTACGAACAAGTCTCCAAATAGGCCGTGCTCCTCCCTGAATGTAGATTTTAATAGCTTTTTAAGAGTAGAAAAAAATGGGCTGCGATGGTGAATTCCCCATACTTTCACTTTTATTTTCTATTACTTGTCCGAATCATGGAACTTTATCGCTCCCCCTGGAGACCTTATTGCTCCCTCCGGAGACCTTATTGCCTCTTTACCGAGGTCTTTATTGCTCCCTCCGGAGACCTTATTGCCTCTTTACTGAGGTCCTAACCTTGGTCCCACCTTACCTGGGACTTACCAGTCGACTGCCCTGACTGCAAGAAGTTCTGAATCGTTCACCCGTGGAGAGGTTCCCTGTATGAGCCACCACTTGTCGCATCCCCCTGACCAGCAGGAAAGACACAACCACGATTCTTCTTCAAGCAGTTTATTCAGGAACCTTGTACATCCACTTCTCCTCAGCTTTTTTCTCCTCTCTTCCCCCAAGCCCTTATATGCCTACTCAAACCCAATCAGATCACGCCACCTAGCGATCCAAGATAGGCTCACAAAAGGAGGAAGCACACCAGGCTAGGCAGCCGCTACCAAGTAAGGCTTGTTTACAGCTAAGCTTGAGCTTTCTGGCATTAAGACAGGCGCCATCTTAGGAGCGTGGCTCCCCACATTTTTAGAGTATTTTTCTTTTCCTCAACATGTTAAGATTCCTAATGATTTTTGTCTTGTGTTTAATTAATCCTAATATTAAATAAGACATTTTTGCTTTTCCATTTTTCTTATTAAGTTCTATATTTTTTTCCAGAAAAGAGAATGGTTCTTCAGCTGACCAAATAGAGCAATACAAGTCTGATGGTTTATCATTGGTGTGGTTTTTAATTTTTACTTATAATATGTCTTTGGAAATATAAGACAGAGTAATGCCTTGCTTCCTCTTTCTGCATTCTCCATTTCAGTATAAATACATTCTTAAATGACCCACAAAAGCTGACCAAAACATCAAAGTTTGCACCTGCCCCTTTTGCTTTCTGCTTCTATTGGAAAACAAGCCTCTGTCTATCTTAGGCTGCCAACAGTCACTTACTGTGTGTCATGCATATTGATTCCCAAAGAAACCAGTGATTTACTGATAATATAATAGATTAAAGTTTGCTACTTTTCCTGATTTAAGTCATCTGTTACTACAAATATGTATTCTTAATTCATGTTATTATTTTTTGTTTGAGGAATTACAACTGTTTGAAAATATTTCATTTTTAATTTGATTATGGTTTGTTTCTTTATGGTATATAATTTTTCTCAGTTGTTTACATAGTTTTCATTTTGTTGAAGATTATTGGTTTTGTAGGAGCAGACAAGACCTTTTGGAATAGGGAATTGAGTTTATACGTAATATACATGGAAGCACCGAGTGTTTCCTTTGTTCTCTAATGCAGGGAAAAAAGACAGATGAAAGGACAAGAAAGAAACAATAGGTATTAGACCCGGAATGATAGAGTATAGGCGTTGAAAGTGACTGATGGTAGAGAATGTTTAAGGAGCTTTTGGAAATCACCCTTTCCCATAGTTTATGAATGTAATATGACACTCACAATCCCCAATGACTGCATAACAGCAGAGGTTCAGGAAATGAAGATGTTTAAATGGAGAGAGGGACATTGGCTGCAATTGTAGGAACTCAGCCAACGGGAAGACAACCATGACAAGAGAGCGGCATGTGTCTATGGAAACTCTAGGTAGGAATATGGATTTTAGTCTGTGAATATCAGAAAAATGTCTGTTTCTTTGGCTCCAAAATTTTTCTGAAAATTCCTAGAAATACACATCCCCCGCACCATCAGCCCTTGGATACAGAGCCAGCTCACCTGAGCTGAGAGCTGTGTCCCAAGCTGCACTGTACCTTCCCTGTCCCGCAGAGGTGACAAAGCCTCACTCCCCCAGGACCATCCAGATCCATCCTTTGGATCCTATAACACCTGGGGTCTCCCTGAACCCCAGCACATAGGGTAAATCTTCCCTTCCCTGCCCCCCACCATCACCCCTCTCTGCCCAACGCCCTGAAATCCTCCAAGCTGCTCTGAGCTAGGGGCAGTCTCTCTAAATGTCACCTTCCAGACCTGCTCCTCCCTCCATTCACAGACTTTCACCCTCAGTACTACATTGGTAGGATTTCACCCTTTCCCTGACTCCACATCCCCTGCGCCAACCACTGTTTGGACACGGAGCCAGCTCACCTGAGTTGAGAACTGCACCCCTAGCTGCACTGTCCAATTGAGATGACAAGGCTTCACTCCCCAAGACCATCCAGCTCCATTCTTTAGATCCTGCACCACCTCGGATCTCCCTGCACCCCAGCACCTAGGATAGACCTCCCCTTCCCTCCACCCCACTGCTCTACCCAACACCCTGAGCCCCTCCAAGCTGCTCTGAGCTGGGGGCAGTCTATCCAAACAACATCTGCTGGACCTGCACTTCCCTAGATTCACTGATCTTCACACTCAGGACTACATAGGACTACATAGAACTACATAGGACTACATAGGAACACACAGGACTAAACAGAATCACACAGGATTACACAGCCTGCGCAGAGCTACAGCTCAACAAGATTATAAGGCCTCCAAACAAATGTTCCTTCCTTAGCACCAAGTTCAGAAGGCCCCAGGAGCAAACAGATCTGACAAAAGTCAGGGAAATATGACTCCAACAAAATTCAGGCATACTAATACAGTAAGCCCTGACCATCCCACCACAGCTGAAATACAAGAAAATGGTGACAAATACATACTTATGAAAATGATAGAGAACTTACAAGAAGAAAATACATTCCTTAAAGAATTTAAAGAAGCCACAATCCTACAGATAAAAGCAACGGAGAATTCCTTTAAAGACTTCCAAGTCAAGTAAGAATGGGAAAGAGAGAATGTTATGAAAGAATTGCAGGCAAAGACAATGAAATTGCAATAGGAAATATATAAAACAGTTCAAGACTTGAAGTTAGAAGTGGAAACAATAAAGAAAACACAAGCAGAGGCAATCTTGGAATTGGAAAACCAAGGAAAGAGGGGAGGAACTACAGACATGAGTGTCACCAATAGGATACAAGAGATGGATGACCAAATCTCAGGCATGGAAGACTAATTAAAGAAATCAATAAAACAATCAAAGAGAATGAGAAATCTAAAAAAGCCCTCACTCATAACATCCAAGAAATCAAGGAATGACGAAAAGATGGAACCGAAGAATTATAGGCATAGATGAAAGCAAAGATTCCAGACTCCAAGGACCAAGAAACACTTTCAACAAAATCATAGAAGAAAATTTCCCTAACCTAAAGAAAGAGATACCAGTAAAAATCCAAGAAGGACACAGAACTCCAAACAGATTGGACCACAAAAGAAATTTATCCCTAAAATATCATGTTACTGGTATAGAAACAGACCAGTGCCTCAATGGAATATAATTGAAGACCCAGAAATGAACGCACACACCCATGGTCACTTAATTTTGGAGAAAGAAGCCAAAACCATACAATGGAAAAAGGACAGCACCTTCAACAAATGGTGCTGGTCCCACTGGATGTTGATATGTAAAAGAATGAAAATAGACCCATACTTATCACCATGTACAAAACTTAAGTCCAAGTGGATCAAAGACCTTAACATAAGGCTAGACACACTAAATCTATTAGAAGAGAAAGGGGGGAAACCCTCGAACTCATTGGCACAGGTGACAACTTCCTGAACAGAACACCAGCAGCTCAGGATCTAAGACCAACAATCAATAAATGTGACCTCATGAAACCTAAAAGCTCTGTAAGGCAAAAGACACTGTCATTTGAATAAAACAGCTGCCTACAGATTGGGAAAAAACTTCACTAACCCCACATCTTACAGAGGGCTAATATCTAAAATTTACAAAGATCTCAAGAAATTAAATGCCAAGAAACCAAATAATCCAATCAAAAAATGGGAACAGGGCTAAACAGAGAAATCACAAAGGAGGAATCCCTAATGGCTGAAAGAACTTGAGAAATGCCCAGCATCCTAAATCATCAGAGAAATGCAACTCAAGGTGACTCTGAGATTCAATCTCACACCAGTCAGAATGCCTGAGATCAAAAGCTCAACATGCTGGAGAGGTTGTGGAGAAGGGGGAACTCTCCTCCATTTCTGGTGGGCATGTAAGCTTGTACAACCACTATGGAAACCAATCTGGTGATATCTTAGAAAACTTGGAATTCTCTACCTCAAGACCCAGCCATAATACTTCTGGTTATACCTCTAAATGATTTCTCACCAAATCACAAGGAAGTTTATTCATCTATGTTCATAGCAGCCTTATTTGTAATAGCTAGAAACTGGAAACAACCCAGATGTCCCTCAGCCAAAGAATGGATTAAAAAACTGTGGTACATCTACACAATTGAATACTACTCAGCTATCAGAGTAAAGGGTTGGGAAAAGATTTTCCAAGCAAATGGTCCCAGGAAGCAAGCTGGAGTAGCCATCCTAATATCCAGTAAAGTAGACTTTCAACCTAAATTAATAATTAAAAAAAAAAGATAGGGAAGGACTCTACATTCTTGTCAAAGGAAAAATTCATCACAATGACATCTCAATACTGAATATCTAGGCCCCAAACACAAGGGCACCCACATTTGTAAAAGAGACACTACTAAAGCTTAAACCATACATTGATCTCTACACATTAACAGTATGAGACTTCAACACCCCAACCACACCAATGGACAGGTCATTGAGACATAAATCAAACAGAGAAATAATTAAAGTAACAGAGTTCATGAATCAAGTGGACCTAACAGATATTTATAAAACATTTCATCCAAATTCAAAACAATATACCTTCTTCTCAGAACCTCATGGAACCGTCTCCAAAATTGACCAGATACTCGGTCACAAAGCAAGCCACAACAGTTATAAGAAAATTGAAATAACCCCTTGTATTTTGTCATCAGACCATCATGGATTAAAGTTGGAATTCAAAAACAACAGAAAAATCAAAACACCTACACATTCATGGAAATTAAAAAACTTTCTACTCAATGACTATTGGGTCAGGGAAGAAATAAAGAAGGAAATCAAAGGCTTCCTAAAACTCAATGAAAAGGAAGGCAGAACCTACCCAAACCTATGGGACACAATGAAAGCAGTGCTATGTGGAAAGTTCATAGCACTAAGCACCTTCAAAAAGAAAATTGTGATAGCTCATATTAGCAACTTAACAGCTGAACTGGAAAAACCAGGAAAAAAAAAACAAAAACAAAAAAAAAACAAAACAGAAGCAAATACTCCCAAGAGGAGTGGATGGCAGGAAATCATCAAACTCAGGGCATAAATCAATAACTTAGAAACAAAAATAACAATGTAAAGAATCAACTAAAGCAATAGTTGGATCTTTGAGAAAATAAACAAAATAGGCAAACCCTTAGCCAAACAAAGTAAAAGGCAGAGAGAAAATACCCAAATAAAGAAAATAAGAAATGAAAAGGAAGAAATAACATCAGACATCAAGGAAATCCAAATAATCTTTTTAGGTCTTACTTCAAAAACCTGTTTTCCACAAAATTTGCAAACCTAAGTGTAATGCACAACTTTCTTGATAGATTCCACCTACAAAAATTAAATCAAGATCAGATTAACAAATTAAACAGTCCTGTAACCCCTAAGGAAATGGAAGTAGTCATTAAGTCTCCCAACCAAAAAAAAACCCATGGCCAGATGGTTTCAGCATAGAATTCTACCACATCTTCAAAGAAAAGTTACTAATAATACTTTTCAAACTCTTACACAAAATAGAAACAGAAAGAACTCTGCCAAACTCATTCTATGAGGTCACAGTCACCCTGACACCTAAACCACACAAAGACCCAACATAGAAAAGAATTTCAGAACAATTTTGTCATGAACATAAATGTTAAAATACTCAACAAAATACTTGCAAACCAAATCCAAGAATATATAAAAAGTATGATATACCATGATGAAGTAGGCTTCATCCCAGGAATGCAAGGTTGGTACAACATATGAAAAAATGTTGTTACCATTTTCTATTCAGCCACCATGCTGAAAGAGTCTATCAGCTGTATGAGTTCTCTGGTGGAATTTTTGGGGTCACTTATGCATACTATCATACCATCTGCAAATAAGGATAATTTGACTTCTTTCTTTCTGATTTGTATCCCCTTGATCTCCTTTAGTTGTGTTATTGTGCTGGCTAGAACTTAGAGTAGTATGTTGAACTTAATGGCAACATAATCCACCATATAAATAAGCTGAAAGAAAAAACACATATGATAATCTCCTTAGATGTTGAAAAAGCATTTGACAAAATCCAACACCCCTTTATGCTAAAAGTCTTGGAGAGAACTGGCATACAAGGACCATACCTAGAAACAATAAACCGTATATACAGCAAGTGGGTAGCAAACATCAAATTAAATGGATAGAAACTTAAAGCATTTTCCCTTAAAATCGGGGACAAGGCAAGCATGCCCACTCTCCCCATACCTCTTTAACATAGTACTTGAAGTTCTAGCCAGCACAATAAGACAACTAAAGGAGATCAAGGGGATACAAATTGGAAACAAAGAAGTCAAATTATCCCTATTTTCAGATGATATGATAGTATACATAAATGACCTCAAAATTTCATCAGAGAAGTCCTACAGCTGATAGACTCTTTCATCAAGGTAGCTGAATAGAAAATTAACTTTAAAAAAATCAGTAGCCCTTCTATACACAAACGATAAATCAGCAGAGAAAGAAATTAGAGAAACAGCATCCTTCACAATAGCTAAAAATAGCATAAAATACCTGGGGTTAACTCTAACCAAGCAAGTGAAAGACCTGTATAACAAGAACTTCAAGTCCTTGAAGAAAATTGAAGAAGATATCAGAAGATGGAAAGATCTCCCATGTTCATGGATAGGTAGGACCAACATAATAAAAATGGCCATCCTACCAAAAGCAATATATAGATTCAATGCAATTCCCATCAAAATAATAACACAGTTCTTTACAGACCTTGAAAGAATAACTCTCCACTTCATATGGAAAAACAAAAAAAACCCAGAATAGCTAAATCATTCCTTACAATAAAACAATATATGGAGGTATACCATCCCTGATTTCAAGCTATACTACAGAGCAATATTAATAAAGACAGCATGGTACTGGTATAGAAATAGACAAGTTGATCAATGGAATCAAATTAAAGACCCAGAAATAAACCCAAACACCTATGCTCATTAAGTTTTGACAAAGAAGCCAAAACCATACAATGGGAAAAGGACAACATCTTCAACACATAGTTCTGGCCTAACTGGATGTCAACATGTAAAAGATTGCAAATAGACCCATATTTATCACCTTGCATGAAACTTAAGTCCACGTGGGTCAAAGACCTTAATGTAAAACTGGACACACCAAATCTAATAGAAGAGAAAGTGGGGAAAAACCTGGAACTCATTGGCATAGGTGACAACTTCATGTACAGAACATCAATAGTTAAGGCACTAAGAACAATGATCAATCATAGGACCTCATGAAACTGAAAAGCTTCTGTAAGGCAAAGGACACTATCATTAAAGCAAAATGGCAGCCTACAGATTGGGAAAAGATCTTTACCAACCCCACATCTGACAGAGGGGTAATATCCAAAGTCTATAAAGAACTCAAGAAATTAAACACCAACAAACCAGGTTACTCAATCAAAAAATGTGGTACATATAAAAACAGAGAATTCACAAAAAAGGAATATAAAATGGCTGAGAGACATGTGAAGAAATGCTCAATATCCTTAATCATCAAAGAAATGCAACTCAAGACAACTCTGAGATTCCATCTCACTCCTGTCAGAATGGCTAAGATCAAAAACTCAATTGACAGCATATGTTGGGAAGGCTGAGGAGAAAGAGGAACGCTCTCATATTGCTGGTGGGAGTGCCATCTTCACTGCATATGTTGGGAAGGCTGTGGAGAAAGAGGAACACTCTCATATTGCTGGTGGGAGTGCCATCTTGTACAACCACTATGGAAATCAGTCTGGCAATATCTTAGAAATCTTGGAATAGCTCTACCTCAAGACCCAGTAATACCACTCTTGGGCATATATCCAAAGGATTGCTCACCAATCCACAAGGAAATCTCCTCAAGTTCATAACAGCTTTATTTGTAATAGGTAGAAACTAGAAACAACCTATTTGTTCTTCAACTAAAGAACAGATAAAAAAAACCCAAACAAATTGTGGTACATTTACACAATGGAATAATACTCATCTTTCAGAAACAAGGAAAACATGCAATGTGCAGCCAAATGGATGGAACTAGAAAAGATCATTATGAGTGAGCTAACTCAGACTCAGAAAGATACACATAGCATATATTCACTTATAACTGGATTTTAACCATTATAGTACAGGATAGACCTCCTACAATCAATAGCCCCAAAAGAGCATGCCTCCTGTGCAAGAGGAAGCTCTTAGACCTCATGTGACTAATGAACTAAGGGGCCTGATATGTGGAGACACCCCACCCTGGAGGCATGGGGGTGGGAGAGAGGATAGAAGGTGGGAGGGAGGGACCAGGAGAGGGGGTGGAGGGAGGGATGGCAATGGAGATGTAATGAAGTAATAAATAAACATTTTAAAAAATCCTAGAAAAATCTTAAGGATTGTAATTCTCTTGAGAGGATAAAGCCTCAAGTTCTTGAATAGCAAATTTAAACTCAAAGGGGATCCAAAGACAAATCATACCTGAATTGGTTGGCTTTTATGTACTATTCTCATATGGAATTTAAGTGGCAGAATTATCAAGGTACAGCTAGTAAATAAGGTGGTTTTGTTTATTTTTTTATGTTTATTATTCCTTCAGGCCAATTCTCAATCACAATGCCCTCTTTCCACCCCTCCCATTCCCACCCTCCCACTCTATACTCCCTATCCCTTTCAACCCATCCTCTGGAGTGGAGTGTCCCTACATATCAGTTCCCCGCCACAGTTCAGCAGTCATATAAGGGCCAAGAGCCTCCTCATACACTGAGAGCCTACAAGGCAGCACCACTAGGGCAAAGGGTCTCATTGACAGGTAACAAAGACTATGTTCCTGTTCCCCTTGGTGCATTGGCTATAGCATAGTTATCCTGTACTATATGACTAAAATCCAACTACAAGTGAATAGATGCCATGTGCATCCTTCTGAGTCTGGGTTAGCTCACTCAGGATGAGCTTCTCTAGTTCTATCCATTTGCCTGAAAATTGCATGATTTAGCTGTTTCTGATGACTGAGTAATATTCCATTGTGTAGATATCCCACAGTTTTTTTTTTAATCCATTCCTCAGTTGAGGGACATCTGGGTTGTTTCCAGTTTCTAGCTATTACAAATACAGCTGCTATGAACATAGATGAAGAGACGTCCTTGTGGTTTGGTGAGGAATCGTTTGAATGTATCCCCAGAAGTGGTATGGCTGGGTCTTGAGGTAGAGCTATTCCAAGTTTTCTAAGCTATAACCAGACTGGATTTCCATAGTGGTTGTACAAGTTTTCACTACCACCATCAATGGAGGAGTGTTCCCCTTTCTTCACAACCTAGTCAGCATGTACTATCATTTGAATTTTTGATCTTAGGTGGTTTTGTTATTTGTTTGGATTTTTTAAGGATTAAACCATTGTTGAACAAATTAAGACAATGTCTTTCATTGATTTTATATTATTTTTGGTTTTTGAGACAGGATTTCTCTATGTAGCTCTGGCCATCCTGGTACTCCCTATGTACAGTTCACCTACCTCTGCCTCCTGAGTGTTGGGATTAAAGTTGTGTACCATCACCACCTAGTTAAGACAATGTCTTTTTTAAATAATAGAGAACTGGATATATATATATATATATATATATATATATATATATATATATATATAATTGGTTAGACAATGTCCATCTTTGTAATCCTTACTCTAAAGCACTAATATCCACAGTAGCTTCAAAAATACCTTGAGAAATAACATTTATCATTCTCAAACCTTAAAGTCAGTATTCAGGTATTTCTGCCTTGTAAGTGGTGTGTCAGCTATCTCAGATGTTGGACATTTCTAAACCTTTGAAATTTACTTTTCAATTTGCAATACAGTTTGTGTATTAACACTCTTGTCTTTAACTTAGAGATACTTATTAGATAAAACTATTGATCTTGGGTAGACTTTTATATATTTGTTTTTTTACATAGAGTTACTCTAATTTTTTTTCTGAGTTATACTTTTATTAATGATCCTTGTTAATACTATTAATGGTTAAAATGTCTGGCAGAGTTAGAGGCATCTACCTCTTCTTCAGAACATAGTCTTCAATCTACTGTGCAGTGATGTGTACCAGGATAGTTCCAAACATGGCAGACACCATTGCAAGACCAATGTGTGGCTTCCCAGATTGTCTTAGCCATTTCTTTGGCAAGATGGAGATAATGAAGATTCAATTAATTTATGGATCTATAAAGTAAACCAAGAATATTATTTCAACATATGTATAAGGAATAAATGGATAAAGCTCTGCAAAGTGAGGCTGACTGGCTATCCTAGCTAGTTAGAGATAATGGAGCTAAAACAATGGTAAGCTCAAGGCCTACCTGGGCTGTATATGAGTGCCAGGGCAACCAAAGCAACTTATCAAGAACATGTCTCAAAGTCAAAACTGATAGAGTGAGGGTTGGGACAGATGTGGCAAATTATACTAAAGCTTAGTGGTAAAGCATTTGCTTAATAAGTGAGTTCCTTATTTTGATCACCAGTAGGACACATGTAAAAAATTAATGCATAAAAGACCCAGACATGGTGGAAATACTCTCTAGCAACACATAACCATTATAAGTTATTTATTTTATGAAATTTTGCTAGAGTAGATACTTTAAACAATTATTTAAATGTCTAATTATATAGTAAAATGCTATAAAGCTCTAATTGTCATTTATGTGAACAATAACATTTAAAGAAATAAAGATAAACTCAAGTATATGATTTTATTCTTTCTAGAAATAATCTAACAAAACAGAATCAAAAGGAACAATAGGAAACTTAACTATATATTCTCTGAAGATCTATATCCCAGGTCCAAACATTGACTTTGTAACTATTTTTCAATCTGTATTTTATCATTTTATCAGTTATCCTATCTAAATAAGGTCTTTCCTTAAAGAGGTACTCATTTATTTATTTTTAAATGTTTACTTTAAATTTTAAATGTGTATGTGTGTGTTTGTAGCTGCCCATGGAGTCCAGAAGAGAACTCTAGACTCCTTGGAACAACAGCAACAGATGATTGTGAGACACTTGAAATGGGAATTGAGAACCAAATGCATGACCTCCACGGGAGTAGGAAGAACCCTTAACCATTGAGTCATCTTTCCATTCCCTTAAGTATGTATTAAAGTTATCACTGTTATTTTGTAGTGCTAATGTGATAGAACTCAGAATCACATGTGCTAGGCAAGTGCTATACTACTGAGGATCATCTCCAGCACATTAAAAATTTATTTTTGTGTGTGTTTGTTTTATTTCAAGAGAAAGGACTTGGCTGGCCTTCCTCAGGTCTAGCTGGTTATTTCTTGAAGGAGTTATGATTTGTCCTTGCAAGTGTAGATGTCAGCCATTGTGAACCAATGTAAGATTGATGTGGGTAGGCTGGGAATGTTTTCAGAGGGCTTCTCGTGTTTCTTTGCAATCCTAGTTAAGAATGGTGGAACTGTGTAGGCTGGCACTGGCACTAAGATGTGCCTTTTGTGTCATGAAATCTACCTACATCCTTTCTGTTGGCCATTGCTTTTGTGGAGACCCTTCTTTACTCCTAGTTGCAAGTTTTGAACTTGCACTATCCCACCAAAGCACTTCCAATTCTCTACCAGGCCCCATCTTCCTGCAGGAGGCATTAATTTCACTGTGGCTTCTACAGTTTTCCTAATAACTGGCTGTGTCTGCCAGGCTAATATTTAATATACAGAAGATTGCTCTATTACCATAGCTGTTATAAACTCTAATCAGAATGAGGTGTTACAGTTCCTATCCAAGTTCATAAGACACTCTGTTCTTTGTCTTGAGCCAGAATCTACTGGAGTAGAGCATTCTATAGCTCAAAACTCTAGATAAGAATTGCTCTAGAGGGAATGTCCGGGCAGCCAGTTGTCTGCCATTTCTTAGTTTTGGAAGTTATTGGCTCTGCACTTCCTGTTTATTCAGATATATTTATCCTTCTCAGGTCTCTGATGTGGTTGAAGACTAGATAGTTTTAGTCTCACAGTTAAGTTTGAAGTTGTTTAGGAATTAAAAGGATGTTCTAGGTCTAAGAAGATGTCTGTAGGTTGGCAATGCAAGTTAAAATGGAAATTGAGTTATATGTAGAACTTTAAACTCACTGAGATAGATAGATAATAGAATATTGTTATCAGTTGCCAAATATGTATGGGCTGGGTGTTGAGAATGCATGGAATACCTTAAAATTTTCATAATTATTGCCTAATTGTTCTTATTGTTTTGCATTGTAATTATCGTTATAAGAAAAGGAGCCTTTTATTGTACTAAAAGAGGGAGCTGTTGGGGGGATAAAATATACACCTTAAAAAAAAGTGGACAGGAAGGAGAGGGGAAAAGAGTAGTAAGATGGGACCAGGACGGGGAGCAGGGAGGGGGATTGTGATTGAGTTGTAACTTGAAGAAATAAACAATTGTTGAAAAAAATTAAATATATATAATATATCTTTTTATATTAACTGTGATCATAGACAGAAGAACCTATTCTGTTGAGTAGATAGCATAAAAATAAATACTAAAATGAACATGAGTAAAACTGGAGAGCTCTGAATAAACATAACAGGCTGTACTGTTGTAAATATTCTGGTCATGAAGAGTAAGTACAGTTGCTTTCAAATATGTTCCTCTCCCCCTAGGAAGTAATTTTAGCAACAGAGTTTCACTTGTTTTCTAAGTCAATTCTGTAAAACAAAGAAAGCAGGATCAGCATTTGAGAGCTAATGTGCATCATTTGTCTTTCTGGTCCTAAGTTGCCTCACTTGGCAGAATTTTTTTTTTCAACAAAACTCCTTAAAACAAACATTTCTATAACTGACTCAGCTTTCATACTAACTTGCATCACTATTATAACCATCTTCTTAGATCTAGAATGGCCTCTTGATTCCTAAACAACTCAAAATTTAGCTATGAGACTCAAGCTGTCTATTCTTCAACCACCTCAGAGAGCTGAGAAGGATAAATATATCTGATTGTATAGGAAGTGCAGGGCCTGCAGCTTCCAATACTAAGAAATGACAAACCAGTGACTACCTGGACAGTTCCCATTTTCTCTCCATACATTCCAGCATCAGTCTTCAGCCTTTTGGTCCTGTTTTTCTGACAGACATTTATAGAACTTTAAACTCATGGAGATGGTTAGAAGGTAGAAGGTTAAAGTCAGGGGCCAAATATGTATGAACTGGACATTGGGAAGGTATACTGGGCCATTTAATTTTCATAAATGTGGCATATTTAATTCTGCTGTTTTGTATAGAATTTACTGTTATAAGAGAAAGAACCATTTGTTGGATTGAAAAGGGAAGCTGTTGGGGGGGAAGAAGTTGGAAGGGTGGGACAGGAAGGGGGAATAGGGAAGGGTTTGTGACTGAGATGTAACTTGAAGAAAAAAAATAAAGCACTTATATAAAAAAAAACAACAAACATTTCAAGGTTTGCTTGTGATGCATCATGAATTACTAACCATAAGTAATAACCATCATGGCACTGAGAATGATGTTGATGGTGGTTACTGTATTACCTAAGGAGATGAAAATGATGATAATAATGATAGAGTGGTAGTGAAGGTGGTGGTAATGGATATAAGGGTGATAATGATGATAAGGGTGGTGGTGGTAGTAATGGTGTTGGCAATAGGGCTGTTGCTGCTAAATTGTTCATTCCCCCATTACATTCTAACTTTTTGAAACTGCAAGATGACTCTTACACATAAAAGAAAAATTAACACACCCGGGAAATAAAAAACTATTCATAGAAGAAGAGAAGACAAGAACTAATGGTTACTTTAGAGACTACCATGGTCTCCAGAGTGACTATATCCCAAGAGATCGTCCACACATATAAACAGAACCTCCAGCTCTCACTCATATTATATCAACCTTTCCAAATGGCAATCCCTTTTTTTTCATGACTGAACTGGGTCCTTTGGGTAAATTTCATGATGGATACATGTATGAGTACTTCTAGAATTTATTTATTGTTGAAACCAGACATCCCCTGAAGTCTCTAGGAGACACTGTTTCATTTCCCTTCAACACAGGTACTGATTTGCATGCCTAAAAAATCATATGATAAATTACTTTTCTCTTGTTATCTCTTGTTTATATTTCAGACAATTTACGACCATATGTTGGCCTTCACTTTTAAATGCTTTGTTCTGTGTGGTGTACTCTCTTCATAAAACAATCCTGAGCCTCTGAAAGCTTTATAACAATAGTTAATACCCATAGTAACCCATAACAAATGTGTAGTTCTAATTGATTTTTTATATTATTAGATTTAAGCTGTAGCTCGTCACTCACACTGGTCCCTGTACTTTCAGCACTTGGACAGCTAAGGCAGGATCATTGCAAGCTAAAGATCAGCCTGTGTTGTGGAATGAGACCTTGTTTCAATAATCTGAGGAGAAAAAAAGGAAAGGAAAAATCAAAAGTTGCAGAAGATTATATAAATGAAAAAAATCGAATCTAGGCTGTCTGAGCTTATTCTACAAGACAGTATTCCCAACTACATTGTTCTGGGTAAATAGCATTCTCTCTGTTCTGATCTCAATGATTACAGAATATGTTTCTTACCAGTTTCGGAAGTAGAGATTGAGTAAAGGGAAACATGTAATTTTTAAATTGTCATCTAGATAAAAACCATTCTGTAGTAAGTAAAAATAGTATTCAAAATCACACCCATCTCTGTTATGTCACTATCTAACTATAGACAATCGCCTGTCTATCACAAATTCAATATAATGCATTGCAGACATTCTAATACTCAAAGCAAATTCCAAAGATTTTAAAGATTCTCTCATAATTATGAATAAGAAAGTCACCTAACTCAGTACATAAAGCCACTCTTGATAAACATGACAACCTGAGCTTGATCCCTGGAACCCACATGGTAGAGGAAGAGAACCAACTCCTGAAAGTTGTATACATACATACACACAAACACACACACACACACACACACACACACACACACATACACATGCACATACATACATCATACTCATCATACACAAAATCCCTTTTTATAAAACTGATATTAGAGTTGGCTTTGGAAAGAAAGAGCAAGCTACAGAATACTGCAAATGTGTCAATAATTAATAATTGTATCAGAAACTATTACTATAGTAGATTTTTGTTCTACCTTAAGAAATGTGAACCATGCTACATAGGGACACCACATGCCTGCAATCTCAGCAAGTAGGAAGAAGAGGAAGCAGTGTCACAAATTCAAGGATAATCTGTGCTACATAGCAAGACCTAACTAAAAAAAACAAGAAAGGAAAGGGTAAAGGATACCTCAAAAATAAGGATTCAATTCAATATGTATCACAACACTGATATTAACCCATATTAGAAGCATATATACTATGTATATATATGTATATATAACATACAATTTGACATATTGATAAATAGTGCAATGATTTAGCATTGTGTTCTAAAAATAATAATACTAATGAAAATGAGCAAGGAAAAACTTGCTAACTCTACAACAGTAAATGCCCAGCAAATATGGCAGGACAGCAGTAAGAAATACAGAACTTGGCTTCAAGATATATGAAACCCAGGGGCTGGTCTTTCCAGCAATAAGAAACAGCAGAGAGGAGAAGATGCATCTACCATAACCAGAGTAACTCAGCAAGAGTCAAATTCACAAAACCAGCTGCTCCAAGCAGGCCAAGAACAGCCATTCACAAGCTCCTTCTCTCCCTCCCCACAGGCTTCCCACC
>CAJQZJ010003694.1:5316061-5356361 GCA_907164525.1 Lophiomys imhausi | reverse complement strand
GTTGAAAGAGATTCCTGGCCTCAAACTTGTACTCTCTGATTCAGTGCCTATGAAATGAAACCTGATAGTTTGTATAAGGTGGTAACTGCTGGTCCAGAACCACTGCTCTGGGTATTTGTGAAACAGATATAAAATTCAGATCTCTCCCCTGTAGCTCTCAGCTTCAAGTCTCTGAAACTCTGGGGCTGGTTTTGACAGTAAGATGCAGCAGTATGCACAAGATGCATCTGCCAAAACAGGGGTAGCTCAACAACTGTCAAATGCAGAAAACCAGCTGCTCCATGCAGGGCAAATACAGCCATTCACAAGCTCCTTCTCTCCCTCCCCACAGGCTTCCCACCCAGACATAATGACTGCAGGAAATCACTCCACAGTGACAGAGTTCATCCTCGGGGGGCTAACTAACAGACCAGAGCTCCAGCTGCCCCTCTTCCTCCTCTTCTTGGGGATCTACACAGTCACCATGGTGGGAAACCTGGGAATGATCACCTTGATTGCACTCAGCACACAGCTTCACACTCCCATGTACTTCTTCCTCAGCAACCTCTCATTCGTGGATCTCTGTTACTCCTCTGTCATCACCCCCAAAATGCTCCTCAACTTTGTGTCCCAAAGAAACCTCATCTCCTATGTGGGGTGCATGTCTCAGCTCTACTTCTTCCTTGTTTTTGTCATTGCTGAGTGTTACATGCTCACTGTGATGGCCTATGACCGCTATGTGGCCATCTGTCACCCCTTGCTTTACAACATCATCATGTCTCCTGCCCTCTGCTCCTTTCTGGTGGCTTTTGTTTATACCATGGGACTCACTGGCTCAACAATAGAGACTGGTCTCATGTTGAAACTACACTATTGTGAAGACCTCATCAGCCACTACTTCTGTGACATCCTCCCCCTCATGAAGCTCTCCTGCTCTAGTACCTATGATGTAGAGATGACTGTCTTCTTTTTAGCTGGGTTCAACATTGTAGTAACAAGCTTAACCGTACTGGTTTCCTATGCATTCATCCTGTCCAGCATCCTTCACATCAGCGCCACTGAGGGCAGGTCCAAAGCCTTCAGCACCTGCAGCTCCCACCTTGCAGCTGTGAGCTTGTTCTATGGATCCACTGCATTCATGTACTTGAAGCCTTCCACAGCTAGTTCCCTGACCCAGGAGAATGTAGCTTCTGTGTTTTACACCACAGTGATCCCCATGCTCAATCCTCTGATCTACAGCCTGAGAAACAAAGAGGTGAAGGCTGCACTGCACAAAGCACTGAGGAGTAAACTCTTTGCATGTAAATGTTGACATTTCTCCATGTAAGAGTACATGGTTGTACACACCTGTATGGTAACCTCTGCAAACCTAATCAACTGTGAACAGAAAACAGTCACTCCCATCTATGGTTGGATATATCTTTCTTCTGTTTATTTCCTCCTTTTTTCTGCATCTAGCTCTCACTTCCATTTGTAGATTTGAAGGTCATTTTTTTCAGGATCCATTTCTTCTTTCCTGAATCCTTTGTTTTCATAGTGATTGTTTTATTGTAACTTAAACTAAACATCAGCATTACAAGGTGAAAGTCATTTGTGGTATTATAAGTTTCAGTGTGAAAATATTAATTCAATTCTGACATTTTCCACCTAAGATTACATACATATGAGTGATCAATTTTATAAATAATGAAGGTATGCATAGTCTTTTCCATCACAATACTTTTCCCTTCTCCTTTCAAATTATTCTTCCCAGTGAGTATCAACATGACATTTCATGTTGTGTTCTTAGCAATGTTAAGGTTGGGATTTGAAATGTCTGCCATAAACTACATGCTGAGAGCAGTTGGTGGGCTTTGAAGATATGATCAGGGCCCTGACTTCATAAACAAACTAATCTTGATAGATGCTTATGACAGAAAGATGCATCAAGGATTCTGCTAAATCTAAAAATCTGAACATCCTAACCAATATCCCAGGCCAAATTCAACAGGCTGTGTGTAGGCAAGCAGCTAAAACTACAGTATGTTAAAAAATGTTAAATTTTTTCAATTGTGTTTTTACCTATGTAATTCTTGAAAATGCAATGTGAAGTTTTGGCCTTTAAAAAAATAAATTTATTTATTTGTTGCTTCAGGTTACATCTCCATCATGTTGTCCTCTTTCCCTCCTTCCCAGCCCCACTCACTCACCCTCTACCCCCTAACCCTTCCATCCCACTCTTCTGGAGGGGTGTGTCTCTACATAACAGTCCCCTGCCCCAGTTCAGAAGTCATATGAGGGCCAAGAGCCTCCTCATACACTGGGGGCCTACAGGGGAGTACCACCAGTGAAAAGTGTCTCATTGCCAGGGAGAGAAAACTAAAACAAACAAACAAACAAAAAGTCTATGTCCGTGTTCCCTTTGGTGCATTGGTTGCAGTATAGATATCCTGTACTATATAGCTAAAATCTGACTATAAGTGAATAGATGCCATGTGCATCCTTCTGAGTCTGGGTTAGCTCACTCAGGATGAGCTTCTCTAGTTCCATCCATTTGGCTGCAAATTGCATAATTTCATTGTTTCTGATAGCTGAGTAATATTCCATTGTGTAGATGTACCACAGTTTTTTACTCCATTCTTCTTTTGAGGGACATCTTGGTTGTTTCCAGTTTCTAGCTATTACAAATAAGGTTGCTATGAACATAGATAAGGAATCTTCCTTGTGATTCGGTGAGGAGTCATTTGGATGTATACCCAGAAGTGGTATGGCTGGGTCCTGAGGCAAAGCTATTTCAAGTTTTCTAAGATATCGCCAGACTGACCTCCATAGTGGTTGCACAAACTTGCACTCCCACCAGCAATGGAGGATGATTCCCCTTTCTCCACACCCTCCCCAGCATGTGCTGTCATTTGAGCTTTTGATCTTAGCCATTCTGACAGGTGTGAGATGAGTTGCATTTCTTCAAGTGTCTTTCAGCTACTAGGGATTCCTTCTTTGTGAATTCTCTATTTAGCTCTCTTCCCCATTTTTTGATTGGATTATTTGGTTTCTTGGCGTTTAATTTCTTGAGTTCTTTCTAAATTTTAGATATTAGCCCTCTGTCAGATGTGGGGTTGGTGAAGATTTTTTCCCGATCTCTAGGCTGCCGTTTTGTTCAAATGACAGTGTCTTTTGCTTTACAGAAGCTTTTCAGTTTCATGAGGTCCCATTTATTGATTGTTGGTCTTAGGTCCAGAGCTGTTGGTGTTCTGTTCAGGAAGTTGTTACCTGTGCCAATGAGTTCAAGAGTTTTTCCCACTTTCTCAAATTGTTTTGAATAATTAAAAAATGCTATTAGTCATTCACACTTGTCATTTTATTAGGTACTAGGGTAATTTATCACAGATGTTTTCTAAGTTAATCAGAAATTAAGTTGCTAAGAGAAAAGCAATATTTACTTATTCAAATATATGGAGACAGATAGGTAGTCTTCAAAAACCTCAAGATATCTATAGAATATGTCATTTAAAGATGTTTAACTGAAGATTTTTTGATGTTGAGACATGTCAGCTCCTGACAGCATATCCCATTCTACTCCAAGTATATGATGAGAATTGAAGAATCTCCATTTAGATATGGCTGCATTAGTGGCAAGCTTGTTACTGGGCAAGAGAAAGCCCTTGCTTCAACTGTAAACAGAATGGTGTCCATAAAGGACAAAACTTGGAAGCAGGTAAGTGGACAGCCTAGCTCTGCCAAGACAGGGTAGGTAAGTCCGTCATAATTCCTGCTTCACAATTAATGTTTGTCATAATACTGGGCCAAAAGATAGGTGCTCCAACATTATAGACAGAAACTGTGGACTGTCCAGGCAGCCAGTTGTGTGTCATTTCTTAGTTTTGGATGCTGCATGCTCTGCACTTCCTGTTTATTCATATATATTTATCCTTCACAGGTCTCTGATGTGGTTGAAGACTAGATAGTTACAATCTCACAGTTAAGTTTTAAGTTTTCAGGAATTAAAAGGATGTTCAAGGTCTGAGAAGATGTCTTTAAATTGTTAATGCAAGTTAGGATGGAAACTGAGTTAGGTATAGAACTTTAAACTCATCAAGATAGATAATAGAATATTATTATCAGTTGCCAAGTACATATGGAGTGGACATTGGGAATGTTTGTTATACCTTATAATTTTCATAATTGTGGCCTAATTTTTCTTATTGTTTTGTAATATATTTATCGTTATAAAAAAGAACCTTTCATTAGACTAAAAGGGGGAGCTTTTGGGGCAGAAAGAGATACACCTGACATTAAAAAAAAAAAAAAAAAAAACAGACAGGAGGGTGAGGGGAAAGAAGGTAGGAGGGTGGGACCAGGATGGGGAGGAGGGAAGGGACTATTCTTGAGATGTAACTTGAAGAAATAAATAATTGTTGAAAAAAATTACTCTAGAGATCTAGATACACATAAGTCTGAACGTACAGCCTCACATGCATGCACAAATATTTGAATGTGTGCCTGAATGGATATGTATGTATACACATGCATATGTGAACATGCACATGCACATACACAACACACACACACACACACACACACACACACACACACACACACCAAGTATATATACCACAAACACACATAAAGTAAATGCATAGCTACAATTACATTCAGACACACACACAAGAAATGGAGAGAGAATAAATAGTTGGTACTTATTCTTCTCTGTGTAGACTCAGAGTTGGTTTTCATATCTATTACCAGTTATAGCATGAAATGTGACATGGTTTAACTATAAAGAATTATTTGATAAAAAATATTTTATTTATTAATTTTAATTTTATTTATTAAATAAATGTATTTGTTTAATAATATATTTTAATGTAATATAATTTAATAAAAATAATATATACTCTGAAATATAGTGGCAACAAGCTCAGACACATTCTGATCATCAGGAAGACCAACTGGATCATTACAGAGATATAATCCTGCTAAAGGGCAGTTAGTGAGGCACAAACCTATCTGGGCTTGCCCAGAAAAGACAGGGACAATAAAGAACTCTGTACTGGACATATAGACACTGGAAGATCAGAGAAGGCAGACACAGGACACAGAGCACTTTCTGCTGGGAGACAAAGCACTTCCTCTTACAGTGGAAGAGCCAGCAGATCAGATCTTTTCAGGATTCCAGCTGGTGGCTTCAACCTCCAAACAAAGGTCCTCCTCAGTTTCCTGATTCTGCAGCTTCCCTGCAGGCGTTTTGACACCCAAAGGAAGACCAGCAGAGCCACTATGATAAGACGGAGGTGATTCTTCCTGGGATTTGCACATGGCTCCATCTGGTTGACCAGTAACTGGGGGATTGGACTAAAAGGTGCTGAGCTTCCCTGAGCCCAAGCATGCTGTGGACAGGATATCGCCTGGTCCCTCGGCTGGACACTACCCTGCGAACTCAGGATATAGCATCTACATCTCAGCCTAGAGCAGTTAAGCAGTTCTGGACCATTGTGTGCAGCTGGCGAAAATGGGCTGCACGTGTTCACAGAGCTTCAGTCTGAGAGGCACAGGTTGACTCTGGGATTCACCTGAGAGTAGCTTGGGAGGACCATAACCACAGTCCTGACACCCTAGCCACAGGGAAACTGTTAGAAGCCCAGTCAACGCAGGCAGGCTACTCTGGAACACAGCACTTCTGATAGGGAAAAGGGGGCTGAGATTCTGCTGAGTCCAAGTGCTGTAGACCCCTTGTGAACTCCATATTGGAACTTCCTATCTGAGCTCACTTTGGCAGGGCACTCAATCTACAGCCTTAGCCCAAAGCATCGAGATCCCCACCGGGAGGAGTAAAGCAATTCTCGTTTATTGCATGCTCCCCAAGCAAGCAGGTTGCACTAGACCACAGAGCTTCTGACACAGAGGCACAGGTGATCTTGAGACACTCCCCCCAAGAGTAGCTTGGGAGGATCATAACCAAAGTCCTGATACCCTAGTTACATGGAAACTGTTAGAAGCCCCACTGACCCAGACAGGCTGCTCTGGAACACAACACTTCTGGCAGGGAAAAGGCAGCTGAGATTCCCTCTGAGTCCAACTGCTGTAGACACCTTGTGAAGTCCATATTAGAACTCCCTGCTTGTGCCCACTTTGGCAGGGCACTCAGTCTACAGCATCTTGATCTTGGTCCAAAACAGTAAAGCAGTTCTGGAACATTTCATGCTGATCCAGCGAGTAGGCGGCACTGGACCACAGAGCTTCTGACTGAGAGACACAGGTTGAAATTTGGATCCCCCTGACAACAGCCTGGGAGGACCACAACCATTGTCCCAACCACAGTCCTGATGCCCTAGCTACAGGAAAACTGCCAGAAGCCACACAGGCTCAGGCAGGTTGGACAGGAGCAGAGTAAAGGCACTGTGGACAGGGTGTGAACTCCACATCAGAACTCCCTGCTGGTACCTGCCTTGCCCCCCAGCTGAACACCCAGGCCTCAACACAGACAGCTATGACCGTGGAGCAGCAAAACAACCCCAGACCATTGCAAACTACCTGGGTTATGTGGGCGGTACCAGATCACAATGCTTCTGGCTATAAGGCACACATTGAACTTGAGAACTGCTGAGAGCAGCTTGGAAGGTCCATGATCATGGTCCTGTCGCATAAGCTAAAGGGAGCTACAGCTCTAGCCTACAGTCTGTGGTCTGCCAACCCCCACCAACATCACTAAGAAGACCAACTGGATCTCAGGATCCTGCAGGTGTGAAAAATACATCCACAACAACTCCTGACCTGAGTCCTAATTGGGATACAACAGGAAGGAGTGAGCTCTGGGAGGCCCTCAGAGAACCAGCCCCCAACACAAGGCCCCATCCAGCCTGTGGACAGCTACAGATCACCAAGATTATATAACCTCTACACCAAAGCTCCGTCCTTGGCACCAAGTCCAGAAGGCACCATGAACAAAGAGGTAAGAACAACCAGATGGCTAATGGCCAGTGAAAGAACAGATCTGATAAAAGTCAGGGAAACCACTCCAACAAAATTCAGCTATGCTACTACAGCAAGTCCTAACCATCCCACCACAGTTGAAACACATGAAGACGATGACAAGTCTATACTTAGGAAAATGATAGAGTCCTTACAAGAAGAAAAAAAATCCCTGAGAGAATTGAAAGAATCCACAATTTTACAAATGAAAGCAATGGAGAATTCCATTAGAGACCTCCACGCTAACTCAGTCAAGCAAGAGTGGAAAGAGAAAAGGCTAGGAAAGATTTGCAGGAAAAGACAACCAACTTGGAGCAGGATATGGATGAAATTGGAAATGGAAGCAATAAAGAAAACACAAGCAGAGACAATTCGGGAGGTAGAAAACCAAGGAAAGTGGACAGGAACTACAGACATGAGTATCAAAAATAGGATACAAGAGATGGAATACATAATCGCAGGTATGGAAGACTCGATTGAAGAAATCAGTACAATAACCAAAGAAAGTGAGAAATCTAAAAAATTCCTCATCCACAACATCCAAGAAATCAAGGACTCAATGAAAAGATGGAACCTAAGAATTATAGGCAAAGATGAAAGAGAAGACTCCAGACTCCAAGGTCCAGGAAACATCATCAACAAAATCATAGAAGAAAACTTCCCAAACTTAAAGAGATGCCAGTGAAATTCCAAGAGGCATACAAGACTCCAAACAGATTAGACCAGAAAAAAAAAAAAAACCTCATCTCGACACATAATAATTGAAACTCCAAATGTACAGAACAAGGAAAGAATATTAAAAGCCATAAGGAAAAAAGGTCAAGTAACATATAATGGCAGACCCATCAGAATTACACCTGACTTCTCCTCAGAAACTCTAAAAGCCAGAAGGACTTGGACGGGCATCTTACAGGCCCTCAGAGAACATGGGTGCCAGCCCAGATTATTATACCCAGAAAAACCTTCTATCAACATAGACTGAGAAAACAGGATATTCTATGACAAAACCAAATTTAAACAATATCCATCCACAAATCCAGCTCTACAAAAGATCCTAGAAGGAAAACTCCAACCATAAAAGATAACCTCACCCAAGGAAAAACAGGAAACAAAAAACCTCCACCACAGATAAACCAAAAGAAACACACACACAACCACCAACTACATAAAAATAACAGGGAATAACAACCTGTGGTCATTAATATCTCTCAACATCAATAGATTCAACTCCCCAATAAAAGGACACAGGCTTACAGAATGGATCTGTAAAGAAGACTCACCATTTTGCTGCATACGAGAAAGGCACCTCACTAACAAAGATAAAATCTACCTCAGAGTAAAGGGCTAGGAAAAGATTTTCCAAGCAAACGGTCCCAGGAAGCATGTTGAAGTAGCCATCCTAATATCAAATAAAATAGACTCTCAACCTAAATTAATCAAAAAAGTTAGGAAAGGATACTACATACTAGTCAAAGGAAAAATTAATCAAGATAACTTATCAATATTGAATATCTATACCCCAAATACAAGGGCACCCACATTTGTTAAAGAAACTCTGCTAAAGCTTAAACCACACATTGATCCCACACATTCATAGTGGAAGACTTCAGCATCCCACTCACACCCATGGACAGGGCATCCAGAGAGAAACCAAACAGAAATAATGAGACTGACAGAGGTCATCACCCAAATGGACCTCACAGATATCTACAGAAATATTCAACCAAACAAAAAAGCATATACCAACTTTTTAGCACTGCATGGAATCTTCTCCAAAATTGACTATATAGTAGGAAACAAAGCAAGCCTCAGTAGATACAAGAAAATTGAAATAACCCCTGTATCTTATCAGAGCACTGTGGATTAAAGCTGAACTTCAAAATCATCAGAAATAACAAAACTCTACACATTCATGGAAACTGAACAACATTCTACTCAATGACTACCGGGTCAGGGATGAAATAAAGTAGGAAATCAAAGACTTCCTAAAATCCAATGAAAACAAGGACATAACATACCCATACCTATGGGACACGAGGAAAGCAGTGCTATAAGGAAAGTTCACAGCACTAAGTGCCTTCAAAATGAAAATTGTGACAGCTCATATTAGCAACTTAACAGCAGAACTGGAAGTCCTAGGAAAAAAAAAGAAGCAAACACTCCCAAGAGGAACAGACAGCAGGAAATCATCAAACTTATGACTGAAATCAACAACTTAGAAATGAAAAGAACAATACAAAGAATCAAGGAAACCAAGAGTTGGTTCTTCAATAGAATCAACAAAATAGGCAAGCCCTTAGCTAAACTAACTAAAAGGAAGAAAGAAAATACCCAAATCAACAAAATCAGAAATGAAAAGGTAGAAATAACAATAGACATCAAGGAAATCAAAGAATCTTTAGGTCTTATTTTAAAAATCTGTCCTCCACAAAATTTGAAAACCTATGCTAAATGGACAATTTTCTAGACAAATTCCACCTAACAAAGTTAAATCAAGATCAGGTTAACAAATTAAGCAGTCCTATAACCCCTAAGGAAATGGAAGTAGTCATCAAGCATCTCTGAACCAAAAATAGTCCAGGGCCAGACAGTTTCAGCAAAGAATTCTACCAGACCTTCAAAGAAGAGCTAATACCAATATTCTTCAAACTCTTCCACAAAATTGAAACAGATGGAACACTGCCAAACTCATTCTATGAGGCCACAGTCACCTTGAAACCTAAGCTACACAAAAACCCAACAAAGAAAGAGAACTTCAGACAAATTTCCCTCATGAGCACAGATGCAAAAATATTTAATAGAATACTAACAAATAGAATCCAAGAACACATCAAAAGTATCATACACCATGACCAAGTAGGCTTCATTCTAGGAATGCAGGGGTGGTTCAACATATGAAAATACATCAACATAATCCACAATATAAACAAGCTGAAAGAAAAAAAACCCACATGATCATCTCACTAGATCCTGAAAAACCATTTGACAAAATCCAGCACCCCTTCATGCTATAAGTTCTAGAGACAGCTGACATACAAAGACCATACCTAGAAATAATAAAGGCAATATACAGTAAGCCAGTAGCCAACATCAAATTAAATGGAGAGAAACTTAAAGCATTTCCTCTAGAATTAGAGACAAGACAAGGCTGCCCACTCTCTCTGTATCTCTTCAACATAATATTTGTAGTTTTATCTAGAGCAATAAGACAACTAAAGGAGATAAAGGGGATACAAATTGGAAAATAAGAAATCAAAGTATCCATATTTGCAGATGATATGATAGTATACATAAGTGACCCCAAAAAATCCACCAGAGAACTACTATAACAGATAAACACCTTCAGCAAGGTGGTTGGATACAAAGTTAATTCAAAAAAAAATTGTTAGCCCTTCTTACTTAAAAGATAAATGGGCTGAGAAAGAAATCAGGGAAAACAACACCCTTCACAATAGCCACAGACAATATAAAATACCTGGGGGTAACTCTAACCAAGCAAGTGAAAGACCTGTATGACAAGGACTTCAAGTCCTTGAAGAAAGAAATTGAAGAAGATATCAGAAGATTGAAAGCTCTCTCATGCTCATGGATAGGTAGGGTCAACATAATAAAAATGGCCATCCTACCAAAAGCAACATACAAATCCAATAAAATTCTTATCAAAATAGCAACACAATTTTTTACAAATCTTAAAAGAATAATTCAAACTTCATATGGAATAACAAAAAATTCTGAATATTTAAATCAATCTTGTATAATAAAAAAATCATCTGGAGTTATCACCATCCCAGATTTCAAGCTGTACTACAGAGCAATAGTAATAAAAACAACACGGTACTGGTAATGAAACAGACCAGGTGATCAATGGAACCGAATTGAAGACCCATAAATAAACCTACACACTTATGATCACTTAATTTTTGACAAAGAAGCCAAAACTGTACAATGGAAAAGGACAGCATCTTCAACAAATGGTGCTGATCCTACTGGATGTCAACATGTAAAAGAATGCAAACAGACCCTTTTTTATCACTTCACACAACACTTCAATCCAAGTGTATCAAAGACTGTAACATAAAACTGGACACACTAAGTCTGCCAGAATGGAAAGTGGGGACAATCCTTGAACTTATTGGCACAGGTGACAACCTCCTGAACAGAACACCAATAGCTCAGGCTCTAAGATCAATGATCAACAAAAGGGGACCTCATGAAAAGGAAAAGCTACCGTAAGGCAAAGGACGCTGTCATTAGAACAAAATGGCTGTCTACAGATTGGGAAAAGATCTTTATCAATCCCACATCTGCCAGAGGGCTAATATCCAAAATTTATAAAGAACTCAAGAAATTGAACACCAAGAAACCAAATAACCCAATCAAAAATTGGGGTGCGAAGCTAAACTGAGAACTCACAAAAAAGTAATCTCTAATGGCCAAGGGACAATTGAAGAAATGCTCAAAATCCTAATCATCAGAGAAATGCAACACTCAAGACAACTCTGAGATTCCATTTCACACCTGTAAGTATGGCTAAGATCAAAAGCACATGCTTGCAAGGTTGTGGAGAAAGGGGATCAGTCCTCCATTGCTGGTGGGAGTATAAATTTGTACAATCACTGTAGAAATCAGTCTAGTGCTATCTTAGAAAACTTGGAATAACTCTGCCTTAAGACCCAGACATACTATTCCTGGGTATACGTCCAAACGATTTCTCACCAAACCACAAGAACATCTCCTCAACTATGTTCATAGCAGCTTCATTTGTAATAGCTAGAAACTGGAAACAACCCAGATGTCCCTCACCAACGAATGGATAAAGAAAAGCTGTAGTACATTTACACAATGGAATACTACTCAGCCATCAGAACCAGGGAAATCATGCAATTTTCTGCCAAATGGATGGAACTATAAAAGCTCATCCTAAGTGAGCTAACCCAGACCCAGAAAGATGTACATGGCATCTATTCACTTATAACTGGATTTTAGCCATAGAGTACAGGATAACTATCCTATAACCAACAGACTGAAAGGAACAGGAACATAGACTTTGTTACTTGTTAGTGGGATACTTTGCCCTAGTGGATCTGCAATGTATGCCCCCAGTGCAAGAGGAAGCTCTTATCCCTTATATGGCTGCTGAACTGAAAGGGGTTGATATGTAGGGCACCCCACACCAGAGGAGAAGGATAGGTTGGAGAAGGGAGAGAGGGTAGTTGGAATTTATGTTCAATATATTACTGAAAGTTCTTGACTGAATCATCAGCAAGAAATAAAAAACAAAACAAGGATCATGGAGAATAATGATTTCTCTTCAGAGAGAATGTGAGACTATGTCAAAAGTTCTAAAGATTCAAATAAATGTCTTATAATGAACACAAACATTTAACAAACTTTAAATATCAACACATAGTCATCAACTGCATATTAATATACTAACAATAATATGAAAAGGTAATTAAGAAAATAAACTTAAATACCAATACAAACCAACAGACAACAGAAATTTTTTTACAACAAATTCTACCAAACTTTATTTAAAAAAAATCTATAAGACATAAATATAAGAAAACACACTCTCATTCATAAGTTCAAGAATATATGTTGTTAAGATAACAATATCCAAATCCAATTATACATGCTCAACTGGGTTAAAGAAAAACTTAAAAGATTTATGGGAGTGATTATTTTTGTTTGACTTTAGTAATTGGACTTATAATTTTTGATGTCTTCACTTTTGGGAAGCATTTGGAAAAATATTGGTGCTAATTATTTTTATATGCTGGAATATATCATTCACTCTTGTGTTGTTTTATCATGGGTAGCTGCTAGATATTCAGAATATGAGAGACTCTTCAGTGCTCTGAAATAACAGAGACAGAAATCAATTGCACAGCAATATCCAAATGAGTTGAGTCATGACATATCAGATACTTCTTTCTACTCCAGGGTGATACTAGGGGATAATGTGGCTAGGAGTTTCCATATCTTATGTCTTTGACAGATTTTGTGTAGGAACTGTGGTGATCATTAGTCTACATTCCCATATCTACTCTTACTGTAACTGAAAATGTGTCCAATAAATCTTAATTCCTATAAACACTCCACAATAGCCCAGTATCCTGGATAACTGTTAAAGATATGATTAACCCATAGAATGTTTAGGGCATTGGAAGTACCATATACCTCTTTTTCTTTCCTATTGGGAGAAACTAGGGGTGAGTATCTTTCAACTCTTAGCCCTGAGAGTATTAACTGTTTATACTGCCACTCTCATCTATCATTCCTTTCTCACTGGGATTTGAAATCAGACTATAAACTGTGTTGTCTGGAAAGAAGTGTGAGACAGACTAAATATACAATAATCTTAGAGATAACCCACGAATGCAATGTAGCATTGAATTTGTGTATGTGTGTTGCATTCATTTCCTGGGGGAGGGGCTGTTTGAATCCTTATTCTGTGTTGCTATGTCAGGAATAGTACATGGTAAGTGTATATAACTTATTTTTCCTTATCAGATTCATTGTGACTGGTTTTATGCCAGGCCAGAATGCAGAGACTCTATGAATCATTTTCAGAATCTTCACAGATTGATGAGTACATAATTATGACTCAAATACTGTGTTAATGAAGAAGGATTCTGTGCTTCCTATTCCATTATCTTGCTGAATTAGAAATGATTTAGTTTTCATTCTCCCTTGGGATTTCCAGTCCCTAAAGTGAAGGAAAACTTGAGTAAAACATCAATCCTCCCTAAGGAAATAAAGGCAGATTAAAGTCCAAGGTGTAACTGTAAATCATCTATCTCCCTATTACATGTAGAAACTATTCCTTTGAGAAGTTTGAGTGATCATCTATCCTGTTTATAAGGGAGTGCATGATAACATGAATAATGCATTAAAACTTTTACACGTGAAAGGTCAATGTATTAATAATTTTTCTCTGCTTCTTGAGATGGTTTTAACTTATGAAAATAAGTTATGATTTTTAGTTTGAGATACTGACTGAACATAGTAGAAATGTTTCTGTGATGTAATTGCTCTTTCAGGATCAGCTAAGTAAGTAAAATATGAAGAAGCTCTGTATTATTTTAAATTAATAAATGTGAACTTCTGAATTCCATTTACATTACTGTCTTCCTCTGAACCTGAAATCCAGAGATCTAAAATATAAGTCACTATTTTCCATATTTTGCAGATTCAAGAGAAAGCTATGTAACAGTCTGTTCAAAGTGAGGTAGAGAAACTATTGAGAGATGTTGGGGACCTTAGGGAAGGCAGAAGTTTGAAGTAATTCATTCCTCTTGGACAGATCTTCACTATTGTATATTAATAGGTTTTTCTATGACATGGGGATAACTAAACCATTCTTGAATTTTTTAAGAGAATGTACTGATCTCATTTCATCAAAGTCTAACCTGCATTAGAGTCCAACACATGTTGCCAAGGTATATACCTCTAATCTCATCAATGAGGGGAAGACTCACAAGAAGAAAAAATTGATGATTCTATCTTGGCTCAGCTCTCTCCTTTCTTATCCCTTATCCTTTCTATTTCTCCTTTGACTTTTAGAAATCCTGTTTTTATAGTATTGACATATGTCTGTGAGATGGGATTGATATTTTACCTAGTTATTTGTCTTATTAATAATTTAGGGCAGAAAGAGTACAAGATCTGGAAGATAGGTTAATATTAGGCAAAATACCCTTCAGATACATAATAGCAGCTACACATACAAACTTACAATAGTTGTGAAATCATGAATAAAATTTGTGCAAGCAAAATACAGACCAAATCCTAGCACAGAAAGGAGAGTAAGGTTAGAAAGCCTATCTTTAGGCAAGACCTATTGGCAATTGTAAGCTCCCAGGAGAAGGAGATTCAGTATTCTCTAAGAGTAAAGCCCATGGTAGTTTAACCATCCTCTTGTGGAAGACCACACTTTCAAGAATATGTGGGCAACACAAATTGGCCAGATGAAGAGTAAAAAATTATCTGAATTTGAGTAGGTAGGGAAAGGAGGCTAGATCTGGGAAGAGTTGAGAGAAGGAGGGTGAATATGATCCAAGAAAATATGAAATGATATATATGTGTATGTGCATGTCTGTGTGCATATGTCTGTGTGTATGTATGTGCATGTGTGCATGTCTGTGTGCATATGTCTGTGTGTATGTATGTGCATGTGTGCATGTATATATGCATGTGTGGTATAAAGAATTTAGGGACAAGATAATGACTGTGTGAAAAGAATAAGCTCTAAGGATGATGCTCTATGCTGTTTGAAAGGCTGTTGTTGGAATAACTGAGTTTTCCACTAATATAATACCACTTTGGCTATGTTCACAGATTCCTTTAAAGAAGAATGGGTCCTGAAAACACATCTTCTGTGATTGAATTCATTCTTCTGGGATTAACAGAGGAGCCTGATCTCCAGAGCCCCCTCTTCATCCTGTTTCTAGTGATGTATGTGGTCACTGTGTTGGGAAATCTGGGTCTGATTATCTTAATTGGACTGAATTCTCACCTTCACACCCCCATGTACTTTTTTCCTCTTTAACTTGTCCTTTGTCGATTTCTGTTATTCTTCAGTGTTTTCACCCAAAATGTTGATGAGCTTTATATCAGAGAAGAACATTATTTCCTATAGAGGATGCATCACCCAGCTTTTCTTTTTCTGTTTTTTCTCCATTTCTGAGTGTTATGTGCTCACCTCAATGGCCTATGATCGCTATGTAGCCATCTGTAATCCACTCTTGTATAATATTATCCTGTCTCCTAAACTATGCTTGAACCTTATGTTTGGCTCATACATGATGGCATTTTTTGGTGCCATGGCTCACACGGGATGCATGGTGAGACTGACCTTCTGTGGTGCAAACACCATCAATCACTACTTCTGTGACATCCTCCCTTTGCTTCAGCTCTCCTGCACCAGCACCTCTGTCAACGAGCTGGAAGTTTTTGTTGTTGTAGGCATCAACATCATTGTGCCCAGCATCACTATATTTATCTCTTATGGTTTCATCCTCTCAAGTATTTTTCATATCAGCTCTAAGGAGGGCAGGTCCAAGGCCTTCAGCACCTGCAGTTCCCACATCATTGCAGTTTCTCTGTTCTTTGGATCAGGTGCATTCATGTACCTCAAACCATCTTCTTCCAAGTCAATGAATGAAAGTAAAATCTCCTCTGTCTTTTATACCAATACAGTTCCTCTGCTGAATCCATTAATCTACAGCTTGAGGAACAAAGATGTTAAAGTTGCCTTGATAAAGACCCTGAGTAGGAGAAAGTGCTGATCTGAAAGACTGTGCTTTCTCATGTAGTTACTGGAGTTGGAAAGTCAGTTTCATTAGATCCATTTGTGTGGCCACTATCATATCCATTTTTTTTTGTTAGTAGGGTGAAGGAATTTTGAAACTCTTTACAACCATTTATTTCTACTTTTATGATATAATGACTTCAATTCTTTACTATTGGAATGATTAATATATCTTTTTATTTCACATATATATTAAGAACTTTAGTGGAGAAATTTGGGTATTTGAAAATAAGATCATTTTTTATATTTTCTTGCTGTGAAAAAAACATTAATGTCTGATAATGACCATGTCACACAATGTGTCAAGGAGTTGGAGGGGCTCAACTGGCACTGTCTTTCAGAAACATGTGGTTACAGTATGTTTCTATTCTTGTCATTGCTTCCTTTATTGGAGGATATCCCCTTTACCAATCAGAAACTGCAGGTTTTATAGTAAATTCAGGTTGTCTGCTCATATGTTCAAACACTATAATCTAAGAACCTTTCAGAAAAGAGTTCTCCTAGTTAATTTTTAAGTTGAAACTTTATCCCAGGAATTCTAGGCATGTTTTGCATCAGAAACATTGAAAATGTTGATTCTGAAATGGGAGCATTTATACTTCAGACATGTGTTTGGAGAGTAGCCTACATAATAATAATGTCTATCATGTAATAAGATGCTTAATTGTTATTTTGAAAAAAAGGGCAAAACATTATATACTTAAGGTACTAAAACTAATGTTATTTAACTGAAATGTAACCCAATCAGCAAAAAGGGGTACAGAGCTAAACCAAGAATTCACAAAAGAAAAATCTAGAAGAGCCAAGAGTCACTTGAAGAAATGCTCAACATCCTTAATAATCAGAGAAATGCAACTCAAGACAACTCTGAGAGTCCATCTCACTCCTGTTAGAATGGCTAAGATCAAAAACTCAAAAGACAGCATATGCTGGTGAGGGTGTGAGAAAGGGAATCACTCCCACATTGCTAGTGGGAGTGCAAACTTGTACAACCACTATGGAAATCAACCTGGTGATATCTTAGAAAATTTGGAATAGCTCTACCTCAAGACTCAGCTATACAACTCCTGGGCATATATCCAAAAGATTCTTCACGAATCCACAAGGACATCTCCTCAACTATGTTCATAGCAGTGTTATTTCTAGAAACCAGAAACAACCCAGATGTCCTTCAACCAAAGAATGGATAAGAAAAAAAAAGAAAGAAAAGAAAGAAAAAAAAAACTGGTATTTTACACAATGGAAACTACTCAGCCATCAGAAACAAGGAAATCAAGCAATTTGCAACCAAATGGATGGAACTAGAAAAGCTCATCATGAGTGAGCTAACTCAGATTCAGAAAGCTACACATGGCATATATTCAGTTATAACTGGATTTTAGCCATATAGTACAGGATAACCATCCTACAATCAATAGACCCAAAAGAACAGGAATATGGACTTGGTTAGATGTAAGTGGGGCACTCTACCCTAGTGGAATTGCCATGTATGCCTCCTGTGCAAGAGGAAGCTCTTAAACCATATGTGACTAATGAACTGAGGGGGGCTGATACACAGAGTCACCCCACACTGGAGAGATGGGATGGGTAGAGAGGGAGTAGATGTTGGGAGGGTGGGACCAGAAGGGGATGAAGAGAGGGGGTGGTAATGGAGATGTAACTTAAAGTAATCAATAAATGTTAAAATAAATAAATAAATTTATGAAACCCCTCAAAAATAGTTTAATAACTTGCAAATAATTTGTTATTTTATTTTTTATATTTTATTAAATATTTTGAATTTTGAAAATTAGCATAAGAAATTTGTATATTATGCCAGTTTTTTGACAATATTAAATCTGTGACTTACATTTCAGAAATACCACTCATTTATCCATCTGAAATCAATATTAACCCTAACAATACATTCATACATATATTTACATATATTAGATATATAATATGTGTATATATTTGAAATTACTGTTTTTTTCTCTTATCACTTTCATTTTTAAAAGGTTTTTATGTGCTTGTATGAGCTTGTGTGTACCAAGGGCATACAGAAGCCCACAGAGGCCAGAAGAGGACACTAGAAGAACAGGAGTACATTTACTGTTGGTTGTGGACCTACATGTGGGTTCACTGAAACAGATCCAGATCTTTTGGAAGAACAATATATGTGTTAAACAACCGAGCCATATCTCTTGTCCTAATAAAATTATTTTATTTGTTGAATGAAAAGTGTATATAGTAAGTAATATCTCTGCTATATTGGAGCTTATGCATTTTATAGTCTTTGATCCATGTATTTCCCTCTTTCCGAATAAATTGCATCATTCTTCCTTGTTCTGTTATCTCCCAGACACACCTTTGGATTAGCTAAGTCGTACTGAGATTTTCCTTTATTGTTTTCCACTGTGTTATTATTTTTCCTATTGTAACATGTGTGCAATTTATTATGAATTCTGTTTGCATATGACAATCTGAATAAAGCACAATTAAAACAGAATTCTATCTTTTAAGTAAATTGGTTTTTGTACATTTGTAAAGAGAACTTCTGAGGATATAGATTGAGGAAAATAAAACTGACAAAAAGAATGTTCCACTACCCTCCTCCTACACTCAATAAGGGAATGGATAAGAAAATGGACTACAGAATTTAAAAAAAAATTATTTTAAGTGAGAAAAATACTGACAATGAAAGGAGGTGTTAACTGAAAATTCTGAAGTATCACCAAATCCATCTTTTCTTACAGGATCTAGTTGGATTCACACAATTACCATGTCTACAATGTGAAGGTACTGTCTTAGTCTTCTCTGAAGGATTTTATACTCTGATATTTGTGGGAAAAAATAGATAATGATTTTCAATATATCCTGTTAGTATCTCCAGACATTTGTAAACCAAAATATTTATTTATAATATCTATCAATCAATCTATCTATCTATCTATCTGTCTGTCTATCTCTCTCTGTCTGTCTACTATCATCATCACTGTCATCACCTATCAACAAAATTGAATTTTTTTTCACATTTATTTATTTCTTAAAGTTAGATCTCAGTCAAAATCTCCTCCCTTCTCCCCCTCCTGGTCCTACCCTCTTACTCTCTCTCTCCTCTCCCTTATATCCACTTTTATTTTTTAATTTAAGGTGTATCTTCCCCCCACACAGCTCCCTCCTTTTAGTCCAATAAAAGACTCTTTTTCTTGTAACAATAAATACAATACAAAACAATAAAAACAATTAGGCCACAATTATGAAAATTATAAGGTATAACATACATTCACAATGTCCACTCCATATGTGTTTGGCAACTGATAACAATATTCTATTATCTATCTCCATTAGTTTAAAGTTCTATACCTAACTCAGTTTCCATCCTAACTTGCATTACCAACTTAAAGACATCTTCTTATACCTAGAACATCCTTTTAATTCCTAAACAACTTAAAATTTAACTGTGAGACTATAACTATCTAGTCGTAAACCACATCAGAGACCTGTGAAGGATAAATATATCTGAATAAACAGAAAGTGCAGAGCCATCAGTTTCCAAAACTAAGAAATGACAGACAACTGGAAACCTGGACAGTCCCTAGGTTCTCTCTATAATGTTGGAACATCTATCTTCATGCTTTTGGCCCAGTATCTCTGACAGGCATTAAGTGTAAAGCAGGAATTATGAAGGACTTGCCTACCCTGTCTTGGCAGAACTAGGCTGTCAACTTACCTGCTTCCAAGTTTTGTCCTTTTCGGAGAGCATTCTGTTTACAATTGAAGCAAAGGCTTTCTTTTGCCCAGCCACAAGCTTGTCACTAATGCAGCCATCTCCAAATGGAGATTGCTCAATGCACCTCATCTACTTGGAGTAGAATAGGGGGTACTGTCAGGAGCTGACATGTCTCAATATCAAAAAATCTTAAGTTTGAAAAATATCTTTGAATGCCATATTCGACAGATCTCTTGAGGTTTTTGAGGATGATTTGTCTGTCTTTATATATTTGAATAAGCAAATGTTGCTTGTCTCTTAGCAATTTGATTTCTGATTGATTAACTTAGAAAACATTTGTGATACACTATACTAGTATCTAACAAAATGACAAGTTTGAATGACTATTAGTTTGCATTTCTTAATTATCCTAAACAGTTTGTGACAGTTTCTGTCAAAAGGTCAAAAGTTCACATTGAATTTTTAAGAATTACATAGGTAAAAACAAAATTGAAAAAATTTAAATAAAAATTTGAAAAATAATTTTCTATCATTAGAACTTGCAAATAAAACAAATAACACACTAAAATTCCAGACCCAAAGCATGTATATCTCAATGAACTTCTACACAGTTCGAACAGGCACTTTGAAGATGTGGATCTTCACATTACATGTTACCCTTTTACTTTTGAGTATTTAACATATTTTTTGTTGCACTATCCACCACCAAAAAAATGAAAAACAAAAGTAATAAAACTAGAACTGTAAAAACTATTAGTGATCATCTTCCAATTTATCTTCATTGAACTCAAACTCTGGGATCACTTTTCATTATGTGCTTTAAAGTATTTACCTATGCATGGGCTGCATAAAAGACTATTATTCTCTTCTTAAACACCCAAGGATCTAATTTGTTACAGTTGTGCAGCAAGCAAGCCAGTGAATAACTTGAAGATAGAATCTTGGAGGTTTTCATCCCCATCTATAAAATGTAAACAAGATTGGTAGAGACTGATGAATGTTGCCTAATCCTGCTTGAATCTTTTAGACCAGCTTCTGAAGGGTGTCACTTCTGGATTCCTTGACATTTATAATGTTGGCATTCAGATTTGATCAACTAAATTATTTTTCATATAGTAAGATGGATAGGAAACTTAAGTAGCTTCTGGGAGTCATAAGATTTAAAAACCAGAGCTCTCATAACAAATTTGAAACACATTTTTAAAAAGTATTACCTGCACTTCCTATATAATCAGATATATTTATCCCTCTCAGTTCTCTGAGGTGGTTGAAGAATAGATAGCTAGAGTCTCATAGTTAAATTTTGAGTTGTTTAGGAATCAAGAGGGTGTTCTGGATCTAAGAAGATATTTTTAAAATTATGAGGCAAGTTAGTATGAAAGCTGAGTTAAATATAGAACTTTAAACTCATGGAGATGGTTAGATAGTAGAATGTTAAAGTCAGGTGCCAAATACATATGGACTGGACATTGGGAATGTATGCTAAGCCATATAACTCTTATAATTGTGGCCTATTTATTTCTGTTGTTTTGTATTGTATTTATAGTTATAAGAAAAAGAACCATTTTTTGGTCTGAAAGGGAGAGCTGTTGGGGGGAAAAAAGAAATACCTTAAACTAAAAAAAAAAAAAAAAAAAAAGAAGGAAAGAGGATGGGTGGGTTGAGTGGGAGGAGGGTGGAAGGGTGGGACTGGAGGGGGGAGTAGGGAAGGGATTGTGATTGAGATGTAACTTCAAGAAATAAAAAATAAATTATTAAAAAAAGTATTATTTGTTTCATATTTCGATGTGCATAATTGTTGTGTGCTATATTATGTTACTTGAGAACATTTTCATCCAAGAACATGTTATTATGTATGCAGCACTTGTATTTTTTCTATCTTTTCTTCTCTTTCATTCCTTATACTGCTAGTCTCTTCATTCTCTTAAAAAAGTTTCACTTCTATTTTCACATAATGTGCAAACTTAGTTTTATGTACCTATCTAAAATCCAGAAACCACAAATGAGAAAATATATGATACTTGTCTTTTAAGTATATCTTAATTTGCTTAGTATTGATTATCTACAGTTGTATCTCTTTCCCCACATATAACATAACTTTGCTTTTTCTTATATCTAAAACACTATCTCCTACATAAATGTACTACATTTTCTTTAACCATTTCTCTGCATTGATATTGTTAGACTACTTCCTATTGATTAGAGTCATGGAGTTCTTTGGGGCAGAGTTGATCTTTGCTGTCAGGATATCTAGTTTCTTCTACTGGTCCCTTTGATTACAATCACATGACAAACCATGTCAAACAGCAACTAACAGCAACCACCAGCAGCAGCAGCAGCAGCAGCAGCAGCAACAAGGGCGGCAGCAGGAGGGAGAGCTGCAGCTGCCACCTCGCTTGGGGCTCTGGGATTTATATATTCTCTGAAGAGTCCCCAGAATTCCGAACATAAACTTTGTTCAGTGGGCACAATCACACTCCTGCTAGGCCATGAGGCAAATCATAGTCAGCTGCTGTGAACAATCTAAATGAGTCCCACATCCCACACCTGGGATTAAAACACAACTATATTCCCATAACATTTCTGTGTTTAAAAAAAAAAAAACCAAAAATTCTCACTCCAAAAAATATATTTTTATATATGGAAATACAATTAAAAGATCACATGACAATATAATAAAATATTTGACATAGTTTCAAACGAAAGAAAGGCATTTTTTTTCAGGTTACTAAACTCTTCCCCCAACCCCAAATTTTTAAATATGCTAATGACTATCAAACTAACTGAGGTAAAGTAGAATCTTTTTTTATGTTTATTTATTACTTCAAGTTACATCACCATCACAGTCCCCTCTGTCCACCCACCCCCCCAGACTCACTCTCCCACCTATTCTACTCCTTTGGAGTGGAATGTTTCTATATATCAGCCCCTCTCAGTTCAGCAGTCATATGAGGGCTAAGTGCCTCCTCTTGCACTGGGGACCTACATAGCAGCTCCATTCGGACAAATTGTCCCACTAACAGGTAACAAAGTCTATGTTCCTGTTCCTTTAGGAATGTTGGTTGTAGGATAGTTGTCCTGTACTAAGTGGCTAAAATCCAATTTAGTTTTTATTGCTGTAATATGTAGTGAAGTTGAACATCTCATATATTTATTAGCATTTGAATTTTATCTTTTGATAAATGTAATTTATTTTCTTACCATGCTTATTGATTTGGTTGTTTAATTTGATATTTGGATTTTCTCTTTTTATCCATCACATATGCTAGATATCAATACTCTATAAGATGGTTATTTATAAAGATATATAAGGTTGCTTTTTGCTTAATTATCTCTTTTAGTAAAATTATTTATAAATAAATAAATGAATAAATAAATACTGTGTAGAAGTATTTAATTTCACAAGATCTCGTTTTTCAATTGTTGGCATTATCACAAGTGAGCAGAGTCCAGAAAGGTCATCTCTATGTTTTTATCACTACTTTTTCCTATAACAACCTCAGAATTTCAAGTCTTACCTTAAGGTCTTCAATCCATTTGAAGTTGATTTTGTTTTTTTTTTTAAATGGAGATTATTTCATAATTATAAGAGTGGCTATTGAGTTTTCCCAGCACCATTTGTGAAACAGACTTTCTTTCCTATATTGTATACTTTTGGCATATTTGCCAAAAATTAGGTGGCTGTAGTTTCATCGGTATATATCTGTGCCCTCTATTTAGTTCCATTGTTTTTTTCCCAAGTATGATACTATTTCAGTTTTTATGATATTTTAGTTTATCCTGCAATCAGGAATGTTGACATCACCAATATTGATCTTGTTTGCTCAGGAGTACTTTGACTTTCAAAGATATTTTGTGCTCCCATAGGAATTTTATAATGCATGTGTATTTCTTTGAAGAATGACATTGGGATTTGATTTGAATTGCCTTGGCTGTATAGATGATTTTAACCCAATTAAAATACTCATTGAAAATATTTGTTAGTAGGACGGTGTAAAAACCTGTTAGATTAGAGAGGCAGAGAAACCACCCTTCTCCTTCCTGTTTGTCTCTCTATCCTTTCTCCTGACTTCCTCTTATTCTCGATTTTTTTTCTTATGTTCACTCCCTGTCAACTGGCTGCTTGCTCTGCCTCTTCACCTATGGTTTACTTTATTAATCCTGTTTATAATAAGCAGAAAGCTCTTAGATTAAAGGTACATGCTAGTGCTGAGCCACACCACAAATAGAAATAGTTTTTTTTTTTTCGGTAAATAACACAATCTCTGGATTCACAGTGTGATCAAATATCTTGCAATATGCCTGTATCACAATGCAAAATCACAAAGATATGAAAGACCAAGACAGTATGTTCCCTCTCAGTCACACTAGTACAAAGAGATGATCCCCAATGAGAACAACATGAATGAATTCAAGAGCAAACATTTTTACAGAACAATTTTGTACTTCATCAATTAATTTAAGGACATTAAAGATGAACTCAAGAGTATCAGAATAAATACCTGTGCAATGAAGATAGAATTGCAAAACTCAGTAATCCAATTACAAAACTCATCGAAAATGTTTGTTAGTAAGATGAATCAAATAAAGATAAAGTAGAAGGATTGGACCACTCACAAAAATGTAGAAAATTTAGAAACTCATGTGGGGAAAACATTCAAAAAGTAAAGAATATCAGGAAAAGATATAATCTTTAGGAGAGGTACCGAAAAATCACAGATCAGTGACATAGACAGAATTGTTAACAAAATAATGAAGAAACATTCCACAGATTAAATAAATAACCATACATATATAGAAAGTACATGGACTATCAAATAGAAAGTCCTAGAAAACATATTACATATAAAATACATTACATGTATTTTGGATGTCAACCTTCTATCAGATGTAGGGTTGGTGAAGATCTTTTTCTCATTCTGTGGACTGCTGTTTTGTCCTTTTGATGGTAGAAGTGGTCATCTTCTGTAACCAGAAAAATCTTCCAAAGGAGAGATTGAAACATCAACCCAGTCACAAAATCTTTGACCCACAATTTGTTCTATCTACAAGAAATGCAGGAATAAAGATGGAGTATAGATGGAGGGAATGGCCATCAAAAGACTGGCCCAACTTGAGACCCATGCCATGAGAGAGATTGCCCACTGCTGACACAATTAATGATATTCTGCTATACTTTCAGAGAGAGCCTATCATAACTGTCATCTGAGAGGCTTCATCCAGGAACTGATGGAAACAAATGCAGAGGCCCACAACCAAACATAATAAGGAGTTTGAGAAATCCTGTGGAAGAGGAGGGGGAAGAATTAAAGGAGCCAGAGAGGTCAACGACACCACAAGAAAACCTACAGAATAAACTAACATAGGCCCATCAGGGACTAGAGAAACTGAATCGCCAACCAGAGACCATGCACAGGTTGGACATATGCCCTATGCACACATGTAACTGTTGGTCTTTATATGGGATTCCTCACAGCAGGAGCAGGGTCTGTCTCTGACTCTGTGGCCTGTCTTTGGATGCCTTTTCCCTAATTGGGCTGCCTTGTTGAGACTCAATAGGAGAAGATGCACCTAGTCCTACTGAAACAAGATATGCTAAGACAGTTTGATAACCATGAGAGGCCTCCCCTTCTCTGAGGAGAAAGGGAGGGGGAACTGTAGTGGAGGGGAGGTGAGAGGGAGGTACTAGGAGGAGAGAGTGAAAGCTGCAATTGAGATGTAAAGTAAATGATTAACATTTTTTTTTTAAACCACAGATTAAAAACAAAAACATTATGTTTACAAAGAAAGAGAAGGCAATGAAAGTACCAAAAGCAAAACCACAAGTCACAGTTAAAGGAAAAATCCATCAGAACAGCTTAGTGGAAATGTTGAAGGCAAGAAGAATCTTGAGAAATGTACTGAAGTTTTAAAATCATGGATGCCAACACAGAGTACTGTATCCAGCAAAACTGTTGAGATCCATGTGAGAAGAACAACAAACAGCTTTAGGACTCATGGAATGTAACCCACTAGTTAGCACAACCACATTGGATGTGTGTTGAAGAGGGCAAGCCTCGAGGACTACCTGTCCCAAGGACTTCATGCTGTTATAGATCATCACTCTGCTTGTTGCCTTGTGGTCCTCACATCCTTCCTCATATATGAGTTCTATGAAAACTCTCAGAGGGCTTCTAGCCCTCACTGGGCAGTATCACTGGCACTTACAATAACAGTGTTTGGTCTTTTCAAAACATTGCTGCTAGAGCAGATTAATAATCAATCATCACCCTAGGAAAGAACTTAGAGAAAATACAATACCTTAAAAAGTGTTAACCTTGGGCTGGAGAGGTGGCTCAGAGGTTAAGAGCACTGGCTGTTCTTCCAGAGGTCCTGAGTTCAATTCCCAGCAACCACATGGTGGCTCACAGCCATCTACATTGAGATCTGCTGCCTGGGCATATATGTAGAGCAAATACTGTATACATAATAAATAAATAAATGTTAAAAAATGTTTGAAAAAAAAGTGTTAACCTTAATTTTGTATCAATATACAAAAATATATTCCAATGTAACCAAATATAACCTTACTGTTGTATCAATATACAATTATATAAGAGCATATTCAATAATCTACCCCCTTTTCTTTTTCATTCCTGTATCATGTCTATATCCATTTTTTTTCCTTTCAAATCTTTCCCCCACTACATAGGAGAGAAAGGACAGAGGAAAGAAAAAGAGAGAAATCCCTGGGTCTAACCTCCAAAACCTTTTTAACACAACCATTTAACAACTTGTAACCAATCCTCCTAACTAACAACAAACATCTATAACCCATCAAATGACCAAAGCGGGGGGAGAATCACCACCCCACCTTCTGGGAATGGGTGTCACTCTCTTAAAATTACTTCCTGCTGATTTGGGACATAGGAAACCTGTTTGTGGCCCAAATAAAAATGGAAAAATGGTTAAGCAAGTTAATAGTAACATTTGATGCTCAATCCTTTTGTGATCAGCTATTTAAATGTCCTAAGAAGTCTATAGTCAGAGGATGAACTACAAGTTTTTACTGAAGTCCTGTGGTGCTGAACCATATTAGTTAGCCATTTTGAGTTATTCTGGTTGCAGATTTTTGAGGAAACAGCTATTGAGGAAGTCTGCAAGGCTGGATCATCTGGGCTACTTATCTTCTTTGATGTATGGACCCTTTTCTCCAGAGGCTTCAGTTGTCCAGTTGTCCCAGGACTCCGTAGATGGATGCTTTTAATTTCCTGGAAAGATAAGAACAAAGCCCTGTCTTAATCCTAACTTCATGGCACTACTTTTGGAGAGAGGGCAGGTAATATCTTTCCTAGAGCAAATTGGGTTTTTTGATAATATAAAAAGTACTATCTTTCAATTAAGATTAAAAAAAAAATTCTCCTGACATTTTGGAACTAAACATACCTTTAAGTGTATTATTTTGAGATCACAAAGGACAATTCACTTTGAATTTCAGCATGCCTTTTTAAAGTACCTTTTAAATTTAAATCATTGCAAATCCTATATATTTGCCTCTGCCTTCCACATTTTGGGATCAAAGACATGTGCCTCCTTATAAAGGTGTGCACTACTACACCTGGATCTAAGTTTTTCTCTATTTGGAGCTTACTCTGTGTCAGGGTAGTCTTGAACTAAGAGATCTGCATGTTTCTGTCTCCGTGTGTTGGGATTAAGGGTGTATGCCTCTCAAGGGGTGATATTAACAGTGTGCACATCACCACCCTGTTCTTTGTAACTCTAGAATTTAAAAAACAACATACTCTATAGTGATCCTCTTATCTCTGCTGGAGTTAAAGGCATTGGCTAACATGACCCTTCTCAAATATTTTACCTTAGCTCCAAATTACTTCAGCTCTTAGAGGTTTAGAAAACCAGGTTGAACTGTAGTAACCCTTGATTTACTTACAACTTTTTAAGCCTCTTAACTACATGCTTCTTGGGTCCATTTTCTTGGTATATCTTTTCCTAGCCTTTAAGTTGGAGATAATGCATATCTTTTTTGCTGAGGTGTGTTTCCTGTAAGCAGCAGGAAACACACCTGTTTTAATATCCATTCTGCTAGCCTGTGTCTTTTTATTGGGAAATTAAGTCCATTGATGTCAAGCAATATTAATGACCAGTGATTGTTACTTCCTGCCATCTTGATGTTGGTGGACCCTTCTTTTGGTTTTGCTGCCATTGAGTTATTTGCTTCCTGTGTTTTCTTGTGTGTAGTTAACCTCGTTGGGTTGGAGTTTTCCTTCTAACATATTGTGTAGAGTTGTATTTGAGCATAGATATTCTTTGAATTTAGTTTTGTCCTGGAATATCTTGTTTTCTCCATCTTTGCTGATTGACGATTTTTCTAGAAATAGTAGTCTGGCCTGACATTTGTGGGTTTTTAGGGTCTGCAATACATTTGTCCAGGCTCTTCTGGCTTTAGTGTCTCTGATGAAAAGTCAGATGTGATTCTGATCAGTTTGCCATTATATGTTATTTGGCCCTTTTTCCTAGCATTTTTAAATATTCTTTCTTTGTTCTGTACATTTAATGTTTGATTATTATGTGGCAGGAGGATTTTTCTTTTCTGATATAATCTATTTGGAGTGCTGTAAGCTTCTTGTACAGTTATAGGAATCATTTTCTTTAGGTTTGGGGAATTCTCTTCTATGATTTTGTTGAAGATATTTCTGGTACTTGGAGCTTGCAATCTTCTCTTTCTTCTATTCCTATTATTCTGAGATGTTGTCATTTCATAGTGCCCTTGATTTCCTGAAGGTTTTGTGTCAGGAATTTTTTGGATTTTACATTTTCTTTGACATATGTATCAATTTCTTCAATTTTATCCTTTGTGCCTGAGATTTTCTTCCATCTCTATATTCTGTTGGTGATGCTTGTGTCTATATTTTCTTTTCTTTTCCTAAGGTTTTCCAGTTCCATGGATGTCTCTTCTTGTATTTTCTTTATTACTTCAACTTCCATTTTCACGTCTTCCATTCCTTTAAGAACTTTATTCATTTCCCTATCCTCTTTTGCAGTATTTTGTTGTTGCTGTCTGAGGTATTTGATTTCCTCCCTTAAGCTTTCTATTACTAACATAAGCATAGAATTAAGATAATTTTCTTTTGTTTCAATTGTATTAGGATTTCCAGGGTTATCTGTAGTATTATAGTTAGGTTCTAGCAACATCATATTGGTTTGTTTTTTGTTTTTTTGTTTTTTGATAGTGTTCTTGTGCTGGCGTCTAGTCATCTGGTTGACCCTGGTGTTGTCTGGTTGTTTCTGAAACCACTTAGTCATGGTGCTCAGGAAAACCCCCTGTTCTTGGGGCTGGGTGATCCGGAGATCCTGGTGTCCACTTGCAGATGATGAGATGGTTCCTGTAATAGACTGGTTCTTGGAGAGTGACTGAAGCTCTCCTCAACTGGTTGTGCCCCAATTGGACCTATATACAGGAGATTAGATTAAGGAGGTGGCTATCCTGTCAGGACCTGAGAGCTGGCAGATCTCCTCAGGAGGGCAGATCAAGATGTGGGTGGGCCTGTATTCTCCCCTCCCTGACACAGTGTTTTGGTTCACCAGCTTGACTGAGCATATAGTCAGGGAGTTCCACCCAAGACCAAGATGGTTGCTAGCATTGGGCATGCCTACTGCTGACTGCCTCAAAGGCTTGGGTGCTCAGATGAGTTGCCCCAATATTTGTGGGAAACACACTGTGTCCGGCTGCATTTGCAGTCAGTCTGGGCTCCTGATTCCTTTGCTGCAACTGGGTTTGGTCTCTGCCACTCAGCTAAAGTGTATACTGCTCAGGCACTTTGGGAACTCCAAAAGAAAATCTAACATACCTTTGATCTTCTACTCTGTCTGTTTTTCTCTGTTAGGTCTGTGTGGAGGCTGGATATCAGGCAGACAAGTGGGGCCACTAATCTGTGGCTGGAGTAGTGGGCTGGATACTCTCTGACCTTGCTCCCCTCCAGAGGAATGAGCTCACTCACTGATCTCAGCGTGGTGTTCTGGGAACTGTGTGAACAGTTTCAAGTGGTAACCAGACTGAGTGTTTGCCAAGGAAATTCAGACACAATCTGTGTTTCACAGTCGGCTGAGGGACCTCATGTTTACTCCACAGTGACTAATCTAATTCACCTACTACTAAGATACAATGCTCTGTGGAAGGTGTCATTCTGGATCCCCACCCCCACGCGTTTTTCTTATTTAGGTTTTTATTTCTCTATTTTTACTCTAAAGGTTCTTTGCATATATGTACATAGCTTTCAGTTTAGTGTTTTTATGGAATTCCTGAGTATATGAACAAGTGAGTTTCTATTTCTTGTGCCTTCTCTTGGGTTCTTTTCCTTCTGTTTGTTTTGTCCAATTCTGATGTGTCTGTTTTTGTTTTATCTTATTATATTGTATTTCATTATTATCCCTTAGAAGCCTGTTTTCTAATAAGAGACAGAAAGGGGTGAATCTGGATGAGAGAGGAAGTGAGAAGAAACTTGGAGGAGTAAGGGAAGGGAAAAACATAATCAGTATATATGTGAGAAAAAAAATCTATTTTTATTTAAAGGTAAAAGAATATAGACTAAAGCCAAAGGGGTTATTTCATTGGAAAGAAATTTAGTGATTCAGTGAATTATTCCATAGAAAATCAATAGAAGGAAGGTGTCTTATTTCCCCCTGCCCCATACCTCTAACTATTGCCTAGAAAGTAGTGCTGGTGGGGGGGGATGTACCATTTGTAATATCATAAATAGTGCATCTCTTTTTATTTGTGGGTTTATGTTACTGGAAGTCATGGTCCAAGGATTGCCCATTTTGAATGTGTTCAATGGAGGTATGGAAACAAGCAAGTGCTACTACACTAATGTCTGACAATAGTAGACTTCAATCTAACACAATTAGGAGGTTATGAAAAAGGAAAAATTTATTCTAACCAAGGCACAATGAACCAAACCAAGAAGACATTCCAATCCTAAACATCTGTGCACCAAACAAACCATCTGGCCACTCAATTTCATAAATAGTATACTATTGGACATAAAGACACAGATTAACACTGACTCAGTAGCAATCTTTCTTCAAAAGACAGGTCATCTGTAATGAACAGGTCATCTTCATACAAAAAGTTAAACAGAGAGACATTAGAATTAAATGACATCATGGATCAAATAGACCTTCCAGATGTCTACAAAATATTTGACTGAAACACCAAATAATATATTTTACTCAGCAGTTCACGGAAATTACTCTAATATAGATTACATTTTGACAAAAACTCAAATCTTAACAATTCAGGAATACCAAGGGGATAAATATTGGAAATGAAGAAGTAAAATTATCCCTATTTGTAGATGATAAGATAGTATACATAAGAAACCCCAAAAATTCTACCAGAGAACTCTTACAGCTGATAAACACCTTCAGCAAGGTAGCTGGATACAAAATTAACTCAAAAAAATCAGAAGCCCTTCTTTATACAACAAACAAATGGGCTGAGAAAGAAATAAGGGAAACAACCCCCTTCACAATAGCCACAAACAATATAAAATACCTGGGGGTAACTCTAACCAAGGAAATAAAGGACCTGTACAACAAGAACTTCAAGCCCTTGAAGAAAGAAATGGAAGAGGCCTTTAGAAGATGGAAAGATCTCCCATGTTCATGGATAGGTAGGATCAACATAATAAAAATGGCTATCCTACCAAAAGCAATATATAGCTTCAATGCAATTCCTCTCAAAATACCAACACAATTCTTTATAGACTTGGAAAGAGCTATTCTCAATTCCATATGGAACAACAAAAAGCCCAGAATAGCTAAATCAATCCTGTACAATAAAAAAAATCTGGAGGTATCACCATCCCAGATTTCAAGCTGTACTACTGAAAAATAGTAGTAAAAACAGCATTGTATTGGTATAGAAACAGACCAGTAGATCAATGGAATCAAATTGAAGACCCAGAAATAGACCCACACACTTATGGCCACCTACTTTTTGACAAAGAAGCCAAAACGGCACAATGGAAGAAGGACAGCATCTTCAACAAATGGTGCTGGTCCAACTGGATGTCCATTTGTAAAAGAATGAAATTAGACCCATACTTATCACCTAGTACAAAACTTAAGTCCAAGTGGATCAAAGACCTTAACATAGGACAATCACACTAAATCTACTAGAGGAAAAAGTGGTACAAACCCTCGAACTCATTGACACAGGTGACAACTTCCTGAACAGAACACCAACAGCTCAGGACCTGAGATCAACAATAAATAAATAGGACCTCATGAAACTGAAAAGCTTCTGTAAGGCAAAAGACACTGTCATTTGAACAAAACGGCAGCCACAGACTGGGAGAAAATCTTCACCAACCCCACATCTGACAGAAGGCTAATATCTAAAATCTACTAAGAACTCAAGAAATTAAATGCCAAGAAACCAAATAATCCAATCAAAACATGGGGGATGGAGCTAAATACAGAATTCACAAAGGAGGAATCCCTAATGGCTGAGAGACACTTGAAGAAATGGTCAACATCCTTAATCATCAGAGAAATGCAACTCAAGATGACTCTGAGATTCCATCTCACACCTGTCAGAATGGCTAAGATCAAAAGCTCAAATGACAGCACATGCTGGCGAGGATGTGGAGAAAGGAGAACCCTCCTCCATTGCTGGTGGGAGTAGAGGCTTGTGCAGCCACTATGGAGGCCAGTATGGTGATATCTTAGAAAACCTGGAATAGCTTTGCCTCAGGACCGAGCCATACCACTTCTGAATATACACCCAAATGACTCCTCACAGAATCATAAGGAAGTTTCCTCATCTATGTTCACAGCAGCCTTATTTGTAATAGCTAGAAACTGGAAACAACCCAGATGTCCCTCAACCGAAGAATGGATTAAAAAACTGTGGTACATCTACACAATGGAATATTATTCAACTATCAGGAACAATGAAATTATGCAATTTGCAGCCAAATGGATGGAACTAGAAAAGCTCATCCTGAGTGAGTTAACCCAGACTCAGAAGGATGCATATGGCATCTATTCACTTATAGTAGGATTTTAGCTATATATTAGAAGATATCAATACTACAACCAGCACACCAAAGGGAACATGGACATAGACTTTTTATTTTATTTTATTTTTATTTTTTATTCTTTTTTATTTATTTGTCTGCTTATTTGTTTGTCTTTTATTCTCTCTCCCTGGCAATGAGACACTGTTCACTGGTGGTACTGCCTCGTAGACCTCCATTGTATGAGGAGGCTCATGGCCCTCATATGACCTCTGAACTTGGATAGGGACTGTTATATAGGGACACTCCACTCCAGAGAAGTGGGATGGAAGGGTCAGGGGGTAAAGAAAAAAAATGAAATGTGAAGTTTTGGCCTTTTGCTACTAATTGTCATAAACTGTTTAGGATTATTTAGAAATGCAAACTAATAGTCATGCAAGTCTGTCATTTTGTTAGGTACTATGACAGTCTAGTATAGTTATTTTCTAAGCTAATCAGAAATCAAGTTGCTAAGAGACAAGCAACATTTGCTTATCTTAATATAAGAGATAGATAGGGCCTCTTCAAAAACCTCAAGAGATCTGAAGAATATGGCATTCAAAGACGTTTTCTTAACTTAAGATTTTTTGATGTCAAAACATATCAGTTCCTGACAGCACCCCCTATTCTACTCCAAGTAGAAGATGAGTATCGAAGAATCTCCAGTGGGAGATGATTGAATTAGTCGCAAGCCTATCTCTTGGCAGGAAAAACCTCTTGCTCCAACTGTAGACAGAATGTTGTCCAAAAAGGACTAAACTTGGAAGCAGGTAACTCGACAGCCTAGCTCTGCCAAGACAGGGTAGGCAAGTCCTTCAAAATTCCTGTTCTACAATCAATGTCTGTCAGAGAAATGGAGCCAAATGACTGAAGATCGATGCTGTAATGTATGGAGAGAAAATGGGAACTATCCAGGCAGTCACTGGTATGTCATTTCTTAGTTTTGGAAGCTGTAGCCCCTGTAATTCCTGAATAATCAGATATATTTATCCCTCTCAGGTCTCTGAGGTGGTTGAAGAATAGATAGCTAGAGTCTCTTAATTAAATTTTGAGTTGTTTAGGAATCAAGAGGGTGTTCTGGATCTAAGAAGATGTTTTTAAAATTGTGATGCAAGTTAGTATGAAAACTGAGTTAGATATAGAACTTTAAACTCATGGAGATGGTTATATAGTAGAATATTAAAGTCATTTGCCAAATACATATGGACTGGACATTAGGAATGTATGTTAAGCCATATAACTCTCATAATTGTGGCCTAATTACCTCTGTTGTTTTGTATTGTATTTATTATTATAAGAGAAAGAGTCATTTGTTGGACTGAAAGGGGGAGATGTTGGTGGGAAAAAGATATACCTTATACTTAAAAAAAAAGAAGGGCATGGGTGGGTTGAGGCGGAAGTGGGTGGGAGGATGGGACTGGAGGGGGGAGTAGGGAGGGGATTGCAATTGAGATGTCACTTGAAGAAATAAAAAATAAAGAGGAAAAAATAAAATCAATAGCAGATGAATTTTTAGTATACTAAATAATCTAGTTAGCAAACTTCTTCAAAAAATTTATGAATTCATTCTCATTCATAATAGCCTAACCACGTCAAAGTCAATAAGTAGAGTGTGGATGGGAAATGGTGCCTATTCATAAAACCTCAAGAAGGCCCTGCACGGATCTTATCATCAATCAAAGTTCTATCTACAAAGAATTTACAACTTTCTGAAATAGCACCACGAGTTGAGGAGCGAATGTTCGAACAAATAACTACATGCTCTTTTTTTTAACTCAGATGTTTCTCTATTTAAATTTGTTAGGATGTCCTTTCTACTGATAAGAACAGAGTATATAAATAACCTATTATTGTTTGGAAGTATGTATAATGGTTAATGAAAACAGAGACTGTGAGTTTTGAAGGAGAAAGGAAAGTAGCATATTGGAGGGTTTCGACTGAAGAAAAGGAAGGAAGAAGCATTGTAATTAAATCACAGTCTCAAAAGTAAATAACAACCAAAAAGATTCCTGAGTGCTTAAACATTCTTGTTGGAAATCTACAATTATTTTAATGGGTGTGTCTTTCTATATGGCTTGGTGTTGTTCTTACATAGATTTCAATGCACTATTTTCCTGTATATTTATTATTTTAACTATACTATGATATAGGATGTTCACTCCAGCCTTTGTTGTTTAGAGCTCTAAATGGCTCTCATAACTTTTGTGCTTCATTTTCTCTTGATTTGAGAAATTGTTGGCTATGATTTTTTTATATATTTCTCTGTATAGCCCAAAATTCATGTTTTCTTTGTTAGTGTTTATAGGTAATTTTTCTTTAATGGTGTTCCAAAATTTATATTCTAACCTTCTTAATTTATTTCTGTCACAGTCTAAAATCATTCAGTCTTTTAATTTGTCTTGATTTTACATCCTTTCATTGATCCACTCTATTAATGACACCTTTAAAAATAGTTTGATTTTATATATTGGGCTTTCTGTTTCCAGTCTGTGAGTTTGGTTTTTCTTCAGTATTAGAAAAGACTGAATTATATAAAAATATAAAATAGAGATATGTTGTTTTTTTTAAATGTATTCTTCTCTCACACAATACATCTCCCCCCTACATTCTTCTAAGTTCTCCCCCAGATCAATCCTCTTTTGTTTCCCTTCAGAAAAGACCAAGCATTCCAAGGATATCAACCAAACACAGCATAACAAGATTCAATAAGATGAGACACATACTCTCATATTAGGGCTGGGAAAGGAAACTCAATAGGAGGTAAAGGGACCCAAGTACAAGCAAAAGAGTCAGACATCCTGACTCCCACTGTTAGGAGGTACACAAAATTCCCAAGCTAACAACCATAACATATATGCAGAGAACCTAGCACAGACCCATGCAGGCTCTGAGGTTGTTGCTTCAGTCTCTATTAGCCCTTACAAACCCTACCTACTTGATTGTGTGGGCCATGTTCTCCTGGTGTCTCTGATTCCACTGGATCCTAGAAGTCTTACTTCCCTTCTTCTCCAGTGTTCCTTAAGCTCTGAGGGAGTGACATGATGGGGTGCTCCAATTTGAGTCCTCACTGCACCTAATGTTTGGCTGTGGGTCTCCGCATCTGCTCCTTTCAGCTGTGGGAGGAAGTCTCTCTGGTGACATTTGGGCTAGGCTCTGATCTGTGAGTATAGCAGAACATCACTAGGAATCATTTTATTGATTCTTAAATTTTCTTATGCAACATAAGATCCTCTAACCCTAATATCTTTTGTACCTCCTTATTGTATTCAAAGATTTACATCAACAACTTCATATCTCCAAGAAGAATAATGTTTTAAAAAGGATCTTTCTGCCCTCCTCTTTCTACCGGCAGATTTTTAGTATTTAAATTTAGTTTTTTCTTTGATATTTTCATACATATATAGAGTGTTTTCTGAGTATGTTACTTCACTCTAGTTCTTCTAACTTCTCTTATACATCTATTAATACACTCCCCTTTTTATACATCCTTTTCTTGTGTTCTTTGTTTGTGGCTCAGATTTTAGAGAGGGTTATTAACCTGACCATAGCTGTGGAACCATCCATGCAGCATGCTGGTCTCATGAATAGCAAATAGTTTCCTAGGCATAGATATAGATTCATAGGACCTTCCTTCATTTATAACTGACTGTTGACTAGCTCAATATAATGCAGGCCCAGTGTAGGCAACTGTAGCTGTGATAAGCTCATGATTACAATACTTATGTCATGTCCAGAAGACAGCATTTTATAGAACCTACCCTATTCTTCCATTCTTATTCTCTTTCCATCCTTTCTTATTCTATGTTTTCTGAGCCTTGGGGTTTGTATGTGGGAAATAGATATCCTGTTTGGGATTGAGTACTCAAAAGTAGCTTATTTTCTTACTCTCAAAATCCACAACAGCCATGAATCTACATACACCACCATTCACTTTAATTCTATGATTATGATTAAGTTTTAGAGTAGCACTTGTCTATGGCTTTGTGAAGAACTACAAACTTTTAGGAAAGAGTTTATTATTATATCAACTTAAGAAAACAACAGTCACAGGTTTTTCCCTATGGTTTTGTCAGTCAGGAATATGTACATTTTCTCTCATAGCTAATGACATTATTAAAAATAAAAAGTAAACTTAAAAATATACAAACTAAAAATATAAATAGAAAAAAAGATAGCATTTTCACTAATGATCCTGGAAAATCTCAGCATCATAGGTATAGCTGAATGAAACTAGATTAACCCGTACCATACACAATTCCTAAATATAAGACCTTATATTTTGGAACTATTAAAGGCAAATTATGAATCTTCAGAAAATAGATAAGAGTTTTCTTAATAGACTCTTATAGCACAGGAAATGCTACCACTAATCAACAACTAGGATCTCATTAACATAAAACTTTGGTACAGCATAAGAAATTATAAAGTGAAGAGGCAGCTCACATAATGGGAGAACATGTTTTCTAGATACACACACAGAAGTTAAAAAATTAGAATATATAAGGAACTGAAAAAAAACTAAAGAAGAAAAAAATACCAACCCAATTAAAAATAGATATTAAATTATACTAAGATTTCTCAACAGAAGTATTAGAGATGACTAAGAAACTCTTGAAAAATTGTTTAACATACTTTGCTGTTTTACATTTTGTTGCTGTGATACAATATCATGACCAAGACAACTTATCCGAGAGAGGGTAATATTCAAGTTTCTTTAGAATAGCAAAACTTATAGAATGAAAATCTCTCTCTCTGTCTCTCTCTCTTTCTGTTTCTCTCTGTGTGTCTCTCTGTCTTTATCTTTCTCCATATATAAAGAATCTAGTAGTTTCTTAGTACACAAAGCTGGATTCCTCAATTGGTCTTCAGTAGATGGTGGAAATACCAAAGAAGTAGGCACCAACGCCAGTGAAGAAATGGATGTACTAGCAATGTGATATCAAGTAGCCAAAGAGCAAAGAGCAAAAGCTTCCATCCCCCATGTCCTTATATATGCATCCCGTGAGTGTTGTTTTTATTTGTTGAGACAAGGGGTTGAGATGACATCTGTTTGAAGCCTTTCTAGCCTTTCTAGCTCTTTCTGAACTCTTGCTGGCTGGTTCAACACAGCTATTCTTGCTCAACCTCCCCTCCAAGCTGACTGATGCAAACTGGCTTCTCTTAGCTTCTGAATGAATTGTTCTGCCTGGCCTCAAACTAATTCTGGCAATATGTTATAATCTTCTGGCCCCTTTTTCATTCTCTGGCTCATTCTGTCTTCACCTGTGCCTAGCTTACTCTCTCTTCAAAGTGTCTCTTAAAACTTTCCCAGTAAAACTGCCTCCTCTTTCTCTCCTCCTGTGATAATATCCCTTAACTCTTCACTTTTGCTGCTCCTCGATTAGCTGTAACTTCCAAACATGGCTGCTTACTTATATAAACTAACTAACCTTACCTTCATTGTTTTGTATTAAATGTGTATACAAAGGGTGTGTCTATATTCCAACTAGATCATATTGTAATCCAGTGTGTCTGCACTCCAGCCAGATCACATGGCCCTAGAAGGTCTTTGGATGTGATCCCTTGCCGGAGCAGCCATGTTGCTGGATTTAAATTCTTCTACAGCATCCATAGAATGTGTGGCCTAGATTAAATGTGTGTCTTCCTGCCCCAATATCCAAATAAAAGAAAGACATATGCCTGTAGTGCCTCAAAGGTCTGGACTAGAAGTGGATTTGCCTACTTTCAAATCAAGCAAAAATAATATCTTACAGATATACCCTCTATTTCTGAATTGTAGTTCATATCAGATGTAGTCAAGTTGATAACCAATAATAGCCATCACAAAGAGTTTACTTTGGCATATGGTTCTAGAGGAAAAGACCAAGGAGACAGGCTGTATGACAGAAGGAAGACAAAACAGGAAGCAACTTATCACATTTCCCTCCACATGCAGAAATCAGAGAGTGAACTGGAAGTAGGGAAAGGCTATAAATTTTCAAAGCCATCCAGCACCCAGTGACATACTTTTTCTAGCAAAGTTATACCTCGGTAAGGCATCATGGCCTCCTTAATTTGCACAAAACTAGGGACCAAATGTTTAAATACATAAGCTAGTGAAGTGACAATTTTCATTTACATCATTATTTTATACTTGAAAATTGTTGAATTTCCTTTACCATCAGGCAAACACAGATTAAAATCACTTTAATATTTTATTTTTATTCCAGTATAGGTGTCCACCAGCAAAGACACAAACAACAACAAATGCGGGCAGGGATGTGAAAAAAATAGGGAAAACAATGTACATTTCTGGTTGGAGTGGAAACTGATGCAGACTTTGGAAATCAGCATGCAGTTTACTCAGAAAACTGGAAAGAAATTCATCATGTTAGCCAGCTGCTCCACTCCTATGAATAAATCCTACAGAATTTATTCCTACTATAAACACACTTGCACATGAATATTCATTGATATTATTAATAATAGCTAGGATATCAGCACAACTGAGCCATCCAACAACTAATGAATGAACAATAAAAATCTACATTGGTACATAATACACAATGAAAATTTATTCATTTATTAAAAAATAAAATTATGAAATGTGAAAGTAAATGTATGGAATTAGAAAAAATACAGTGTAAGGTAATAGAGATCCAGAAATATGTGGACACAATTACTGAAGTTTTAAATTTTTACAGTTAACTTGAGGAACCTGTGAAAGTTAAGAACCTAGAAGGGTCCATAGGTGAATCTTAAGGAAGGTGGCATACTAAAATTCAGGTATTATGAAGAGGAAAAGAAGAATAACAGAGAGTAGTTTCAAAGAGTAAGGGAATGTAAGCTTAGAACACAGGAAAGAATTAAAAGAGGAAGGACTAAGATGTCCAAGGATACATTAATGGTATGAACTATGAAATTAACCAACAACTGTTTTCAGATTGGATATTTTTTACTTTTTATTACTTCAATTTACATTTCCATCACATTCTCCTCCCTCCAGCACTCCCTGGTCCACCCTTCCACCCTCCCACTCTCTCCCCCCCCTCACGCCTAACCTATTCCTCAGGTGTGGGGTTTAAGGTCCACTCCAAAGAAGAAAACTCATGGCTTACTATAAGTCTGGTCAAAAATTCTTGATTAGGGAGCTCATAGGCCAAAAGGGAAAAACTTATTACTATTATTTTTCTAACTTGACAAAATCTCCAAATATTTTATGAATAGTTACCTCTATACAACTCTCCATCCTTATTCAAGGTGTGTGTGTGTGTGTGTGTGTGTGTGTGTGTGTGTGTGTGTGTGTGT
>CAJQZJ010003694.1:5250611-5309836 GCA_907164525.1 Lophiomys imhausi | reverse complement strand
CTTAATTTTGTATCAATATACAAAGATCAATACCAATGTAGCCCAATACAATCTTAATTTTACATCAATATACAAGGGTCAATACCATTGTGGCCAAATATAATCTTAATTTTATATCAATATACAAAGATCAATACTGATGTAGCCCTATGCAATCTTAATTTTGCATTAATATACAATGATCAATACCAATTTATCCAAATATAATATTAATTTTGTATCAGTATACAAAGGTATAAGGCCATATTCAATAATCTGTCCTTTTTTCTTGATCTTTCCTATACTATGTCTATGTCCCATTTTTCTCAAGTCTGTTCACTCCTACATAGGAGAGAAAGAAGGATACAGAAAAGAAAAAGATAGAAGTCCCTGGGTCTGACCTCCAAAACCCATTTAACAAGACCATTTAACAGCTTGTAGTCTTTTCCCCTAAATAACAAAATTTTCTATTATCTATCAAATAACCAAAGGGGGGGAACACCCTCCCCACCTTCTGGGGATGGGACCTTGTTCTCTTAAAATGACTTCCTGCTGATTTGAGACGTAGTAAACCTGTTTGGGACCCAAATAAGAATGGAAAAATGGTTAAAAATGTTAATAGAATCATTTGATGTTCAGTCCTTTTGTGCTAAGCTATTTAGATGTCCTAAGAAGTTTGTAGACAGAAGCTGATCTTCAGGGCTTTACTGAAATTCTGGCTGGAGCAGTCTGTGGAGCTGAACGATCTTAGCGATTTTGATTTGTTGTGGTTGTAGACTTTTGAGGGAACAGCTATTGAGGAAATCTGCAAGGCTGGATCGCTGGGCCACTCGTCTTCTTTGGTGTCTGATCTGTTTTCTGGTGAGATTTCCGTTGCCCAGTTGTCCCTGGATTCCTTGATGGATGCTTTAAATCTCCTGGAAAGATAAGAGGTATTGTACCTAGTAATGCTTAAAAATGAAATGTGAAGTTTTGGCCTTTTGCTACCATCCATCATAAACTGTTTAGGATAATTAAGTAATACAAACTAATAGTCATGCAAGCCTGTCATTTTGTTAGGTACTATGACAGTCTATCACAGTTATTTTCTAAGCTAATCAGAAATCAAGTTGCTAAGAGACAAGCAACAGTTGCCTATCTAAATATAAGAGATAGATAGGGCGTCTTCAAAAACCTCAAGAGATCTGCACAATATGGCATTCAAAGATGTTTTCTTGCGACTAATTCAATCATCTCCCACTGGAGATTCTTCGATGCTCATCTTCTACTTGGAGGAGAATAGGGGGTGCTGTCAGGAGTTGATATGTCTTGATATAAAAAAAATCTAAAGTTACGAAAACATCTTTGAATGCCATATTCTGCGGATCTCTTGAGGTTTTTGAAGAGGCCCTATCTATCTCTTATATTAGGGTAAGAAGATGTTGCTTGTCTCTTAGCAGGTTTATTTCTGATTAGCTTAGCAAGTAACTATAATAGGCTGTCATAGTACCTAACAGAATGACTGGCTTGCATAACCATTAGTTTGCATTTCTTAATTATCCTAAATAGTTCAAGAGAGTTAGTAGTAAAAGGCTGAAACATCACATTTCATTTTTTTTCTTTACCTCCTAACCCTTCCATCCCATTTCTCTGGGGTGGGGTGTCCTTATATAACAGTCCCTCATCTCAGTTGAGAGGCCATATGAGGTCCAAGAGCCTCTTCATTCATTGGGGATCTATGAAGCAGTATCATCAGTGAAAAATGTCTCGTTGCCTGGGAGAGAGAACTACTAAACAAACAAATCAATACTCTTGGTAGGAAAAGCCTCTTGCTCCAACTGTAGACAGAATGCTGTCCAAAAAGGACAAAACCTGGAAGCAGGTAAGTTGACAGCCTAGCTCTGCCAAGACAGGGTACGTAAGTCCTTCATAACCCCTGCTCTTCAATCAATGTCTGTCAGAGAAGCGGGGCCAAACGACTGAAGAGCGATGTTGTAATATATGGAGAGAAAATGGGAACTGTCCAGGCAGCCACTGGTATGTCATTTCTTAGTTTGGGAAGCTGCAGACCCTGTACTTCCTATAAAATCAGATATATTTATCCCTCTCAGGTCTCTGATGTGGTTGAAGAAAAGATATATAAAGTCTCATAATTAAATTTTGAATTGTTTAGGAGTCAAGAGTGTTATACATCTAAGAAGATACTTTTAAAATTGTGTTGCAGTTAGTATGAATGTTGAGTCAGATATAGAACTTTAAACTCATGGAGATGTTTAGGTAGTAGAATGTTAAAGTCAAGTACCAAATACATATGCACTGGTCATTGGGAATGTACGTTAAGCAATATAACCCTCATAACTGTGGCCTAATTATCTCTGTTGTACTGTATTGTATTTATTATTATAAGAGAAAGAGCCATTTGTTGGACTGAAAGGAGAAACTGTAGGGGGAAATAAGATATACCTTAAACTTAAAAGAAAAAAAAGGGAAGAGGATGGGGGGTTGAGTGTGGGAGGGTGGGACTGGAGGGGGAATAGGGAGGGGACTGCAATTGAGATGTAACTTGAAGAAATAAAAAATAAAGGAAATATATATATATATAAAAATATATATATATATATATATATATATATATATCGCGCGGGACATGGTGGCCCACACCTTTAATCCCAGCACTTGGGAGGCAGAGGCAGGGGAATCTCAGTGAGTTCAAAGCCAACCTGGTCTACAAAGTGAGTCCAGAACAGCCAATGATACACAGAGAAACCCTGTCTTGAAAAGCCTAAATAAATAAACAAATCAATCAATCAATAAATAAATAAAAAAAACCCAAAACAAAACAAAAAAATAAAAGAAACAAGGATGTTTTCTTAACATAAGATTTTTTTGATGTCAAGACATGTCAGTTCCTGACAGCACCCCCTATTCTACTCCAAGTAGAAGTTGAGCATCGAAGAATCTCCAGTGGTAGATGGTTGAATTAGTGACAAGCCTATCTCTTGGCAAGAAAAACCCCTTGCTTCAACTGTAGACAGAATGCTGTCCAAAAAGGGCAAAACTTGGAAGCAGGTAAGTCGACAGCCTAGCTCTGCCAAGACAGGGCAGGTAAGTCCTTCGTAATTCCTGCTCTACAATCAATGTCTGTCAGAGAAACGGGGCCAAATGGCTGAAGACTGATGCTGTAATGTATGGAGAGAAAATGGGAACTGTCCAGGCAGCCACTGGTATGTCATTTTTTTAGTTTTGGAAGCTGCAGGCCCTGCACTTCTTATATAATCAGATATATTTATCCCTCTCAGGTCTCTGAGGTGGTTGAAGAATAGATAGCTAGAGTCTCATAGTTATATTTTGAGTTGTTTAGGAATCAGGAGGGTGCTCAGGATCTAAGAAGATATTTTTAAAATTATGAGGCAAGTTAGTATGAAAGCTGAGTTAGATATAGAACTTTAAACTCATGGAGATGGTTAGATAGTAGAATGTTAAAGTCAGGTGCCAAATACATATGGACTGGGCATTGGGAATGTATGCTAAGCCATATAACTCTCATAATTGTGGCCTATTTATTTCTGTTGTTTTGTATTGTATTTATTGTTATAAGAGAAAGAACCATTTGTTGGACTGAAAGGAGGAGCTGTTGAGGGGAAGAAGATATACCTTAAACTAAAAAAAAAAAAAAGGTAGAGGATGGGGGGTTGCGGGGGAAGAGGTTGGAAGGGTGGGACTGGAGGGGGTAGTAGGGAGGGGATTGTGATTGAGATGTTACTTGAAGAAATAAAAAAAATAGCAACAACAACAACAAAAGAATGCATCCTGCTCTTATAAATGAAAAACAAAACTTTGGAAGGGGGTAATCTTATAAAATAAAATATTTCATGACAGACTATTGAACTGAGCTACTTCAATTATTGAAATATTTCAGACAAAGGAAATAGGAAATATAGAATTAGAACATGTGGAATATTTCTATTTAGGATGTGAGAAGAAATGAGATAATGCAACATTCTTCCATTCAGATATAAACACAATATGGAGATGGGATCTTGCTTTGGAGCTTGTCTTGGGAGTTGTGCAAGCCCAAGGGAGAATGAAAAACTTCAGTATATCATGAGTCCCTTAGGAGTTAAAAATAAATCTTGGTCCATGGTATAAATAAAATCTTCCTACTATCTTCTTACACTGAAGGTCTGTTCTCAAGGGAAGAGAACAAATTAGCTTCTATTTTGTTTAAAGCCCAGTATATTATATTAACATTATTATACTCACATTGAATCTTCTCCATATTATAAAATTGCTAATAAAGCACTATGACAACTTCTTCTATGTCATGATTAAGTAGTGAAAATCATAATCAGAAAACATAACCTACTGTTCCATAAATATTTCTGAGGCACTTTGGTAATTAAGTCTTCATAACAAAAACAAAGCCCATAAAACACAAATCCTTAGATTTTAATTTCAAGCAAGAATACGGAAGCACCAATGTTTTATGGCTCAACAAGGGTGAGTTTGTGGACTCTATGTACCTTAATGTCTTTGTTTATGATGGAACTTTGATGATATAGACAGATTGATTCCTTTCCCATTATTTAAAGACTGAAATGTAAATAAAGCTGATGTAAATATGTTCCAGATAGAAAATAGAGATATTTTAAAAATACAGTATGAACAAATCCCTTTTGCAAGTACAAAAATTTTAAAAGTAGATTTAGAACTTTGATTCTGTACCATATAGTAGTTAAGAACCTTGCCTGTAGTCTTATGCATAGAAAAGTTTTCATTCTCTTTCTACTGCTGTCTAATCTGGATAGAGAACAGTACTAATTGTTAAAGCTTCTAGTGCTATTTTTTCTCCAGAAAGCAAGTAAAGGAAGAATTAATGAAATAAAAGTTGTTTCTGTAGATTTCCACCTTCCTTATACCTTGGTTTGTAAGCAGCCATGCTTTCATGAAATGACCCAGCATTCATTCGTTAAGTAGCTGAGGAACACTGACATATTTAGATTGGAAAGACTGTAGTAAGGAAGCTTCTATGCCACTCATAGTCAATAAAAAGGCAGATTCTACAGGTTGAGATTGAGGTAGACTTGAAAACTTCCTGTGAATATATGCTGGAGTCAAGAGACATATATGGGAAGAGCTAAATTGTCTTATAATGTAACATATTGTCCTGTGCCTACAGATTCCAATAGAAAAGAATGGCTTTTGAAAATAGGTCTTTTGAGACTGAATTCATCCTGATTGGCTTAACAGAGCAGCCCAGTCTTCAACTCCCTCTGTTTTTCCTGTTTCTTTTAATGTATGTCATAACTTTTATGGGAAATTTGGGGTTGATAATTCTAATTGGATTGAATTCACACCTTCATACCCCTATGTACTTGTTCCTCTTTAACTTGTCTTTGATAGACCTCTGTTACTCTTCAGTATTTACACCCAAAATGCTGTTGAACTTCATATTAAATAAGAATATTATCTCTTATATGGGGTGTATGACTCAACTGTATTTTTACTCATTTTTTGTTATTTCTGAGTGTTATATGCTAATGTCAATGGCCTATGATCGCTATGTAGCCATCTGTAATCCACTCTTATATAACATTGTTATGTCCCCTAAAATATGTTCATACCTAATGCTTGGTTCATACTTGATGGCATTTTCTGGAGCCATGGCTCACACAGGATGCATGCTGAGACTGACCTTCTGTGACACAAACACCATCAACCACTACTTCTGTGACATCCTCCCTGTGATGCAGCTCTCCTGCACCAGCACCTATGTCAATGAACTGGAGGTTTTAATTGTGGTGGGCATCAACATCATGGTGCCCAGCATCACTATCTTTATCTCCTATGGTTTCATTCTCTCCAGAATCTTCCACATCAACTCCAGTGAGGGGCGGTCCAAGGCCTTCAGCACCTGCAGTTCCCACATAACTGCTGTTTCTTTATTCTTTGGATCAGGTGCATTTATGTATCTTAAACCTTCCTCAGCTCACTCCATGAATAAAGGAAAAATTTCTTCAGTCTTTTATACCAATGTGGTTCCCATGATGAACCCCTTAATTTACAGTTTGAGAAACAAAGATGTTAAAATTGCCCTAAGGAAAACCCTGAACAGGTTGAATTTATGACAGAAATATTATCTCTACTTGCCTTTAGTTATGTGGAAGCTTGTATTTTTTTAATAATTTATTTTTTATTTCTTCAAGTTACATCTCAATCACAATCCCCTCCCCCCTCCCCCCTCCAGTCCCACCCTTCCACCCTCCTCCCCCTCAACCCCCCTATCCTCTTCCCTTCTTTTTTTTTTTTTTTAGTTTAAGGTATTTCTTTTTCCCCCCCAACAGCTCTCCCTTTCAGTCCAAAAAATGGTTCTTTCTCTTATAACTATAAATACAATACAAAACAACAGAAATAAATAGGCCACAATTATGAGTTATATGGCTTAGCATACATTCCCAATGTCCAGTCCATATGTATTTGGCAACTGACTTTAACATTCTACTATCTAACCATCTCCATGAGTTTAAAGTTCTATATCTAACTCAGCTTTCATACTAACTTGCCTCATAATTTTAAAAATATCTTCTTAGGTCCAGAACACCATCTTGATTCCTAAACAACTCAAAATTTAACTATGAGACTCTAGCTATCTATTCTTCAACCACCTCAGAGACCTGAGAGGGATAAATATATCTGATTATATAGGAAGTGCAGGGCCTGCAGCTTCCAAAACTAAAAAATGACATACCAGTGGCTGCCTGGACAGTTCCCATTTTCTCTCCATATATTACAGCATCAATCTTCAGCCATTTGGTCCCATTTCTCTGGCCGACATTGATTGTAGAGCAGGAATTATGAAGGACTTACCTACCCTGTCTTGGCAGAGCTAGGCTGTCGACTTATCTGCTTCCAAGTTTTGTCCTTTGTATTTTTAATTAAAATTCATAAAGAGAAAATGTTTTCCTATTTCATTGTATAAGTTATAACTGAATTTGTTTTCAGATTTTGTTAATAACTATTCCCTTTTCCTTATCATTTGTTACATATTTTTATCATGCTAAGAATATTTAATCCATTGCCTTTTTATTATAATTATTGATATTTTTCTTTTAGAAAAGATAAACTATTCATTAAATGATCAAAGAAATACTAAGATAAAATATTGCTAATGAAAATGGTGTGTAATTATTTTATTATACTTCACTCAAGCCACAAATGAGACGATGTCTATCTTTAATTTTCATTATCCAGTTTCAGAGATGATTATCTCAGGTATAGGCAAAGATATGCAAAGACCATTAATTACAACCCATTTTGCTGTTCTAAACTGTAAACATTAATGTTATTGTTGGATTTTTTTATATTCATCATTGTACCAAAACCTCACACTAGATTTCTCATATATGTTTATAATATGGATGGTATACTGACATGCAGTTTGGTTGATAAGTAAAGTGTCAAAGTTGTTTTAACAAAAATGTCTCAAGTAAAAGAATGCCCTATTTCTTACTTTCTGGCATTATATATACATACATACATACATACATACATATATATATATATATATATATATATATATATTAGTTTTGTTTCAGTAAATGTAGAAAAATGAAAGGACAAACAAACAATTCCTTTATGAAAGCTGCCTGCCTGTGGTTTTAGACGATTAACACATCTACCAGGATAAATGTTAATTTACTTTCCACTTGATAATAGTTTGCTGGCTCTTTTTGTTGTGGTTTTAGATAGTCTGGAGGTAATTGGATCAAAAAGCTAAATTTTGTTTAAAAAATAATTAAAAATAGGAATTTGGAATATTTTCAGATATTTGATATTTAAGAACATCATTGTAAGAAAGAAAAGAGCCTACAGCATGTCTTCATGCCCTAACAGACACAAAACTAAAATATGTGAGTTCCCTCTCTAATGGATTCTAGAAGATACATTTCAATCTAAATATATATTTGTTATGTGAAACACTCTATTCCCTTCCACTTTCAAACTTTTGAGAAAATTCATATGATAATTATGTTTGTATGTAAAAGGAGAATGGCTGCATTTTGGTGGAATAAAAGAATAAAATAGTGGTCAAGTGGGATGGTTCATCAGGTAAAGGCACCTGCTACCAACTTACCTGATGATTTATGTGCAGGACCTACAACCCAACAAGATTGAAAATGGATTCCCAAAGGTTGTACTCTGTCTTCCACATGTGTTCTGTGCTATGCATATACAAATATAAATAAATTAATTAAATTAATAAGAACAAAAGAGGAAAGATAATTCAAATTCAAGTTAGAAATTTAAAAACAAAAAATTAGAAATTAAAGCATCCCCACTATGTTACATCTCCAAATTAAAAGGCCTTAAATATATTGAATTTCTATATTTTTCCAAGTAGGATAGGTTTAATTTATTGATAACGATAGAATATTAATTTCTGTCGGCCAGAGTAGCTGGTGACAATTAAAATTTCTCTGATCTCTGGACCTTTATATGCTGATTCAGTATGATCTCACAGTCAGCAAAACTTACTGTTTTAGTTGGAAAAGATTAAACATTTCAACACGTTGAATAAGTCAAGTAATTTGAAAAAAAAATTTCTGCTCAAACCCAAACTATTATATTTTTTTTCTAGACTGGGAGGTTGTATTTTTTTACCTTTGAGATAACAGACCAAAAGATGATTGTACTTAAGATAAGTAATCAAGAATAGTAGCTTTGAACCACAATAATATTCACTATTTTGGTATCTTTTTGTCATAGCTTTGTACTTAAGTGTTGAGAAGTTTAGTGTAAGTAGTTGATTTGTTCATGATTATAAGTTAGTCATTGGCAACACTGATTTTCATTCTAAAATTTCTATTTGTGTAAAACAGCTGACTTCTCTTTCAGTTTTTCTTTCACTTGTAGTTTTCCTACTTTTGGATAAGAGACTTCTTATAGAAGGGACAGTGTGTATGAGTATACAAATAACACTTCCATTATTGTTAATTCTCCAGAGTTGAGGTGAACTTACACTGTTATAAATTCTATCACTAATTGTAGTATCTATATTAAATCATCTCACTAATCTTCCATCCAACGAATTCAAAATATGAATAAAATTTATTACAATTTTAGAAAATATATTTGTTTTGATAAGAGTTATTGTTCTTTAAGGGAATTTGAAGTACATCTCTACGATGGAATACTACTCAGCTATCAGAAACAATGAAATCGTGCAATTTGCAGCCAAATGGATGGTACTAGAGAAGCTCATTCTGAGTGAGCTCACCCAGACTTAGAAAGATGCACATGGCATCTATTCACTTATAATCAGATTTTAGCCATATAGTACAGGATAACTATACTACAACCAATGCACCAAAGGGAACATGAACATAGATTTTTTTTCCTGTCAATGAGACACTTTGCCCTAGTGGGGCTGCCTTGTAGGCCCCCAGTGTATGAGGAGGCTCTTGGCCCTCATATGACTGCTGAACTGGGGTGGGGGACTTTTATGTAGGGACACGCCACTCCAGAGGAGTGTGATGGAAGGGATAGGGGGTAAAGGGTGGGAGGGCGGGCCTGGGAGGGGTGGAAAGGGGACACTGTGATGGAGATGTAACCTGAAGTAATAAATAAATATTTAAAAAAGAAGAAAAATAACTTTAAATGATAAATTTTATGTGTAAGACTATATTATTACAAATTATGCAGTTGATAGGTTTTTATTATTAACATTAAGATGCAGTTATTCAATTTTCTTTTTAAAGAGTGTAAACAGTGAAATATATAATGTTACTGAGATAGTCAGAGCTGGGGATGGAGAGATCTTTCATTTAGTATACATATTTGCTACATAGGTATAAGAGTGTGAATATGGATCTCATCATCCATACTCAAATAAATATTGGACTAGCCACGCATATGGTTATAACATAAGAGTTGTACTAATCACAAATCTGCTTATAAAATAAAAGCTGTAGTGTGTGCAGACAGGAAGAACACTGGATCCTGCTGGCTAGAGACCACCTCCAGATTTAGTGAACAAGACTATTTCAAATGGTTAAGGCCAAGAGTAATAAAGCAGAGTACTTGGCAACTTGCTTTCTTATACATGTGCATACATTACACACTTTAATACTCAAATACACACACACGCAGAGAGAGAGAGAGAGAGAGAGAGAGAGAGAGAGAGAGAATAATTATAACAGCTAAGAATTACACTGGAAGTAAAGCATGTGTCTCACTTATTCCTACTTTTAATAAAGACCATGTTTCTAAAACAATACAAAAGCTTGGACATACAGAATGACATAGAAAACAAGTTTCTTAATAAACACAAGGGAGATTTGGTGGCTTTATCTTTCTTTACATAATGTAAACTTTTAATAAGTAAGCTGCTAGCATACTTTGAAATGAATGTAATTAGTTGAGAAAAAGTAGTTTTCTTTTTTTCCCTCATCATTTATTCCTTTGGAACATCATTTTGCTTTTTCTTTACTGTACAATCCCAAAGCACAAACATTCCATATTAGCTATCTTACAAGGAACTCATGGCAATGTTCTGTATGATGCCAGCATAAATGTAGTTTAAAAAAAAACATAATATATCATAATGATGCATCCAGTGTACAGAAAGACAATACTACAAAGCAAAGAAATTCATGACCACAAAACTAATAATTACATGAGTAAACCCTATATACCGAATAGAAAGATTAACACATACCTAAGACTACGGAAAAGAATAAACTGTACTAGAACAGCCAATCAGCAAGTGAGAATTAGGAATGTGCCAAGCGTTATAAAACAGGAAAATGGTGGCAATTAAAATATGACTTTCAAAAATAACCATGGTTTACCAGAACTGATATCTTAAAAATGAACTTCAATCCAAGATTTTTCATAGGGATAAATTACATCAATTCATATTGATGAAGACAATCATCAATCTACAGGCTATTACATTACTGAATATAAAATCATTCAAGCATTAGCCCATCCAAATTCATGAAACACACTGACCTTAACCCAATAATACTGGATAAGTTCAATACCCAATTTCTAATAACATGTGGGGGGGGGGTAATCCAGGCAAAAATAAACACCAGAATTAAATGAGACCATAAGTCAAAAAAGTTAGTAGATATGAAAGGAATATTTGTATAAAAGTAGAAAATATACATTCTTCTCGGCATCCAATGGGATTTTTCTAAAATAGGTCATATTTTAGAGCATAAAGAATGTTTCAGTAAAAACAAAGAAAAAGACTAACGTGATTTCTTGTGGACTATGTGAATACAGGGATAAAAAATAAAATCAAGAGTAAGGGAATAGAGACTGAACAACACACATGTCTTAGTCATAAACTATAAAATATGTCAGGAATAAAATAAAATATTTCTAGAACAGAATGAAATTAAAATCTAACATACTGTATCTTCTGGATACAAGGAAAATGATTCTAAGATAAAGAAGGTAATAGCTAAAGTACTTATATTTGAAAATTAGAGAAAAATTAATAATATAAATTAATAGTATACTATAAAGTACTAGAAAAAATAAAAATGAATTAAACCTTAAGTAAGTAGTTGTAAATAAATAATGAAGATTAAAGTAGAAATAAAAATTAAAAGACAAATACAAAAAGAAGGAATGAAACAAGGAGAAGATTATTCAAAAGATAACCAAGAATGTCTATTGCTTATCAATACTAGCTAAAAGAGAGAAGGCAAAAATTAGTAACATTAAAGATAAAGTTGACATTACAATTTGCTGAAATTCAGAGGATCTTTATAGCATATTACAAAATCTTGTATTCCAGCAAGTTATAAATGTAAATGAATAATCTAATTCTAAAACTAGGTAAAACAAAGAATAAAATTATCAGTCTATCTTGCTAATAAAATGTTATGAAAGATTTTTTTAGTAAAATACTGGTATATCAAATTTATGACCTACCCCAAAAAGCATTCACAATGACAAATTGTGCTTCATTCCAGAAATGTAATAGTTCAATACAAACAATTCAGCAGCATATTAAAAAGGCCATTCATCATGATTAAAATATCTATATAAGACTATTATGCAAAATAAGAAATGGTTGATCTATGAAATTCAGTAACATCATATCATTCATTAATGGACTCAAGGATGAGAATTATTTTATGTCATTATGCATCAATACTTGGTTCATGTCCAGACCAATTCTATTTTCTACCTATTGTTAATAAATGTGTATGAGTTAATTAATGTGTATGAGCACATATCTTTGTAGTATGATATAGAGTTTTTGGGCATGTGTTGGGAGATGGTGTAGCTCAGTCATAGCAGTCTGCTTCCAGCTTTTTCCCTACACTGATTTCTATAGTAGATACATATGCCACCACAGAGAAAAAGATTTTGTCTTTCTCCACATTCTTACCAGGATTTGTTGTCATTACTTGATGATAGTCATTCTGACCGGAATGAGATGGAATATCATAGTGGTTTTAATTTGCATTTTCTTTTGGCTAACCATGTTGAATACTTTCAAAATGTTTAATATTTTGATGATTGTTTGTGTATAGCTTCCCTTTCTACATTGATTTTTCCAGTTATCTAGGCTACAGGAATATAAAAAAATGTTGAAATAGAAAAAACAAACAACAAAAAGGAAACCAAACTGGCATGAGATTAAATTTTCATTACTTTCATTAATGAGTAGATATTACATTTATATATTGCATTTAAAGATTATTGTTTATTCTTGTTTCTTAATACTGCATAACAATTTTTGACTGGAAAAAATATCCAAGTATCATTACTAAACTGTTAATCACCAAGCAGGTCACCCAAACTTACATTTTCAGTAATTGTCAAAAAATATTAACTTGAGTTACAACACCATAAATGTGATTTTGCTTGTTTTATTGTTTTTTTTTTTTTTTTTGAGAAAACCTCTTATCTTATTATGTAGTCCTGGCACTCAATGTGTAGAACCAGGCTACCCTTGAACTCACAGAGATCTGCCTACCTCTACCTCTTATGTAGTGGAATTAAAAGAGGGTACCACTTCACTTGTAGCAGTAATGTGATTTTAGAGTTTGGGAAGTCTGGGAATATTGCAGTGGTAGAGCACATGGCTGACGTGAGTGACTTCTTCAACTTGATACAGATCTATAAAAACAAAACATGACCCTGGGAAAAATGTTACCAGAAGGTAATTTCCTTGAAAAAGAAAATGATGATGAGATATCATGAGAATTTCTTTTTCCAAAAGGTGAAGTCTTCGAAAAAAACATAAAAATAATTAGAAAGTAGATTTTATTGGAAGTGGAACTCTGTGAAATATTACCATGAAAGAATGTGGAAACTAAGAAAATAACAAAGCAGTAGATTTCCCTTAAGAGATAAAAGTAGCTGACAGATGGGAGTTTAGTGTTAGCCCAAGCAAGGAGGAAGCAAGTTCGCTTTCCCTAAAGAGAAAGGGTTATCTGAGTAAAGAACTGGTCCCTAAAGATAAAGACACATACCATGGTCTATCATGCAAATACAATAACCCCATTGCTCTTTAAATCTGGGGCCTGTGCCCAGAGAAGACACTGAGAAACCCCTTCCTTACCCATAGTCACGTGCAGAGTGGTAGTAAATGATTTAAAATAGTCTGATGTCTCACCCAGTGGTCATCATGATAAAAAGAAAAGCTGTGATTTTTCTGAGTGTTAGGAAGTAGCTTTGTGAACTATTTCAGCAGTTCAGAAAGATTTCCAGACGATGGGATTTCAATTTTATGCTGCCTCATCTTTGAATCAAGGAAATCTAAGTCCTCTTCAGGACACCAGAATAAATAAAGCTAATAAGTAAGCAAGAAAGTTTTCTCACCAAAGGAGGGGGTAAGCTTTGAATTCTATGACAATTCTTTACTTTTATTTGACACTTCACGTAGATATCTCTAAACTATGAAATGACAATGTGAGATGAGATATTTGTTTTAACACATGTGTTAATTGTGAAATACTCAACAATAAAGCAAATTCAAATATGGCTTTCTTGCACACAGGCCTGCTTTTATTTGGCTTTAATATGTGCACAGATAGTGAGAAGGTGACTTTGAGTTATATCCTTTTAACAAATTCAAGTTGACAATGGGGCATTATTCCTGTTAACATGTTGAATATCAGATCTCCAGGTGTAGGTATCTTTCCCAATTGAATAGATTCCTTTTCATGTAGAGTTCTTGTATGCTTAAAACCAACATCTTGTATTTATAGTTATTATTTTTCTTTTTCAGCAATTTGAATAGTGACATTTGACATCCCTTTACACTTTAATCCTAATTTTTTCTTCCCATTTGTTCTAGTAACTAATATTTTATTTCCTACTTGTGTAGATGGATCTCTTTTAGATCACACATATCATGGGGGTCATAAAGTATTTTCCATTTTAAGCTTTGAGTTTATGCTTGAAGAAAGGCTTCTTGTTGAATTGAAGCCCAACATCCAAGATCTTCCTTCACCATCTCCCCCAATCTCTGCAGTCATAAGATTTAAACAAAATTTCTTGGGCATGTCCTATAAACTGAGCAGAAAAGCCTGTTTGTACAAGAAGTAAAAACAGGAGTTGATAGTGATGTCTTAAGTTCTATTTCAATAGATAAATATCACTTCTGAGCTTATGGGTTTTGTTGTGACAGGGATGGTATCTAAATTGAAGAGGAACCCATCAATAAGAAACCAGAAAATGAAGGCAGTCCTCTCTAGAGAATTTTTCACAAGAAAAGTCTGGGAATCCCAAATATTTAACATCAGGAATGCTCCAGCTGACTTCAAGAAGCTACATCCTAGCCCCAGTATCTGACCACAAGCCCTTGACCACCCTTATTTGTATGGCCCTTAATAACATGACCCCTATTTGCTTGACAGAAACCATTCAACTGGAGATTACTACCTGCAAGGTGGTTCACAATAATATCCCTAAACTGTATACTTTTCAATTTGTCCTGTCCTCTTTATTTTAGTATGCTATGAATTTGTTTCTGGGAAAATATATGCACATGCTCACACACTTATACACACACACAAAGAGACAGACAGAAACAGAGAGAGAGAGAGAGAGAGAGAGAGACAGAGACAGAGACAGAGACAGAGAGACTGAGCCAAACCTGAAAAGCACTTCCAAATGTGATCCTTTTGTAACATATCCTTGCTACTTTGTGGGTTCTCCATTTTCCCACCCTTTATCCCCTTGGTTTCACCCCTTATTGCTAGAAAGGAGAGAAATAATAGAGGGAATAGAGAGAGGTAGAGATCCTGGAATCTAATTTCTTGTTTCTTCTTGGCTTGTAGCTGGTCTTTGCTATTTTGTGGGTTCTTCTTTTTCCCGCCCTATATCACCCCCACCTCCCGCTGCTTTCAACCCCTATCAGTAGATAGGAGAGAAAGAAGGATAGAGGGGAGAGAAAGATAAAAGATCCTTGATTCTAATTTGTTTCTTCTTTGAGCATGACTAACTACTAACAAACCTCCAACAACCCTACTGAAAAACCAAAACCCACCAACCCTGCATCTCAGGGCCCTAGAGTTTACCTCTGAAAAATTCCCTGACTTCCCAGAATTCCAAATTTCACACAATGGCAGAAGCTATCTGCAGTAGGCACAACCATGCCTCTGATGGAGCACAAGGCAAATCATAGTCAGTTGCTACAAAGCATCCCCATATCTCTACACCTGAGATTAAAACCCAAATATATTATTATAATATTTCTGTGGTTTTTAGAGAAATCAAAATTATAGAATTCTCACTACATCTTTTAACTCACTGTCAATGCATTAGATAGCTCTCTAGTTACTCCTCAGTCCAAGCTTGCTACATTTTGAAGTATACCCAATAAACCATGGGTTTCCTTGTATAAGAAGTCAGTCCATCAACACCTGTCAGTCCCCTTTAAGCTTCAGAGTGGACACAGAGTACACTATGTTAACTGTTCTTAGAATTAAGTTTTTTTTTAAATGTTTCATTTCTGCAAATGTTCAATTTAGAAGAAGTTCAGTATGATGTTGCTCTAGCCTCATCCAGTGTAAGGGAGAGGCTTAGTCAAGAAAACAACAGTAAAGACAGAACGGGCAATATGACTTGGCACAATTTGACTAGCTATCCCTTTTCCTTTCATTTTTTTTTAAAAATAATTCTATTGGGTATGATGGCACTCTAGTCAGCTTTTATGCACTTGTTAATTTCTATAGTATGCTTAGTTTTAAAGGGAAAGATGATGCCATTGAGCAATGCGGTTTAATGAAATGTGGCTCTTTGGTTTTAAATTAATCAATTTCAGACATTTCTTTTTTTTATATAAGTACTTTATTTTTTTTTCTTCAAGTTACATCTCAGTCGCAAACCCTTCCCTATTCCCCCTTCCTGTCCCACCCTTCCACCCTCTCCCCCCCCAACAGCTTCTCTTTTCATTCCAACAAATGGTTCTATCTCTCACAACAGTAAATTCTATACAAAACAGCAGAATTAAATATGCCACATTTATGAGAGTTAAATGGCCCAATATACCTTCCCAATGTCCAGTTCATACATATTTGGCCCCTGACTTTAACCTTCTACCTTCTAACCATCTCCATGAGTTTAAAGTTCTATAACTGACTTAGTTTTCATACTAACTTGCATCACTATTATAACCATCTTCTTAGATCTAGAACGCCCTCTTGATTCCTAAACAACTCAAAATTTAGCTATGAGACTCAAGCTGTCTATTCTTCAACCACCTCAGAGGGCTGAGAAGGATAAATATATCTGATTATATAGGAAGTGCAGGGCCTGCAGCTTCCAATACTAAGAAATGACAAACCAGTGACTACCTGGACAGTTCCCATTTTCTATCCATACATTCCAGCATCAGTCTTCAGCCTTTTGGTCCTGTTTCTCTGACAGACATTTATTGTAGAGCAGGGATTGTGAAGGACTAACCTACCCTGTCTTGGCAGAGCTAGGCTGTCGACTTCCCTGCTACCAAGTTTTGTCCTTTTTGGACAGCAGTCTGTCTGCAGTTGAAGCAAGGAGTTTTTACATGCCAAGAGATAGGCTTGCCACTAATTCAACCATGTCACACTGGAGATTCTTCGATGCTTTTCTTCTACTTGGAGTAGAATAGGGGGTGCTGTCAGGAGCTGATATGTCACGATATCAAAAAAAAATCTTAATTTAAGACCACATCTTTGAATGCCATATTCTGCAGATCTCTTGAGGTTTTTGAAGATGCCCTATCTATTTCTTGTATTTAGATAAGTAAATGTTGCTTGTCTCTTAACAACTTGATTACTGAGTAGCTTAGAGAATATCTGTGATAGACTGTCATAGTAGCTAACAAGGTGACATGCATGCATGACTAGGAGTTTGCTTTTCTTAACTATCCTAAACAGTTTAAGACGGTTGGTATCAAGAGGCCAGAGCTTCACATTTCATTTTTAAGTATCTCTAGGTACGATACCATTAGGAAGCGTTACCTTTAATTTTGTATCAATATACAAAGATCTATTCAAATGTGGCTAAATATACTCTTAATTTTGTATCAATATACAAAGATCAATGCCTATGTGGCCCAATACAATCTTAATATTGCGTCCATATACAAGGGTCAATACCATTGTGGCCAACTATAATCTTAATTTTGTATCAATATACAAATATTAATACCGACGTAGGCCAATACAATCTTATTTTTGCACAATAAACAATGGTCAATACCACTTTAGCCAAATATACTATTAATTTTGTATCAATATACAAGGGTATAAGGGCATATTCAATAATGTGACCTTTATACTTGATCCTTCCTGTGCTGTCTATGTCTCAATTTTTCTCAAGTCCGTGCATTCCTACATAGGAGATAAAGAAGGATACAGAAAAGGGAAAGAAGGAATACCCTGGTACTAACCTCCAAAACCCATTAAACAGGACCATTTAACAACTTTTAATCTCTTCCCCTAAATAACAGAGTTTTCAGTTGTCCTTCAAATAACCAAAAAAAGGGGAGGGGCGGAGGAACACCCTCCCCACCCTCTGGGTATGGGACGTCACTCTCTTAAAATGACTTCCTGCTGATTTGGGTCGTAGTAACCCTGTTTGGGGCCCAAACCAAAATAGAAAAATGGTTAAAAATGTTAATACAATCCTTTTATGTTCAGTCCTTCTGTTCTCAGCTGTTTAGATGTCCTAAGGAGTTTGTAGGCAGAAGCTGAACTTCCAGGCTTTACTGAGGTTCTGGCTGGGGCATTGTGTAGGGCTGAACGGTCTTAGCGATATTGAGTTGTTGTGGTTGTAGGCTTTTGATGGAGACAGCTATTAAGGGAGTCTGTCAGGCTGAATCATCTGGGTCACTCGTCTTCTTTTGGTGTCTGATTCTGATTTCTGCTGAGGTTTCCATTGTCCAGTTGTCCCTGGGTTCCTTGAATGGATGCTTTGATTCTCCTGGAAAGATAAGAACAGAGCCCTGCCCTAATCCTCACTCAGGGACAATCGCCCTCTTTTTTTTTTTTGGGAGGGGTAGGTAATATTTCTCCTGAAGCAAATTTGGTTTTTGACAATATATAAAGTGTTATCTTTCAATCTGGTTTAAAGAAGAAATTATTTTGTTATTTTGGAGCTAAACCAGCTTTAGTGTATATATTTTGAGGTCTCGAAGGACAATTTGTTTGTGTTGTGTGGGCCTTTTGTAAGTAGCTTTTAAACTTAGGTCCTTCCAAATCCTACGTGTGTGTCTCTGCATTCTAATTATTGGGATCCGAGACCTGTGGTTCCCATCTGAGGGGATTAAAGATGTGTTCCACCACCCCTGGATCGAAGTTTTTCTTTATTTAGAGTTTGTTTTGTATCAGGCTGACCTTGAGCTCTGAGGTCTGCCTGTTTCTGTCTCTAGTGTGTTGGGGTTAAGGGTGTACTCTTCTTGAATGATGGGATTAAGGGTGTGTTCCCTCACCACCCTTTTCCGTGTAACTCTAGAATTTATAAGTCCACTAACTCTATGGTGCTCCTCCCGTCTCTGCTGAAGTTAAAGGCATGGGCTAACACCACATTTCTCCTGTATTTTACCTTAGCTCTACGTTTTTTCGACACTTGGAGGTTCATAAAACCAGGTTGAATGGATGTGTCCTTTATTTTATTTACAGTGTTTTAACGTTGTTACCTGCTTTTTTTTAATTAGTAAATTTATTTGTTTGTTGCTACAGGTTACATCCTTGACATATTGTCCTCTTTTCCCGCTTCCCAGCCCCACCCTCCCATGCTCTACTCCCTGACCCTTCCATCTTGATCCTCTGGGGTGGAGTGTCCCTGCATACCAGTCTTTCACCACAGATCAGGAGTCATATGAGGGCCGAGAGATTCTTCATACACCGGGGCCTACGAAGCAGTACTGCCAGTGAAAGGTGTCTCCTTGCTACGGGGGGGAAACTAAAAAAAAAAACCAACAGACACACAAACCCACAAAAACAAAGAACAACAACAGAAAAAGAGAGGAAAAAGAAAGAGAAAAAAGAGGGAAAGGAAAAAGAAAAAGAAATGAAAAGAAAAAAGAAATTTATGTCCATGTTCCTTTTGGTGTGTTGGTTGTAGTACAGATATCCTGTACGATATAGCTAAAATCCTACTATAAGTGAATAGATGCCATGTGCATCCTTCTGAGTCTGGGTTAGCTCACTCAGGATGAGCTTCTCTAGATCCATCCATTTGGTTGCAAATTGCATGATTTCATTGTTTCTTATAGCTGAGTAATATTCCATTGTACAGATATACCACAATTTTTTAATCCATTCTTCAGTTGAGGGACATCTGGGTTGTTTCCATTTTGTAGCTATTACAAATAAGGCTGCTATGAACATAGATGAGGAGACTTCCCTATGTCTCCGTGAGGTGTCGTTTGGGTGTATACCCCGAAGTGATATGGCTGGGTCCTGAGGCAAAGTTATTCCAAGGTTTCTAAGATATCTCCAGACAGACCTCCATAGTGGTTGCACAAGTCTGCACTCCCACCAGCAATGGAGTAGGGGTCCCCTTTCTCCACACCCTCGCCAGCATGTGCTGTCATTTGAGATCTTTATTATAGCCATTCTGACAGGTGTGAGATGGAATCTCAGGGTCCTCTTGAGTTGCATTTCTCTGATGATTAAGGATGTTGAGCATTTCTTCAGGTGACTCTTGGCCATTAGGGATTCCTCCTTTGTGAATTCTCTATTTAGCTCCGTCTCCCATTTTTTGATTGGATTATTTGGTTTCTTGGCATTTAGTTTCTTGAGTTCTTTGTAGATTTTAGATAATAGCCCTCTATCAGATGTGGGGTTGGTGAAGATTTTCTCCCAGTCTGTAGGCTGCCGTTTTGTTCGAATGACAGTGTCTTTTGCCTTACAGAAGCTTTTCAGTTTCATGAGGTCCCATTTATTGATTGTTGATCTCAGGTCCTGAGCTGTTGGTGTTCTGTTCAGGAAGTTGTCACCTGTGCCAATGAGTTCGAAGGTTTCTCCTACTTTTTCTTCTAGTATCTTTAGTGTGGCCGGCCTTATGTTAAGGTCTTTGATCCACTTGGAATTAAGTTTTGTACAAGGTGATAGGTATGGGTCTAATTTCATTCTTTTACAAGTGGACATCCAGTTGGACCAGCACCATTTGTTGAAGATGCTACCCTTCTTCCATTGTGCAGTTTTGGCTTCTTTGTCAAAGAAGTTGGCCATAGGTGTGTGGGTCCATGTTTGGGTCTTCAATTCGATTCCATTGATCCACTGGTCTGTTTCTATACCAGTACCATGCTGTTTTTATTATTATTATTGCTCTGTAGTACAGCTTGAAATCTGGGATGGTGATACCTCCAGATGTTTTTTTATTGTACAGGATTGATTTAGCTATTCTGGGCTTTTTGTTGTTCCATATGAAGTTGAGTATAGCTTTTTCCAAGTCTATAAAGAATTGTGCTGGTATTTTGATAGGAATTGCATTGAATCTATATATTGCTTTTGGTAGAATAGCCATTTTTATTATGTTGGTCCTACCTATCCATGAGCATGGGAGATCTTTCCATCTTCTAAATGCCTCTTCCATTTCTTTCTTCAGGGGCTTGAAGTTCTTGTTGTATAGGTCCTTTACTTGCTTTGTTAGAGTTACCCCCAGGTATTTTATATTGTTTGTGGCTATTGTGAAGGGGGTTTTTTCCCTTATTTCTTTTTCGGTATGCTTGTTTGTTGTATAAAGAAGGGCTTCTGATTTTTTGGAGTTAATTTTGTATCCAGCCACCTTGCTGAAGTTGTTTATCAGCTGTAAGAGTTCTTTGGTGGAGTTTCTGGGGTCGCTTATGTATACTAACATATCATCTGCGAATAGGGATAATTTGACTTCTTCGTTTCCATGTTTATCCCTTTGATTTCCCTTAGTTGTCTTATTGCTCTAGCAAGAACTTCAAGAACTATATTGAAGAGATATGGTGAAAGTGGACATCCTTGTCTTGTCCCTGAGTTTAGAGGAAATGCTTCAATCTTCTCTCCATTTAATTTGATGTTGGCCACTGGCTTGCTGTATATTTCCTTTATAATGTCTAGGTATGGTCCTTGTATGCCCGTTCTCTCCAGGACTTTTAGCATGAAGGAGTGTTGGATTTTGTCAAATGCTTTTTCTGCATCTAGCGATATTATCATGTGGTTTTTTTCTTTCATCTTGTTTATATGGTGAATTACATTGATAGACTTTCGTATATTGAACCATCCCTGCATTCCTGGGATGAAGCCTACTTGATGATGATGTATGATATTTTCTATGTGTTCTTGAATTCGGTTTGCTAGTATTTTATTAAGTATGTTTGCATCTATGTTCATGAGGGAGATTGGTCTGAAGTTCTCTTTCTTTGTTGGGTCTTTTTGTGGTTTAGGAGTCAGAATGACAGTGGCCTCATAGAATGAGTTTGGCAGTGTTCTTTCTGTTTCTATGTGGTGGAAGAGTTTGAAAAGTAGTGGTGTTAGTTCCTCTTTGAAGGTCCGGTAGAATTCCGTGCTAAAGCCATCTGGCCCTGGGCTTTTTTTTGGTTGGGAGATTATTAATGACTGTTTCTATTTCCTTAGGGGTTATAGGGCTGTTTAAGTTGTTAATCTGATTTTGATTTAGTTTTGGTAGGTGGAATTTATCGAGGAAATTGTCCATTTCACTTAGGTTTTCAAATTTGGTAGAGTATAGATTTTTAAATAGGACCCGAATATTTTCTGGATCTCCTCGATGTCTGTTGTTATTTCTCCCTTTTCATTTCTGATTTTGTTGATTTGGGTTCTTTCTCTTTGCCTTTTAGTTAATTTGGCTAGGGGTCTGTCTATTTTGTTGATTTTCTCAAAGAACCAACTCTTGGTTTCATTGATTCTTTGTATAGTTCTTTTTGATTCTAAGTTGTTGATTTCAGCCCTACTTTTGATGATTTCCTGCCTTCCCGCCTCTTGGGCGTGTTTGCTTCTTTTTTATCCAGTTCACCCAGCTTAGCTGTTAATTCACTAATATGAGCTGTCACAATTTTCTTTTTGAATGCACTTAGTGCTATGAACTTTCCTCGTAGCACAGCTTTCATTGTATCCCATAGGTTTGGGTATGTTGTGTCTTCATTGTCATTGGATTTTAAGAAGTCTTTGATTTCCTTCTTTTTTTCTTCCCTGACCCAGCGGACCTCCAGTAAGGAGCTGTTCAATTTCCATGTGTGTGTAGGATTTCTGTTGATTCTTTTGCTGTTGAAGACCAGCTTTATTCCGTGGTGGTCTGATAAGATACAAGGTGTTATTTCAATTTTCTTGTATCCATTGAGACTATCTTTGTGTCCAACTATGTGGTCAATTTTGGAGAAGGTTCCGTGGGGTGCTGAGAAAAAGGTGTATTCCTTTGTGTTTGGGTGAAACGTTCTGTAGATGTCTGTTAGGTCCATTTGTTTCATGATCTCTGTTAGACTCAATATTTCTCTGTTTGGCCTCAGTCTTGATGATTTGACCATTGTTGTGAGTGGGGTGTTGAAGTCTCCCACTACTAATGTGTTGTGATCGACGTATGCTTTAAGTTTTAGAAGTGTTTCTTTTACAAAGGTAGGTGCCTTTGTATTTGGGGCATAGATGTTCAGTATTGAGATTTCCTCTTGATGAATATTCCCTTTAATGAGTATATAATGCCCTTCTTTGTCTTTTTTCATTAACTTCAGTTGGAAGTCTGTTTTGTTTGATATTAGGATGGCTACTCCAGCTTGCTTCCTGGGTCCATTTGCTTGGAAAACCTTTTCCCAGCCCTTTACTCTGATGTAGTGACTATCTCTGGTAGTGAGATGTGTTTCTTGTATGCAGCAAAGGGACGGGTCTTGTTTGCGGATGCACTCTGTAAATCTGTGTCTTTTTATTGGGGAGTTGAGACCATTGATGTTGATGGATATTAGTGACCTGGGGTTGTTATTTCCCATTAGTTTGGTATAGGTGATGGTCCTGTGTCTCTTTTGGTTTAGTTGCTGAGGGGTTTTCTATTCCCTTTGTTTTCTTGGGTGAAGTTTTCTTCTCTGGGATGGAATTTTCCTTCTAGGATTTTCTGTAGGGCTGGGTTTGTAGGGAGATATTGTTTAAATTTGATTTTGTCATGGAATATCTTGTTTTCTCCATCTATGTTGATAGAGAGTTTTGCTGGGTAGAGTAGTCTGGCTGGGCACCTATGATCTCTCAGTACTGGTAGGATATCTGTCCAGGCCCTTCTAGCTTTTAAAGTTTCTGAGGAGAAGTCAGGTGTAATTCTGATGGGTCTGCCATTGTATGTGACTTGGCCTTTTTCTCTTACAGCTTTTAATATCCTTTCTTTGTTCTGTACATTTGGTGTTTCAATTATTATGTGGCGAGAGGAGTTTCTTTTCTGATCTAATCTGTTCGGTGTTCTGTAAGCCTCTAGGATTTTTATTGGCATCTCTTTTTTCAGGTTTGGGAAGTTTTCTTCTATGACTTTGTTGAAGATATTTCCTGGACCTTGGAGTCGGGAGTCTTCTCTTTCCTCTATGCCTATGATTCTTAGGTTCCATCTTTTCATTGAGTCCTTGATTTCTTGGATGTTGTGGGTGAGAGATTTTTTAGCCTTCTCATTTTCTTTGGATGTTGTACTGATTTCTTCCATCGAATCTTCCATGCCTGAGATCCTGTCTTCCATCTCTTGCCTCCTATTGTTGATACTCGCATCCGTAGTTAATGTTCTCTTCCCTTGGTTCTCCACTTTCTCTTTTAACTTTGACTGTGTTTTCTTTATTGTTTCTATTTCTATTTTCATGTCTTGTATGGTATTGTTCGTTTTGTACATTTCCTTCTCCAGCTTACTTGTTTTTGTTTGAAAATCTTTCATTGCTTTGTCTTTTTCCTGTTCAAGCTCTGTCACCTTGGCTTGGAGTTCTTTAATGGTATTGTTCATTGTTTTGGCTTGTAAAATTGTGGCTTCTTTGAATACCTTCATAGATTTAAGTTCTGCTTGAAGGAACTCTATCACTTTCCATAATGCAGAATTGTCATCATTTTCATGTGTTACTGTTGGTGTGAGGTCATCCGAATTGGATGAGCTAGGATAATTCTGCTTTGTTGGAGACATATTTCCTTGATTTCTATTTTTTCTTGGACCTTTGGCCATGTGTGTGTGTTTAGCTGACTGTTCTTGTTGTTTTTCTGTGTTTGGATCCACTCTGAATGCTTTGGTGAAGGAGTCGAATTGCTTGGCTATCTGTCCTTGCTTACAGGGTGATCTCAGGGTCACTGTGATTTTAATAGCCTGAATCGTTGTGAAGTGGTGCAGCCTATTCCCAGGTAGTGAGTAATGGTCTGGGATTGTTACACTGCTCCCAGTTCAGACTTCTCTATTTTGCACACTGAGTGATCAGCCTTCAATGGTTCTAATGGTATGGACCTGTTTGCCCAGGCACAGATTTTGTGGGCTTTGTTTGTCGTCACGGAGGCTGACAGGGCCCGGCTCCACACCTAATGTGTCTGGGTTTACCCGAATACAGCTATGGTCCTCTGTCTTCTGGTGACCCACTAGGCTTCTCCACCACAGGCCTGGAAGCTTCCCTCCCTATCTGCTCCGCCTTGGGTGGGCGGAGCTTCGGCCCCTCCCACCTTCTGAACCGGCCTCCTGCCCTAGCTGCTTTGCCATGGGTGGGCGGAGCTTCAGCCCCTCCCACCGTCAGAGCCGGCCTCCTTCCCTAGCTGCTTTGCCGAGGGTGGGCGGAGCTTCGGCCCCTCCCACCTTCTGAACCGGCCTCTTGTCCTAGCTGCTTTGTGGTGGGTGCTCCGGGCAACAGCCCCACCTTCCAGCACCCGCTTCCCTCCCCAACTGCTCTGCCCGCCCACCTTCCGCTCTCGCTCCAGCAGCTGCAGATAACCCGCTGAGCACCCTTTTTCTTCCTTGTCAAGACTTCAACTATTCTGCAAAATTCCCTAAATAGTTATAAGGTCTTCCTGAGGTGTGGGAAGTCCAGTAGGCTAGTGGGCGATCGCCATGTGGCCTTTGATTCTGTCTGCTGTGTGTTGGGATCGATCCTACCAGGCGCCTCTCCAAATGGGAGTTCCCGAATCCTGGATTTAGTGGCTTCTGTGTCTGCGAGAAATGGGGGGAGAGCCTTGCCCTGGGACTTTTAACAGTCCCTTGGGAGCTGTGCGTGTTCCCAGAGGGGCCAGACCCTCCGGTTTTTGCACAGTGTCCCACAACTCTGTGTTTTCTATGGCTCTTCTCTCCCACATTCAAAATGCCCCCCCCCCCCCCCAATTTCAGACATTTCTAATAGACTCATCACTTATATAGGAGAAGCTTTGGTGGTATGTGCATTTACATTACCTAATTTCATATATTTTTCTTACTACAGATTCTCTTATAGAAGAATGGTTCTGGAAAATTCTTCTCTGGTCACTGAATTCATCTTGGTGGGGTTAACAGACCAGCCTTACCTACAAATACCCTTGTTCCTACTTTTTCTGGTGATGTACATGGTAACCACATTGGGGAATTTGGCTTTGATAATGCTAATTGTGCTGAATTCTCATCTTCACACCCCTATGTACTATTTCCTTTTTAACTTATCCTGTATAGATCTTTGTTACTGTTCAGTGATTACACCTAAAATGCTGATGAACTTCACACTAAAGAAGAATATTATTTCTTATGAGGGATGTATGACCCAATTCTACTTCTTTTGTTTTTTTGTCATTTCTGAATGTTACGTACTGACAGCAATGGCCTATGATCGCTATGTGGCTATCTGTAATCCACTCTTGTATACCATTGCTATGTCCCCTAAGGTGTGTTCCTATCTCATGCTTGGTTCATATTTGATGGGACTTTCTGGTGCCATGATCCACACTGGATGTGTCCTGAGACTGACCTTCTGTGATGGGAACACCATCAACCACTATTTCTGTGACCTCCTCCCTTTGCTGCAGCTCTCCTGCACCAGCACCTATGTCAATGAGATAGAGCTGTTCATTGTAGCAGGAAAGGACATCATTGTGCCCACTGTCATCATCTTTACCTCTTATGGCTTCATCCTCTCCAGCATCCTCAAAATAAGATCCACTACGGGCAGGTCCAAAGCCTTTAGCACCTGTAGCTCCCACATAATTGCTGTTTCTTTGTTCTTTGGATCATGTGCCTTTATGTATCTTAAACCTTCCTCAGCTGGGTCTATGAACCAGGGAAAAATATCTTCTGTCTTTTATAACATTGTGGTCCCTATGATGAACCCATTAATCTATAGCCTTAGGAACCAAGATGTTAAAATTGCTCTGAAAAAAATCCTAACCAAAAGAAAGTTTTAATCAGAGCTTGGTATTTTTTTTTTTTCCCTAATTTTATACTCCCAAGTTTTACTTGTTTTTAAAAAATATTTTTTCTTTTTTTTTTTTTTTTTTTTTTACCATGGAGAGGAGAATTTATAACTTGTTTTATTTTTCGTAGGTTTTCTTTGATACCAACCATTGGAAAGCTTTCAACCTTCAATATTTTAGCAATTTTAGAACATCAGTAAGTAAATAACTTTTCCCTTTCATTGTCATCAGACTGCATTCTCAAAAGTATTAATGGTTCTAACAAGTCCTAACAAAGATTACATAAAAAACAAATGTCAGCTTATCATTGGGCAATATAAATACTATTTGTCATTTTGAAAGCTATAATTCAAATAGTCTATCTCTGCTCCTGTTTTTCTTTCTTGGGTGACCATATGTCATTTTGATTTGACAGAATTCTCAGTGGATATATTAACGCTCATTTTGTATTATCAGACTGTTTCAGTTTCATAACATAGTTGCACATTTGCAGATGTCCATAAAGAATGTATTCCACTTTCTCCAGATCTTCAACACCCATTGTTCTTGTTCAGGATTTTAGTATGCCCATCCCAGTGGAATATGAAAAGTTTTTATAATGAAACCAAATGAAGATATCTTGAAACTGTGTGAACTTTGCAGAGACAGCTGAATTACTCCAGAAAACTGATTCTATAATCAACCGTTGGACCTTATCCATGACAGGCTATAGAACTGGGAAGAATAGTCACCACACCAACCTATTCCTACTATGCAATGTATCTCTGAGGTATCAAGTAAGGGCTTTTCAAAATGAAGTCCTCAGCTCGGGAGCAGCACTATCTCTTGGTAACACTAAGGAATGCATAGTCTCCATCTGTGTGTGATTAAAGATGGTTCTGATGCCACTTCATGGTCATTGGAAGTATAACCCATTGTAGCACCTCTGTTCTATGAACATCCTCTTTAATGACTTGCTTAACGACAATCAATATGAGATAAGAACATCATCCTCTTCAAATGATATTTAATGAAACAGGAAAGAATTTTTTAAATGACAGTTACTGAAGTGAAAGGACTCATCATTTTCTAATAACAATGTACTTTTTAAACATAACATTTCAAACTAATTTCAGACACATAGAGTGAAGATGGAAACTCACTAGAACTTTTACAATGAAATTAAAGGTACTAAAAAACTCCTTCATCTTTGCTTTTCTAAATATTTCTGCATATTCAAAATTTCAAAAATCATGTTCCTCATTCACTGGAAGAAGTATGGTATAAATATCCTATTGATCAGTCATTTTAAACTAAAAAGGAGATTTGAAAGACAGTGCAGTAGATAAAGGGGTTTCCATGCAAATTTGAGAACCTGATTAACCCTCCCAAGAGCCATCCTCCCAATAAGGCAAAATGTAATGCAAAGAAAGCATTTCTAATGCCAACACTGTACAGTTAGTAGAGGCAGATCCTTAAGCTCACTGGCAATCAAGCTTAATCTAATTATTGAGAGCTCCTGGTCAAACAGATACTATTAAAAAAAAAAAAAAAACAGGCCAATGGTGCCAAAGGATATGAACACAATGCTGAACACACATATACACACAGAGAGAGAGAGAGAGAGAGAGAGACTCACACACTTGCACACACACGTGCAAATATATATATACATATATATGTAAATAAATAAACTCTGAAGATGATATAATGAAACAGTTTAGAATAGACAACAGAAGCTCTGATGCACTTATCTTTTTGAGGTATCCCTAGGGTTTTGGTTTTGGATGCTGTTGTATAACAGCTTTTAAATGTTTTAAATTTCAAATGATCCTTGATGGTAAGGGCAAATAACACTGGTTTTACCATAGTCTAAATCCCTCCCCTTAAAGGTATTTTGAAATGTAATTGTCACTGTGCTAGGTCCTTTTAAGAGATAATCAATCAAGGCAACTGTTGTACTGATTGCACTGGAAGCTATTGCAGAACTGGAATCATTTTTATGGAAGTAGATTCCTTATTAAAAAAAAAAAAAAGAACACACCTGCCCCTCTATTGCCCATTCTCCTCCTTGCATCATAACTCTTTCTCTCAGCCATTATGTCTTATTCTCTCATGAGATGCTCCTATCTGGAAGGGCCCTGGCCACATTCAGATAATTTGACTGTGGGCTTTGTAGCACTCAGAACTGTGAGCTGTGGTCTTCATGATTATTATCGATTATCTAATCTATAGAATACTGTTAAGCAGTAAATCAGAAAATTATATATATAATATGTAACACTATTATAAATTACACAATAGTTTATAGTAGGATTGTTTTTGAGTGAATTTTCCATGTCATGCCTCCTGGAGAAAGAGTTAGTCATTTTTTCCTTTGCATTATTGCTTTCATTAATTACCTGCTCTATTAGCAAGAGTGGAATCCTAGACCTTGAGGGACTGTATCTATGTGTTTCTGCTTTCATTAATTACCTGCTCTATTAGCAAGAGTGGAATCCTAGACCTTGTGGGACTGTATCTATGTGTTTCTGCATAGACTTTATGTGATTGTGATATTTTTATATACCAACTGTACTTTAGAAGTTTTTTGTTAAATAACAAACATTTGATAGAATTACCGACAATATTATCTATGGCTATAATTGCTCTTATGGGAGATACTTAACTACACATTGACTTCCTCCCAGAGAAAGACATTTTATTTAATTACTCAAGACAGCTATGGTTGTATCTATAATTGATAATTCAAATGCAATTAATCTATTTAGTAAATTTTTCAACTTTATAACTACATTTATTCATAGTCATACTTTTTAATGTTTGTATTATTTATATAGCAGACAAAATAATGACTTAAATTACTTAATTTTTATAACTATATATCATTTCACTTGTGTCCTGCTAATCAACATTGTCCCCACAAATACATCACACAATGAACATTGTGTTGTTTCATGTTAATAAGCTCCACTGAGTTTATAAATACCATATCTTTCACATTCATTCAGGAGCATCCAGGCATGTTCCATTTCTTTCTTTTTTTTTTTTTTCATGTTCCATTTCTTGACTTGTTGCAACTAGTACTGCAATAAACTTGGATGTGCAAAGGACTTTGAATGGTACTGTCTTTGATTGTTCTAAGTATATAATAAGGAGTACTATGTCCTTAGTTAAGTATTAGTAGGCTCAGGAGTCATTGTAAACAGAGCTTTCCTTTCTAATAAACATGTGCTACAATTAAAAGTATAAACTGAGGGACTCTGATAACTCGTCATCTAACTGAAACCTGGGTCATATTTATGACCTGGAGGGGTTATAAGTCATCATGAATTTCCCATAAGGTCATAAGATTTCTTCCCATAAGGCAAGAAACATTCTTATGGACAATAGGGGCATACTTATGGGAAGACTGTTATATGACCTAAGTGACCTTGTCAATCACCTGGATAGGAAATGTCTCTGTCTGCCTTGGAAGTTTTTGAAGAAATATACTCTGCCTAAAATAACAATCAGTACATCAGTCTCTTTAACTATTGTACAGAATCATGTATAAATGTTATGCTCTACAATTGTCATGTTGGCCAATGTCCACTCTTACCCCTAGAGAATTTCCACTTGATAGTGCTATAAACTCACCCTATCTTTTACATTACCCTGTGTGTTTCTTTTTTGAGTTAGGACCAGGGAACCAATGTTGTGAAATCTACTTGGCAGGAGTGATGCAGCTGGACATTTGATAGTATGTTTTAGGAACTTTCATAGCAACTTCCATTATGGCCACATTAATTTGCATATTCAGTCATGGTAGATAGCTTTTCACTTTTTTCTCATCCTCCACAACATTTGCTGCTATTTGTTTTCTTGTCAATAGATATTCTGGCTGAGGTATGATGAAATAAGGTAAGATCAATGTAGTTTTGATTTATATTTCCATGGTGGCTACTAATGCTGAACAGTTTTACACACACACACACACACACACACACACACACACACACACACACACCATCTGTACTATATCATTGAAAACTGAATGCTTAGTTCATGTATCTATTTATGACTGAATACTTCTGTATTTTGACATTTAATGATTTGCAATTTTACATAGTAGAGATAGCAATCCCTTGTTACAAATAAATTTGGCAATGATTTCTCTCATTTTGCGGCCTGCCCCTTGATTATTTTATTTGCTGAAGCATGGGACTTTTGATTTCATTCAACTCCTTTGCTCTATCTATGCTACTGGTTGTCAAATTCTTAGAGAGGTTTTCAAATTCATTTCCCCCTCATGTGCAGGGTTTCTCTATATGTTCCTCTAGTAACATCAACGTTTTAGAACTTATATTAAGGTTTGGCTCCAAATTAAATTGATTTTTATATAAAGTGACCAGAAAGGCCTCTATATGAAAGTTGAACTCTTTCATATAGATATATGGCCCAATTTGTGAAGAGGCCATGTTTTCTGTAATGTGCATTGACACCATTGTCAATAATCATGTGCCTTGATCTGAATCATCTATTCTATTTCTTTGGTCTTAGCATCTGTCTCTGTGCAGTACCATACTGATTTTGCCAATGTGGATCTGTAGTGTGCATTGACCACAGGTATTCTCATACTACAAGCATTGCTCTAGTTTTCTTTGGATATTTATAATTTATGTTTCAACACAAATTTAAGGCTTTTCTATTTCTGTGAAGAATATTATTTTAGGACAGCTACATTAAATCTGCATCTCCTCATTGGCAGCATAGCCATTTTGATTATATTAGCTCTTCTTATCCATGAGCATCATTCTTCCCTCCATGTACTTTGTTATCCAGAGTTTTAAAGTTCCATTGTAGGGTTCTAAGGCTTCCACTTAGGTTTATTCCTACATTTCTGAAATTTGTGTGAATGGCACCCTTCCTAATTTCTTTATTAGTAAGTTCTTTACTTGTATATAGAGAAGAAACTTATTTTGGGGTAATAAGTTTTATGAAACTACTTCACTGAAAATAGTTATGAGATATAAACATTTTACAGCAGTGTTTGCAAGATCTTTTATATAGAATGATATTATTTGCAAATAGAGATAATGTGACTTTTTAAAATATAGATTTAAAAATATTTATATGTGTATGTAGTGGCATATAGTTGTACATATCCACTAAAGTCAGAATATCCCCTGGAGCTGTGGTTACAAACTTGTATTTTTGAATATTTTTATTTAATTTTTGATTACTATGAGACTTAAAAATATTTTACAAGCTTTTATTTTCATATAATAATAATTTAAAATCCATGACCTATACATTCAATACCAATTAAAATCCAGTGGGTGTTGCACATATATATGTATGTGTATTGTATGTGTAGGCACATGTGTATGTGGGTGCACATGTACTCATGCAAATTTGTATGTGGAAGTCTAAATTAATATCTCATGTCCTCCTTGCTGTGATCTCTCTCTCTCTCTCGCTCCCTCTCTCTCTCTCCTTCGCTCTCTCTCTCTCTGCTTCATTTATTGAGGCAAGGCTGTTCAACTGAATGAAGAACTGATTGATTGACTAGCCCACCTAGAAACTTGCTCTGAGGATCACCAGTCTCTGAAACCAATCTCACTCTACAAGAAATCACAGATGCCCATAAATTGGTTCACAAGCACTAGTATTTAGTCACAAATGCTATGGAAGGAAAAAACTGAAGTGATGATCTTTTTCTAATACCTATTTTACAAAAAAAAAAAAAACCTAAGTTATTTAAATAGCTTCTATCAATAACTCTCTGGGCTCCAAAGTTTTTCTAAATGTGAGTAGATTTTGCTAAACTCATTAATAAGGTGCGACATGTAAGAACTAACCTGGAAACTAAAGCAGAAATTAAAGTACAAGCTCAAATGATGTAGTGATGATGCAGCCTTTTAAATGTGACTTTGGAGGTCTAGGGGTGTTGGTCAAAGGATGAGCTTATGTTTGACATTAATCACTTTCTGAAATAGATCTTGAGCTCTGAAGACAAAAAATAGTAACAATAAATTACTTTTTCAAAATCATTTGGGGAACTCTCAGGACAGATAATACCTTAGAAATTTTCCTATATTCTATGCTTAAAAATATAAGATAATAAAGAATACTGGGAATAGATGATTCTGTGGAAAGACACCATAAAGGATGGAAGAACAATGAAAAAAGGAAGCAACACAATAGAAATCCCTTAAGATATGAAGGTTCTTAGGAGAGGGGATTCAATATTGGCTCAAGCACAGAAGTAGAGTCCCTGAAGAGAAGAGCATGTCTCTCTTAAATCCCAAGTCTCTAAGGAACAAAAGTCACATCATGGTATAGCATGCAAACACCATCACCTCATGTCTTTTTATATTGTGTGTTTGTAGCCTGAGGAGAGATTGTGAAAGCTACCTTATTCACATCCAAGTATATCATGATAGTGAGCAATGCAAACCTTCTGGTGTCTCATCTGATGGCAAATGCAATAAAAAGAAGACAACCCTTCAAAGGATTAAGGGGTATGATGATAATTCTAATTATATGAAAATTAATTTTGTGCTGTGTCCTCTTAGAATCAAAGGTTCAAAACTCTCAGAGACTGATGTACCCTGTAATACAACAGGGGTAAAATAATGAGATAAAAACTTTTCTGTCATGATGATGTTAAAATTTCCTTTAAGATGGTGTCCTCATTTTTCTTTAACATCTTTAACTTCAATATTTAATATGACAAATATAAGGTAAATTATTTTGATCCATTTGTTAATTATAAAATTCTCCCAAATGGTGTTTATCCAAATATCTTCTTTCTACATAGCAATGTACACATGGGTAGCGATACATATTTTTTTTGTTTGTTTGTTTGTAAATCAAAGCACACACCATTCTTAACCACTTTAACTTTTTGGACATTAATTCTGTAGGCTTAAATACATTTCACATTTGAATCATGAAAGTTATCTGGCAGCAATTGATTTCCAATCCCATTAGCACTATAAATCAATACAGCATTATCTGTTTATAAATTTAATGTTTATATTATACATATTGAAGTTGTGATATAGTGTTTCCTTTAATTTCTTGGTCATTATGCTTCTGAACTAGTTTTACATTGAATTTCAATCTGAGGATATCAGAAGCAATCTTCCATTTCATAGTATACAATTCTTTTTTCAACATTTATTTATTTATTCAAGTTACATCTTGATCACAGACCCCACCCTCCTCTCCTGTTTTCACCTGCACATCCTCTTTTTCCTCTCCATTCTCACACTAACCAAAAAATAAATAGATAAATACAAAGATATTATACAATTCTAAAAATTTAATTAAAATTTAATTAAACTCACAAAAAATGTTCTGAAAAAGACAGTATGAGGAGTTTCAAGACACAGTAGTACAATGTCACCGTGAATAAGTTCCATCCTGAGATCCACCTTTCAAATCATTGTAGATAAATATGTTTTCCTATGGAAAACATTGGAGTCTAACCATTCCTGGACTCTGAATAAATCTGAGTTTATATTTGAAATAGTATTGTTGGTCCTGATGCCACCATAGTTGTATCTGGATGAGGTGAGCGACAGGTTGTTACGGGTTCTCAATGTGTCATTGTCAGGCCAGGGTTAAATCAGTGACAAAATGACAGGATGAGGAATGGGAATTCTGTACTTGACCTGCCTCCTTCTATTTGGATATCTGAGCAGTCATGCTAGCAAGTGTCAGCAATATTATCAGCTTTACAGAATGTTGGTGAATGGATTTAATCTACTTAGACTTTAATACACTAATATGGGGAAATATCACTCTATGTCATGACACCATGAACAGCAATTTCTTTGATTCAAATAGGTAACTGTAATGCATTTACAGTAGATGTTTCACAAATGTGAGAGAAGCTATGGTTGTAATATCCTGTGATCTTATTATATCAAACTTGTTTTTCGTATGTGTTCACAGATTATACTAAAGAAGAATGGGTTTAGAGAATGGTTCTTTGGTGACTGAATTCGTTCTACAGGGATTGACAAATGATCCTAATCTCCAGCTACCCCTGTTCTTACTCTTTCTTCTAATATATACAACAACAGCACTGGGGAATTTGGTTTTGATCACTTTAATTGCTCTGAATTCTCACCTTCACACCCCCATGTACTTTTTCCTCTTAAACTTGTCCTTCATTGACCTCTTTTACTCCTCTGTGATTGCACCCAAAATGTTGATGAACTTCTTAGTAAGTAAGAATGTTATCTCCTACATAGGATGCATGACCCAGTTGTATTTCTTTTGTTTTTTTGCTGTTAGTGAATGTTGTGTTCTGACCTCAATGGCCTATGATCGTTATGTGGCCATATGTAATCCACTATTGTATAACACTGTGATGTCTCCAAAGGTGTGTTCCTATCATATGCTTGGTTCATACATAATGGGATTTTCTGGTGCCATGATGCACACTGGATGGATGCTTAGATTGAACTTTTGTGACAGGAACATTATCAATCACTATTTCTGTGATCTGCTCCCTTTGTTGCAGCTCTCCTGTACCAACACTTATGCCAATGAGATTGAGATTATTATTGTAGGTGGGATAGATATTATTGTGCCCAGTGTCCTCATTTTTACTTCTTATGGCTTCATCCTCTTTAACATCTTTCTGATGAGATCAACTGAAGGCAGATCTAAAGCCTTCAGCACCTGCAGCTCCCATATAACTGTTGTTTCTCTGTTCTTTGGTTCAGGTGCATTTATGTATCTTCAACCCTCTTCAGCTGGGTCTATGGATCAGGGGAAAAGGTCTTCTATTTTTTATACCATATTGGTTCCTATGATGAACCCCTTAATCTATAGCTTGAGGAACAAAGATGTTAAAATTGCCCTGAGAAATACTTTTAGCAGGAGTATGTTTTGGTAAAAAATTAGTATTTTTTATTATAGTTATGGTAATGAGAATTTCTGTGGATTTAATCAACACCACCTTTTTTATATATTTAATCTGATTATTCTCAAGATGTTGGTATGGTTTTTGTTCTCCCAGATGTTTTGATATGATTTTCCAATATTTGCAAAATCTTCTTTCGCCATTTTAACTAAGAATAAAAGCAAATAAGCAAATGCCTTTTCCCATTGTCATTATGGGACATACCTAAAAATAAACAATGATATGCCAATGTTTATACAAAATAACTCTGCATTTTCCATGTATCCTGTGGTAAGATGGCTCTCATTTGTCAATGTAAGGAAGTATGAACCAAATTGTCTTTTACTGTTTCTTGGGCATCAGTGTGTTCCCTTTGAAATGTCAGAACACTATAATCCATGTGTTGTTATTAAGGCTATTAAATAAAATTCATATGGCAGGTGTAAAAAATATGTGTTTGGCCTTTTTAGGTTACATGTGTTATATTTATTTTATAATGAAAAACCACCAGAAATTATGAAGAATATAAGTAATATATTTATGTTTATATATATATATTAAGAACAGAACCTTAGTGACTGTCTTTCCTCTCATCTCTTCATAAAGTTTTGTATAGTCTGACAGCCAGTTGGAGAATGATTGAAAATGTGGACTCATTTTTATGTTTGGAAGAGAGCGAGCACAACTGTGGGAGGTAGAGCCATGATTTTTTTGGTGAAACTCAATGTGGGAAGAAATTGCAAATAACAATTATGGGCAAATGGCAAGTCATCTCTTAATCTCCTTTATGGAAGTTCTTAGGAATATTTAAAATTATGGAAATTTTATTGTTATGATATTGAATAGCTCTAATTGATATTAAGACAGTTACATCTATAGGGCAGTAATTCCCATAAAACTAAATCACCCTTGTCTTTCATGGATCTCATATATTACTGATATGAGAAATTTAAGAAATCAGAAACTCCTGAAAAAGCTAAGAACAAGAACAGTTTGAAAGTTCTACTTGGTGTGACAAAATATATTTTGTAACAGTGCAAAGACTAATTTTTCTTCTGAGAACCCAAGCAAATATTTTAGCACAAAATTCATAATCTGAAACCCAGTAACAATTGCACTTATTTTATGATGACTTTAATGATATAAACAATTTTTTTCTACAGCTCATTAAATTTTAAGTGTTTTTATGCTTGTGAAAAGTAATTTTGGTTTGTTTGTTTGATTTAGATGTTTTGAATAAACACATTTATTCTTCCTTTGACTTGACCATTTGTATTTCCTATGACTCAAATATTAAATTTTGGCATTTTTAAAAAGACTTATTGATTGGTGTTCTTATGCATTTGAGAGTTTTATCTGCATGTATGTATGTGTATCACTTTTATGCAATGTCTGCAAAGGCTGGAAGCAGATGCCAGATGCCATGAAACTGGAGAAAGTGATAGCTGTGAGCCATCACGTGGGTGTTAGGGAATGAAACCTAGTCTTCTGGGGGAACACCCAACACTCCTAACAATTAAGCCTTTAGGCTATGATTTCTGTGTTTCTATTCAAAATGTCTGTTCTCATAGAGGAGATCAGTTTGCTTGGGAAAAGCTTTGACTTTTTACTCTACATACTGCTTCTTTAAAAAACACTGTTTTCTTTTTTTTTTCTTCAAGTTACATCTCAATCACAATCTCCTCCCTACACCCTACTCCAATCCCACCCTCCCACACTCTTCCCCTTCAACCCCCCATCCTCTTCCTTCTTTTTAAAGTTTAAGGTATAAATTTTTCCTCCCAACAGCTCCCCCTTTCAGTTCAACAAATGGTTCTTTCTCTTATAACAATAAATACAATACAAAAAAAAAAAACAGAAGTAAGTAGGCCAAAATTATGAGATTTATATTGCTTAGTATACACTCCCAATGTCCAATCCATATGTATTTGGCACCTGACTTTAACATTCTACTATCTAACTATCTCCATGAGTTTAAAGTTCTATATCTAACTCAGCTTTCATACTTACTTGCATCACAATTTTAAAAACATCTTCTTAGATCCAGAACAGCCTCTTGATTCCTAAACAACTCAAAGTTTAACTATGGGACTCTAGCTATCTATTCTTCAACTACCTCAGAGACCTGAGAGGGATAAACATATCTGATTATATAGGAAGTGCAGGACCCGCAGCTTCCAAAACTAAGAAATGACATACCAGTGGCTGCCTGGACAGTTCCCATTTTCTCTCCATATATTACAGCATCAATCTGCAGCTGATTGGCCCTGTTTCTCTGACAGACATTGATCGTAGAGCAGGAATTATGAAGGACTTGCCTACCCTGTCTTGGCAGAGCTAGGTTGCCGACTTACCTGCTTCCAAGTTTTGTCCTTTTTGGACAGTATTCTGTCTGCAGTTGAAGCAAGGGGTTTTTCTTGCCAAGAGATAGGCTTGCCACTAATTCAATCATCTACCACTGGAGATTCTTCAATGCTCATCTTCTACTTGGAATAGAATAGGGGGGTGCTGTCAGGAGCTGACATGTCTCGATATCAAAAAATCTTAAGTTAAGAAAACATCTTTGAATGCCATATTCTGCAGATCTCTTGAGGTTTTTGAAGATGCCCTATCTATCTCTTATATTTAGATAAGCAAATATTGCTTGTCTCTTAGCAACTTGATTTCTGATTAGCTTAGAAAATAACTGCAATAGACTGTCATAGTACTTAACAAAATGACATGCTTTCATGACTATTAGTTGGCATTTCTTAATTATCCTAAACAGTTTATGACAATTGGTAGCAAAAGGCCGAAGCTTCACATTTCATTTTTTTTTACCCCCTAACTCTTCCATCTCACTCCTCTGGAGTGGAGTGTCCCTACGTAACAGTCCCTCGCCCAAGTTCAGAGGTCGTATGAGGACCAAGAGCCTCCTCATACACTGGGAGTACCTACAGGGCAGTACTACCAGTGAAAAGTGTCTCATTGCCAGGGAAAGAAAACTAAAAAACAAACAAATAAACATACAAACAAATAAAAAATTAAAAAAAATAAAAAGTCTATGTCCATGTTCCCTTTGGTGTGTTGGTTGTAGTATCAATATCCTGTATTATATATCTAAAATCCTACTATAAGTGAATAGATGCCATGTGCATCCTTCTGAGTCTGGATTAGCTCACTCAGGATGAGCTTTTCTAGTTCCATCCATTTGGCTGAAAATTGTATAATTTTATTGTTCCTGATAGCTGAGTAATATTCCATTGTGTAGATGTACCACAGTTTTTTACTCCATTCTTCGGTTGAGGGACATCTGGGTTGTTTCCAGTTTCTAGCTATTACAAATAAGGCTGCTATGAACATAGATGAGGAAACTTCCTTATGATTTGGGAGGAGTTATTTGGGTGTATACCCAGAAGTGGTATGGCTGGGTTCTGACGCAAAGCTTTTCCAAGTTTTCTAAGATATCACCATACTGACCTCCATAGTGGTTGCACAAGCCTGCACTCCCACCAGAAATGGAGTAGGGTTCCCCTTTCTCCACACCCTCGGCAGCATGTGCTGTCATTTGAGATTTTGATCTTAGCCATTCTGACAGGTGTGAGATGGAATCTCAGAGTCGTCTTGAGATGCATTTCTCTGATGATTAAGGATGTTGAGCATTTCTTCAAGTGTCTCTCAGCCATTAGTGATTCCTCCTTTGTGAATTCTCTATTTAGCTCTGTTCCCCATTTTTTGATTGGATTATTTGGTTTCTTGGCATTTAATTTCTTGAGTTCTTTGTAGATTTTGGATATTATCCCTCTGTCAGATGTGGGATTGGTGAAGATTTTCTCCCAGTCTGAAGGCTGCCGTTTTGTTCAAATGACATTGTCTTTTACCTTACAGAAGCTTTTCAATTTCATGAGGTCCCATTTATTGATTGTTGGTCTCAGGCCCTGAGCTGTTGGTGTTCTGTTGAGGAAGATGTCACCTGTGCCAATGAGTTTGAGGATTTTTACCACTTTTTCTTATAGTAGATTTAGTATGACTGGCCTTATGTTAAGGACTTTGATCCCCTCGAACTTAAGTTTTGTACAAGGTGATAAATATGGGTCTAATTTCATTCTTTTACAAGTGGACATCCTGTTGGACCAGCACCATTTGTTGAAGATGCTGCCCTTTTTTCCATTGTGCAGTTTTGGCTTCTTTGTCAAAAATTAGGTGGCCATAGTGTTTCGGTCCATTTCTGGGTCTTCAGTTCGATTCCATTGATCTACTGGTGTGTTTCTATACCAATACCATGATGTTTTTATTACTATTGCTCTGTAGTATAGCTTTAAATCTGGTATAGTGATACCTCCAGATGTTTTTTAATTGTACAGGATTGATTTGGCTATTCTGGGTTTTTTGTTGTTCCATATGAAATTTAAAAAAGCTCTTTCCAGGTCTATAAAGAATTGTGTTGTTATTTTGATAGGAATTGCATTGAATCTATATATTGCTTTTGGTAGGATAGCCATTTTTATTATGTTGATCCTACCTATCCATGAGCATGGGAGATCTTTCCATCTTCTAAAGGCCTCTTCTATTTCTTTCTTCAAGGACTTGAAGTTCTTGTTGTACAGGTCCTTTACTTGCTTGGTTAGAGTTACCCACAGGTATTTTATATTGTTTGTGGCTATTGTGAAGGGGGTTGTTTCCCTTATTTCTTTCTCAGCCCATTTGTTTGTTGTATGATGAAGGGCTTCTGATTTTTTTTTAATTAATTTTGTATCCAGCCACCTTGCTGAAGGTGTTTATCAGCTGTGAGAGTTCTCTGATGGAATTTTTGAGCTCGCTTATGTATACTAACATATCATCTGCAAATAGGAATAATTTAACTTCTTTGTTTCCAATTTGTTTCCCCTTGATCTCCTTTAGTTGTCTTGTTGCTCTAGCAAGAACTTTAAGTACTATATTGAAGAGATATGGTGAAAGTGGGAATCCTTGTCTTGTGCCTGAGTTTATAGGAAATGCTTCAAGTTTCTCTCCATTTAATTTGATGTTAGCCACTGGCTTGCTGTGCATTGCATTTATTATTTCTATGTACGGTCCTTGTATGTCTGCTCTCTCCGCAACTTTTAGCAGGGGTGTTTAATTTTGTCAAATGCTTTTTCTGCATCTAGCAAGATTATCATGTGGTTGTTTTTCTTCCATCTTGTTTGTATGATGAAATACATTGATAGACTTTTGTATATTTAACCATCCCTGCATTCCTGTGATGAAGCCTACTTGATCATGGTGTATGATACTTTTTTTTTCTTTTTTTTTCCTCTATTTTTTATTTCTTCAAGTTACATCTCAGTCACCAAATGACTGAAGATCAATGGTGTATGATACTTTTGATGTGTTCTTGAATTCGGTTTGCTAGTATTTTATTAAGTATTTTTGCATCTATGTTCATGAAGGAGATTGGTCTGAAGTTCTCTTTCTTTGTTGGGTCTTTGTGTTGTTTAGGAATCAGGGTGACTGTGGCCTCATAGAATGAGTTCGGCAGTGTTCTTTCTGATTGTATTTGTTGAAAGAGTTTGAAGAGTGTTGGTGTTAGCTCCTCTTTGAAGGTCCAGTAGAATTCCGTACTAAAGCCATCTGGTCCTGGGCTTTTTTTGGTTGGGAGATTTTTAATGACTCTTTCTATTTCCTAAAGGGTTATAGAGCTCTTTAATCTGTTAATCTGATCTTGATTTAGCTTCAGTAGGTGGAATCTGTCAAGAAAATTGTCCATTTCGCTTGTTTTCAAATTTGGTGGAGTATAGATTTTTAAAGTAGGACCTAAAGATTCTCTGAAGTTCCTCAATGTCTGTTGTTATCTTTCCCTTTTCATATCTGATTTTGTTGATTTGGGTTTTTTCCTTCTGCCTTTTAGTTAATTTGGCTAAGGGTCTGTCTATTTTGTTGATTTTCTCGAAGAACCAACTCTTGGTTTCATTGATTCTTTATATAGTTCTTTTTGAGAAACACTATTTTCTATACTGACTACTGTCGTACTTTACCTAGAACACAACAATTTCACTATCTGGAACACTCTTTAGTTGCTGTAGGGTGTGGTTTTCCCCACCCTATGATTGAATGTCATTATACTTTCAATTACTATCAATGAATTAAGATAGAATTATTTTGTTTGAAGAACCTCAGAAGGGAATATAAGCATTATACTCACCCCCTGCTGTTACTTTATCTTGTTTTGAAATTTACTTTCCTATCTTAAATCTTGCATTTAAATTTTTATTTTAGAAGTTTGAATGAACTATTTTTAAATATTATAGTACTGTATACTAACTATACAAAAACATACTTTATTGTAACATTTGAATGAACTCATGTTTAATAGGAATATTCACACCTTTAAATTATTTCATAGTCATCCTCATTCTTTTTTAGTATACCCTTGGTATTTTTGTGTCTTTTTATCCCACATAGTTTATAAAACATTAAAACATGTAGTATCTTTTTTTTTCTGTTTCTTGCTTATGTCCGTTAACAGGACAATATTTAGCTCCATTCATTTTCCTGTGAGAAAATGATTTCTTTATTATTTTGGCTAAATAATACTCCATTTTTCATATGTATATACATATATATCATTTAGCCCATCATACAGTGACAAAATTCTATGCTAAATCTATAATATATTATTGTGAATAGTACCATAACAATCATGAATGTGTCTCTATCTATGTCATATGCTAGGTCTGATTTCCTTAGTTATCTAGCAATCAGCCACATTTTTGTACTTTAAAATATTTTTCAGCAATCTCCCTTCTAATTTCCATAGTTCCATTTCCTGTAGCAGTGTACATGTGTTATTTTGATAACAGTCTTGCTACTGTTTGGTATTTATGCTTTCTTTGATGACATTCATTATGAGTTAAATGAGGTAGGTTATCAACACATGTTAGATTTTTATTGCCTTTTGACTAAAGATGCTGAAGTGTGTGTATTAGCCATTTTCACTTCTTATTTTGAAAAATAGCAATTCTTGTACACATTTATTGATCAAATGTGATTTTTAGGTAATTAAGATAGTTGATTTATTTATACACTCCAGACACTGACCTCCTGTTTAAGGAAAGCTGGCAAACATAACCTGAGTTTCTGTATAACAATCTCTTGCTATGGAGAATTATTTATTTGATGCAAATATATTGATCAGTTTTAACTTTCATTACCTATGTCATTAAAGACCTATATAATAAAAAGGGTGACATGAATTTGAAAGAGAACAAGGAGGAGTATATGAGAGTGGGTTCAGAGGGGATAATAGAAAGGGTCTAGGATGTGATTATGATCTCAAAAAATTTTAAAAAATAGTTTGAAAAATATTCATTCAGAAATCATTGATTCTGTGTCTGTCTTGGAGTGTGCTCTTCATGCTCTCAAGTGTTTTATAAGTGTTTAATTAAGACCTTTGATACATTTCATCTTGATATTTGAACATTTTGAGAGAGACGGAAATAGTTCCCTTCATTTACATGTGGGTAACTAGCTTCATTGGCGTCAGTATGTCCTTTATTGTTATTGCTGTCTTTTTATCTTTTTAAATTTTTGAGAAAAGATATTATATAGTCCAAATTGGCCTCAAACTAGGTATCTAAGAACAACTTGAACTGCTGATCCTCTCATCTTAATCTTCCAAGTGAGGAGGTTGCAGTTATATGCCACCATGCCTAACTCCAACAACAATTGAAAGACGTTGTCTTTACTGTGATATATATTGATTATGCAGTGTTCTTTATTGAATGCAAATAAGCTCAAATATGTTCATAAATACTACTTCTCCCTCATTCATTCACTTATATTCTGATGGGCATCCATGCATATTCCAATGAATAACTGTAGTCTACCCCATTACGAAAATACCCTAAAGTGTCTAGTAATCTCTGAAAATGGGTTAAACCAATCTTTGCCTTGAGATTAAAAATACTTTTGACACAGGATATTTTAAACTAATAGTAACTCAAGAAATGATTCCTTCATAAAGCCAATAGGATTTATATTCAAAGCTGACATTTCCCCTTATGCAGGGATTTATTGTAACTAGTTTTATTATTATTTTCTATTTTATCACCACAACACTGCAATTGAAACATGAGCTTTTTCTATTTCTTATTATAGAGAAGTACATAAATTAAACAACCTGTATCAAAAACTCTCCATAGTTTTTGAAAATGTATACAATTATTTCTGACCTCATTGATAAAGTACTCTATGTAAGAAGTAAACTGGAAACTAAAGCAGAAATTTCAAGTAAGTATTGACAAGATATAGGAATGATGCAATGTCACTTTTGAGGTCTAGGGATACTACTCAGTGATAGAACTCATGGTTGGCATTGATGACTTATAGAAAATGATTTTGAGCACTGAAGACAAAATATATCAAAAATAACTTACTTTTGCAAAGTGATTGGGGAATTCTCAGGATAGATAATACCTTAGATATTTTTTCTACATTCCATGCTTAAAAAAATGATAAGGTAATAGGAATACTGGGAGTAGATTCTGTGGGAAGTTACCACTAAGGATGGAGGAACAATGAAAAAAGGAAGACACAGAATAGATTTTCTTTAAGATATGAAGGTTATTAGGAGACACAGGGTTCAATATTGGCTCAAGCACAGAAGTACAGTCCCTAAGGAGAAGAGTGTATATATCTTAAATGCCAAGTCTCTAAAGAACAAAAGACATATCATAATCGAGCATGCAAACACAATCAGATCATGTCTTTTTTATATCTTGTGTCTGTGGCCTGAGAAGATATTGTTAAAGCTTCTATCTTGTTCATAGCCAAATATATCATTTTAGTGAGCTATGCAAGACTTCTGGTGACTCATCTAGTGGTAAGTGCAACAAAAAGAAGCGAGCCCTTCAAAGGATTAAGGAGCATGATGATAAATCTAAGGTATATGAAAATTTAATTTTCTACTTTGTCCTCTTAGAATCAAAGGTTCAAAACCCTCAGAGACTGATGTACCCGAATGGTACAACAGGAATGAGATAAAACCATTTATCTCTTGATGAGGTACATTGAAATTTCTTTATGCTAGTGTACTCATTTTTCTTAACATCTTTATTGATATAGCTCCAACATCTGAAATGCTAAATTATTGGGGATAAAAATGGTTTTTTTGTTTTGTTTTGTTTTTTGCTCACAGATTAGTAGGTAAACCAGATATGTTAAATAGGCAGGGCCCTCTCTTCACTGGAGGACTTACAATACTGTTTTCTACTTATAAGGCTGGGGTTGGATATTTTTAATGAAATGGTGGCCTGTTTTGAGATCTGTGGAGGCAGACACCACCTACCTTTTGCTATAGGGTCAGACCTCACACAATTACCCCAGAATATTTTTCCCAGACTCTCTTTCTCCCAGTTAATAAACCCATTCTTAGAGTGACATATCAAACATACTTTATAGCCTCTGAGCTCTGTGGTATCTCAGTCAGAGATTACACTATATTCTAGGCCCTTTATCTATAGAGTCCACACTGATGGTCAGGTGGACTTTGTAAAGTAGGTTTTAAGTAATCACACCTTAAGTTTTATTATGTACCTGGAATAGGAATGATTGTTGCCTGGAAACTTTTCCCCAAATTGTATTGTGTATTAGATATGCTGACAATGAAATGCTGCTACCAGATTCCCCAAGTCTGATTGAGTGTGATGAAATCTGAACTGAATTTTTATTCCCACCTTTTTTGCAGATTGACACCTGTATTGACACCTACGGGGTAACCTTCAATAAATGTAAGTTATACAACTTGTTTTGAACAAATTTTAATTGTAAAATTCTCCAAAAGTGGAGATTATTCATGTGTTTTTTTTTTCACAATATAGGATTGTTTTTGCAGGTTTGAGTGTGCATACAGGCAGTAGTAACATAATTAAAAACTGATGTTCTTTTTGGATGAAAATTGAAGCATATACCATTCTTAATTATTTCAACTTGTTGAACACTTGTTATAATTCATTTGAATTATTTTGTAATTTACCCTTCAAGGCTTCATTTCCAATCCCATTGACTCCATCCATGAGTACTCTACTCTCTGTTCATGGAAGTAACTGTTTATAATGCACATATTGGAGAGACAATACGGTGTTTCCATTTAGTGTTTTGCTCACTCATTATGCCCGTGAAGTGGCTTCATATTGAAGTTCAAGGATCTCACAAGTGTCCTTTTCTGTTCATGTTATACAATTCTAAGAAACAATTGATATTTCTAGAAAAATATCTTGGAAAATACAGCATGGGGTGTTGAGAGCTTCAAGAGACACGAGTGATATCATGTCACTGTCAGTATGTTCTAACCTTACCAACTGTCAAATTCTCATAGATTAAAATAGTTTACTGTGGTAAGCAGAGGATTCTAACATTCCTGGACTCTGGCTAAGCCTAAAGGTTAGATTTGAAATAATGTTCTTGGTCCACAGGTTGTATCTGGAAGAGGTTAGTTCCAGGCTGTCACAGGTTCTCAATGTGCTGTCAGGCCAGGGCTGAAGAAATGGCAAAATGAGATGAGAAATGTGAGTTCTGTACTTGATATTTGGATATCTGAGCAGTCATGCTAGCAAGTGACAACAATATTCTCAGCTTTGCAGATTACTTGTGAATGTCTTTAATCTATTTGGCCTTTAATGCACTAATATGGGGAAATATCATTGTACATCATGATACCATGAACAACAATTTCTATGAACTTAGGTATATTTATAGACACTCACATCATACACTTCCCAAGTGTGAGAAAAGCTATGGTTATAATTTCATGTGATCTTATTCTGTCACAATTGTATTTTCACAGATTATCTTAAAGAATAATGGGTCTGGAAAATGATTCTTTGGTGACTGAATTCATTCTACTGGGATTAACAAATGACCCTGATCTCCAGTTTCCCCTGTTCTTACTCTTTCTTCTAATATATACAACCACGGCACTTGGAAATTTGACTTTGATCACTCTAATTTCTCTGAATTCTCACCTTCACACACCCATGTACTTTTTCCTTTTAAACCTGTCCCTCATTGACCTCTGTTATTCCTCTGTGATTACACCCAAGATGTTGATGAACTTCTTAGTAAGGAAGAATGTTATCTCCTACATGGGTTGTATTACCCAGCTGTATTTCTTTTGTTTTTTTGCCATTTGTGAATGTTGTGTTTTGACCTCAATGGCCTATGATCGCTATGTGGCCATATGCAATCCACTTTTATATAACACTGCTATGTCCCCCAAAGTGTGTTCCTATCTTATGCTTGGTTCTTATATAATGGGATTCTCTGGTGCCATGATCCACACTGGATGCATCCTGAGACTGACCTTCTGTGACAGGAATAGCATCAACCACTATTTCTGTGATCTCTTTCCTTTGCTGCAGCTCTCCTGTACCAGCACGTATGCCAATGAAATAGAGATTCTTATTGTAGGTGGGAAAGACATCATTGTGCCCAGTGTCATCATCTTTACCTCTTATGGCTTCATCCTCTCTAACATCCTTCAAATGAGATCCATTGCAGGAATGTCCAAAGCCTTTAGCACCTGCAGTTCCCACATTCTTGCTGTTTCGTTATTCTTTGGATCATGTGCATTTATGTATCTTCAGCCCTCCTCAGCCGGGTCTATGAATCAGGGAAAAATCTCTTCTGTCTTTTACACCATTGTGGTTCCCATGATGAATCCCTTAATCTACAGCTTCAGAAACAAGGATGTTAAAGTTGCCCTGAGAAAAACGTTTAGAATAAGGAGGTTTTCATAAAATATCAGGTTTATCAGTACAGTTATTCTAATGTGAATTTCTGTGAATTATTTAAAATCACCTTTTAAATGTATTTTTTAAAACATCTGATCATTGGCAGGATATTGGGAAACTTTTTGTTCTTTCAGATTTTTTTTTGGTATAAATTTTATTGAATTTTATACTGTTGGCAGAATCTTACATCATTTTAACTAAGAACAATAGTAAGTTATTAAACGTGATACAGCCATGAAAGTGGAGAGAGCTATGAAGCTTGTACAGCAGTTTGATGCAGTCCAGGAAAACTGAGTTGAATGTTGCTTTTGTCATTGTGCTGTTTTCCACTTTGGGTTTTGATCTCTATGTGTTGCATTTGTGGGATACATTTTATATTATGCATCATTTATGTGTTTTCCAAGAAAATTATTTCTCCTCCAAGGAAGTAACTTATCTGTCCCTACTTGGAGTCTTCTGTGCCATGGAGATTGTAAAGTCCATAGAACATTTTCACAGCCCAGAGTTCTCTTGGCATATCTACCCCTAACTAAACTCAGAAACAATAGTTTTGACAACAGATTGGATTACAGGTTTCCTCCCACATATATTATATGGGACAATGCCCCCAGATAATAAAACTTAATAAAAAAGTTAATTTGTCTAAAGCAATCTTTGATAATATATACAGATGATATAAAATTATTATAAAATAAATATAAGAAAGTGGCATTCATAAGGAAACTGTCTCACATTAAGTTAGAGTTTGGTCTTTTAACTATATAACAAAGAGAACACAAATGAACAGAACAAGTCAGCCTGTGACCTGGGAGTGCTTTCAAACTTTTTTTTCGATATTTGTTTATTCACTCAAGGTACATATTGCTAACAACCCTCTCACTCAATCCCTCCTGTTCCCACCCTTCCACCCTTTTCCCCCCCTCTCTCCTCTCCTTCCCCTTGGGTGTCCCACCCCTAACAAGCCCCCTCAGTTCATCAGTCACATGATGGCTAAGAACTTCCTTTTGCAATGGTGCCCATCATGGCAACCCAGCCAGGGTTAGGTGTTCCACGAACAGGCACCACAGACCATGACATATAACCCCCACCCCTACCACTTGCTAAGGGAACTATATGAAGGCCAAGTTGCATATCTATGTATGTATGGGGGGGGGGGCTAGGTCTGGTCTATATGTGCTTTTTTTTTCTTTTCTATTTTTTTTACTGTTTTAGTCTGTGTAAGCCTCTAGGGGCCTAGATTGGTTGGTTCTGTTGACCTTCACGTGATGTTCTTGTCACCTCCATGTCTCTCCATTCATCCTCCCTCTCTTACACAGGACTCCCAGAGCTCCACCTAATGTTTAAATTAGGCTAACTCACAGGTTAAACTTCAACCACTATGCATTGTTCAAGACTTAGGAACTCGCCTAGACCGGCTCAGATTTTTTTTTAAATATGATTAATGTTTCATTTTCCTGAAGAATAGTATGTCATATGTCATAAATGCTTATGTAGTCTAAGATGAATTGAGATTGATAATATCTGTTCTCTCTATTCTTGTAACACTTGTGCAGGGACAAATGATATGATCTGTATCTCTCTTAAAATGTGAAATCTGTATAAATAAAGAAACATCCTGGTTGCTAGTCAGTCAGAGATGCAAGAATCCTCAACCACAGTCTCTGACTCATCAATCTATTACTTCCTTAACCCTTATCCTTATCTCCTCTTTAGGGACCTGTCTGAATGGTGGAGATGGCCCTGTCATAAACACTTTTTCATTGTCATTATGGGATGTGTACTAAAAACTCAATGATCTTCCAAATAGTTACATAAAGTAATATTACATTGTCCATGTATTATATGATGAGATGATTCTCATATGTCAGTATATTGAAGTTTGAATCAGATTACCTTTCACTTTTGGGGGGCATCAGTGTTTCCTTTGGAAATACCAGAATTTCATAATCCAGGTGTTTTTATCAACTGTCTATTAAATGCAATCCATATTGTAGATGTACATAATAAACATTTAACTTTCTTATGTTAGTCAGTTGTGTTACATTTATCTTATAAATACTAACCAGTAGATCTTATGAGCAATGTGAGTATAATACATATGCAGTATAGAGCTTTAGGGATTATACTTCCTCTCTACTCTTCATGAAACTTTTGTAGAATTTTTTTATCCTTTAATAGTTTAATCTAGAAGCCAGTTGAAGGATGAATAAACATGTGGACCCATTTTCATTCTGGGAGGAGAATGAAGACAACTCCAGAATTTGATATTGTGTATCGTGCTGTAATAATCATGAGATTGTCTTTAACTCTATTGTATGCCTAATTCGATCTGTACATATCTACAACCATACTTGTGGTAGTACTGTTTTTATTTATTGAGTAATTTCCCTACCAGTTTCCATAGTTACATTTCCTGTTGCATTGCAGATGTGTTATTTTATCACAGATTTGATATTGTTTATTGTCCACTTTTCTGGGTTATACCCATCGTGAACTAGATGAGATGGTAAATCATTGTAGTTCAGATTTCTATTTGGATGGCTACAGGTGGCAACGTGTGTGTGTGTGTGTGTGTGTGTGTGTGTGTGTGTGTGTGTGTGCTTTAGCTCTTGCTCTTGTTATTTTGATAAATATTCAGTTCTTCTACACAGTTAGTGGTATTTTCTCTTTTGGTAATTAATGTTTGAGTTCTTTATACACTCCAGTTACTGATCTCTTGCTAAAGCATGAGGTGGCCAACACATATCTCCACTGTTTTCTGGTTTCTCTTGCTGTGGAGAAAAAGTTTTTTTTATAATTTATTTTTTATTTCTTCAAGTTACATCTCAATCGCAAACCCCTCCCTACTCCCCCCCCAGCACCACCCTACCACCCACTTCCCCCTCAACCCCCTTCCTCTTCCCCCTTTTTTTGTTTAAGGTGTATCTTTTCCCCCCAACAGCTCCCCCTTTCAGTCCAACAAATGGATCTTTCTCTTATAAAAATAAATACAATACAAAACAACAGAAATAAATAGGCCACAATTATGAGAGTTATAAGGCTTAGCATACATTCCCAATGTCCAGTCCATATGTATTTGGCACCTGACTTTAACATTCTACTATGCATCCATCTCCATGAGTTTAAAGTTCTATATCTAACTCAGCTTTCATGCTAACTTGCATCACAATTTTAAAAATATCTTCTTAGATCCAGAACATAACTCAGATTCTTATAGCAATAATATACTATATAATATACTAGCAAAGCAGGTATCTAGCTATCTGTTCTTCAACCACCTCAGAGACCTGAGAGGGATAAATATATCTGATTTTATAGGAAGTACAGGGCCTGCAGCTTCCCAAACTAAGAAATGACATACCAGTGGCTGCCTGGACAGTTCCCATTTTCTCTCCATACATTACAGCATCAATCTTCAGTCGTTTGGCCCCGTTTCTCTGACAGACATTGATTGTAGAGCAGGGGTTATGAAGGACTTGCCTACCCTGTCTTGTCACAGCTAAGCTGTTGACTTACCTGCTTCCAAGTTTTATCCTTTTTGGACAGCGTTCTGTCTACAGTTGGAGCAAAGGACTTTTCCTACCAAGAGATAGGCTTGCAACAAATTCAATCATATCCCACTGGAGATTCTTCGATGCTCATCTTCTACTTGGGGTAGAATAAGGGGTGCTGTCAGGAGTTGATATGTCTCGATATAAAAAATCTAAAGTTACGAAAACGTTTTTGAATGCCATAATCTGCAGATCTCTTGTGGTTTTTGAAGAGGTCCTATCTATCTCTTATATTAGGATAAGCAGATGTTGCTTGTCTCTTAGCAGCTTTATTTCTGATTATCTTAGAAAATAGCTATAATAGGCTGTCATAGTACCTAACACAATGACCGGCTTGCATAACTATTAGTTTGCATTTCTTAATTATCCTAAACAGTTTATGACAATTAGTAGTAAAAGGCCGAAATATCACATTTCATTTTTTTCTTTACCTCCTAACCCTTTTATCCCATTTCTCTGGGGTGGGGTGTCCTTATAAAACAGTCCCTCATCTCAGTTGAGAGTTTGTATAAGGGCCAATAGCCTCCTCATTCATTGGGGGTGTACCAGGCAGTACCACCAGTGAAAAGTGTCTCATTGCCCAGGAGAGAGAACTAAAAAACAAACAAATAAGCAGACACACAGATAAAAAAGGAATAAAATATATATATATAAATAAAAATAAAAAGTCTATGTCCATGTTCCCTTTGGTGTGTTGTTTGTAGTTTCGATATCTTCTACTATATAGCTAAAATCCTACTATAAGTGAATAGATGCCATATGCATCCTTCTGAGTCTGGGTTAGCTCACTCAGGATGAGCTTTTCTAGTTCCATCTATTTGGCTGCAAATTGTATAATTTCATTGTTCCTGATAGCTGAATAATATTCCATTGTGTAGATGTACCACAGTTTTTAACCCATTCTTCAGTTGAGGGACATCTGGGTTGTTTCCAGTTTCTAGCTATTACAAATAAGGCTGCTGTGAACATAGATGAGGAAACTTCTTTGTGATTCCGTGAGGAGTCATTTGGGTGTATACTCAGAAGTGGTATGGCTGGGTCCCGAGGCAAAGCTATTCCAAGTTTTCTAAGATATTGCCAGACTGACCTCCATAGTGGTTGCACAAGCCTGTATTCCCACCAGCAGTGGAGTAGGGTACCCCTTTCTCCACACCCTCTCCAGCATGTGCTGTCATTTGAGCTTTTGAACTTAGCCATTCTGACAGGTGTGAGATGGAATCTCAGAGTCATCTTGAGTTGCATTTCTCTGATGATTAAGGATGTTGAGAATTTCTTCAAGTGTCTCTCAGCCATTAGGGATTCCTCCTTTGTGAATTCTCTGTTTAGCTCTGTCCCCCATTTTTTGATTGGATTATTTGGCCAGAAACACATCTCACTATTGAAGATAAACATTATCACTCTTTAAAATGACCAATTTGTGAGAGTCCTGTTACAACCCTTTTACCATTAACTGAAAAGAGAACAATGAGACGCTTTTTGAAAATTTCCTTGGCAAAACAAACCAGCAAGTGTACATAAAATTACATTAAAACGTTAGAATTTTTTTTTTTACAAAAACCTATTACCTTTTACCTAGTTTTATGTGTCCATAGTTAATTGTGAATAAGTAATATGGAATGTATGTCTTACTGTTGGAAGTTGCTAGTCCCTTCCAACCAATTAATGTTCCTTTCAAAAATTGCTTTCCTGTTTCCTCATCATCCTCTTTGTGGGAAGTGATGGAGCTTTTATCATTATCAGGGAATAGAGTTGATATTCACAGGGAAGATGCTTGGCAATTGACTCTACCTTCTGATGACCTTGAACACACACCAAAAACATATTTATCATGAACAGGACAGTTGAGATGCCTCTCAAAGTCTATGCATCAGCATGTCATCAATGGGATTCCCAAGTTTCCATTTCTAAATTATTCAAAGCTGCTGCTGCTACTGCTGCTGCTTCTATGAGGATCACGTTTAGGAAAACCCTCTCCTGATACCCTGAGAGGAGCCACAGACCATAAGAACGGGGCAGCATTATGAGTATTGGCACTATCTCTACAACCTGCATTAAACTGAATTCTGCACTTGATTTGAAAATCTATTCCCAGAATATTTTGACTTTTACACTAATCTCACAGGACATGCACTTCATCTTAAGCTGGCTTTATTATGAACTCCACCATCACCCACTGTGATAGGTGATGCAAAAGAAGGACAATAACAAATGTTTATGGCAATGGAGGGATCTGACATCCTCCACTAGACTGTTAAATTATTTAACAGTCTAGAATCACAGTTTTAAAAGTTAGAGAAATTTATTATGGGTGTTAACATTTCTATGTTTACAAAAATGCATGGTGGAATTAAAAACATTTATCTACAAAATAAACTTGGTTCTAAAAATATGTGTATTTTAGAGCATTATTCATAAGTAACTATATACTTGTTTTATACTTTTATTGAAATATTTTATGTACATTATTTTCATTATATTCATTCCAACAACTCTTCGCAGATCCTATCCACCTCTTTATTCATTGAATTTTATGTTCTTTCTAAAAAACAAACAAACAAAAAATAAATAAAATAAAGAATGCCAAACCAAAACAAATTAAATAAAAGCCCCCCAAAACAAACAAACAACTAAAAAAAACAAAACATGTGGTCCATTTTGTATAAACAAAACAGGTATATATTAACTACTGAATTAATAAATAAAATGTGCTATATTGCTACTTCAGAATATATTTAGCTGTAAAAAGAAAAAAGCACAGACTCTTTCTAAAGTTTGGACAAATCTCACAAAGATCAACACTAGGTGAGAGAAGGCAGTCAGAAAGCACAATGTAGTATACAATTTTATTTTATGAATTGTCTAGAGCAGGGAAATCCACAGAAATAAAGAATTTGGGAGGCTTACTTTGGAGAGGGATCAGTGTCCACATAGAGGACTCAAAAAAGCAGATGAGTGAAGTAAGGAAAACAGTTTAGGATCCAGACAATCCAGGAACACATACCAAAGAGGAAAGTGAAAAACATGGAAGAAAATCTCAGCAATGAATTCAAGACACTGAAAAGAACCAAACTGAAACTATGAAAATGAAATAATCAGTCATTCAAAGAGAAATCACAGCAAAATGCATTGTCAACAGATCAATAAAAGGTTATGAAAGTGTTTCAAAATCTTTTGGTGCAAAAATACCAGGACCCAATTTCAGCTAATCTTTTCACAGCTACACTGGCAAAATATGCATCCTCCTGCTCAAAAAGAAAGATGTCAACTTGTTTCCTCACAAAAAGAGGTTGTGAGACAGAAAACAAATAAAAAGCTGTTTGAATAAGCATTGTATTGAAGATGAATCCATAGCCAAATTCCAAAAAGGAATGCTATCCCTTGTTTTATTTTAATACAATGATATTTTGAAAATACAGTAGATTGAGTTCATATTAAAAAGTGCTAGGCTTGACATCAAGGTGAATAGATTACTCTGGACTTGTTATTTAATGAGCTTTTTTTTTAACAGTAAAAACTACTGATTTCACTAAACTCTAGGGTCTTACTTATCCAACATATATATGTATATTTATCAGCAACATAATTATATATACTTCAAATAAAATATGATTAATGTGACTAAAGAAGGGTTTAGGTTGTATTTAATCAATGAAGAAAGAACTGAATCAGAAAACATTCATTTCAAAGAAACATAATTGAAGAAGATTGCCCAATATGATATTAACTAATTGTTATTATTTTATTTAATCTCTGGCAGACTTTTTTCAAAGCAAACATCAGAATAACAATGAAAAACCCCTTAATTAATAACTATTTGTTTTAAAACATTTAATTACTGAATTTACACATGACAACACCAGGGAAACAAAAAAAGCTTATGCCAAGAATATGGAAAGAAAACTATAAATTACCTCACTATGACAAAAAACTCAGATTTTCATCTACACTTAGAAAATCTTGGATTTGTCATATTTGTTACAAAGATAATATATTTCTCACTAAAATTTTCTTCCTCTCAGAGTTTTTCTCAGGGCAAGTTTAACATCTTTATTCCTCAAGCTGTAGATTAAAGGGTTCATCATGGGAACCACAATGGTATAGAAGACAGAAGATACTTTCCCCTCATTCAGTGATCCAACTGAGGAGGGCTTTAGGTACATAAACGCACATGATCCATAGAACAGTGAAACAGCAATTATATGGGAACTGCAGGTGTTGAAGGCTTTGGATCTTCCCACAGTAGACTTTATTTGGAGGATGTTAGAGAGTATGAAGCCATAAGAGATAAAGATGATGATACTGGGCACAGTGATATCTTTCCCCCCTACAATGAAAATCTCTATCTCATTGGCATAGGTGCTGGTGCAGGAGAGCTGCATCAAAGGCAGAAGATCACAGAAGTAGTGGTTGATAGTGTTCCCATCACAGAAGGTTAGTTTCAGGATGCATCCAGTATGGATCATGGCATCAGCAAATCCCATCAAATAAGAACCAAGCATGAGGTAGGAACAGACCTTAGGGGACATGGCAACATTATACATGAGTGGATTGCAGATAGCCACATAACGATCATAGGCCATTGCTGTAAGAACATAGCATTCAGAAATCACAAAAAAAACAGAAGAAGTAGAGTTGAGTCATACATCCTGCAAAACCAATAATATTCTTTTTTAGTACAAAGTTCATTAGCATTTTGGGTGTAACAACAGAGGAATAACAGAGATCTATGAAAGACAAGTTAAAGAGGAAAAAGTACATGGGGGTGTGAAGATGAGAGTTCAGGACAGTTAGAAGGATCAAAGTCAAATTTCCCAAGGCTGTTATCATATACATTCCTAGAAAAACTAAAAACAGGGGTATTTGGAGGTCAGGGTTGTCTGTTAAACCCAAGAGAATGAATTCTGTTACCAAAGATCTATTTGTCGGAAACATTCTTCTCTGTGAGAATCTGTGGAGATAGAAACAGTGAAAGTAAAATGCCACAGAGAATTTGCAACTGTATGTTCTTCTATTCATGTGAAACATATGCTGGGAATGCCAGAAAATCACTTATCTGCTTGCTAGATTCTATTGTAGGCAAAGTCAAGAGATGCTAACCAAAGAGTAAAATGATTCATTTGCAAAATATGATTAAATTCTGGAGACCCAAAGTTCATCATGTTAATAATACATAATAATGCTTTACTATAAAATTGAGTCTGAACAGATTATATCTTATAATTATCTACTCACTTCACATATGCTATGTTTACACCAAACACATAAAAGCAACTCTATGTTGGGGGGAGGTATATGTAAATTAGCTTTGCATTGAGCGTCTCACAATGAATAAATTTTTCAAAACAAGTTGTAAATATTATATAATTTGCTTTAGAATTCAAGGATGTCTTCAGACATCCTTAAGAAAGTCTTAATGTGTTTCTTATGTAAGAAAGTTCTTACAGAAAAGTTAGACATTATTTTAGACTTCAAAACATAGATGCAAGTGACATATAGACTAAGCATGTTGTCCTCATGTGTGTGTATACATACATACATACATACATTCACATATATATATACATACATTCATACTTGCATACATATATATATGGAAGAAACACAAAGGTAAAAATGATAAAATTATATCAAATATCTCAAAAACTGAAAGAAATATATTACTTAAATTTATAATACTTAGGAGAAAAAACAGTGTTGTCTCTTTTTATTATCTGCCTTTGCTATTCCAAAGGACAATACCAACTTACAAGACTCAGAGTTTCTTGGATTCCAAGAATTTTAAGCACAAAATAAAATTTTTGTATTTCTTGAAAATCTTTCTGAAATGCTGTTCAATTAGTAATATGTGAATCCTTAATCCCCAAAAGAACTGGATAAAACATAAGTTTTTCTTGTGTTCACTCTTGCCACTGGATGAGGCACTACAAGTTTTTAGGCATTTTACTTTGATACTACACTTGCCTGTGAACCACAGTATAATCTTCCTCAATCTCTTCTGAGAGCATAGGTATCAAGTATAAAAAGGAAATGAGGAGGTTTCTTCTTAGACACTAAAGTATGACCTTCTCTTTAGGGATTGGTATATCAGCTGTCCTTATGCCAATATTGAATTCCCGTCTCCCATTGACCTCATCTCTTAAGGGAAATCTTTTGTTTTGGTTACATTTTTTTTTTTTTTTGGTTTGTGAATCTTTAACAGTAATATTCCATGGAGTTCTATTAAAATGTCCTTTATACTTTACTTAAAGTTTTCAAAAAATATGGAAAATATTTAATATATCATCTGAGATATCTCCAAACCACTTTTTAGAAATTGTGTTTCTTTTTTTAAACATTTATTTATTTCTTCAAGTTACATCTCAATTATAGTCCCCTCACTGCTCCCCCTCCTGGTTCCACCCTTCTATACTCTTCCCCCTCAACCTCCTATTTATTTATTTTTTTTTAAGTGTATCTTTTCCTCTCAACAGCTCCCCCTTTTAGTCCAATAAAAGGCTCTTTTTCTTATAACAAAACATACAATACAAAAAAATAAGAACAATTAGGTCACAATTATGAAAATTATAAGATATATAACATAGATTCCCAATGTTTAGTCCATACGTATTTAGTATTTGGCAACTGATGTCTATCTATCTCAACAAGTTTAAAGTTCAATACTTAACTCAGTTTCCATCCTAACTTGCTAGATTAATATATTATTAGTGGAAAATATCTTAAATTGAATATCTATGTAAATTTAAAACAAAACTGGATTATTTCTGTCATAAATGTTACTAATTTCAGAAGATTTTGCATGATATGGAAGAGATTATAGATATATATTTTCCTTTTCCATAAATATCAAGCATCAGAGTTGGTGACTGCTCTGGAATTGATTTTTTCAGGTGACATTATTTTACACACTTATTTGAAACTTTCTTGGGTTGTATAAGAAAACTGCCTGATGTGCTGATTTCAATCTTCTCAGTTTGATTTATATTTGTTCCTGAGTATATATGATTAAAACTCTGGAGTTTTAAATTATCTGGCAATTGATAAGGAGGTGCTTATAAAGGTATCAATGTTCCATTAACAGTTAAGTTTATTAAGTTCAATCTATTTAAATTGTATCTACTCCTCTATGATCACATTTACTTCTAGTCCCAGAAGCAGACAGGCTGAGATAGAGGATTGCAAGTTGAAGGTTGTTTTTATAATATAATGCATTTCAGAGAAAACCTGGAATATATAGCAAGATTTTGTTTCCAAACTATATAAACAGAAACATGAAATAGCTAAATAAAACTTGAATCTAAATGTGCATTGTCAGTAAATGGCCAGTTTTACTTTTATTACAGTCAAAAAGCAAATATTTGACATTTTGTGAAATGTAGAAACCCTGTTGTTACAAGATAAAATATATCTTAGACAATAGGTAAATGATTGTGAATATTTCATATAAATTTTATTGCTTATTCTAATGGACTAAGGATACAGTTCAGTGGTAAAGGTCTTGAGTAACCCATATAATGTTCTGAGCTTATTGTATAACACAGAATTAAAAAGTGCCAATGGTCAGTAAAGAGCTGCAGGCACTAATTGCTAATGCCATACTGAAACAAAATGAAGCTAATTCATTATCTCGTTATTTAAGGTGGTGTGTATTCATGAAAATATCCTTTGTAAAACCAACATTTTAATGCCTCACAGCATTTAAAACCACAGTCACTTCACATATAATAGATTAAATTTATATTTGTAAAATAAGTTTAGCTTTTAATTTCCCCTTTATTTTATATTATACAATTCAATACTTTAATGACTAATTGTAGCATATTTGAACAACATACATTATCATGGCACTAAATTCTATAAATTCAAATTATTAGTAAGTTTTTTCTTTTTTTGAAGTTTTTTTAAACTTTTATTTATTAATTCAAGTTAAATCTAGATCATATCTCCCTCTCTCCTCCCCTCCCAGTCTCACCCTCCCACCCTCCTACCCTTGATTCCCTCTCCCATCTATCCTTCTCCTCCATTGTGTGGGGAGTCCACACATCAGCCCCACTGAGTTCATCAGTCACATGAGTGCTAAGAGCTTCCTCTTTCTCTGGGGCCCAACATGGCAGCTCAGTTAAGGTTAAGTGTCTCACTAAAGGTTAAAAAAGTCCATCACTGAGACTGCCACCCCACTTGCTATGGATTCTGTATGTCCATATTGTATAGGGGGGACTAAGTCTAGTTTAAGTTTCTTCTTCTTCTTCTTCTTCTTCTTCTTCTTCTTCTTCTTCTTCTT
>CAJQZJ010003694.1:5231837-5250601 GCA_907164525.1 Lophiomys imhausi | reverse complement strand
TTCTTCTTCTTCTTCTTCTTCTTCTTCTTCTTCTTCTTCTTCTTCTTCTTCTTCTTCAGCCTTTCAGTTTCTATAAGCCTCTAGAGACCTAGATTGGTTGGTTCTGTTGATCTTTGTGTGTTGATCTTGACCCCTCTGAGTCTCTCATATCCTCCTCCCTCTTATGTAGAGGGCTCCCAGAGCTCCACCTAATGTTTGAATGTGTGTCTGATCCTTTGTTTTGTTCTGCAGTTGGGTGGTATTTCTCATAGGATAGTTATGCTAGGTTTCTGTACCTTTGGGTCTGTGGGATGTAGGATCCATTTCACACCTGTCAGAAGGGCTAAGATCAAAAACTCAATTAATAGTACATACAGGCAAGGATGTGATGAAAGGGGAACACTCCTCCATTGCTGGTGGGAGTGCAACCTTGTACAATGACTCTGGAAATCAGTCTGGTGATATATCAGAAAACTGGGAATAATTCTACCTTAAGACCCAGCCATACCATTCCTGGGCATATATCCAAAAGATTTTTCACCAGACTACAAGGACATCAGCTCAACTATGTTCATAGTGGCTTTATTTGTAATCACTAGGAAATGGAAACAAACCAGAAGTCCATCAACCAATGAAAGGACAAAAAACAAACAAACAAAACAAACAAAAACCCTGTGGTACATTTATACAATAGAATACTACTCAGCTATCAGAAACAAGGAAATTATGGAATTTGCAACCAAATGGATGGATCTATAAAAGCTCATCCTGAGTGAGCTAACCCAGACCCAGAAAGATACACATGGCATGTATTCACTTATAACCATATTCTATACATATAGTACAGGTAGTTATTTCTTAAGAACTTCATTTAGTTTGATGTGATTTTTACCATTTTAGAGTGGCACAAATATATTGCATATTCATTAAGTTAAGATTGATACATAAAACTAAATTGCAAAAAAAAAAAATAAAATCATCACCCAACCATATACTTAGCTGTGATGTCCTAGAGAAAATCTTTGACTCAAATTCCTTTCCTATTGCTTGTTTCCAATGTTAGAGATTGAATTGGTGACTTAGAAAATGCATGAGTGGAGGAAAGCCATAAATAAAGTTTGAAATGAATTCACAGAATAAGAAATAAAAGACACACAAGTGAATCAATGGAATATCATATGGGACATAAAAATAAAATCTCAGAACTACAGACATATTATTTAAGACAATGATGTCATAAAAATATGTCAGAGAAAAGACAAAGTCTTTAAAATATTACTCCATTACTGAAGTTAGGCATAGTGGCATATGCCTCCAGCCTCCTCTGAAGTGGAGATGAGAGAATCAGGAGTTGTCGTTATTCTTGGCTACCTAGGTTGAAACAATCTAGGATATATAAGATCTCATCCTCACATTTAGAAAACATAACAACCCAATAGTACCAACAAACAGCACACTGAGACTGGATATCCATATGTAAATGAAGGGAAGAATATGCTTCTCATTCTATATGAAAATTATCATCAAAAGTATGAAGCATCCTAATAAAACTTTTGAAAGCTTGGAGATAATAGGCAAACGTGAAGGAGACTTTTCAAGATAGATTCAAAGATTCAGAGTCAATGAGTTTCTGAGTAGGCATTTTTTAATAATTTATTTTTTGAAATTATATGAAGTCTGGTATCTTATATGTATACATGCTTGAACTTTTTCTCTTAATGTTTTTTGTTGTTATCTTCTTTTTACTAATATAAATTTATTCCAAGCTATCTACTTTTTAAAATTATAATATAATTATATCAGTTTCTCCTTACTTTTCCTCTGTCTAAACTCTTCCAAATTCTGCTCTTTGCTTTTTTTGACAGCTCATGTATTCTTTTTCATTAATGCATTATTTCATTTTTCTAATGATTAGATCATTACACCAGAAATGAATGAATATGGTTGCATCAAGATTGATGCTGTAATGTATGGAGAGAAAAATGGGAACTGTCCAGAAAGCATTAAACATTTGTCAGGATGGAATAATGATTGAACAAAAACCTAATAAATTTAGAGGCCCTAAAGCAATACACATTAGATAAACTCCAAGGCTGATGATATGTTGCCTCTTATTTTATTTCATTGTAATAAAGCCAAAAATATTTGGGTGGGGGGGAGGTAGTAGGCATGAAATCAAAGGCCTGAAGATCAATATTCTAAGGATTTTTGTGTCATTCTGTAAATTGTTACTTACCAGAGCCTCAGTATCCCATTCACATAATGAAAATACTTTTAAAATTGTAAACTTGCTGGTTTATATTTATAAGTGAATGCCACACAGCTGACAAATGAATGCTTAATAAATATTATTTACAAATGTAATGCAGGTATTTTAAAAATCAGTGTACAAAGATGCATATCTATTCAACATAGACATCTAAAAGGGATATTTTATAACCCATTGAGCAAAAACAAGAGAACAGAGTGCAATATTAAAGAACTGTTCCAAGTAACAAATATGGTTGGTCTTCCACAAATATACAATGACAATGAAATATAAATATCAGAATCATTGTTTATTAAATATCTATAACCATAATTAACAAAAGTAAATATATGTAATGCTATTATTCTTACAGAGGTGTAATGATGAGAAATTGTACAGATTGGAAAAATATAGCTTACTGTAAAACTTATAAATAAGTTAATATTTAATATCTGTCCTCACATTATGAAATCACAATGAAATAAAACTGTCACTAAAAATATACTAAACCTAGAGAATCCATCGGTGTTGTATCTATAGTGAGATTAGGTTGGGACTAAAACATTCTACTCAGGGTTTTATGCAAGCCAACTTTGACATCTTTATTCCTCAAGCTGTAGATTAAAGGATTCACCATTGGAACCACAATGCTATAAAATATGGAAGAGAACTTTGCATCATTCATAGATACAGCTGAAGAGGGTTTGAGATACATAAATGCACTTGATCCAAAGAACATAGAAACAGCAATTATGTGAGAACTGCAAGTTCTAAAGGCTTTGGACCTACCTGTAGTGGATCTTATTTTGAGGATGCTGGAGAGGATGAAGCCATAAGAGGTAAAGATGATGACAGTGGGCACAATGATGTCCTTTCCTGTTACGATGAACAGTTCTATCTCATTGACATAGGTGCTGGTGCAGGAGAGCTGCAGCAAAGGGAGGAGGTCACAGAAATAGTGGTTGATGGTGTTCCCATCACAGAAGGTCAGTCTCAGGACACATACAGTGTGGATCATGGCACCAGAAAACCCCATCAAATATGAACCAAGCATGAGATAGGAACACACCTTTGAAGACATAACAATGTTATACAAGAGTGGATTGCAGATAGCCACATAGCGATCATAGGCCATTGCTGTCAGCACATAACATTCAGAAATTGCAAAAAAGCCAAAGAAGTAGAACTGGGTCATGCACCCAACATAAGAGATAATGTTCTTCTCTACTATGAAGTTCATCAGCATTTTGGGTGTTATCAAAGAAGAATAACAAAAGTCTATAAAGGACAAATTAAAGAGGAAGAAGTACATAGGAGTGTGAAGGTGAGAATTCAGCACAATTAGAATGGTCAAAGTCAAATTTCCAAATGCAGTTATCACATACATTACTAGAAAAATGAAGAACAGGGGCATTTGCAGGTTAGGCTGGTCTGTTAAACCCAAGAGAATGAATTCAGTTATGAAAGAGACATTTGCCAGAGACATTCTTCTTTCAAGAATCTGTAAAGACCTAGGAAAAACTCACAGAACTTCCAATAATATCTTCTTTCACAAAGTCGAGGTATAATTGGGAGGTGTCTGCAAAAAATAACCTGTTATTAGTGAAATCATTTCTCATATTATCATGAAGTGAAATGACAATCACTTCCACATGTTAAAACTCAAAGGTAAATACAGCTGAAAAATATATTCCTACCTTTCCACACTGCTGAGCCTAGGGATCCTGTGTGCTAACATGATTAATTAACCAGAAAAAAAGGGCCAAATGAAATGAACCAAGATAGAATTATTTATGCTCACTTCTCTTCATTCCTTCAGCTTTCTCTTAATATTGAAAGAAGTTATAAAAACTTGGTACTAACCTGAGTTTGAAGTCTGTGAAGTTAATATCAACAACTCTGCTATCTCTACAGTTATAAAAGAACCAGAGTCTAGAAAGCCTTAAGCTACTGCCAGTCTCTGAAGAAACTTCATGAATGTAAAGGAATATGAGATCTGTCCATGAAGAATCAAATTACTTTGTAAGACACCACAAATGGAGTGTCTACTGACTCTCTAGACATGTTTTTCTTTCCAGAAATTATACCTGTAATTTAGTATTGAAAAAACTGGTGAGAAAGGGCTACATCAAGGTTCTGTGGGTTCTTTTCAACCTGAAGCCCTATTTAAAGCTAAAATACAGCACATTTGATGAAAAACTCTATATAACTTTTTATGTACAATCTAGCAAAGTTGTGTAAACATAAACTGAGAAGGACTATGATTGCTGCCCTCTATGGTTCTGGCGATCTGATTCATCATGATTAAACAGTTAAGAATTCTATATTGTATACTTGAGTTTGTTACAGGATATATTTTAAATTAAAATAGTAAGTACTCAGTCATCACATATGCTATTTTTAAACATTAATGATAATCAATGTCTTTGAAAGGAAGACACTCTTATGTATAGATTTTGAAACTTACCATATTTAAGAGGGAAAAAAAAAGCCTTGTTGGTACCTAATCATTGTCATTTATCAGTTATCCTGTAAGGGTAATATTGGGCTCTGAAACTATTAGTTTCTTTGATTTTTAAAAGGACACTGTAAAAAAAATTCTAGGATGTCTTCTGACCCATTATTCATAATTCATATGTTGCTGTATTAACCACTGTTGTCAGAAGGAAAATAAACAGTATTTCTTTTATCATATGTGAAACTTGTTGAGACTCCATAAAAATCACTTGTGATGAAAAAAAAAAGAAAGACTCTCAGTCATTTCCCAAAAGCACATCACACATCACATATATTTGTATAAGCAGGGAATGGGGTCATTACATTTATATGCTCCACTATGATGTACTTTTATTTCCTTGGAGATTGCCTATTTTAATTTGACCTGAACTTCTCTTTTGGGATGTTGCATACCTCATCCTTGAGCCAATGTTAAAATCCTAACTTTCAGCACCTTCTTCTCATCAAGAAATTTATTGCTTGTTTCTTTTTCTGTTTATGTTTTAATGGTAATGTTCTACCCTAAGGCTTTATCATTTTCTCAAAAGAATGTAGTAAGAAACTCATGCATTATCTCCCTTAATCATTTTTAATTAATTACTTTTGTGTGTTACTCTCTGGTTAGATCCCCTGTACACATTAGACAAATAATTTGCAATTCTGCTACTTTCCAGCCTTTAAAAATCACTATTCATATGTTGTACCTTTAAATATTTTTTACATGAGTGGTAATTACTGCTTGATTACCTCTTTGGTTTTTAAAGACAATAGTTTATTCATGCCTGTAGGTTCTGTGTTTGAATACTCAGCCTATATCTTCTCACTAATATAATAATTTGGAAAAGTTGTTTTATATTTCTCTGCCTCTGGTTTTCCTTGTTAGTTTAGAGAGCATAAACATACCATGACCTTTCCTGGACTGTTGTGTTAAGTTAATGAGTGAAATATTGCCCTGCATAAGAGAAATAATGAAATTTCATTCATAAATAAGTTCTTGGGTTATAAAAGTCTAAGGAATGTTTAAAATATTCTAAATTCAAAGTATATTTAAATCCTGTGCATAAATTATGGTGTTGGTGCTACAAATAATACTGGACGTGGAAATTCTGGAAATGTGGCAATCACAAATTCTGCTAAGTGTCGGGAACCAGGCATAATGTTGTACTAGCATAAATTAAAGATGAGATTACTGGGAGTATATGCTTGTAACTTCTTTACAGTTGCAGAAGGAACAAGAAAAGCACAGTGTCATTGTACCTTGTTACCCTGATTTATTTTTGTCCATAGTATAAGAGTCAGATAGTACATATTTTGTGGTCTTTGGGACTTTTTATATGCCCTGATACTGGAATTTTACATTATCTAAATATTGTCTTAGGGCTGCATATAGCCATCTTTGTTCTCTTTATGTGTGAGTATACTTGGTAAAATATATTATGTATTATTTAAATCATGAGGAAGAGATGTGTTCATATAAGCCATATCTCTTGAGATTAAGTTCAGTCAATTGTTAATTCCATGCCAGGATGGAATGCTCAGTAACTTTCTGGGTAAAATCAGCTACATAGTGACACTAAGTATCAAAAATTCATTGCCCCCCCCCCAAGAAATAGAGAAACAAAATAAACTAAAAATGAATCAAAGTATAATTTTATATTATAAAAGTAACCTGGGGTTCAATGAACAACATTAAGTTCTGGGGTAGGGTAAGGGAAGGAAGAATGAATCAGCTAGTGATTATAATTAAATGCATATCAATCATTTTACTTCTTTTTGTGTGTATGGGTATGAGTGGGTATGCAGTATATTCATGTTTGGAGTGTAGGCCTGTGTGTATGCATACAGGGCACAGGAAGACCTCTCATGTCCTGCTCTATTATTATCCATTTATTCTTTGAGAAGAATGGTTTCTAGTTGATCATGGAGTTAGGATGGTTTTCAGCCCCCATAGTCTTGGGGATATAATATACATATGGACACACCTGATTTTTCATGTGAGCACTGGGGACTTGAATTCATATCTCATGCTTCCTTGACAAATACTTTTACTTGATTACTGATGTAAATCATCGGCTCTTCTAATAACAAGCATGGGGCAATGCATTAAAAACAAGATGTGAATATCAGGAAATATAACAAGAGTTTGCTACACACTGTCAGTCACCCTCTGATGAGTGTGCTTACACTGAATATTCCACCCTGGGTTTCTCTCTTATATTTTTGGAGCCTACTCTTTAATGGCTGAGACATCTCTCCAGCCCGGTTTCTCTCTTATGTAAAGGTGAAGGCTGAAACTTTTGTACCCACTGCTAGTGTTTCTCAGGAGTCAGGGAGCATGCAAGACTTCAGACTATATCCCAATCATCCTTTGAGACCTAAAATGCCCTGAAACTTTGGACCCCACCTCACATTTCACTCTGAGGTTAAGAGGTGTGCCAAAACTTTGGAATCCATCACAAGTCACCTTGTTTGTTCCAGAAACATGACATGTCTTTATTACTCAATTCCAGTGGGTCTCTGAAGTCAATGTGCTTTCTGCGACCCTGGGTCCAATGTTGTTGTCATGTAATTTTTCTGTTGTTTTGTTTGTTTATTTGTTTCTCAGGAGCAGTCTTTTATTTTATTTTATTAATTTTTTTTTGTTTTTGTTTTTTCATTAATTTTGTGTGTTCATTTTACATCCTAATCTCAGTCCCATGTCTTCCTCTCCTCCTAGTCCCAACTTCCCATCCAACTTCCCCCTTCCCCCCTCCCCTTCTCCTCAGAGCCCCAGAACCAGCCCCCAACTCCCACAGCCCCACCTGGTAATAACTTGCCATGGCATATCGAGTAGCATCAGAATTAAGTGCCTCCTCTTCTGGGAGGCCAGACTATGAAGTCCTACTAGAAGAAAGGAATTCAAAGGCAGGCAAAAAATCCAAGTCAGAAACAGACCCCATTCCAAATATTAGGTGATCCAACAGGCCATCAGATTCATATGTGTAGGCAGCCTAGGGAGGACAAATTTGGGGTTGAAAGTTTTGGGGGTTGGTTGGTGTCCAAGTTCCTCCACTAGAAGTCCTGCCTGGCTACAGGAGTTAGCAGCTTCAGTCTCTGTATATCCTACTGCTAGTACAGCCTAATCACACTATAATCCACAGACCCTAACAAGCTAAATGACAAGGAGGGCTCCAGGGAGGATGCTTGAATCCCACTAAGAAGGAGAAATAAAATAGACACTGGAATTGGAGGGAGAGAGGGAACTGGGAGGAAGAAGGGATGGAGAGGGAAAGGAGGGTGGTAATCAGGTATGGGGAGAGCTGGCATGAGGGATGAGAGGACTGGGAGAGGGAAGGGAAATCGGTGGGGGGCTATATCTGAGCTAAGTTGGAGACCTGGGAGTGGGGAGACTCCTGGGAGAATATGGGGGTGACCTTAGCCAAACAATTTTGGTTTGTCACTTTATATAGACCTTATACGATATCTAACATCAGTACTCCATATTGTCCTTCTGTCCTTTCTGTGATAAAACACACTAACAAAAGCAGCTTTAAGTTACAAAGGGTTATCATTGTGTGAGTCAAAGAAAGAGCTAGAGGCATCATTTACATATTCTCATTATCACTGTCAAGGGCAGAGAAGGAATGAATGCCTATATCTCTAATACCAACCTCATTTTCTCCACTCTTGTGCAGTCCAGGATCAAAACCTAAAGAATGGTGCCTCCCATAGTGGGACATACATGTATTAGTGTAATAAACATGATCCCTGCAGATACACCCACAGGCCACCTTGATCTAGACAATCTTATATTGAAACTCTCTTTTCAGTTGATTCTACTACCTTTAAATTGTGACTTCAAAAGAGTTGTAAACAACTCCAAGCATCATAATCAGTAAATTAGAAGGGAACAAATTCTTTTCTCATTGAGTTCTCAATTGTTTTTGAGGAACAGAGTGACCAATAAATAAGACTCTGTGAAGAAAACTGCAGACCTCTCCTGTGCTCTATTGCACCATTAGAACGTATCTCCACATTGATCTTGGACAGCAGTGACTCTACTCTGCCTGAGGAAGATGTAAGTCACACTGAAGGTTCACCAATGTCCAATCCACTTGGGGAGATTTAGGGACAGCTTTCTATACTTACTGTGATTTCAATGTTCAGAGCTGCATATTTTCTACAAAAAGCACAACACATAAGTCTCTTCCCTAATCAAGGACTCAGGTTAATAAACAGTAAAACACCCCAATGACAGTGACAAACAATAAATATGTATCTTGATAATAAAAATGTCTACATGTGTCAATTTGGGGGTTAGTTTTTAGCGAAAGATCATCGAAAGTTACAAGATACAGGAAGTAGAAAATCTTTTTTTTTGTTTTGGGGTTTTTTAATACTTTATTTTTTTATTTCTTCAAGTTACATCTCAGTCACAATCCCTTCCCTACTCCCCATTCCTGTCCCACCATTCCACCCTCTTCCCCCCAACAGCTTCCCCTTTCAGTCCAACAAATGGTTCCTTCTCTTATAACAGTAAATACTATACAAAACAACAGAAATAAATATGCCACATTTATAAGAGTTAAATGGCCCAGCACACATTCCCAATATCCACTTCATACATATTTGGCCCCTGACTTTAACATTCTACCTTCTAACCATCTCCATGAGTTTAAAATTCTATATCTGACTCAGCTTTCATACTAACTTGCATCACTATTAAAAACATCTTCTTAGATCCAGAACACCCTCTTGATTCCTAAACAACTCAAAATTTAACTATGAGACTCTAGCTATTTATTCTTCAACCACCTCAGAGACCTGAGAGGGATAAATATATCTGATTATGTAGGAAGTGCAGGGGCTGCATCATCCAAAACTAAGAAATGACATATCAGTGGCTTCCTGGACAGTTCCTGTTTTCTCTCCATACATTACAGCATCAATCTTCAGCCTTTTGGTCCTGTTTCTCTGACAGACATTGATTGTAGAGCAGGGATTATGAAGGACTTATCTACCCTGTCTTGGCAGAGCTAGGCTGTCGAATTCCCTACTATCAAGTTTTGTCCTTTTTGGATAGCAGTCTGTCTGCAGTTGAAGCAAGGAGTTTTTTCATGCCAAGAGATAGGCTTGCCACTAATTCAACCATCTCACACTGGAGATTCTTCGATGCTCATCTTCTACTTGGAGTAGAATAGGGGGTGCTGTCAGGAGCTGATATATCTCAATATCAAAAAAAAAAAAACTTAATTTAAGACAACATCTTTGAATGCCATATTCTGCAGATCTCTTGGGGTTTTTAAGATGCCCTATCCATCTCTTGTATTTAGATAAGCAAATGTTGCTTGTCTCTTAACAACTTGATTTCTGAGTAGCTTAGAGAATATCTGTGATAGACTGTCATAGTAGCTAACAAAGTGACATGCTTGCATGACTAGGAGTTTGTATTTCTTAACTAACTTAAATGGTTTAAGACGGTTGGTATCAAGAGGCCAGAGCATCACATATCATTTTTAAGTATCTCTAGGTACAATACCTTTAAGAAGCATTACCTTTAATTTTGTATCAATATACAAAGATCAATGCCTATGTAGCCCAATACAATCTTAATATTACGTCAATATACAAGGGTCAATACCATTGTGGCCAACTATAATCTTAATTTTGTATCAATATACAAATATCAAAACCGATGTAGTCCAATACAATCTTAATTTTGCACAATATACAATGCTCAATACCACTTTAGCCAAATATAATACTAATTTTGTATCAATATACAAAGGTATAAGGGCATATTCAATAATCTGTCCCTTCTTTTTGGTCCTTCCCATACTATGTCTATGTCCCATTTTTCTCAAGTGTGTGCACTCCTACATAGGAGAGAAAGGATACAGAAAAGGAAAAGAAGGAAGTCCCTGGGTCTAACCTCCAAAACCCATTTAACATCTTGTAGTCTCTTCCCCTAAATAACAAAGTTTTCTGTTATCCTTCAAATAACCAAAAGGGGGGGGGAGAAACACCCTCTCTACCCTCTGGGCACGGGACGTCGCTCTCTTAAAATGACTTCCTGCTGATTTGGGTCATAGTAAACCTGTTTGGGGCCTGAACCAGAATGGAAAAATGGTTAAAAATGTTAGTACAATCCTTTTATGTTCAGTCTTTTTGTGCTCAGCTGTTTAGATGTCCTAAGAAGTTTGATCTTCCAGGCTTTACTGAAGTTGTGGCTGGGGCAGTGTGTGCAGCTGAACGATCTTAGTGATTTTGAGTTGTTGTGGTTGTAGACTTTTGATGGAAACAGCTATTGAGAGAGTCTGCAAGGCTGAATCATCTGGGCCACTCATCTTCTTTGGTGTCTGATTCTGTTTTCTGTTGAGTTTTCCATTGTCCAGTTGTCCCTGGGTTCCTTGAATGGATGCTTTAAATCTCCTGGAAAGATAAGAACAGAGCCCTGCCCTAATCCTAACTCTGGGACAATTACCTTTTTTTTTTGGGGGGGGAGTCAGGTAATATTTCTCCGGAAGCAAATTTGGTTTTTTGACAATATATAAAGTACTATCTTTCAATCTGGATTACAGAAGAAATTATCTTGTTATTTTGGAGTTAAACAAGCCTTAGTGTATACATTTTGAGATCTCAAAGGACAATTTGTTTGTATTGAGTAGCCCTTTTGTAAGTAGCTTTTAAACTTAAGTCCTTCCAAATCCTATGTGTGTGTCTCTGCATTCTAATTATTGGGATCAAAGACCTGTGGTTCCCATCTGAAGGGATTAAAGATGTGTTCCACCACTCCTGGGTCGAAGTTTTTCTTTATTTAGAGTTTGTTTTGTATCAGGCTGACCTTGAGCTCTGAGATCTGCCTGTTTCTGTCTCTAGTGTGTTAGGATTAAGGGTGTACTCTTCTTGAATGATGGGATTAAGGGTGTGCACCCTCACCACCCTGTTCTGTGTAACGCTAGAATTTATAAGACCACTAACTCTATAGTGCTCCTCCCGTCTCTGCTGAAGTTAAAGGCATGGGCTAACACCACACTTTTCATGTATTTTACCTTAGCTCTCAGTTTTTTTTGACTCTTGGAGGTTTATAAAACCAGGTTGAATGGCTGTAACCTTTATTATATTTACAGTGTTTTAAAATTGTTACCTGCTTTTTTTAATTAATAAATTTATTTATTTGTTGCTTCAGGTTACATCTCTATCATATTGTCCTCTTTCCCTGCTTCCCAGCCCCACCCTTCCATCCTCTATCCCCTAACCTTTCCCTCTTGTTCCTCTAGGGTGGAGTGTCCCTACATAACAATCCCTCACCACACTTCAGGAGTCATATGAGGGCCAAGAGCCTCTTCATATACTGGGGGCCTATGAGGCAGTACTGCCAGTGAAAGGTGTCTCCTTGCTACGAGGGGAAAACTAAAAAAAAAAAAACCAACAAACAAACAAACCCACAAAAACAAAGAACAACAACAAAAAAAAAGAAAGGAAAAAGAAAAAAAAGTCTATGTTCATGTTCCTTTTGGTGTGTTGGTTGTAGTACAGATATCCTATACTATATAGCTAAAATCCTACTATAAGTGAATAGATGCCATGTGCATCCTTCTGAGTCAGGGTTAGCTCACTCAGGATGAGCTTCTCTAGTTCCATCCATTTGATTGCAAATTGCATAATTTTATTGTTTCTGATAGCTGAGTAGTATTCCATTGTATAGATGTACCACAGTTTTTTAATCCATTCTTCAGTTGAGGGACATCTGGGTTGTTTCCAATTTCTAGCTATTACAAATAAGGATGCTATGAACATAGATAAGGAGACTTCACTATGACTCCTTGAGGTGTCCTTTGGGTGTATACCCAGAAGTGGTATGGCTGGGTCCTGAGGCAAAGTTATTCCAAGATTTCTAAGATATCGCCATACTGACCTCCATAGTGGTTGCACAAGCCTGCACTCCCACCAGCAATGGAGTAGGGTTCTCCTTTCTCCACACTCTCGCCAGCATGTGCTCTCATTTGAGCTCTTTATCTTAGCCATTCTGACAGGTGTGAGATGGAGTCTCAGAGTCATCTTGAGTTGCATTTCTCTGATGATTAAGGATGTTGAGCATTTCTTCAGGTGTCTCTCGGATATTAGGGATTCCTCCTTTGTGAATTCTCTATTTAGCTCCGTCTCCCATTTTTTGATTGGATTATTTGGTTTCTTGGCATTTAGTTTCTTGAGTTCTTTGTAGATTTTGGATAATAGCCCTCTATCAGATGTGGGGTTGGTGACGATTTTCTCCCAGTCTGTTGGTTGCCGTTTTGTTCGAATGACAGTGTCTTTTGACTTACAGAAGCTTTTCAGTTTCATGAGGTCCCATTTATTTATTGTTTATCTCAGGTCCTGAGCTGTTGGTGTTCTGTTCAGGAAGTTGTCACCTGTGCCAATGAGTTCGAGGGTTTCTCCTACTTTTTCTTCTAGGAGATTTAGTATGATCGGCCTTATGTTAAGGACTTTGATCCCCTTGGACTTAAGTTTTGTACAAGGTGATAAGTATGGGTCTAATTTCATTCTTTTGCAAGTGGACATCCAGTTCCAGCACCATTTGTTGAAGATGCTGTCCTTCTTCCATTGTGCGGTTTTGGCTTCTTTGTCAAAGATTAGTTGGCCATAGGTGTGTGGGTCCATTTTTGGGCCTTCAATTTGATTCCATTGATCTACTGGTCTGTTTCTATACCAATACCATGCTGTTTTTACTATTATTGCTCTGTAGTACAGCTTGTATTCTGGGATGTTGATACCTCCAGATGCTTTTTTTGTACAGGATTGATTTAGCTATTCTGGGCTTTTGTTGTTCCATATCAAATTGAGAATAGCTCTTTCCAGGTCTATAAAGAATTGTGTTGGTATTTTGATAGGAATTGCATTGAATCTATATATTGCTTTTGGTAGGATAGCCATTTTTATTATGTTGATCCTACCTATCCATGAGCAAGGGAGGTCTTTCCATCTTCTAAAGGCCTCTTCCATTTCTTTCTTCAGGGGCTTGAAGTTCGTGTTGTATAGGTCCTTTACTTGTTTGGTTAGAGTTACCCCCAGGTATTTTATATTGTTTGTGGCTATTGTGAAGGGGGTTGTTTCCCTTATTTCTTTCTCGGTACATTTGTTGTATTGTTTGCTGTACACAGAAGGGCTTCTGATTTTTTTTTAATTAATTTTGTATCCAGCCACCTTGCTGAAGGTGTTTATCAGCTGTAAGAGTTCTCTGGTGGAGTTTTTGGGGTCGCTTATGTATACTGTCATATCATCTGCAAATAGGGATAATTTGACTTCTTCGTTTCCAATATTTATCCCTTTGATCTCCTTTAGTTGTCTTATTGCTCTAGCAAGAACTTCAAGTAATATATTGAAGAGATATGGTGAAAGTGGACATCCTTATCTTGTTCCTGAGTTTAGAGGAAATGCTTCAAGCTTCTCTCCATTTAATTCGATGTTGGCCACTGGCTTGCTGTATATTGCCTTTATTATTTCTAGGTATGGTCCTTGTATGCCCGTTCTCTCCAGAACTCTTAGCATGAAGGGGTGTTGGATTTTGTCAAATGCTTTTTCTGCATCTAGCGTGATTATCATGTGTTTTTTTTTCTTTCAACTTGTTCATATGGTGAATTATGTTGATAGACTTTCGTATGTTGAACCATCCCTGCGTTCCTGGGATGAAGCCTAATGATACTTTTGATGTGTTCCTGAATTCGGTTTGCTAGTATTTTATTAAGTATTTTTGCATCTATGTTCATGAGGGAGATTGGTCTGAAGTTCTCCTTCTTTGTTGGGTCTTTTTGTGATTTAGGGTTCAGAGTGACAGTGGCCTCATAGAATGAGTTTGGCAGTGTTCTTTCTGATTCTATGTGGTGGAAGATTTTGAAGAGTATTGGTGTTAGCTCCTCTTTGAAGCTCCGGTAGAATTCCATGCTAAAGCCATCTGGCCCTGGACTTTTTTTGGTTGGGAGATTTTTAATGACTGTTTCTATTTCCTTAGGGGTTATAGGGCTGTTTAATCTGTGAATCTGATCTTGATTTAGTTTTGGTAGGTGGAATCTATCAAGGAAATTGTCCATTTCACTTAGGTTTTCAAATTTGGTGGAATATAGATTTTTAAAGTAGGACCCAAATATTTTCTGGATCTCTTCAATGTCTGTTGTTATTTCTCCCTTTTCATTTCTGATTTTGTTGATTTGGGTTCTTTCCCTTTGCCTTTTAGTTAATTTGGCTAGGGGTCTGTCTATTTTGTTGATTTTCTCGAAGAACCAACTCTTGGTTTCATTGATTCTTTGTATAGTTCTTTTTGTTTCTAAGTTGTTGTTTTCAACCCTAAGTTTGATGATTTCCTGCCTTCTGCTCCTCTTGGGAGTGTTTGCTTGTTTTTTTTTTCCAATTCATTCATCTTAGCTGTTAATTTGCTAATATGAGCTGTCACAATTTTCTTTTTGAAGGCACTTAGTACTATGAACATTCCTCGTAGCACAGCTTTCATTGTATCCCAAAGGTTTGGGAATGTGGTGCCTTCATTGTCATTGGATTTTAAGAAGTCTTTGATTTCCTTCTTTATTTCTTCCCTGACCCAGTAGTCATCCTGTAAGGAGCTGTTCAATTTCCATGTGTGTGTAGACTTTCTGTGGATTCTTTTGCTGTGAAGACCAGCTTTATTCCATGGTGGTCTGATAAGATACAAGGTGTTATTTCAATTTTCTTGTATCTGTTTATACTATTTTTGTGTCCGACTATGTGGTCGATTTTGGAGAAGGTTCCATGAGGTGCTGAGAAGAAGGTGTATTCCTTTGTATTTGGGTGAAACGTTCTGTAGATATCTGTTAGGTCCATTTGGTTCATGATCTCTGTTAGGCTCTATATTTCTCTGTTTGGCCTCAGTCTTGATGATCTGTCCATTGTTGTGAGTGGGGTGTTGAAGTCTCCCACTACTAATGTGTTGTGATCGACGTGCGATTTAAGTTTTAGAAGTGTTTCTTTTACGAAAGTAGGTGCCTTTGTATTTGGGGCATAGATGTTCAATATTGAGATGTCCTCTTGATGAATATTCCCTTTAAGGAGTATATAATGCCCTTCTCTGTCTTTTTTCATTAACTTCAGTTGGAAGTCTGTTTTTTGATATTAGGATGGCTACTCCAGCTTGCTTCCTGGGTCCATTTGCTTGGAAAACCTTTTCCCAGCCCTTTACTCTGAGGTAGTGGCTATCTTTGATAGTGAGATGTGTTTCTTGTATGCAGCAAAAATACTGGTCTTGCTTGCGCATCCAATCTGTAAACCTGTGTCTTTTTATTGAGGAGTTGAGTCCATTGATGTTGATGGATATTAGTGACCTGGGGTTGTTATTTCCCATTAGTTTGGTATAGGTGATGATCCTGTGCCTCTTTTGACTTAGTTGCTGTGGGGTTTTCTATTCCCTTTGTTTTCTTGGATGTAGCTTTCTTCTCTGGGTTGGAATTTTCCTTCTAGGATTTTCTGTAGGTCTGGGTTTGTGGGTAGATATTGTCTAAATTTGATTTTGTCATGGAATATCTTGTTTTCTCCATCTATGTTGATAGAGAGTTTTTCTGGGTATAGTAGTCTGGCTGGGCACCTACACTCTCTCAGGACTTGTAGGATATCTGTCCAAGCCCTTCTAGCTTTTAAAGTTTCTGAGGAGAAGTCAGGTGTAATTCTGATGGGTCTGCCATTGTATGTGACTTGGCCTTTTTCTCTTACAGCTTTTAATATTCTTTCTTTGTTCTGTACATTTGGTGTTTCAATTATTATGTGGCGAGAGGAGTTTCTTTTCTGATCTACTCTGTTCGGTGTTCTGTAAGCCTCTAGGATTTTTATTGGCATCTCTTTTTTCAGGTTTGAGAAGTTTTCTTCTATGACTTTGTTGAAGATATTTCCTGGACCTTGGAGTCAGGAGTCATCTCTTTCCTCTATGCCTATAATTCTTAGGTTCCGTCTTTTAATTGAGTCCTTGATTTCTTGGATGCTGTGGGTGAGAGATTTTTTAGCTTTCTCATTTTCTTTGGATGTTGTACTGATTTCTTCCATCGAATCTTCCATGCCTGAGATCCTGTCTTCCATCTCTTGCATCCTATTTTTGATATTCACATCCGTAGTTCCTGTTCTCTTCCCTTGATTCTCCACTTCCTCTTTTAACGCTGACTGTGTTTTCTTTATTGTTTCTATTTCTATTTTCATGTCTTGAATGGTATTGTTCGTTTTGTACATTTCCTTCCCCAGTTTGCTTGTTTTTGTCTGGAAATCTTTCATTGCTTTGTCCTTTTCCTGTTCAAGCTGAGTCACCTTGGCTTGTAGCTCTTTCATGGTGTTATTCGTTGTTTTGACTTTTAAAATTGTGGCTTCTTTGAATTCCTTCATAGATTTAAGTTCTTCTTGAAGGGACTCTATCATTTTCCATAATGCAGAATTGTCATCGTTTTCATGTGTTTCTTCTGTTGTGAAGTCATCCGAATTGGATGAGCTAGGATAGTTCTGCGTTGTTGGAGTCATAGTTCCTTGATTTCTGTTTTTTCTTGGACCTTTGGCCACATGGATGTGTTTAGCTGTCTGATCTCGTTGTCTTCTGGGCTTGGATCCACAGGGGATGCTTTGTTGTAGCAGTCGAATTGCTTGGCTATCTGTCGTTGCTTACAAGAGGATCTCAGTCACTGTGTTTCTAATAGCCTGAAGCACTGTGAGCTGGTGCAGCCTATTCCCAGGTAATGAGAAATGGCCCGGGATTGTTTCACTGCTCCCAAGTCAGACTTCTCTATGTTGCACACTGAGTGATCAGCCTGTAGTGGTTCTGATGGTATGGACCTGTTTGCCCAGGCACGGATTCTGTGGACTCCGGTTGTCGTCACGGAGACTGAGAGGGCCTGGCTCCACGCCTAATATGTCTGGGTTTTCCAGAATACAGCTATGGCCCCTTGGCTTCTGACTTCCACATTTTGGAGCCCTCAGCCTCTGTGCATCTCCGCTGCTAGCTCTGCCTCTGTGTACCTCTGTGCTCTCCCAGCCCTGCCACTTCACTGATAATCTTTTTTTTAATTTTTATTTATTTATTTTTCTTTAATATAATTCTTAAAGTTACATCTCAATACACCTCCCCCTCCCGGCCTCACACTCTTCCCCTCTTCCCCCTCACCCTCCTATCTGCTTTTTAAAAAATTTATTTAAGTTGTATCTTTTAGGATGTAAATATTCTATGTGCCAATATTAAAATTAAGTTTCATCATTTTGAAGAGATGGGGATCAGGGGCTCTTCAGATCCAGGGAACCTAAACAAGCAGCCATGTCTCCAGCATAGGCCCAGCCAGCCTGGGGCTGGGGCAAGGGGGGGTATGGGTTGGGGGTAGAGGGGAACGGCATAGTGAACATATGGGCCTGTCAGAATTAGGAACGTCCTGGATTACTCACAGTTTCAGGAATCATGAGATACAGATGAAGATTATGGAAGAGATTCAGGCCCTCATGCAAAGAAAATGCAGTGATCTCCTGAAGAAGTTAAAAAATAAGATGCAATCTGGAAAAAAATTCACAAGAAGACAATGAAGACTCAGAAGAAAAAGATGTGAAGACAAAAATGGATGAGTCTGACTCAGAAGAAGACAGTGAAGATTAAAAATATGATCATAAAAACATATGTCACCAACAACAGGCAGCATCTAAAATAGCTTCTAAACAGAGGGAGATGCTCTTGGAGGACATTGACAGTGAGGAAGAGCCAGAAGAAGATGAAGAGGCACCATTCCAGGAGATCTGGCAGAGGTGAAGATTTCCTGATGGAAGACGATGACAATGGTGATTATGGCAGTTCAAAAAAAAAAAAAAATGATGGTTAAGAAGTCCAAACCTACCAGGCATGGTGACACAGGCCTTTAATCACAGCGCTTGGGAGGCAGAGGCAGGAGGATTTCTGTGATTTCAAGGCCAGCCTGGACTACAGAGTGAGTTCCAGGATAGCCAGGGCTGTTATACAAAGAAACCCTGTTTCAAAAACTACACACACACACACACACACACACACACACACACACACACACACACA
>CAJQZJ010003694.1:5204013-5215450 GCA_907164525.1 Lophiomys imhausi | reverse complement strand
CAGGGCCTGCAGCTTCCAAAACTAAAAAATGACATACCAGTGGCTGCCTGGAGACCCCAGACATTTTGTATGACTTTAATTGCATAATAAACATCATAAACAAGGTAGAATCTTTCTTAGCTTCTTCCCAGGAAGCATATTGCAAGTATAAATAGGAGAAGAGGTGATGGCATTTAGATGCTTACACATGATGAGTCTGTACTTCCTTGGAGAGTCAATATTTCATTGAGGCATACCCTTCTCTTTGGGGACTATACATCCTCCATGCTTTAGCTAATATTGAACTTCCATCTTTCAGCTCTCTTCAGGGAAAACTATTGTTTTGGTTATTTCTCAGTTTGTTACTGTGCCTTTAACGTTATTTTTCCACAGAGTCTTTCCCCAGGTTTTCTTAAAACTACATGTAAAGATATAAATGTGTTTCATAACACACTTCAGGTATCCTTACAGGTATTTCTTACAAATATATTTAAAACAAATTTCCTTGTTTCTTTTATGTTTCTTTGTTACAGCTCTGTGGATATACGCAATGTAGGTTAGAAAAGTCTTGAACCCTGAGTTGTTTTCCTTAGCCCTCTAATATAATTAACTTTTAAATGGAATAGAGTAAGCCACATACTTGTAACATCTCCTGTGGTGCAAAGGAAACACTCCTAGGGTACTGCCTCTGAAGGTGTAATGACTTTAAAAGTCTCTGGTGGACTGGGATGCTCTGGGCAGAAAAGCTGACTTCAGGAAATCTGTGGGTTTTAGGTTCCAGGAAGCTTGCCTTCATTGGTATCCAGCACTTTGACACTAACTGTCCTGCTGATGAAATCTTCCATCACAACCCATTTCCACTGTATAAAATCCTCAGCTCACTGTGTCATGAACCCAGTCTCTACTCTTACAGAGGGACTGCAGTCCTTAAGTTATTACGATTAAGGAAAAATTCTAGTTTCAGATATATTTGACTGTTTTATTTCCAATACGCGTCCATAAATCTGGATCTAACATTCACTCTACCTTTATATTTTAATACTTTTGTTCTCAGTACCTGTATGTTCAGATAATTCACCATCACATCATCTGAACTTACTTTAGGGGTTGTCCTCCTAACATTTGAGCACATTGGGTAAAATATATCAAAATTTCATTAAGTGGCCCAATACTGTAATGCTAACCATCCATAGGTTAGGAACAGAAGTTGGTGAGTATCAGATTAGCATGACCAGACTAGCCACTCACAGGAAGGTGTGGACTATATTTTGAGACCATAATAGAGGAGCATCAAAACATTTAAAACAAAAATAAAAATAAAATATACTTTATATACCAAATTAAAACATGTCAAAGATTTTTTTTCAAAAAAGTCAATACAGGCTGTTGGTGTATTGTGATGTATGTGTGTGTTTAAGAGGATAAGAGATAATTTATTCTGGAGCCAAGTATGAGTGATCTAGGCCTGGAAACAAAGAACTGGATCTCACCATATACAATTTTATAAAATGGAAGCAGTTTAATAGAGTTTTGGTAACAGAACAAAGTTATAATTCAAGGCATTTAAATATTACATTGGTAGAAACAATAGGTGGGTTATAAAGGCAGGCAGAGGAATCTAAACTATTTGTCTCAATTCTAACTGATAGCGTTTTTAGCCCTTCTATTGTAGAGAATAGAGTTTTATTAATACTTTCCTGGGGTTTTTACATATTTGTCACAGTGTTAGGAATGATACAAGCATGAATAAGTGATGGCTCTTTGGGAAGCTAAAGATAACCCCAAAGATATTATAATTTGACTATCAGATCACCAATATTCCAAAAATTCCATAGTCATTGAAGTTTTTATCAGTTGATCAGCTATGAAGGCAGCTTCTTAGTAGGAGTTCTTTACAGAGTGATCCATCACCAATGGTCTTAAAGCTGGTTCTGCCTGTCTAGTCACCTTACAATCTCAAAATCAGGTCAGGAGCTCATTAGTCCATAGCCTGATAACCAGAGAAATCAAGTGTTTGTGTATTCTGCACACTTTCTAACATGAGGGAGGAAGAGGGGTTACCATACAGAATATGAATGAAAAATCAGAAATGCAGAAGAGACTGAAGTGTGTTTTTAGCAATAAGTGATGTAGATTAATTCTTACTGGTTTAGAATAAGACTCCATGGCTTCTAGATATTTATCTAATAATTCTTCTACAAACATCAAGGTCCAATTACTGCAATAGTTCATTTTAAACATTCATCATTGTAAAATGTAATATCTGCAAGGAAACTGTGTCCTCAAAGTTTGATTGACTGATTAAAAATGCAATGACTCACAAGGTTTGAAATTTGGAAGTGCAGATCCTAATTACATAATCTTCCCTTAGTTTTGGCTCATTCTCTAACAGACATTCCTTGCCCAGCTGGTGTCAGAACTAACACCTGGTAACTAATTAAATAAAAACTTTGAAGCTAATTGACTTAGAAGATCACGTTTCTGACACCCTAAAAACCTGTAGCTTCCCTAGCTCATTGCAACCATCTTTCTGATGGACCCATCAAAGTTTTCTAAACTTCCCTTGATTTATAACACTCTTGGTTTGGTAAAACTACAAAAATTTATAAAACTGTTTCCACACTGGTAACTGTGGAAATTTGAGGGAACCTAAAGGTTAGGTTAGGATTTGAGGTAACCTAAACCAGTGTTTGCAGGCCATGGCACTCAAAATGGCTCAAGAATGAACTGATTTTTATTCTCTTTAAGGTAAGAGCTGTGATTTTGCATCAATATTGTCTTGATGGCACATTATGTTGAATTAGCATATTTCAGTCCACCCATAGTGATTTCAAATGCAATTTCAAAAGTTCACCTTATGAAATGAAATCATTTTAGTATCTCAGCATCTTCATCTCTTACCCAACAGTTGGATATCAAAAGGATAAGACAATTGTAAGATAAAAATTGAGTTTTCTTGTTAAGACAAAATTGGCAAGATATTTTCTTTCAGTTTTATATATACAAATCATAAAGTGAAAATCTATAGCAACTGACAAAACAAAAATGGAAAAAAATTAAGTAGTATGACCTCTGAAAACTAAAATATTACCAGAACATATCAATTATGAATAAAAGATATCAAGTTGGGAAAATGACTGTCAAAAACAAAACAAAACAAAATAAACAAACAAACAAAAAACCAAAACAAAAACTGAAACATAAAAAAACAAAAACCAAAAACAAAATAAAGTAGTAAAGTAGCATTAATAAACCTTCAACTATCAGTGACCATATAGGAAAAAAAATTAATCTTTACATAAAAGACTTAGGATGACTCAATGAAGCAAAATAAAATGTATATACATTCTCTCTAAATAATTTTAAGGACACACATAGAGTGAAAGTGAGGGGATCAAAAAACAAAAACAAAACACTCTGTGCAAGCCTAAAGTGAATGAGAGCATTAATAAGAAGTATATATCTGGCAAAATGGACAATAGCTCAAAAGATGTGAGTTGGAACAATGAAGACATTATATAGTAAAAAGATGTCAATAGCAGCTGTGGTAGGGATTGGGGATGCATATGACCACAATAATTTGTATACATATAATTAGATTTCAAAATCATTTTATTTAATATTTATTTAAAATTTTATACATTATTATTTATTTATATTATTTCCACTCCTATCCTTTCCCCTCTTATATCTCTCAAGTTTATGACAATTTATTATTTATTGTTGTTTTACACACACACACACACACACACACACACACACACACACACCTTAATGAGTTCATTTAGTGTCGCTCTTATGTTAATGTATTTGGGGATGGCCACTTAGTATATACTGTCAATAACAATCTCTAACTGTCTCTATCTTTTACTCTGTCTCTCTCTCTCTTTCTTGCTTGCTTGCTTGCTCACTCCTTCTACTTTATCTTCTGTGAGGTTTTTTAAAATTTTGCTTTATATATAGTTAAGTTGTGTAAGAATGGTTTTATCAAGAAAACAAATAACAAATGTTAGAGGGAATGCTTATTATCTGTGTAGGCTCAATGAAAATTAGTGGGAATTTCCTCCCAAATATGATCTACACTACCACTCCGTCACTCAGTTCTCTGCTTGGACTCCTTTTCTACTCAGTCTTTGGAACCTCCATCAAAATAATTAAGATGAGATAAACAGTTTATCATAGAGGGTTTGTTGCAGAGAATAATGGAGTATTCTAAAGGAGTGAGAACAGACAATGGCCACAGACCACTATATACAAATGTATGAAATCAAAGTGTGAAAATGAGTTATTGTGCCAATGTATTCCATGCAGATCACACACAAACACACACACACACTGGAATTTTATTCATGCATTAAACAAAAATATTGAGTTGTTTGAAGGAGAATGTATATGATGAAAGATTTTCATGTTAATAAGCATAAACTGGACTCAGAAAAATAAGCACCATGAGTTTTCTGTTCTATATGACCTGAAAACACAAGAGGAAGAAGTCTAGTGTAACCCAGAGGTTCCTATCCTCTTTTTAATTTTTTTATGTTTTTCTTTAAAGTATATCTTTTTTATTCCCCCAACATATTCCCCTTTCAGCCCAATAATAGACTCTTTTTCTTATAACAATAAATACAATACAAATAATCAGAAAAATTAGGCAACAATTATGAAAATTACAAGGTGTGACATATATTCCAAATGTCCAGTCCATATGTATTTGGCAACTAATAAGAATATTTTTTACTACCTGTCTATCTCGATGAGTTTAAGTTCTATACCTAACTCATTTTCCATCTTAACTAGAATTACCAATTTAAGAAAAACATCTTCTTAGACCTAAAACATCCTTTTTATTCCTAAACAAGTTAAAACTTCAGTGTGAGACTATAACTATCTAGTGTTCAACCATATCAGAGATCTGAAAAGGATAAATATATCTTCATAAACCAGAAGTTCAGAGCAAGCAGCTTCCAAAACTAAGAAAGACAGACAAATGGCTCCCAGACTGTCCCCAATTTCTCTCTATAACATTGGAACCGCTATCTTCCAATGTTATGTCATACTTCTTAATTTTGATACCCATATAGTCTTTGGTTAAGTTTTGATTTGTTATACAATATCAATATGTTTACATTACAAAATACAATATGTTTACCCATATCACTGGTATTGCACAAATAGGATAAGACTTTTCAGGATAGGTGGCAACTGTTTTCCTCTCTTCTGGATCACATGTTCCCTAACTTGTCTTCAGTGGCATTGCTTATACTTCTAGATATTATATGGCACCATTCCATGGCCAGTTTTATTTTTTCTACTTTCTTTTTTATATATACATCAAAAGGAAATTGCAAGGCCCCATTTTTATCATGAATCTATAAAATAAATGCAAAGACTGCTTTCAAAAGAATCTGAAAAGATATAGAAGTAAAGGAAGCACATTCACAGAGAACAGAGTAGGTTCTGAGGTTCTGGCAGTACACAATTTATATAGATGCATGTTGTCTTTAATATCCCTACACAGATGAAAGTATATATTATTTGTATTTCATTTGTGTTTACAGTGATGTTAACATTATAAAAATTTACTAACTCTGGCCATGCCTTTATATCAAGCAAACAATATATTAACACCAAATCTAAAACACAAAATGACACTTTAATATTTTATATTGTTTTCCAAATGTAAATGTCTCATTTTGGTAATGACCTACTCAGAAAACAGAGTAGGCAATCTAGATGGTACCAAAGTATGAAATATTCCTTTTAAAAGATCTGAAGTTCTATATCAAATGTGGGTTCTTTGCATAAATGAAAGTCATTATTCCATACATGTTGTACTGGCTAGTTTCATATCCACTTTAAACAAATTAAATTAAAGTCATTTGGAAAAAGGGGACCTCAAGTGAGAAATTGTCTTCATTGAATTGGCCTGTGGGCAAGCCTGTTGGATTTTTTTTTGGGGGGGGTAAGGATTGATGATTAATGTAGGAATGCATAGATAGTTTACCAAGGACTATGCCATCATTTGTTCCTTTGGCAGGTGGTCCTGAGTGATATAAGAAAGCAGCTGAGCAAGCCATAAGGGACAAGCCAGTAAACAGTGATCCTTAGTATCCTCCACTTCAGTTCCTGGCTCTAGGTTCCTTCCCTTATTTCTTTTAGTAACGTATGGTTATCTGAATGTATAAAATGATATACTCCCTCTGGCTTTTTATTCAAATTAATTGCCTCTGATTTTTTTTTATTGTTCACACATATGTATAAGTATATGTATATGTATAGGTGTGTATAAGTATATGTATATGACATATATATGTATATCCTAAATATATAAATACAACCTATTCTGTTTGTATAATGTTATTTATATTTAGAATCAACATTCTAAAGTTGATTTAGAGGGCTTTGTTTATTTTGTGTGCTCCTTCCCCTATGTCTCTTACAAACTTTCAGTCAGGAATATGTGTTCTCTTGAATATCACTCGGATGCTTATTCTTATCCCTTTAGTTTATCTCTAGCATCCTTGAAGTATTTGATGAATGTTTCTTTCTTTCTTTCCTTTTTATTTCTCTGTCCTGGAGATCATTTCTGTAGTATTGATGGCTTTGTGAGGGACATACTGTCTTGTTCTTTCATATCATTGGTGTTTTTGCGTTGTAACCTGGGTATGTGATTTCCTTTTTTGTTTTGTATATAATGTGAGACTGTAGACTGCTAGGCTGGGTCTGTACAAAATATGTTATCAGAACTAGGCCAGAGGTAGTAGTTGATAGATAAGGTTAGTACTTTATCCATTCTTAGTCATTATAGTGCTTGAAGGCTTATCTAAAACAGTAAGATAGGACAAAATAAATAGATAAAATGAATAAAAATGGAAAACAATTCAGTGTCCTTCCTATTTGAAAATTTATAATACTATTAAAAAACAATGAGAAAAATATTCCAAAAATTCTTTGATATGATTGAAAAATAAAAGCTTAGGTATGATGAATTGACAGTATACTAAATTAGCATAAAATTCAACAGTTTTACAAATGCTAACATGCTGTCAAATAAATCAAGAAATATTGCCATTCATGACTACCTCAAAAACAAAACAAAACAAAATCTGGATTGTGAAAAACTCTACCATTGAAAATTATAAAATACAATACAAAACAACAGAGGTAATTAGGCCACAGTTATGAGGGTTAAATGGCTTAGCATATATTCCCAATGTCCAGTCCATATGTATTTGGTACCTGACTTTAACTTTCTACTATATAACCATCTCCATGAGTTTAAAGTTCTATATCTAACTCAACATTCATACTAACTTGAAACACAATTTAAAAAAAGAGAAAATTATAAAATACTCAAAAAAAGAGAAAGAAAGAAAGAGAGAGAGAGAGAGGACAATTGAAGATGTTTGAAAGACTTCCCATACTCATTATTGGGAAATTAATATTGTAAAAAATGAAGATATTCTAGAAATTCAATGCAATCTCCATCAAATTTCAATGTCATTCTTTTAAAATGTATTTCTTCAAGTTATATCTCAATCATAATCCCCACTCTCCTCCCCCTCCTGGTCCCACCTTCCTACCCTCTTTCCCCTCACCCTCCTAACTACTTTTTAAAAAAAATTTAAGGTACATCTTCCCCCCAGCCCCACCAAAGCTCATCCTTTTAGTCCAACAAAGGGCTCTTTTTCTTATAACAACAAATACAATACAAAACAATAATAATAATTAGGCCACAATCATGAAAATTATAAGGTATAATATACATTCCCAAAAAGCTTGGAAGCAGGTAAATTGACAGCCTATCTCTGCCAAGACAGGGTAGGCAAGTCTTTCATAATTCCTACTTTGCAATTACTGTCTGTCAGAGATACTGGGACAAAAGGCTGAAGATAGATGCTCTAATTTATTGAGAGAAATTGGGGACTGTGCAGGCAACCAGTTGTCAGTCATTTCTTAGTTTTGGAAGATGCTAGCTCCGCACTTCATGTATATTTATTGATATTTTACCTTCTTAGGTCTCTGATGTGGTTGAAAACTAGATAGTTGTAGTTTCACAGTTAAGTTTTCAGTTGTTTAGGAATTAAAAGGATGTTCTCGGACTAAGGAAGATGTTTTTAAGTTGGTAATGCAAGTTAGGTTGGAAACTGAGTTAGGTATAGAACTTTAAACTCATTGATATAGATAGATAATAGAATATTATTATCAGTTGTTAATGACATTCTTCAAAGAAATATACATGCATTGCCAATTCTCATGAGAGTACAAAATATCTTAGAGAATCAAAACAATCTTGGGGGGTGGAGGGGAAGGACCAATACTAATGATGTCACCATTTGTGATTCTAAGATATATGAAAACACCATAATAACAAAAACTAGTACAAGATTTGATTTAAAAAAAACACAATAGAACTAAATTAGGACATGGTTATTACCCCATGAAGCTATACATACCTAACTTTTGGCAAATATTCCAGAAATACATTGCAGAAAAAAATAACTTATTCAAAATACTGCTGTTAAAACTAGATAGCCATTATTATAATAAAAAATGATCCCAATTTATCACAAAAAAAACCCAGCTTCAAATATATTGAAGACCTCAAGGTAAGACATGAAATTCTGAAGCTATTATAGGAAAAAGAAGTGATATAAATATAGAGATGACATTTCCTAATAGGATAGCATTTCTGAATAGGACTCCAGCCATTCAGGATAATGCCAACAGTTGAAAAGTGGGCCCTTGTAAAATTAAAAACTTCTACAGAGAAAGGAAGCTAATCAAGTAAAGAAATAGTCTTTAGATTTTGATAACTAACCATCTTACAGAGGATAGATAATTAGCATATAAAAATATAGAAAAGAAACCCTAAACAACATTAATCAACCAATCAATAACTGTGCTAAGAAAATGAACATTTATCAAAAGATAAAATTCAAATGATTAATAAACATATGAAAAATGTTCAAACTCACTAGATATCAGAAAATACAAATTAAAACTCTAGTAAGAGTCTATATCGCTTCAGTTAGAATGACAGTCATTAGTAATGGAAGTCATTAGAGCATGAAAGTTTCTCAAAACCCTAAAAATAAATCTGCTATAAGAATCAGTACTGTCGGGCATGGTGGCTCATGCCTTTAGTCCCAGCACTTGGGAGGCAGAGGCAGGCAGATCACTGTAAGTTTGAGGCCAGCCTGGTCTACAAAGTGAGTCCAGGACAGCCAGGGCTGTTACACAGAGAAACCCTGTCTCAAAAAATCAAAAAAAAAAAAAATCAGTGCTACCTGGAATTTTCTTGAAGGATTCCAAGTCAATATATCATAGAGATACTCGCACATCAGTGTTTATTCCAGAGCCAGTCACAATAGTTATTGTATAGACCAACCAAAATGTTCAACAGCAGAAAAATGGCTGAAAAAAAATGTACATTTATACAAAGGAATATTTTCAGCCATAAAGAAAAGCAAAGTTAGGTTATTTACAGGAAAATATATACAATGATAGATAATAATGCTGAACTAAATTAAAATTTTCTAAGAAAGAAAAAATATACTTTCTCTCATTTGTGATTTCTTGATTTTATATGGATATATGAAATTAAGTCTGCATATGCTATGAAACTAGAAGTGAAACTTTTCCTGGGAATAGGAGGCACTAATAAGAGAAGGAGGGCTGGAGTAGGCAAGGTTAAAAAAACTACAGGGAATGTGAGACATTGATACTAAAATGCTCTTGTATGAAAATGTTCTTGGATCACAGATTATCACATGCAATGATTACACATGATGAAAGTCTGAAACACAGTACTTTCTTACAGTGTTTTTCAAATTTAATATCAGAGCTTCAGCTTTTAAATCTGATGACACTCGGAAGCCACTTTGTGTCCCCTATCCATTTTTGTATATTAAGTGAAATTTAGTTGATCCAATCAGGATGCCACCATTGTAAGTATCAAAGAGCTTAGGAGTTGCCCTTTCCAGAGACTGGGCTGAGAGACTCAAGCAGGATCAGGTGCCTCCAATCTTGATTTCATTTTACAAATGGGGACGAAATTCTCCAAGATCCCTTCAGGTACCCAATGGCTTGCCTGCTAGACATTTGGAACAAATTAGACCCGCAGATGCTTAAGATTAAACATTAGTTTTTTTTTTTTTCTCAAACTGTGCATAGGTAAATACCCACTATAGCATAATAAAAAGTGCTCCCAGACTTTTAGTTCGATATAGATAGATTGAAAGATGATAGATTAGGGAAAAGCAAATCAAAATGATTTTGACATTCCATTTTACACCAGTCAGAATGGCTAAGTGACAGCTCATGCTGGAAAGGATGTTGGTTGTAGGAAAGTTATCCTATACTATGAAAGATAGATGATAATGATACACATATAGACAGATAATAGATAAATAATATTACAAGTAAATTTGTCAGTGTTGAAAGGCTTGAAGACTCTAAAAAAATATTTTCAAAGTCAATATATACTTTCCCCCACAAATATCATGGAAGGCTAAGACATGTCCTTTACTTTATAGATCTGGTAATTGTGGGATTCCATCTCTGAGGATATCTCAGAATTCTCAGTAAACACTACTCTTCATTATCAGTGTCTGTCTTGCTTAAATTGCGTTTTAAAACTCATTACTCTATTTTATTGTCTGTTTACTTAATTGGGGAAGGGTAGCAATGAATCATTCATTGTGTCCATTTCCTTTTCATTCATACATAACCACAGGAGTTCTTTCTATAAATGTATAAAAGCCAATTTATTTAAAAAGATACAATTAGCTTTTAGTTTCACTTTATTCAGATTGACACATACATATAAATAAATTTCACAGTCAATTGGACACGTTACAACAGGAACAATGTAATCAGTGCAATGGAAACCTATAAAGGAAGCATTATCCAAGTCTTAGGCAATTCAAAGGTGTTCTCAGGCACTTAGGACTCATAGGTAAAAAGATAAGGAAGGATGATACAATGCAGTCAGAAAGAAGGAAATATATGAATCAAAGATTACCAAATGCATAAGCTACATGATAGCAAAGACATTACTTACCAGATAAACTTTTCATTCAACACAGAAAACAATTCCATTGGGTCAAGGCACTTGGCTCAGTTTTTGAAAGCATTACTTATGCATACAACCTGGATCCATTTCAGTGACCTCATATGGAAACCTACACTCTTCAGTAGATCTAGGCCTTTGTATGTTTTACCCTCTTCTGGCACGTGTGGACTCCTGAAGATTCATGGTGCATCTCTTACAAGCATTCACCTACATATAAAAACTCATGCAAGCACACACCTACATATAAAAACCATTTTTTCAATGAAAGGGATAAACAATATTTTCTGATAATATTCACATTCCCTTTCACATATGTATTAAAAACTATAGTGGAGAAATTCAGGTATTTGAAAATGTGATCATTTTCACTTTTGCTTTCTG
>CAJQZJ010003694.1:5177465-5194013 GCA_907164525.1 Lophiomys imhausi | reverse complement strand
TCAGACAAGACTCTCTCTTTACAGAAAGCAAAAGTGAAAATGATCACCTTTTCAAATACCTGAATTTCTCCACTATAGTTTTTAATACATGTGTGAAAGGGAATGTGAAATTAATTATGTCAATGACAAGGAATAGAAGTCATTATTTATAAAAAGTAAAAATAAATTGTGGAAAGGAGATTTAAATTTCCTTCATTCCAGTAACAAAAAAAAAATGGATATGATAGGGGCCACACAAATGGATCTAATGAAATTGACTTTCCAACTCCAGTAACTACATGAGAAAGCACAGTCTTTCAGATCAGCACTTTCTCCTACTCAGGGTCTTTATCAAGGCAACTTTAACATCTTTGTTCCTCAAGCTGTAGATTAATGGATTCAGCAGAGGAACTGTATTGGTATAAAAGACAGAGGAGATTTTACTTTCATTCATTGACTTGGAAGAAGATGGTTTGAGGTACATGAATGCACCTGATCCAAAGAACAGAGAAACTGCAATGATGTGGGAACTGCAGGTGCTGAAGGCCTTGGACCTGCCCTCCTTAGAGCTGATATGAAAAATACTTGAGAGGATGAAACCATAAGAGATAAATATAGTGATGCTGGGCACAATGATGTTGATGCCTACAACAACAAAAACTTCCAGCTCATTGACAGAGGTGCTGGTACAGGAAAGTTGAAGCAAAGGGGGGATGTCACAGAAGTAGTGATTGATGGTGTTTGCACCACAAAAAGTCAGTCTCAGCATGCATCCTGTGTGAGCCATGGCACCAAAAAATGCCATCATGTATGAGCCAAACATAAGGTTCAAGCATAGTTTAGGAGACAGGATAATATTATACAAGAGTGGATTACAGATGGCTACATAGCGATCATAGGCCATTGAGGTGAGCACATAACACTCAGAAATGCAGAAAAAACTGAAAAAGAAAAGCTGAGTCATGCATCCTCTATAGGAAATAATGTTCTTCTCTGATATAAAGCTCATCAACATTTTAGGTGAGAACACTGAAGAATAACAGAAATCGACAAAGGACAAGTTAAAGAGGAAAAAGTACATTGGAGTGTGAAGGTGAGAATTCAGTCCAATTAAGATAATCAAACCCAGATTTCCCAATATAGTGACCACATACATCACTAGAAACAGGATGAAGAGGGGGCTCTGGAGATCAGGCTCCTCTGTTAATCCCAGCAGAATGAATTCAATCACAGACGATGTGTTTTCAGGACCCATTTTTCTTTAAAGGAATCTGTGAGCACAGGTAAAAAGGAATACAGCCATTTCTGGATTGGTCTTTCACACACATAGAGCATCACTTGCATATCTTTTTTCTTTAATCATGATGTTTCTTTCATCTAAATTCTCTTTACACACAAACTCACACACAATATTATATCATACCTGTTTAGATGCTATCTCTTTCTTCGACATCTTTTTAAATTCCTCATCACACTAATTTGTGTTGCCCATATATTCTTGGAAGTGTGGCCTTCTGATGGAGGATGGTTGACTTATCAGGGTCTACACTCTTAGAGAAGTCTGACTCCTCTCCTAGAAGCATATAATTGCCAATAGCTCTTAGCTAAAAGTGGACTTCTTGCCTCACTCCTCTTCTTATGCTAGGATTTGGTTTGGATTGGGCTTGGACAGGTCTTGTGAATGTTGTCAAAATTACTGTGCATCTGTATGCGCAACTGCTCTGCTGTGTCCAGAAGAAACTTTTTCCTTATATTCATCCATCCACAGGCTCTTGTACTTTTTCTGTCCTCAATTATCAACAAGAGAGGTAGCTAAGAGCAATATCACATCCATCCCACAGATGAATGTAAGTGCATCTTTATGAAAGTATGACTCCTGAAAACCAAAGATAATCAAGGAGAGAGCTGAGCCAGGATAGAATCATTATTCCCGTTGTTTGTTTTTCTTTGTCTTGAATCTTCCCTCATTGACGAGATTGGTGGTATGTATCTTCACAATGTGTGTTGTCCTCTAATAGAGGTTAGAACTTGGTGAAATGAGATCAGCATATTGTTCTAAATCCTGTGTCATAAAAAATATACATGGATAGAGAATAGTGAGTTTCTGTCCGAAATGAAGGAACTCCTTCAAACTTCTATCGTTTCTAAAGTCCTGGATCTCTTTGAACAGTCTTTATGCCTAATTTGAATAGATTCTTATATATTTCACTTGAGTCTCAATACTTCACAATATGGAAAATAGTGACATATCTTAGTTCTCTGGGCTTTATTCTCAAAGCAAGACAATAACGTAAAATGAATTCAGGACTTCACAATTAGTAAGTAAAAATCAAAAGTAGTGTTTCCTCATTGTTTATCTACTTACATGTTCCTGGAAGAGCAATTTCATCCCATATATATTTCTATTATATCTGAACTAAAACTCACAGCTTATTGTCACAAGTTATAACTATCTCAAACAGCAAAGAAAAATTACCTTCACATTTACCTTTGATAGTAAGAGTTTCAATGTGTTGTTAATTTTATCATGCACTCCCTTATTAGCAGTAGAGCTGATTCTCTAGGGAATATTTTCTATGTGTAATAGGGAAATAAGTGGTTTACAAGTACAACTTGGACCTTGATCTGTCATTATTTCCTTAGGGGCTTGATGTTACTCAAGTTTTCCTTCCCTTTAGGGATTGGACATCCTTTAGGGAAAATGAAAAAAAAATCATTTCTAATTCTATAAAATGGTGTATCAGGAATTACTGAATCTTTAATAATGCAGCAACTGAGCCACAATTATGTACTCATCAACCCATGAAGAGTCTGAAAATTAGTTATGGGGTTTCTGTATCCTGTTATTCCATAAAACCAGCAACACTGGATCTGGTAGAAAAAACAAGCTACAATCTTACTATGTACTCTTACTGACATAGCAACACAAAATTAGGATGAATACTTACCCCTGGGAAAGGAACATAACACGCATATACACAGTCAATGTTATGTCGTGTTCACAATCAATTATTAAGTTTTTTTTTTCTATCTCATCTGTCTCACTGGTTTTTCAGGAAAACAAGGAATCTATCATAGGTCTCTGGGCTATCCAGCTTCTAATCCCTGGTCCTCCAGGTAATGTTAAGTGTAGGGTTCCTCTCATAGCATGATCCTCAAACTTGTCCAGTCATAAATGAGTCACTTCCATAATTTCTGTTCTATCTTCATCATGGTACATTTTGTGAACAGGACAAATTGTACGTTGAAAGTTTTGTGGCCTTTGATCCACTTGGACTTCAGTTTTGTACAAGGTGATAAGTATGGGTCTAATTTCATTCTTTTACATGTTGACATCTAGTGGGACCAGCACCATTTGTTGAAGACGCTGTCCTTTTTCCATTGCACGGTTTTGGCTTCTTTGTCAAAAAGTAAGTGACCATAAGTATGTGGGTTCATTTCTGAGTCTTCAATTCTATTCCATTGATCCACTGGTCTGTTTCTATACCAGTACCATGCTGTTTTTATTACTATTGCTCTGTAGTATAGCTTTAAATCTGGGATGGTGTTACCTCCAGATTTTTTTTTTATTGTACAGGATTGATTTAGCTATTATGGGTTTTTTGTTATTCCATATGAAGTTGAGAATTACTTTTTCCAGGTCTATAAAGAATTGTGGTGGTATTGTGGTAGGAATTGCATTGGATTTGTATATTGCTTTTGGCTGGGTTGGTGTGTTAGTCATTCCACTGGAAATGCTACCTGTTTACATGAGATGTCTGTTTCAGGCTCTATATCCCCCATTGCCAGGAGTCTTAGTGAGGGTCACCCTTATTGATTCCTGGGAGTTTCCATTTCCTTAAGTTTCTAGCTCATTCCAGAGATGCCCCCCCATTCCAGTTACTTCTCCCAGTAATCTCTCCCTCCATCATCCCCACAACTGGTATTGATTGTGTTCTTATTCTAGCATCCAGGCATCTGGGTCCGGGTGATTATAGGTCTAGGTGCTGATTTCTGGTTTTATCTTAGTTGAGTAACTATATTTTTGCTTGGTTTCTGTTTCCTCTCTGGATTTTCAGAGAGTGTGTTGGCTAAGTGTTGCCAATTTTATTGGCCTGCTTGGCTGGTATATTTAATTGGGGAATGTTTGCTGGTGTTGGATGTATCTACAGAAGGTATGGACAGGGGAGATGGAAATATGTTGCTGGTCTTCTGTTGCAGTGCTAGGAGTGGGTCTGGGGCTACAGAGAGAATGGGTAAAGTCTGAAGGCAGCTTACCTAGTCTTTTTGGAGGTGTGGCCTGTGGTTAAGCAGGGTGTATCTGCTGACATTTGTAGCTTATTAAATGTTCGAATTCATTATAAGATTTTTTTTGTTTGACTCATTAGAACTTTGGATACAGAGGTTGAGTGCCTCTATATTAGAAATTATTATTCTTCATAATATCTAATTTAATAGCACACGTTGGGTTGTTTTTTTTTTTTTTTGCCCAATGACTCTGTTGAGAACTTGCAGTTAATAGAAATTTCAGAAGATTTATCAATATAATGTTTATTCCAGAGTCATTGTTGAATGAGCTCTTCTCCTTGGCCTCTATTTTACTAAATTTTCTTTTTTTTTAATTTTATTTATTTATTGCTTCAGGTTACATCTCTATCATAGTGTCCTCTTTCCACCCCTCCCAGTCCCGCCCTCCCACCCTTTTCCCCCTAACCCATCCATCCCACTCCTCTTAAGATTTTAATTTCCTTTTATTTTGTCATTTTTAAAATTACTACTGTTCCTTTACAGCATATTTTGCTCATCACATTTATAGACAAATTTTAATCAGCTAATAATTTATTGTTAAACCATGTCATAATTTTTGCAATAAACAGTCATAGGAATATAAACCCTGGGGGGCCAAGATGGCGGCGACCTACACTGACACATTTTGAACGCGGGGAGAAAAAAGAGCCATAAAAACCACAGAGTTATTGGGCACTCTGCAAAAACCAGAGGGGCTAGACCCCCCCCCCGGGAACACTCACAGCTCCCAAGGGACTGTTAAAAGTCCCAGGGTAAGGCTCTCCCCCCATCTCTCGCAGACACGGAAGCCACTAAACCCGGGATTCGGGAACTCCCATTTGGAGAGGCACCTGGTAAGATAGACCCCAACTCACAGCAGGCAGAATCAGAGGCCACTTGGCGAGCGATCACTAGCCTACTGAGGTCCCCACACCTCAGGAAGAACTTATACCCACTTAAGAAACTTTGCGAGATAGGGGAAGTCTTAGCAAGGAACAAACAGGGAGATGGGGGGGGGTCCACAGCCACTGGAGACGCGGAGGGCGGAGGTTCCGAGAGAGAGGGAAGCCGCCAGCAGATGGGAGGAGCCGAATCCCCGTGCACTCACGGCAGCGCAGCTGGGGACGGAGCCCGGAGCCGGCAGGGCCAAATCCCCGTGAACCCAAGGCAGGACAACTTGGGAGGGAGCCCGGCGTGGGCAGGGCCAGGGATCTGCGCACCCACTGCTGAGCTGCTGGGGCGAGAGGTCCATTCAGGCGGCCAGAGGATCCGGGGCTCGGTGCACCCACGGCCGAGCAGCCAGGGAGGGAGACCCGTGGCTGCGCAGACAGGGAGGGAATCAGGCACAGAGGTCAAGCCTGTGACGAGAAGCCTAGTGAGAAACCAGAAATCAGGGGACCATAGCTGTATTCTGGAAAATACAGACATATTAGGTGTGGAGCCAGACCCTGTCAGCCTCCGTGATGACAAACAAAGCCCACAGAATCTGTGCCTGGGAAAACAGGTCCATTACATCAGAACAACTACAGGCTGATAACTCAGAGTACAACATGGAGAAGTCTGAATTGGAAGCAGTGAAACAATCCCGGTCCATTACTCACAACCTGGGAATAGGCTGCACCAGCTCACAGTGCCTCAGGCAATTAAAACCACAGTGACCCTGAAAAGCCCCTGTAAGCAACGACAGCCAAGTAACTCGTCCCCTGCATCAAAGCATCCACTGTGGATCCAAGCACAGAAAATGACAAGAACAGACAGCTAAACACATCTAATGGCCAAAGGTCCAAAAAAAAAAAATAGAAATCAAGGAAATATGTCTCCAACAAAGCAGTTTTATCCTAGCTCATCCAATTCGGATGACCTCACACCAACAGAAACACATGAAAACATTGACAATTCTGCATTATGGAAAGTGATAGAGTCCCTGCAAGAAGAACTTAAATCTATGAAGGAATTCAAAGAAGCCACAATTTTACAAGTCAAAACAAGGAACAACACCATTAAAGAGCTCCAAGCCAAGGTGACAGAGCTTGAACAGGAAAAGGACAAAGCAATGAAAGATTTTCAGACAAAAACAAGCAAGCTGGAGAAGGAAATGTACAAAACGAACAAAACCACACAAGACATGAAAATAGAAATAGAAACAATAAAGAAAACACAGTCAGAGTTAAAAGAGGAAGTGGAGAATCAAGGGATGAGAACAGAAACTACGGATGTGAGTATCAAAAATAGGATGCAAGAGATGGAAGACAGGATCTCAGGCATGGAAGATTCGATGGAAGAAATCAGTACAACATACAAAGAAAATGAGGAGGCTAAAAAATCTCTCACCCACAACATCCAAGAAATCAAGGACTCAATGAAAAGATGGAACCTAAGAATTATAGGTATAGAGAAAGAGAGGACTCCCAATTCCAAGGTCCAGGAAATATCTTCAACAAAATCATAGAGGAAAACTTCCCAAACCTGCAAAAAGAGATGCCAATAAAAATCCAAGAGGCTTACAGAACACCAAACAGATTAGACCAGAAAAGAAACCCCTCTCGCCACATAATAATTGAAACTCCAAATGTACAGAACAAAGAAAGTATATTAAAAGCTGTAAGAGAAAAAGGTCAAGTCACATATAATGGCAGACCCATCAGAATTACACCTGACTTCTCCTCAGAAATTTTAAAAGCTAGAAGGGCCTGGTCAGATATACTACAAGTCCTGAGAGATCATAGATGCCCAGCCAGACTACTTTACCCAGAAAAACTCTCTATCAACATAGATGGAGAAAACAAGATATTCCATGACAAAATCAAATTTAAACAATATCTACCCACAAACCCAGCCCAACAGAAAATCATAGAAGGAAAATCCCAACCCAGAGAAGAAAACTCCACCCAAGAAAACAAAGTGAATAGAAAACCCCTCAGCAACTAAAACAAAAGAGGCACAGGACCACCACCTATACCAAACTAATGGGAAATAACAACCCCAGGTCACTAATATCCATCAACATCAATGGACTCAACTCCCCAATAAAAAGACATAGGTTTACAGAGTGGATCCACAAGAAAGACCCTTCCTTATGCTCTATACAAGAGACTCATCCAACTACCAAAGATAGACACTGCCTCAGAGTAAAGGGCTGGGAAAAGGTTTTCCAAGCAAATGGACCCAGGAAGCAAGCTGTAGTAGCCATCCTAATATCAAACAAAACAGACTTCCAACTGAAGTTAATGAAGAAAGACAAAGAAGGACACTATGTACTTATTAAAGGGAATATTCATCAAGAGGAAATCTCAATACTGAACATCTATGCCCCAAATACAAAGGCACCTACTTTCATAAAAGAAACACTTCTAAAACTTAAAGCGCACGTCAATCACAACACATTAGTAGTGGGAGACTTCAACACCCCACTCACAACAAAGGACAGATCATCAAGACAGAAGACAAACAGAGAAATATTGAGTCTAACAGAGATCATGAAACAAATGGACCTAACAGATATCTACAGAATGTTTCACCCAAACACAAAGGAATACACCTTTTTCTCAGCACCCCACGGAACCTTCTCCAAAATCGACCACATAGTCAGTCACAAGGATAGTCTCAATGGATACAAGAAAATTGAAATAACACCTTGTATCTTATCAGACCACCACGGAATAAAGCTGGTCTTCAACAGCAAAAGAATCAACAGAGAGCCTACACACACGTGGAAATTGAACAGCTCCTTACTGGATGACCACTGGGTCAGGGAAGAAATAAAGAAGGAAATCAAAGACTTCTTAAAATCCAACGACAATGAAGACACAACACACCCAAACCTATGGGATACATTGAAAGCTGTGCTACGAGGAAAGTTCATAGCACTAAGTGCTTTCAAAAAGAAAATTGTGACAGCTCATATTAGTGAACTAACAGCTAAGCTGGGTGAATTGGAGAAAAAAGAAACAAACACTCCCAAGAAGAGCAGAAGGCAGGAAATCATCAAACTTAGGGCTGAAATCAACAACTTAGAACCAAAAAGAACTATACAAAGAATCAATGAAACCAAGAGTTGGTTCTTTTAGAAAATCAACAAAATAGACAGACCCCTAGCCAAATTAACTAAAAGGCAAAGGGAAAGAACCCAAATCAACAAAATAAGAAATGAAAAGGGAGAAATAACAACAGACATTGAGGAGATCCAGAAAATATTCGGGCAGTACTTTAAAAATCTATATTCCACTAAATTTGAAAACATATGCGTAATAGACAATTTCCTCGATAAATTCCACCTACCAAAAATAAACTACAATGAGATTAACAGCTGAAACAGCCCAATAACACCCAAGGAAATAGAAACAGTCATTAAAAATTTCCCAACCCACAAAAGCCCAGGGCCAGATGGCTTTAGCACGGAATTCTACCGGACCTTCAAAGAGGAACTAACACCATTACTTTTCAAACTCTTCCACCACATAGAAACAGAAAGAACACTGCCAAACTCATTCTATGAGGCCACTGTCATTATGATTCCTAAACCACACAAAGACCCAACAAAGAAAGAGAACTTCAGACCAATCTCCCTCATGAACATAGATGCAAAAATATTTAATAAAATACTAGCAAACCAAATTCAAGAACACATGAAAAGTATCATACACCATGATCAAGTAGGCTTCATCCCTGGAATGCAGGGATGGTTCAATATACGAAAGTCTATCAATGTAATTCACCACATAAACAAGTTGAAAGAAAAAAACCACATGATAATCTCGCTAGATGCAGAAAAAGCATTTGACAAAATCCAACACCCGCTCATGCTAAGAGTTCTGGAGAGAACGGGCATACAAGGACCATACCTAGAAATAATAAAGGCAATATACAGCAAGCCAGTGGCCAACATCAAATTAAATGGAGAGAAGCTTGAAGCATTTCCTCTAAACTCAGGGACAAGACAAGGATGTCCACTTTCACCATATCTCTTCAATATAGTACTTGAAATCCTTGCTAGAGCAATAAGACAACTAAAGGAGATCAAAGGGATAAAAATTGGAAATGAAGAAGTCAAATTATCCCTATTCGCAGATGATGTGTTAGTATACATAAGTGACCCCAAAAACTCCACCAAAGAACTCTTACAGCTGATAAACAACTTCAGCAAGGTGGCTGGATACAAAATTAACTCAAAAAAAATCAGAAGCCCTTCTTTATACAACAAACAAATATACCGAGAAAGAAATAAGGGAAACAACCCCCTTCACAATAGCCACAAACAACATAAAATACCTGGGGGTAACTCTAACCAAGCATGTAAAGGACCTATACAACAAGAACTTCAAGCCCCTGAAGAAAGAAATGGAAGAGGCCTTTAGAAGATGGAAAGATCTCCCATGCTCATGGATAGGTAAGATCAACATAATAAAAACGGCTATCCTACCAAAAGCAATATATAGATTTAATGCAATTCCTATCAAAATACCAACATAATTCTTTATAGACCTGGAAAAAGCTATTCTCAACTTCATATGGAACAACAAAAATCCCAGAATAGCTAAATCAATCCTGTACAATGAAAAAACATCTGGAGGTTTCACCATCCCAGATTTTAAGCTGTACTACAGAGCAACAGTAATAAAAACAGCATGGTACTGGTATAGAAACAGACCAGTTGATCAATGGAATCGAATTGAAGACCCAAACATGGACCCACACACCTATGGCCAACTAATCTTTGACAAAGAAGCCAAAACGCACAATGGAAGAAGGACAGCATCTTCATCAAATGGTGCTGGTCCAACTGGATGTCCACTTGCAAAAGAATGAAATTAGACCCATACTTATCACCTTGTACCAAACTTAAATCCAAGTGGATCAAAGACCTTAACATAAAGCCGACCACACTAAATATACTAGTGGAAAAAGTAGGAGAAACCCTCAAACTCATTGGCACAGGTGACAAATTCCTGAACAGAACACCAACAGCTCAGGACCTGAGATCAACAATCAATAAATGGGACCTCATGAAACTGAAAACCTTCTGTAAGGCAAAGGACACTGTCATTCAAACAAAATGGCAACCAACAGACTGGGATAAAATCTTCACCAACCCCACATCTGATAGAGGGCTATTATCTAAAATCTACAAAGAACTCAAGAAACTAAATGCCAAGAAACCAAATAATCCAATCAAAAAATGGGAGATGGAGCTAAATAGAGAATTCACAAAGGAGGAATCCCTAAGGGCTGAGAGACACCTTAAGAAATGTTCAACATCCTTAATCATCAGAGAAATGCAACTCAAGACCACCCTGAGATTCCACCTAACACCTGTTAGAATGGCTAAGATAAAGAGCTCAAATTATAGCGCATGCTGGCGAGGGTGTGGAGAAAGGGGAACCCTACTCCATTGCGGGTGGGAGTGCAGGCTTGTGCAACCACTATGGAGGTCTGTCTGGCATCTTAGAAATCTAGGAATAACCTTGCCCAGGACCCAGCCATACCACTTCTGGGTATACAACCAAAGGACCTCTCACAGAGACATAGGGAAGTCTCCTCGTCTATGTTCATAGCAGCCTTATTTGTAATAGCTTGAAATTGGAAACAACCCAGATGTCCCTCAACTGAAGAATGGATTAAAAAACTGCGGTACATCTATACAATGAAATATTACTCAGCTATCAGAAACAATGAAATCATGCAATTTGCAACCAAATGGATGGATCTAGAGAAGCTCATCCTGAGTGAGCTAACCCAGTCTCAGAAGGATGCACATGGCATCTATTCACTTATAGTAGGATTTTAGCTATATCATACAGAATATCTGTACTACAACCAACACACCAAAAGGAACATAGACATAAATTTTTTTTTATCTTTTTCTTTTTCCTTCTCCTTTTTTTCTTTTTTCTTTTTCCTTTTCCCTTCTCTTTTTCCTCTCTTTTTTTTTGTTGATATTCTTTGTTTTTGTGGGTTTGTGTGTTTGTTGGTCTTTTTTTTTAGTATTCCCCCATTAGCAAGGAGACACCTTTCACTGGCAGTACTGCCTCGTAGGCCCCCCGGTGAATGAAGAGGCTCTTGGCCCTCATATGATTCCTGATCTGTGGTGAGAGACTGTTAGGCAGGGACACTCCACCCCAGAGGAACAAGACGGAAGGGTCATGGGGTAGAGCATGGGAGGGTGGGGCTGGGAAGCGGGAAAAGAGGACAATATAATAAGATGTAACCTGAAGCAACAAACAATTTATTAACTCAAAAAAAAGGGCAGGTGGCAGGGCTGAAACACTGTGAATGGAATAGATGATACAGCCGTTCGGCCTGGTTTTGCAGACCTCCAGGTGTCGAGAAGACGTGGAGCTATGGTAAAATACAAGAGAATTTTGGTGTTGGCCCATGCCTTTGACTTCAGTGGAGACGGGGGGAGCACCGTAGAGTTGGTGGTCTTATGTATCCTGGAGTCATACAGAGCGGGGTGGTGAGGGTGCATACTCTTTGTCCCACCATTCAAGAAGAGTACACCCTTGGTCCCAGCTCCCAGCACACTGGAGACAGAAACGGGCAGATCCCAGAGCTCAGAGTCAGCCTGATGCACGGCAAATTCTAAATAGAGAAAGACTTCGATCCAGGAGTGGTGGAACACATCTTTGATCCCTTCAGATGGGAACCACAGGTCTCTGATCCCAATAATTAGAGTTCAGAGACACACACATGGGATTTGAAGGGACCTAGGTTTGGAGGCTACTTACAAAAGGCCTTCTCGATGCAGGCAGATTGTCCTTTGGGATCTCAAAATATATACACTAGAGCTGGTTTAGCTCCAAGGTGACAGAATGACTTCTTCTTTAACCTGGATTGAAAGATAATGCTTTGTATGTTGTCGGAAGGCCAAATTTGCTTCAGGAGAAGTACTACCTAGCCCCCCCCCCATAAAAAGGAGGGTAATTGTCCCAGGTTTGGGATTGGGGCAGGGCTCTGTTCTTATCTTTCCAGGAGAATTGAAGTGTCCATTAGGGGAGCCCGGGGACGGCTGGACAGCGGAATCCTCAGCAGAGAGCAGAATCAGGCACCAAGGAGGACGATTGACCCAGTTGATTCTGCCTGGAAGACTTCCTCAATAACTGTCTCCATCGGGGGCCTGCAACCACGGCAATCCAATGTTGCTGGGACTGTCCAGCTCTACACAATGCCCCGGCCGGAACCTCAGTGAAGCCTGCAAGATCAGCCTCTGCCTACAAACTCCTTAGGTCATCTAAACAGCTGAGAACAGAAGGACTGAACATAAAAGGAGTGTACTAACATTTTTAACCATTTTTTCCATTTTGGTTCGGGCCCCAAACAGGTCTACTATGACCCAAATCAGCAGGAAGTCACTTTAAGAGAGCGACGTCCCAGAGGGTGGGGAAGGTGTTTCTCTGCCCTTCTTTTTGGTTATTTGAAGGATAACTGAAAACTCTGATATTTAGGGGAAGAGATTACAAGCTGATAAATGGTCCTGTTTAATGGGTTTTGGAGGTTAGCCCCAGGGACTTCCTACTTTTCCTTTTCTGAATCCTTCTTCCTCTCCTTGTAGGAGTGCATAGGCTTGAGAAAAATGAGATATAGACATAGCACAGGAAGGTCCAAGAAGAAGGGGCAGATTATTGAATATGCCCTTATACCTTTGTATATTGATACAAAATTAGTAGTTTATTTGGCTAAAGTGGTATTGACCATTGTTGATTGTGCAAAAATAAGACTGTATTGGATTACATCGGTATTGATCTTTGTATATTGATACAAAATTAAGATTATAGTTGGCCACAATGGTATTGACCCTTGTATATGGACGTAATATTAAGATTGTATTGGGCTACATAGGCATTGATCTTTGTATATTGATACATAATTAAGAGTATATTTAACCACAATTGAATATATCTTTGTATATTGATACAAAATTAAAGGTAACGCTTCCTAATGGTATCATACCTAGAGATACTTAAAATTAAAATGTGAAGCTCTGACCTCTTGATACCAACCGTCTAAAACGGTCTAGGATAGTTAAAACAAACTCCTAGTCATGCAAACATGTCACTTTGTTAGCTACTATGACAGACTATCACAGATATTCTCTAAACTACCCAGTAATCAAGTTGCTAAGAGACAGGCAACATTTGCTTATCTAAATACAAGAGATGGATAGGGCATCTTCAAAAACCCCAAGAGATCTGCAGAATATGGCATTCAAAGATGTTATCTTAAATTAAGATTTTCTTTTTTTTTTATATCGAGACATATCAGCTCCTGACAGCACCCCCTATTCTACTCCAAGTAGAAGATAAGCATCGAAGAATCTCCAGTGTGAGATGGTTGAATTAGTGGTAAGCCTATCTCTTGGCATGTAAAAACCCCTTGCACCAACTGCAGACAGACTGCTGTCCAAAAAGGACAAAACTTGGTTGCAGGGAAGTCGACAGCCTAACTCTGCCAAGACAGGGTAGGTAAGTCCTTCATAATCCCTGCTCTACAACAAGTGTCTGTCAGAGAAGCAGGACCCAAAGGCTGAAGACTGATGCAGGAATGTATGGAGAGAAAATGGGAACTGTCCAGGCAGTCATTGGTATGTCATTTCTTAGTTTTGGAAGCTGCAGGCCCTGCACTTCCTATATAAGCAGATATATTTATCCCTCTCAGGTCTCTTAGGTGGTTGAAGAATAGACAGCTAGAGTCTCATAGTTAAATTTTGAGTTGTTTAGGAATCAAGAGAGTGTTATAGATCTAAGAAAATACTCTTAAAAGTGTGTTGCAAGTTAGTATGAAAGTTGTGTCAGATATAGACCTTTAAACTCATGGAGATGGTTAGATAGTAGAATGCTAAAGTCAGGGACCAAATATGTATAAACTGTACATTGGGAAGGTATACTGGGCCATTTAACTCTCATAAATGTGGCATATTTATATCTGTTGTTTTGTATAATATTTACTGTTGTGGGAGAAGGAGCCATCTGTTGGACTGAAAGGGGAAACTTCTGGGGGGAAGAGGGTGGAAGGGTGGGATAGGAAGGGGTAATAGGGAGGGGTTTGTGACTGAGATGTAACTTGAAGAAAAAAAATAAAGTATTTTAAAAAATAAAAAAGTAAAAAAAAATACATAAACCCCACTCTAAGTCTATACATACAAGACAAAGCACCAACTATTTATTCTCTCTCTATTTTTGTATGTATATATGTATGTGCTGTCTATGTACATTTTTATGTGTATTTATGTTATATACATGGTGTGTGTATGTGTATACACACATGCGTACATGCTGTACATGCTTATATGGATGTCCATGCATGCATGTGGAGCTATACTTTCAAATTTCTATGTATCTGGTTCTCTAGAGCAATGCTTATTCAGAATGATGTGCTATAAAATGCTCTAGCCCAGTATTGCATACCTCAACATAAAGTACAAAGACTTATGAACTTGAATTATAACAGGAATCCTTCATTTTGATGCTGTAATTATATTTTAGAACAGCTATAGTAATCAAGCTGTCTTTTGTATGTTAAATATTAGCCCTGGCTAATATAGCCCATTTATCAGAAAGCTGTGGGAGATACAGTGAAATTAATGCTTCCTCCATGCAGGGCTTGATAGAGGTCTGGGATTGCTTTGTGGTCTGTTCAAAACTTGTAACTGGAGTAAGTACAGAGAGCCTCAAAAACAATGGACAACATGAAAAATGTTAGCAGCATTTATGAAATAAACAGCAAACTTAGTGCTTGTGATATCCCAGCCAGTTCCAGACTTCTTAGCTGATTTTAGAGAAACACTGGAAGCCTTCTGAAGACCAGCCAGACTACCCACATTACTCTTGTATTGATATATATTGAATTTTGTCTGCAAATGAACAAAATAAAAAAATGAACTGTGTCGACATAATATATGCATTTAGGAAGAAGACATTATTTCCACATAACTCCCAATGACCTGGCATTTACTCTACTATGGATCAAAGTGAGAAGGTAGTATTTGTAGTCAGAAATAATTTAAAATTATTCACCTGTAAATGCAATCACTGTGGCAAGACTATTCATTCTAGATAGAGGCTGCTGTCGGGAGCCAAATGTTCTTGAGGATCCTTCCTTCATGTCCTTCTGCTATTCTTAAGCCTTTAACATACATTGTTCAAGCAGTGTCAGAAGCTCTCTGAGAAAGGGGTTCTATAAACATGTAAACTTCCTAAAAATCTATCTGGCATTTTGCAATGTCTACACTAAAGATGCACCCCAGAGTTGCTTCTTGCTCACACCCAGCTTTTCCTGTCATCTGTTATACTGACATGGAGTGAAGATTCCCTCATTGCTAATTGCCACTCTTCTTGTTTGGTCAGACTTCACACAGAGACCTATAAAGGTGATATTATTATTCCTGATAAGAGTTTTAAAAAACTGCCTGACTCAGTCCAAACTATTGTAGAAGTTTAAGAAGTTAGATAGTTGATAGAAAACATATAGCTGTGAATAGTAAATCCTCTTCCCAAACATTGTGTATCTCATTAGGAGACAGGCCTGAGATAGATTTATGACCTCAGATAAGCTTTCACTCTAGAGGTGATAAGACTGACTCCAGATGCAAACCATAAATCCAATTAAGGGTTTTAAACGTCCCGTGAACTTAGGATATAATGAGGCTACCAAGAAATGCCTAAATATTAGTACAAATCTTTATGACAATATACACAAACTGTATTGTTATAATTCCTTATACCTTGTCAGGTTTGACATAATATACTGTCATCTTAAACTTAACTTATGTATTGAAAAGCAAACTTTAATGTGTTATTGTTAAGTGCCCTCCTATTGCTATGGTTTTATCTGTCCTTGTGATAAATGCCTTTTAACTATGAAGTAATTATTTCCTTGATGTAAACAGCCCTTGCTCAGGGTGTAAAAAGAATGATCACCACATTAAAATTGTTGTTGAATCCTAGCTTCGTCCATTTCTTCTTTCTGGTATGAGTGTGTGTGACAGAGTCCTTCTGTTCTCATTCCTTTCTTATTATTTTCATGTAACTCATGGGTCAGGTAAATGCCTTGGAGCTCCACCATCAACTTTTGGGATAAATTGGTCAAAATGTGGTTTAGTCCACTGAACACTCAGTGGGTGGCCTGCTGTCTAATAGGCCAAGCATTTGCAGTAAATTACAAAACAAAGGCTGTTTTAGCATCTCCTGGGCTTGGAGCCCCAACCAAAGGAAAAAAGTTGGTCATTTTAACTCTGGAAGTCACCAGCAAAAAAGACATAGGTTTCTTCTTCTTCTTCTTCTTCTTCTTCTTCTTCTTCTTCTTCTTCTT
>CAJQZJ010003694.1:5102181-5177455 GCA_907164525.1 Lophiomys imhausi | reverse complement strand
TTCTTCTTCTTCTTCTTCTTCTTCTTCTTCTTCTTCTTCTTCTTCTTCTTCTTCTTCTTCTTCTTCTTCTTGCAACCCCTGAATTAAGAAGATTGCTGAAAAAAAGATGTCAGTCTCCGAGAGTTGTGACTGACCCCTATTGCAGATGAATTAAGAAGGTTTCTGAAAAAAAAAAAAAAAGACATCAGTCTCCGAGAGTTGTGACTGACCCCTATCGCCAACTATGTACTCTCAGTGGTTTTTGTGGATGTCAAAGGCTGGTCCTTGACAGGCTGCCCTCTGCAGTGTATGGGAGCACATTGAAATCATGTGCATTAATTTTTTTTTTTGGCTAAGGGGAATGATTCCATTTCATATAACAATGTAACCTCATGAACAGAGAAGTAAAAACATATCCACGGTCAAAATACCTTTGACAGCAGGTAGAGATGACTGTACACACTTGTAGAACAGACATTTGCCAGTGTTTGTTGCAATGGTGTGTCTCAGGACTACTCAAGACAAAACAAACATCATTATAAAATAAGATTATGTCCTTTCCACTTCTTTATCCTCACATGGGCAGTATGGGGATAATGATGCCTCACTTAGATCCTGCAGCTGTAAAAGATTCCATAAAGTTATTTCAACATAGTCAGGTTGAGATTGGTGGACAGAATAATCACCAAAAGGTATATGTTCCTAGCATCACCATCCTTATCTCTTATAATTTCAATCTCTCCAACATCTTTCCCATCAACTGCAATGATGGCTAGTCCAAGGCCTTCATTCAACACCTGTAGTTATCACATAATTGCAGTTTGTCTATTCTTTGGGTTAGGTGAAGTTATGTATTTCAAACCATATTCTTCATCTATGGATGAAGGAAAAATCTCTTCTGTCTTTTATACCAATGTGATTCCTATTATGAATCCCTTAATCTACAGTTTAAGGGCAAACATGTAAACATGGACCTGAGAAAAACTCCATTTAAATAGTTGGAAATTTTGAATAGAGACAACCTGTATCTGCCTGTGGCTACATGGCATATTGATGCTTTGTATTTACTTCAAATGTTTTTCAGGGTAACATTTTATTCTATTTTTCTCCCTAGGCATTATTCTGCTTTTAAATTTTTTTTTTTGTTTTTTTTGAGACAGGGTTTCTCTGTGTAGCCCTGGCTGTCCTGGACTCACTTTGTAGACCAGGCTGGCCTCGAACTCACAAAGATCCACCTGCCTCTGCCTCCCAAGTGCTGGGATTAAAGGCGTGCGCCACCACCGCCCGGCTTGCTTTTAAATTTTAATGGTTAAAATTTATGATGGGATTCCTTGGAGTACAGATGTATACTAATGGTTGATGCCATCCTCATTTCTTCCATAGCCTAATAGAGGAAATTTGAATCATCTTAAAATTTGTTTCTCATATTTTAGAGTATTTTTCTATTCTTTAAGGTTTCCAGTACTCATCAGGATTTTTGCTTTGCATTTAATTAAGCCAAATATTAAGACAGACATATTTGTTTTTCCATTGTCACTGTGAAGTTCTAGGTTTTTTTTTTTTTCTTGTGAAGGGAATGGTTCTGAAATTGATCAAGCATAGTAACACAAGTATAATCTTTTGTCACTGGTGTGGGTTTTCCATTTTCACTTATGTCTTTTGAAATATAAATCAGAGTATCTGCCTTGCTCCTCTTTGTTCATTCTCCACTGTAATATAAACATCCTCCTAAACCATCTGTATCCCTTAAAACTGTCAGATACATCACAGTTTACATCTTCGTACTCTGTTTTCTGCTTCCATTGGAAAGGAATTTTTTTGTCTATCTTGGGTTGCTAACATTCAGTTAGTGTGTGTAGTGTGTACTGTAGCTCAGAGGCCAGTGATTTCATTGTAATCCACTGAATTAAAGTGTACATGTTCCCATTTGTTCCTGATTTCAATTCAACTATTAGTAAAAGTACATTTTCTGAAATTATGTTATTTTTTATTTGCAGAATTACATCTATAAGGATATAATTGTTTTTTAAAATTTGGCTATTTTTTGTTTTTGAGTGATATCTATGCGTGTTCCTCACAGACAAACAATAATGTTTCAAAGCTGAAATATACTCTTATGTTCATATTTTCTAAATAATACCAATACAAATATGCAAAAAAGTGTGTGAATTAATAGCATGTTTGAAAACTAGAACCATCAGGAAATTCTACACATTTCATTAAGCTATTCATTAACAATAATCATAACTGCCACATTGGCGGTTGAAAGGAGTATGTTGCTTTACAATGGAAGATGTACAGAAAAGAACAGAATCAGATGTTCAAATTACACATTCAAAGACAGACATACATTGAAAATGAGAAACTCACAGTGGAAAGGGTCAGTCATCCTAGTGTTACTTTATTTCACCTTTTGAAGAACTGTTTTAGGGTATAAGAACAATAAAAATAAGTTTGTGATGAATGAGCAAAAATAGGCAAGTTGTTTCAGTGGCATTATTTTAAAATTAGAAACAGAATAGAAAATAATAGAAGTGACAAAGAATGAAGAAGGCAAACTGGAAATTTTAAACCCAAATCTAAAAGATTCGACACTTCTTTTTACGGTAGAAAAAAACAGACCAGGTTTAATAATTATACCAAGTGTTTTTGCCCGTTCAAAAACTGAAAAAAGTAGAATATTTTCTAGGTAAAAAAATACAGAGGTAAAGTCTTCCACTGAAATATTGTGCATAAGTAGAAACTATGTTTGTGCCCAAACCCAGAGGCCTAAAGACAACCCTATAGAGTCAAAAGCTCTTGATGCTCAGGGTTTTCTGTTGAGGGAATGTCTAATATCATTGTTTCTGATAGGTTGAATTCAATGCTGAGACCTGGTTCCCGCCCCTTCTGAGGCATTCTCTTGATTGGTTAATAAAAGTCACTTATGGCCAATTAGCTGGGCAGAAAGAGTATAGGAAGGTGGGACTTCCTGAGATTAGAACAGGAACCCTGCAGACACACAGAGATTCTCTCTCTTTCTGTCAGGAGACACAGAGGTAGACAGACGTCTGAAGAATGCTGGAAGGTAATTGCAGGCACATGGCAGTTTGGGAATAGGTGATCCGGGTTAATTTAGAGTACGTAACTGAGAGTCTGCCCAGCTAAGGCTTAGTTTTTAACATTAAAAGGTCTTGGTGTATGTAATTATTGGGGAAAAGACTGCAGCAGCTTATAGATCCTCAGTCCAAGCAGTCCAGGGCCATTGAACTTCCAGACTCTTGGACTCCCCTCAAGCCTGGGCAAAGCTCCTGCCAAGCTGCTGGTAATTCTACTGGCCTAATATAAGAACTTATATTAATTAACAGAGTTTAGGTTACAGGTGGTGTAGGCCACCCTTAGTCCCGGGACTCTTTCACCAGGATAAGTTAGGCAACCAGCCGCCTGCTCCTCTGCCAAAATGCGGCTACTCTGCCACACTAATCTTACAGTTATATTTACTAATAACTACAATAATTAATTAATTTGCAGTTTCAGTTTTCCTCACAGAAACTTAAACATCTTTATACCTCAAGCTATAAAGTAAGGGATCCATCATGAGAACCACATTGGTATAATACAGAAGAGAATTTTCCTTCATTCATAGACCTAGCTGAGTAAGGTTTGAAATACATAAACATACCTGAACCAAAGAACAGAAAAACAACAATGATGTGGGAGCTGCAGGTGCTGAAAACTTTGGACATGCCCCCAGAAGAACCAATGCTGAAAATACTGGAAAGGATAAAACCATAGAGGATAAATAGAGTTGAGGTAAGAACAATGATATTGATGCATCCAACAACAAAAATTAAACTTTGTTGACATATGTGCTTGTGCAGGAGAGCTGGAGCAAAGGAGGGATATTACAGAAATAGTGTTTGATGGTGTTGACATCACAGAAGGTCAGTCTTACCATGCATGTTGTGTGAGGTAGAGCTACAGAGAATCCAATAAAGTAGGAACCAAATATAAGAGTCAAACAAATTTTAGGGAGCATGACAAGATTATACAACAGTGGGTTATAAATGGCCATGTAGCAATCATAAGCCATTGAAGTCAATACATACTACTCAGAAATAACAAAGAAACAAAAGAAATAGAGTTGGGACATACATGCCATGCAAGAAATTATATTCTTCCTTAATATAAAGGTCATCAGCATTTGGGGAGTGAACACAGAAGAATAGCAGAGGTCTATAAAGTACAAGTTAAAAAAAAAAAACTACATAGGGGCATGGAGGTGAGAATTCAACACAGTTAGAATTATCAAACACAAATTTCCCAATGCAGTGATCAGATACATTGCTAGAAACAGAAAGAGCAGGAGTATTTGGAGATAAGGCTGGTCTGTTAATCCTAGCAGAATGAATTCAGTCACCACAGAGATATTTACTGAATCCATTCTTCTCTAAGGGAATCTGTGGACACAGAAAATAGAGCTGTATAAGAGGATGGTCCACACTTAGTTACGGATCCTTGCCACCTGTGATGTGTATGCTGCAAATATTTATTTTAGCCCTGAATATGCATACAGAATCAGCTTGTGCAGTCACAAACAAATTTCCTTAAGTCTGATAGCCAGTGATTCTAAATTTTAGTATTAGTTATGAAAAATATTACAAAATAAAAGAGAAAAATACATTAGAAGCATTCAACGTCTCTTGTCTTGGGTCTTCCTTCACTATAGCCCTCCCAACAATAAAAATGCCTGGGTGGTACATTGTTGGTTGCTGCTGAGGAATTGTCTTTACTGCTATATAAATGAAAAGCATATGCTGAATCTAAAACTAAAAGAACAAGAGTGAGGACTGGAGGGAATGGTTCCTACCCCGGTGTCACAGAGTCCTTAATCTGGAAGACTTGAGCTCTGACCATGCAGGAGAACTCCACCAGAGATGCTGCAACTCCAGTGGCCACCAACACCTCTTAATACTCTCTGGTCTCTCATCCCCCAAAAGCTTTCTTCTGCCAGTTTCACCTGAGTCTCATTTTGCACAGGAAAGGAGAGAAACTTGCTGAAGCCCATCATATAGCAAGAGAGACATAAAGGATGTGGATTCAGATGGGAGGGGAGGTGGGGTGAACCTCAGAGGAATTGGGGGTGATGAAACTGTAATCAGAATATGTTATGTAAAAAGTCTATTTTCAGCAAAATTTAAAAAAATCATTAAAAAGAAAAAATGAGAGAAGTGTTAGTATACCTGGAATTCAGAAAATCACAATTTTCAGTCCAAACATTAGAGTTCTCTTACTTTTCCATTTATCTAGATACATATTTCAGATTCAAAAAGTCAGATCTTTCAATTCAAAGAAGATATACACAAGACTTAATTTTCCTTGACCAATTTCTTAATTACAGTATTAAGGCTTTGAGTCTTTTCTGGAAGCACAGAAAAAGGACCTTTAGCTGTGGGATATGTATGCTTATAGGCAGGATTAGGAGAATGCCTAGGCTTCTCCTCAGAGGAACCATTTGGATTGAAGAAGAAACTGACAAAATGGTATTGTACATTGGATCTTGCTCCTTATTTCCTGAGGGACCCACAATTAGACTCATACTTTCCATTCACTCTATAGAACCTACAACACTGAGTGTAGATGGAGAGATAGACTCTTGCCTTCCCAATTATCTGAGCTCATAAGTGACATCTGAGTTTAGGGTTCTTCCTCTCTTGTTTGCTGATGTTAACTGAGAATTACCCACAGGTTTTGCTCCTAACTTACTAAATTCTGTGTCTGAAAGCTTTAGAGTGTTTTGGCAAGTCACCATCAGTGCCGTGCTACCAGAAACATCACAGATGCTATTTTTAGAATGCATTTCTGAACATGGATGTCACCAGGAGACATGCTAACAGGGAAGGGAGAAATCACAAAAGCCTCAACCCTAGACAAAGAACTGAAGACAACGGAAGAATGCTGAGAGTGCTACAAATAGTTTTTTTTAATGTGCAAGGATCAGTGCCAGTGTGGCCAAGTATAATCTTAGTTTTGTATCAATATATAAAGATCAATACCTATGAAAGGGTAGAGGATGGGGGGGTTGAAGGGGAAGAGGGTGGAAGGGTGGGACTGGAGGGGGGAGTAGGGAAGGGATTGTGATTGAGATGTAACTTGAAGAAATAAAAAATAAATTACAAAAAAAAAGAAAAAAAACCCTACCCCAATTGGTTATCAAATATCAAGTGGTCAGTGGTGAACTTATGCAAATATGTAATAAAATCTACTGAGAGGTTGTTTTTATATATTTAAGAATATATCTGAATACATATGTAACAACAATTAAGCAAATAAAAGTGCTGGAATTTACTGAGAGCAAGAGCATGTGTTTTGGAAAGGTTGGAGGCAAGAGAGGAAAAGTGCAAAGATTATGTAATTATATTTTAAGTAAAAAAATAAATAAAAACTCTAAAAACTTTTAGGATATAAAATAATGCCATAACTGCATAAACTTCCCAGTTCCTTTTCCTTACTCCAAGAACTTCTATACTCACCTACTAACTCCCTCTAAATTAAATCAATAGCCACTTTTGGTTTTCTTTTTATTGCTACATATATATGTACATATTTACATGTACAAATATGTAAATTAATCCAGTTTCAGTAAGGCAAACACCATGTTTTTTTTCCTTATTGTTACTGAAATATACATATACATATATACATATATATAGTGCAATTGTATGTGTACACATGACAGGAGTATAGGTGAATAAAGAGGGCTAATAAACACTGGAATGCAGAGATGAGAAATGAGATGTGAGCAGATATGGAAGAAATATGATCAATGAGTCAGAGGTTTTATATACAAATTTTCTTATGTCCCATACTACTATTTACAAGGAATATATACAATGCCAATTTTGAAGATTAATAATCTTGACCCAAAGGTATGTGTTTAACATTGTTACACAAAATATTCATATTTAAAAACTTTAAGCCCTTTTATCTAATGTAAAATATCTAAGATATTCAAAACTAAGCCTTTTGATGTTTGAAAAAATATAAACTTACAAAATGTGTGTGTTCTATTGGGAAGACTTCAGAAAAAACTTATGCACTCGGAAACACATAGAAACAGATGTATTTTAAATTTATGTAGCTCACACTATACAATAAAAAGTACATTAATCAGTATAAAGAAGTTGAAGAACATTTTTTTGTCTCTACAGATTCAATATAACTGTGACACTTAAACTTGGCTTTTTTACTGGGAAGTAAACTATACATAACAATGATGAAATAGATTGACAGATTGCTTGTCTATTATGAATCATTCTATCCTTCAAGTAACTATCATGTTCTCACTTTTTTATATAAATCTTGCTCCCTGGTTATTTCCTGGACTCTTTGACTTTAGTTCATCCAACTGAGACTGAATTGAAGGTAAGAGAGAGGATAAAACATATGCTGGACTCCATTGATTCTATAGAGTATCTAAATATGCCCCATTGGTTTACATAGATAAAGCATTTTAAATAAAAACATAACAGTCTGGGTTCTTTACACTTCCACAGAAAATTGTATTATTGCTTTAAAAGTACTATTCTCATAATAGTTCCCTGCTTATCCAAACATAACCTCACTCCACTGAATGCAGCTGTTTTTAAATGTTGCACCACTAAGGACCAAAGATATGACCTCTTGTACTTACTTGAAATTCTGCATGTGTCTATTCTAGGGTTACAAGATTTAGATGATCCATGCAAAAAATTATAAGGTCAACTTAAATTCATTTGCTTCATTTGAAGTGTATGATCTCTTTAAAAAAACTTATAAACCACAGTAGCTATTGAATGTCCTTTATTTGCTTTAATGTGTAAAAAATATTTAAATGTAACAAAAAGATATCACTGCTTTCAATTTTAAAGAATCTAACATGAAATCCTAGAGCCTACATATTATTTGGACTGTCAGCCCAAGATGTTTTGTTCAATACAGATAGACAGAAAGATGGATCGATAGCCAGATACACAAACAAACAGATAAACAGAAACATACACCTGAAGATATATTTATGCCAGTTTCTTCATGTCTGTTAACTATCAAAGTCAGCATTGACCTGTCCCCATGAGTATCAATGGATACTGTATTTCTAGTGAAGCTAAGCCAAATATCTGCATCTTTTCGAGTCTGCAAATGTTGGTAGGTTTCCTAACTACACTGTATAAGAATGATAGGTTTGGTGAACCTCTCAGAATGCTCAGTCAACAGTTCCCACTATTTTCAGTGGCATATATCTGCCCTACTTAAAAGCCATTTTTAAGTTAAGTTAAGTTAGAAAAGCTCATCCTGAGTGAACTAACCCAGACTCAGAAGGACACATATGGCATCTATTCACTTATACTAGGATTTTAGCTATATAGTAGAAGGTATCAATACTACAACTAACACATAAAAGGGAACTTGGACATAGACTTCTTATTTTTAATTTTTATTTATTTTTTATATATTAGTTATATTTTTTTCTATTTTTTAGTCTTTTTTATCTATTGTATGCTTATTGATTTGTTTGTTTAGTAGTTCTCTCTCCCGGGCAACGAGACACTTTTCACTGATGGTACTGCTTTGTAGATCCCCAATGAATGAAGAGGCTCTTGGCCCTCATACGACCTCTCAACTGAGATGAGGGAATGTTATATAAGGATACCCCACCCCAGAGAAATAGGATGGAAGGGTTAGGAGGTAAAGAAAAAAAATGAAATGTGATGTTTCGACCTTTTACTACTAACTGTCATAAACTGTTTAGGATAATTAAGAAATGCAAACTAATGGTTATGCAAGCCAGTCATTCTGTTAGGTACTATGACAGCCTATTATAGTTACTTGCTAAGCTAATCAGAAATAAACTTGCTAAGAGACAAGCAACATCTGCTTACCCTAATATAAGAGATAGATAGGGCCTCTTCAAAAACCTCAAGAGATCTGCAGAATATGGCATTCAAAGATGTTTTCGTAACTTTAGATTTTTTTATATCAAGACATATCAACTCCTGACAGCACCCCCTATTCTCCTCCAAGTAGAAGATGAGCATTGAAGAATCTCCAGTGGGAGATGATTGAATTAGTCGCAAGCCTATCTCTTGGTAGGAAAAGCCCCTTGCTCCAACTGTAGACAGAATGCTGTCCAAAAAGGACAAAACCTGGAAGCAGGTAAGTCGACAGCCTAGCTCTGCCAAGACAGGGTAGGTAAGTCCTTCATAACCCCTGCTCTACAATCAATGTCTGTCAGAGAAGCGGGGCCAAACAACTGAAGAGCGATGCTGTAATGTATGGAGAGAAAATGGGAACTGTCCAGGCAGCCACTGGTATGTCATTTCTTAGTTTGGGAAGCTGCAGACCCTGTACTTCCTATAAAATCAGATATATTTATCCCTCTCAGGTCTCTGAGGTGATTGAAGAACAGATAGATAGAGTCTCATAATTAAATTTTGAGTTGTTTAGGAGTCAAGAGAGTGTTATACATCTAAGAAGATACTTTTAAAATCATGTTGCAATTAGTATGAATGTTGAGTAAGATATAGAACTTTAAACTTATGGAGATGGTTAAATAGTAGAATGTTAAAGTCAGGTACCAAATACATATGAACTGGTCATTGGGAATGTACGTTAAGCCATATAACCCTCATAACTGTGGCCTAATTACGTCTGTTGTACTGTATTGTATTTATTATTATAAGAGAAAGAGCCATTTGTTGGACTGAAAGAAGAAACTGTAGGGGGAAATAAGATATACCTTAAACTTAAAAGAAAAAAAAAGAGAAGAGGATGGGGGGTTGGGGTTGGGAGGGTGGGACTGGAGGGGGAATAGGGAGGGGACTGCTATTGAGATGTAACTTGAAGAAATAAAAAATATTTTAAAAAGCACAAAATGATATATGATCTTTTGTTTGCATTGACTTCTACTTTAACTTAAAGGAGAATGTGATATTGGAAAATCGTTTCCTTTAATTTTCTTTGTTTATAATGAATATAGTCAGCTGTCCTCTGTATAAATATACAAAGACCCATTTATTCTAAAACTTTCAAATGAATCAGCTTTCGATAGCACTTTATTTCAATTGACAAATATGCATGAACAATCTGTAGTACAGCCACATAAAGTCACAATAGAACTTTACTATTTCCACAATTTCTCATTCTGTGTAGCATGTATACTACTTAAGAATAATTCTAATGAAATCCTTGACTATTTCCCCTCATTTTCATTTAGAACATTCATATGTTTTTCAAATAATGGAAAATAGTTCTTCAAATGATATGCTATATCCCCACTAGGGTTAGATTTTGTGATTGTTCATGAGGTTTCTTATTTTGCATCAGTAACATCTTCTTGAAAGTATATTTTAGATATCTGTCCTCTTCTGTACATCTTCCACTGGAAAACATCATATGTTCTTTGACAATGTGATAGGTATGCAAGGCTCCTTAAAGACTAGGACATATATCTCATTTTGAACCTGCATGCAATATATTATATTTCTGTTGGTCAGAATTTTCACACCTAGATACAACTAAACCAGCACAACTTGCATTGCTAACATCTGCTTACTGTATGTGACACCAGTTAAATGAGAAATTTAAGACACTGGATTGGAAATGATGATACTAAATGATGGAAAGACCACTCATGAGCCCATCATACCAAAATTAATCTACAGACTCAATGAAATCCCCATCAAAATTTCATTGAATTCTTCTTGGAAATTGAAAACCCATGAGTACCCCTCCCATATACATACTTATATAAAATAATTTAAATGAATGTTGGCCTGTGTTTGTGTTAGAATTTAGAACAAATTATGAACTGGCTTTAAACAAACTTTGGCAATTTTGTGTAATTTATACAAAGAGGTGATTACTATAAAATAAAAATATTTATAAACTCTGAGGTGTTGAAGATGGCATTGTCCTGGTACAGTAATCATTCATTAAAAATATGATTTTTATGTAAAAATAAATAAGCACACCTTTGTCATAAATATGTGAATTTCCCCATTAAAAAGTGAGAAAAATAATATACATTTCAGCAAACTGCTTCAGGGGCTGAGAGGAGAGCTCAGTGAGTCATGTCATTGCTGCTTGAGTGTGAAGACCTGAGTTCAGATGATCAAAATTTGGAGAAAGCTGGGTATGCTAGCTCAAATCTGTCATCTCATTGTTCCTAAGGTGAGAGCAGAGGAGAGATATGGAGAGGAGAGGACAGGGGAGGGGAGGATATGGGAGCACAATGGAGGAGAGGGGAGGGGAGGGGAAGGGAGGGGAGGAATTCTTGGAAGAAAATGGGCCTCTAACTTGGGAAACCCATCAGTGAACAAACAAACAAACAAACAAAAAAACTCTATCCCCAAAACAAAATGGATAAATGACATCCAAAATATCCACAGATTTTCACATGTACTTTTGTGGTGCACATGCATAAACACACACACACACACACACACACACACACATACACATTTTGACTTTCTCTCTGTAACTGTCTCTCAATCCACCTATACCACAAATATATCCACAAAGAAGAGACAAATTGCATTAAAATACTTTTTAACTAATATCAGTAATTCCATTGTAGTTCTTTTTTGTTATATGTCTTATATAATATATGTCTATGTTTAAAAAAATTCTCTTAGACCTAGAATATCCTTTTAATTCATAAACAACTTAAAATTTAACTGTGAAACTATAACTAGTCTTCAACTACATCAGAGACCTGAGAAGGATAAATATATCTGAATAAACAGGAAGTGTAGAGCCAGCAGCTTCCAAAACTAAGAAATGATAGACAACTGGCTGCCTGGACAGTACCCAATTTCTCTCAATACATTGGAGAATCTATCTTCATCCTTTTGGCCTAGTATTTCTGACAAGCATTAATTGTTAAGAAGGAAGTATGAAGGACTTGCCTACCCTGTCTTGGCAGAGCTAGGCTGTCAATTTACCTGCTTCCAAATTTTGTCCGTTTTGGACAGCATTCTGTCATAGTTGAAGCAAGGGCTTTTTCTTGCCCAATGACAAGCTTGCACTAATGCAGCAATCTCCAAACTGAGATTCTTCAATGCTCATCATCTACTTGGAGTAGAATGGGGGGGTACTATTCTAGGTCTAAGAAGACAAGTTTAAGTTTGTAATGCAAGTTAGGATTGAAACTGAGTTAAGTATAGAACATTGAACTCATCAAGATAGAAAAATAATACAATATCAATATCAGTTGCCAAATATGGACTGGACATTGGGAATGTATGTAATACCTTATAATTTTCATAATTGTAGCCTAATTGTTCTTATTATTACACTTATTGATATAAGAAAAAGAACCTTTTATTGGATTAAAAGGGAGAGCTCTTGGGGGGAAAATATACAACTTAAATTTTTTAAAAAAGCAGATAGGAGGGTGAGGGGAAAGAGGGTAGGACAGTGATACGAGGAAGGGGAGGAGGAAGGGGACTATGAATGAGATGTAACTTGAAGAAATAAATAAATGTCCAAAAAATAAAAACAATAGAAAAGACATAAAAAAGGGGGATTTCAAAAGGAAAATGTTTAAGAATCCCTGATCTCTTGCATGATTGGGTAAGTGGAGTCTATAACTATGTAATTCATAAGTGCTGATAAAATTTTCCAACTGGACACAAACTAATGTCACCTGGGAAGAAAGAATATCAACTGAGGAGTTCTTCCATCAGACTGGCTTGTAAGCTTGACTTTGAAGAAATTATTTGGTGCATGATAATGTGAGAGGGTCCAGCCTACTGCAGGGAGTAATACTCCTGAGCAGGTGTAGAAATAAATTCAGTGAGAAGCATCCCTGCTTTTCCCTGTTCTTGCCTTCACTTATTAAATGATAATAAATGTTCCTCAGTTATTGATACATCATTTCATTATTTATATATTCCGTATATGCCTTTATTTGATGTGTGACCTGTAAATATTCTTTTAGTTTGATACAGTTAAAAACAGTTCATTGGTACAAAGTACTTAGTGTAATGAATTTTAATCACTTTATATTTTTTCTAGGTTTAACATTTTCTAAAGGATGACGTTTAGCTTGCCCAAACAATTTTTCTAATGATTTAAAGATAAAGTTCTTTTGTCAGATTTTCATTCATTTTAGAGGAATTGATTCTTCTGCATGCTTTTGTTTGTGAATATTTCTGATTTCAGAAGAAATTCTTTAAAATATTTTATTTTTCCTATGAAATTAGTGTCTTGATTTGTTGTAAATCAATGCTATAACTACATGAAAATCTATTTTTGATTCTTCTATTCTATCCTATGAAATTGTGTATTTTTACATTAAAAACAATCTGTTATTATTATTATGTTATTCCAATTTTAAAAGTTTTTCATATAAACACCATCATTCAGTTTTGCTTAGAAATTGAATCCAGGAAATGATCATGGTTTCAAGACATTTATTGTAGTAATTGTCTGTAAAGGATAAAATATAGTAGGGAATACCTCAGATGAAAGATAAAATTCTTACATATGAAGGAGACATGGGAGGATTATGTGGGGAAAATTCAGACTGAAGACAGTTGTAAAAGACATTGGCAGCTTCATGGGAAGGCTTCAAGAAAGCATTTCCTATCAAAAGTTGCTGGCATTGTGAAGAAATTGGCCAGCCTTAATCCATACCAGAAAATGAAGCAGTGCATTTGAGTACGGCTGTGTGTGTATTGCGATGCACTTCAGGCATGGCAAAGTGAGGACTAGAGGGTATGTGAAAAAGCCTTGGCTACAGATTTACAGTCAGCCATATTACCCAGCTGACTCCCTTGATGGGGAACTGAGTCGATGCTGTATGCCATGGCAGTCTATATATCCAAAGTAAAATTATATATCATATTTTATTATTACCTACACTAGTGAATGTTTGCTGAGTTATCCAAACAAGATATACTATATTTATGGATATTCCTTTCATTCCCATATACGTAAAATCCTAAAAATAGAGATGGAAAATTTATAAAAGACTAAAGTAATGATACAGTCCAGCCTCTGTATTACATATGATTGTTATGACTCCAGTCTGTAAGAATATCAGTACCAACTTTAAGGACAAGAGTGATGTATGTTAAGATCACATTGAAATGAACAAAATATCTTCATGGAAAGAGCAATAAAATTGAAGATTCTTTAAATTAAAATTTTAAGACTGTATTATTTTATTTCTAATTAGGATATAAATCTGTTGTGGACTTTAATTGTTACTTTCTTCAGTGCTATTTTGACATCTTTGTTCCTCAAACTGTAGATCAGAGGGTTGAGCATGGGAACCACATTAGTGTAGAAAACAGAAGAAAACTTTCCCTGGTCCAAAGATCCAGAATGATTCAGGTACACGAATGCCCCTGATCCAAAAAACAGAGAAATTGCCATGATGTGAGAGCTACAGGTACTGAAGGCTTTTGATCTTCCTTGTGTAGATTTGATGTTTAGAATGTTGGCAAGGATGAAAATGTAGGAAATTAGGATGGTACAGCTGGGGACTGTGATGTTGATACCCACAACAATGAGAACTACAACCTCATTCACATAGGTGCTGGTGCAAGAAAGTTCAAGGAGAGGCAGAATGTCACACAAATAAAAGTTAATGACACTGGCATTGCAGAAGGTCAGTCTGAGCATGCAGCCTGTGTGAGCAGACGCTCCAGCAAATGCCATCCCGTAAGAAGCAAAAGAGAGCATAGAACATACCTGAGGAGACATGGTAATCTTATACAGCAGTGGATTACAGATGGCCACATAGCGATCATAGGCCATTGAGGTCAACATGTAGCATTCAGAGATGACAAAAAAAGAGAAAGAGAAACAGCTGGGCCATGCACCCTACATAAGAGATGGAATTCTTCTCAGAGACAAAGTTCATCAGCATTTTGGGACTGAAGACAGAAGAGTAGCAGAGATCAATGAAGGAGAGATTGAAGAGGAAATAGTACATGGGCATGTGAAGATGAGGACTGAGGCCAATCAGAGTGATTAAGCCAAAGTTTCCTACCATTGTGGCAAGGTAGATCATTAGAAACAGATTAAAGAGAGGCAGCTGGAGATCTGGGCGATCTGTCAGTCCAGCAAGGACAAACTCAGTCACAAAGGAGCCATTTACAGTCAACATGCTTATCATTGAAAATCTGGGAGACAGAAAAATATTTTATCAGCATACATTCTTGTGATGTTTCCAAGTTTATTCATGGTAAAGGGACTGGGATAACTTAAATTCTCTTTTGTTTCATGGCATTCAAATGTACTGCAACAACACACCAAGCTTTAGATGAGCATCACTTTTATCTATGTGAGTTATTTCTCTTCTAACTGGAAAATAGAGACAGAATAGCCAAATAAAGCATACTGGCAATTTAGTAGAGCTATCTTCCAAAGTTTCTGGTTATCTAACCTTTCATTTCCTGGTTCCTATTCCCACTTATATTACTTACTGAACACCTCAGTTCTCTAGCAATGCCTAAAGACACATAGTCATGTGGAAGAGCCACTCTCTTACTCCGATTTCTAGAAGGAATCTGTACCAGGCTCTTGGGCTTCCAGATGTTTTACTTCAAATAGCTAAGGAATCAGTCATTGATAATAAGTTTGGGGAATATATGTTGCCTCATATTCATATAACTACATAGTGTTCAGTTTCTACACATTCTCTACAACTCTAGCCTAATTAGACAGTGAATGAAGAGTTACAAATGTGCTTCAAAAGGTGTGTGCCAGAAGAAAACATAACTGAACATGACAGTGCTGAGTATAGTATTTGCAAATAAATTTGTATTTATAATTTTCCAAAGGTATTCTCATGTAATCATTCTGGACTTGTAGCACATACCAGCATTTTTTTGAAAGAGACAAGCTCTCCTTTCTGGATGCTGCTACATTCTTGATGTGTTACCTGGAGCTGCTATACTTGCCATGCTAACATAATGAAGATGGAACAAGATTAAAATGAAACACAATTAGGTAGTCCTGTATAAGCCCTGCTACAATTTCATGTTATTGAATATCATAGCTCCCATTTATAACCTGCATGGGTGAGTGGGATAGATGAGACCAGAGAAACTTACATGTTTTTTCCCCTTTTAGTCAAATCAGTGTTGATTCTTCATGAGTCTCAATTATGCTAATCTGAAAGAGGAACCAGCATTGGAAGTGTTAGAGCTTAACAGATTGATACAGGTAAAGAATCTTCTTTTTCCTTAATCTGGCACAGAACTTGCAATCAGAATATTCCAGGAACCACTATCAAATCTAGCTAAATTTTTAGTTATGAATTTAGCAAGAGGATATGAAATAAAGCAATATACCAGACCTCAGAGAAACCATGTCCTAGTGCACACTGCATTTGATTTGGGCTTTTCAATCTTTCAGACCACATTACAACTCCAGAAGTACATCTCCCTTATGTCTTCTCTAAGTTAATTATCAGGAAGAGATGAAATAATTATTTATGTTTATGCCCCAGTTCATGATAATGTATGTATTTTTCTCACCAAGGGTTAGACAGTCCCCAGGGTACTCAATTATGGAGTCTCTAAAGTCATTCATAAATCTATTCTTAGACTTGTTGACATTAATATTTACTAATTATAATTTTAGTGCATTCCTTTTACTGGAAAAAGTATTATTTAATAATCTTTTACAATAATTTAAATATGTTGAGCAGCATTACGATCTGATAATAAATTTCTTATATTATTAGCATAAAATTTATTCATCTATTTTCAATAACAAAATATTACCTATACAAAGTAGTAGGCCGTGTATGACTTTTTCACATATACATTTAAGGTATGTTCATCTTACTCACCTCTTTGGTTGCATGTTCTTGTCTCCCTCCCTATTTTCCCCTTCTATATACCTAATAGTTCCCTTTCCCATGTACCCTCTTCACATATTCTACATGTGCACAGAAGGATCTAACTCTTGCTCTTGTGAGAGAGAGGTTTATTTTGCTTAATATATTGAACTTTAGTTCCATCTATTTACAAAGAACATTTTATTCTACTTTATAACTGAATGAAATCTTTTGGTGTACACATACCTCAAATTTTGAGACATAATGTCATTATGTAGCTGTGGCTGGCCTGAAACTTATTTATTTCAAGCTTTCCTTGAACTCAAAATCCTCTTACCTCATTCTTTCAAGTATTGAAGTGAGAAGTATCTACCATCATGCCCAACACTTCATTTTCTTGATCCAGATTGTCATATATACAGATTCCATAATAAGGCTTTAGGAATGATGTTCTATTTTGAATCTATATCTTTAAAACCTGACTATGATTTTGGAGGACACAGACTCTACAGAGGTATTTCTGGCTCATTTGCAAATTCAAGTTTTTATGTCATTAGGGGTCTTCCTATATTGGTTTTCATTGTGCCTTCAATAATTTACCTTCCCACCAAGAGATTAACAGAGTTTCTTTAATCATATGTACTTACCAATGTTATAATGTTAGTATGTTTCTTTCTTTTCTTGATGGTAGTGGATTTGGTTATAGTTAAATGGAATCTTGGTATAGTTTTGATTTACATTTCTACATGGTTGAGCATACTGACAATTTTTTATGATTTTATTGACTATATGTGCCTCATCTTTTGAGAATATTCTCTTCATATCATTTTCTTATTTAGTGGCTAGATTATTGGGTTTTTGGTGTTTAAGTTTTGAGTGATTTATATACTCTCCATATTAATCCCCAATTAGAAGACTAATGTCAAACATCTTCTACTCTAGAGTCTGTCTTTTCAGTTAGATTTATTTAAGATATTTTATTTCATTTATTTTAAGGTATTTTTGTCTTAAAATAGCTTGTGAACAGGATTTGTCTTAGTTAGGGTTTCTACTGTTGTGATAAATCCATCACAAAAGCAAATTGGAGAGGAAAGTGTTTATTCAGCTTTCTATTCTGCATCACTGTTTATGGAAGTCAGAAGATCACGAACGGGGAAAGTATCTGGAGGCAGGGACTGATGCAGAGGCCGTGGAGGATCACTGTTTACTGGGTTGCTCTTCATAACTTGCTCAGTTTGCTATTTTATAGAATCCAGTACCATCATCAGCAAAGGAATGGAACCACCTCCAATGGGCTGTACACTCCCCTATCAATCGCTAATTAAGAAAATGCCCTACAGCCAGATCTTATGAAGTTAATTTTTTTTAACTGAGGTTTTCTCCTTTCAGATAATTCTAGCCTGTGTCAAGTTGACTTAAAATTATCTAGGATATAATTTATTTCTCTTTTAATATGTTTTTCATTTGCATATAGAAGTACTGATTTTCTCTGTTAATTTTGTGTCTTGAAACTTTATTGGTACTGTTATCTCCGCTAAGAGGTTCTGTGGGAACTTTAGGCTATCTTATCTTTGAAATATCATTTGTGAACAGGTATAGTTTGACTTCTTCATTTCCTATTTATACAAGTTTTATTTCCTTCTTGCCTTATTGGTATTTCTAAAACTTTAAGAATTACACTAAACAGGGACTGAGAGAGTAGACACTCTTATCTCATGGATGATTTAAGTGGGAATGCTTTTTCTCCATTTAGCATGATGCTGACTATAAAGTGGTCATATATAGACTTTACTATCTTGAGGCATGATCCATTTTCATGACTTTTATCACAAACTCATATTATATTTTCTCAAAGGCCTTTTGTTATTTCTGATGGTAATGTTCTGATTTCGATCTGTAAAGAATACCTGACTTCAATTTATCTCAGTGTCTTTGGATTGAAGTCAACTAAGTCCTTATGAACGATCATTTTTTTAATAAATAAATTTATTCATTTGTTGCTTCAGGTTCCATTTCCATGATATTGTCCTCTTTCCCCCCTTCCCAGCCCTGCCCTCCCACCCTCTACCCCCTAACCCTTCCATCCCACTCTTCTGGAGTGGAGTGTCCCTACATAACAGTCCCTGACACCAGTTCAGAAGTCATATGAGGACCAAGAGCCTCCTCATACACTGGGAGCCTACAAGGCAGTACCACCAGTGAGAACTGTCTCATTGCCAGGGAGAGAAAACTAAAAAACAAACAAACAAACAAATAAAAGTTTATGTCCATGTTCCCTTTGGTGCGTTGGTTGTAGTATAGATATCCTGAACTGTATAGCTAAAATCCTTCTATAAGTGAATAGTGCATCCTTTTGAGTCTGGTTAGCTCACTCAGAATGAGCTTCTCTAGTTCCATTCATTTGGCTGAAAATTGCATAATTTCATTGTTTCTGATAGCTGAATAGTATTCCATGGTGTAGATGTACCACAGTTTTTTAATCCAATCTTCGGTTGAGGGACATCTGGGTTGTTTCCAGTTTCTAGTTATTACGATTAAGGCAGTTATGAACATAGATGAGGAAACTTCCTTATGATTCGGTGAGGAGTCATTTGGGTGTATACCCAGAAGTGGTATGGCTGGGTCCTGAGGCAAAGCTATCCCAAGTTTTCTAAGATATCACCATACTGACCTCCATAGTGGTTGCACAAGCCTGCACTCCCACCAGAAATGGAGTAGGGTTCCCCTTTCTCCACACCCTTGCCAGCATGTGCTGTCATTTGAGCTTTTGATCTCAGCCATTCTGACAGGTGTGAGATAAAAATCTCAGAGTAATCTTGAGTTGCATTTCTCTGATGATTAAGGATGTTGAGCATTTCTTCAAGTGTCTCTCTGCCATTAGGGATTCCTCCTTTGTGGATTCTCTATTTAGCTCTGTTCCCCATTTTTTGATTGGATTATTTGGTTTCTTGGCATTTAATTTCTTGAGTTCTTTGTAGATTTTGGATATTAGCCCTCTGTAAGATGTGGGGTTTGTGAAGATTATTTTCCCAGTCTGTAGGCTGCTGTTTTGTTCGAATGACAGTGTCTTTTGCCTAACAGAAGCTTTTCAGTTTCATGAGGTTCCATTTATTGATTGTTGGTCTTAGGTCCTGAGCTGTTGGTGTTCTGTTCAGGAAGTTGTCACCTGTGCCAATTAGTTCAAGGGTTTTTCCCACTTTTTCTTCTTCAGCAAGGTGGCTGGATACAAAATTAATTAAAATAAATCAGAAGCTCTTCTTTATACAACAAACAAATGGGCTGAGAAAGAAATAAGGGAAACAACCCCCTTCACAATAGCCACAAACAATATAAAATACCTGGGGGTAACTCTAACCAAGCAAGTAAAGGACCTGTACAACAAGAACTTCAAGCCCCTGAAGAAAGAAATGGAAGAGGACTTTAGAAGATGGAAAGATCTCCCATGCTCATGGATAGGTAAGATCAACATAATAAAAATGGCTATCCTACCAAAAGCAATATATAGATTTAATGCAATTCCTATCAAAATACCAACACAATTCTTTATAGACCTGGAAAAAGCTATTCTCAATTTCATATGGAACAACAAAAAGCCCAGAATTGCTAAATCAATCCTGTACAATAAAAAAACTTCTGGAGGTATCACCATCCCAGATTTCAAGCTGTACTACAGAGCAATAGTAGTAAAAACAGCATGGTACTGGTATAGAAACAGACCAGTAGATCAATGGAATCTAATTGAAGACTCAGAAATGGACCCACACACCTATGACAACCTAATTTTTGACAAAGAAGCCAAAACCGCACAATGGAAAAAGGACAGCATCTTCAACAAATGGTGCTGGTCCAACTGGATGTCCACTTGTAAAAGAATGAAACTAGACCCATACTTATCACCTTGTACAAAACTTAAGTCCAAGTGGATCAAAGACCTTAACATAAGGCCGGTCACACTAAATTTACTATGAATGATCATTTTATGTGATCTTTAATTCACTTTTTAAAAAGTTGAAAATAGATTCTTCTCTTATAGAATACTTGATCACATTGTGAACCCCAAATTTGTGAATTGAAAATTTATTTCTAATTGGGATGGCTCAGTCTTTAATCCTAGAGCATTCTGTTTATTGTAAACAAGTGGTTTCAGTGTGCCTCAGTCCTACACGCAGCTTTAATCCAGTAGTGTTCTATATACATGATTAAATAAAGTTACCCCTAGGCCAAGGAACAGAGCAAGAAACAAATTGACAGGGATTAAAAATAAAGGAGGAACAATGAACTGGAGGGAATTTAGGTAGCTTGGAGAAGAAGTAGCTTTTTAGCTCTGGGTTATTCCTCTAGGGTTTTGAGCTGAATAGGAAGATCAGCTGGGTGCTTTCTCCACCTCTATGAGCTAGCAGGCTTTCCCCCCAGCATCTGGCTCCTGAGTCTTCATTGGTAAAATCGAAAGACTGAAATAGTTTGGTTTTTTAAAGCAACATTCTCCAGTCACACAATTTATCCCAACCACAGTTTTCCCTCCCTCCACTACTCCTAGAACTTCCATACCTACCTCCTTTTCCAGATCTACCCACCTTCATTTTCTCTTCAGAAAAGAGCAGGCCTCAAGAGATGACAGCCAAACAGGACAAAAGAAGATACAACACGACAAGCCAAAAAACCTCATAGGGAAACAGGACAAGGAAACCCCATAGGAGCGAAAGAATCTCAGGGCAGGCAAAAGAGAGACACCTGCTTCCGCTGTTCGGAGTCCCACAAAAACACCAGGCTAACAGCTATAATATGTATGAAGAGGCTCTGTTACAAATTTGTGCTGTCCCATGTTTGCCATTTCAGTCTTTGTGAGCCCATATGAGACCTGCTTAGTTGATGTGGGGGATATGTTCTCCTGGTGTTCCCCATCCTCTGTGAATCCTACAGATTTTCTTCCCCCTCTTCCATCGGGCCACCACATCTCTGATGAGAAGGACCTGATAGAGGGTTAGCTGTAATTTAAAGTCTCTCTCTGCATGATGTCTGGCTGGAATCTGCATCTGCTCTCCATCTGCTGCTGGAGGAAGCCTCTCTGGTGATGACTGGACAAAGACCAATCCATGACCATAGCAGAATATCATTGGAAATCATCTCATTGATACTATTTATTTATTTTTTTTCATCAGTTATCTTTCTTTCTTTTTTCTAATTTATTTATTCATTTATCCATTTTACATCCCAATTGCAGTCACTTCCCTTTTCTCTAATTGCAGTTCCTACCCTCCTACACTCTCTTCCCTTTCCCCCCTCCTCTTCCCCTCAGAAAAGGGAAATAACACCACCACCACCCCCAGTCTATCGTCTATCAACTAATCCCAGCTCCTCAAGTCACATCAGGGCTAAGAGCATCCTCTTCCACTGAGAACAGACAGGGCAGTCCAGATAGAGTAAAGTGATCCACAAACAGGCAATAGAATCCATGTCAGGGATACTGTCTGTTCCACTTGCTAGAGGATCTGCATGATGACCAAGCTGCCTATCAGCAACATATGTGTAGGGGTCCTCAGTACAGACTATTCATGCATTTGGTTGGTGCCTCAGTCTCTGTAAGCCCCCAGGGGCTTAGGTTAGTTGACTATGGTGGTGTTCTTGTGCATTCTTGTTCTCTCTGGATCTCTGTGTTCTTCCTCCTACTCTTCTACAAGACTCCCTGAACCTCAACTAATATTTAGTTGTGTTTCTCAGCATCTGTTTCAATCTGCTGCTAGGTGCGGCCTCTCAGAGGATAGTTATGCAAGGTTTCTGTGTGCAAGCATAACTGAGTATTTTTAATAGTGTCAGGAGTTGTCTTTCTCCCAGGATTCTCAAGTTGTTCCAGTCACTGGTTGGCTATTCCATTAATCACTGCTCCAACTTTATCCCTGTAAATCTTATAGGAAAGGTAAATTATGTGCCAAAGGATTTGTGGATGGGTTAGTGTCCCCCTCTTTCCACTGGAAGTCCTTCCAGGCTAGGAGGTGGCCACTTCCATCTCCATGTCCTCTACTACTAAGAGTCTCAGCAAAGATCATTTGCATATTACCCCAGAAGCAAATCCTTTTTGTGATCCCCTACTTGTTTCAGAGATGCTCCCCCACATTGGTTTCCATTTGCTCTCCCAGCCCTATGCTCCCCCACATTGGTTTCCATTTGCTCTCCCAGCCCTCTCACCTCTCACGCCTGCTCTCACCACACCTATCCCTACCCTCATTTCCCTCCCCATGCCACCTCTCACTCAGTTCCCTGTCTTCATCTACTTCCTAAGTATATGCTATTTCCCTTCTGAATGAGATTCAAGAGATCTCCTTGGGCCCTCCTCGCTATTTAGCTTCTTTGGGCCTGTTGATTGTAATATGGTTATCCTGTACTGTACGGCTAATATACACTTATAAGTGAGCACATACTATGTTTCTCTTTCTGGGTCTGGGTTACCTCACTCAGGATGATCTTTTCTGGTTCCATCCATTTGCCTGTAAATTGCATGATTTCCTTGTTTTTAATAGCTAAGTTGTATTCCATTGTGTAAACATACCACATTTTCTTTATTCATTCTTTGGTTGAGGAACATCTGGGTTGGTTCTAGTTTCTAACTATTATGAATAAAGCTGTTATTTGGGGGGGGGGAGGGTCAGATAATATTTTTCCTGGAGCAAATTTGGTTTTTTGACAATATATAAAGTATTATCTTTCAATCCTGATTAAAGAAGAAATTATTTTGATATTTTGGAACTAAACAAAACTTTAGTGTATATATTTTGAGATCTTAAAGGACAATTTGTTTGAATTTCAGCATGCCTTTTGTAAGTAGCTTTTAACTTAAATCCTTCCAAATCCTATGTGCCTGTCTCTGCATTCTAAGTATTGGGATCAAAGGCATGTGGTTCCCAACTGAAGGGATTAAAGATGTGCTCCACCACCCCTGGATTGAAGTTTTTCTCTATTTAGAATTTGCTTTGTGTCAGGCTGACCTTGAGCTCTGAGATCTGCCTATTTCTGTCTCTAGTATGTTGGGATTAAGGGTGTATTCTTCTCGAATGATGGGATTAAGGATGTGCACCATCCCCACCTTGTTCCTTGTAACTCTAGAATTTATAAGACAACTAACTCTATAGTGATCCTCCTGTCTCTGCTGGAGATAAAGGCATGAGCTAACACTATGCATTTCATGTATTTTACCTCAGCTCTAAGTTTTTTCAACTCTTGGAGGTTTATAAAGCCAGGTTGAACAGCTGTAACCTTTAATTTTATTACAGTATTTTAAACCTGTTACCTGCTTTTTAATGTCAAACCATAGAAATATCCTATACCTCTACAAAAAAAAAAAAAAAACCTTTTAAGCTGCTATCAAGTTTGTGTAATCTATGTGGCCACCTGCAGTCTAACATTCTAATCTGAAATTAAGGCCATTTTCCTTTCATACCAGTAAGGCAATTATACCTTTGGTAAATTATAGCTTGAAAATTTCATATTGTATTTTTATTATATTTTTTAGCTTATTAACTCTTTTCTTAAAAAAGTATTATTTACTTCTAGAACATAGTTTCCTCCCTCCTCCCCTCCTGGCCCCTCCCTTCCTCTCTCCTTCCCTCTCTCCCTCCCTGCCTTCCTCCCTCCCTCCCTCCCTCCTTTTTCCTCTACTTGGTACTCTCCTTCTCCTTAGATGAGGTGGGCCCTCACATATCATACTCCCTCAGATCTTGCGTCGTGTGAGGGCCAAGAGTTTCCACTTGTACTGGAGCTTGATAAGGCACACCATCTAGGGTGTGATGTTCCACTAACCTGCAGTAGATTCCATGACTCATTGGTGGGTAAAATTTTTCCTAGGATAGATATGCTAGGTTCCTATCTATTTGGATGAGTGTGTTGTAGGATAGTTATCCTGTGATGAATTTATTAATATCCATTTATAAGGGAACACACACCATGTTTATCTTACTGGGACTGTGTCACCTCACTTAGGATGAGCTTTTTTAGCTCCATCCATTTGGTTTTGAATTGCATGATTTCCTCATTTCTGATAGTTGTGTAGTATTCCATTGTGTAAATGTACCATAGTTTTTTTTTTTTTAATCCATTCTTCAGTTGAAGGACATCTGGGTTGTTTCCAGTTTCTGGCTATTACAAATAAAGTTGCTATGAACATTGTTGTGGCAATGTCCTTGTGGTTTCATTTCGAATCTTTTGGATATATGCCCAAGAGGGATATGGCTGGGTCTTGAGGTAGATTTATTCCCAGTTTTCTAAGATATCTCCAGATTGATTTCCAAAGTGGTTGCACAAGTTTGCAGTCACACCAGAAATGGGGGAGTGTTCCCCTTTCTCCACATCCTCACCAGCATGTGCTATCATTTGAGTTTTTGATCTTAGCCATTCTGACAGGTGTGAGATGGAATTTCAGAGTTGTTTTAAGTTGCATTTCCCTGATGACCAAAGATGTTGAACATTTCCTCAAATGCCTCTCGGCCTTTAGAGATTCCTCTTCTGTGAATTCTCGGTTTAGCTCTGTACACCATTTATTAATGGGGTTATTCTATTTTTTGTTGTTTAATTTTTTTAGTTCTTTATATATTTTGGATATTAGCCCTCTGTCAGATGTTGGGTAGGTGAAGATCCTTTTCCAGTCTGTAGGCTGCCATTTTGTTCTAAGGACAGTGTCCTTTGCCTTACAGAAGCTTTTCAGTTTTATAAGGTCCCATTTATTGATTGTTTGTTTTAGTGCCTGAGCTATTGGTGTTCATTCAGGAAGTTGCTACCAGTGCCAATGAGTTCAAGGCATTTCCCCACTTTCTCTTCTATTAATGTTAATGTGTCTGGATTTATGTTGAGGTCCTTGATCCACTTAGACTTAAGTTTTGTACATGGTGATAAGTATGGATCTATTTGCATTCTTTTACATGATGACATCCAGTTAAACCAGCACCATTTATTGAAGATGCTTTCCTTTTTCCATTGTATGTTTTTGGCTTCTTTATCAAAAATTAAGTGACCATAGGTGTGTGGGTTTATTTCTGGGTCTTCAATTCATTTCCATTGGCCAACTGGTCTGTTTCTATACCAGTACCATGCTGTTTTTATTACTATTGCCCTGTAGTACAGCTTGAAATCTGGGATGGTGATACCTCCAGATGTTCTGTTATTGTACATGATTGATTTAGCTATTCTGGGTCTTTTGTTATTCCATATAAAGTTGAGAATTGTTTTTTCCAGATCTATAAAAAATTGAGTTGGTATTTGGATAGAAATCGCATTGAATCTGTATATTGCTCTTGGTAAAATGGCCATTTTTATTATGTTGATCCTAACTATCCATGAGCAAGGGAGATCTTTCCATCTTCTGATATCTTCTTCAATTTCTTTCTTCAGGGACTTGAAGTTCTTATCATACAGGTCTTTCACTTGCTTGGTTAGAGTTACACCCAGGTATTTTATATTATTTGTGGCTATTGTGAAGGGTGTTGATTCCCTTATTTCTTTCTCAGCACATTTATCTTTTGTGTAAAGAAGGGCTACTGATTTTTTTGAATTGATTTTGTGTCCGGCTACCTTGCTGAAGGAGTTTATCAGCTGTAGAAGTTCTCTGGTGGAATTTTTGGAGTCACTTATGTATACTATCATATCATCTGCAAATAGGGATACTTTGACATCTTCCTTTCCAATTTGTATCCCCTTGATCTCTTTTAGTTGTCTTATTGCTCTAGCTAAAACTTCAAGTACTATGTTGAAGAGATATGGAGCGAGTGGGCAGCCTTGCCTTGTCCCTGAATTTAGAGGAAATGCTTTAAGTTTCTCTCCATTTAGTTTGATGTTGGCTATTGGCTTGCTGTAAATTGCCTTTATTATGTTTAAATATGATGCCTGTATGCCTGATCTCTCTAAGACTTTCAACATGAAGGGGTGCTGTATTTTGTCAAAAGCTTTTTCAGCATCCAATGAGATGATCATGTGGTTCTTTTCTTTCAGCTTGTTTATGTGGTGGATTACATTGATGGATTTTCTAATGTTGAACCACCCCTGCATCCCTGGGATGAAGCCTACTTGATCATGGTGGATGATACTTTTGATGTGATCTTGGATCTTGTTTGCAAGTATTTAATTAAGTATCTTTGCATCCATGTTCATAAGGGAAATTGATCTGAAATTTTCTTTCTCCATTGGGTCTTTGTGAGGTTTAGGTGTCAGGGTGACTGTGGCCTCATAGAATGTGTTTGGCAGTATTCCTTCTGTTTCTATGTTGTGGAAGAGTTTGAAGAATATTGGTGTTAGCTCTTCTTTGAATGTCTGGTAGAATTCTGTGCTGAAACCATCTGGGCTTGGGCTTTTTTTGGTTGGAAGACTTCTAATGACTTCTTCTATTTCCTTAAGGGTTATAGGACTGTTTAATTTGTTTACCTGTTCTTGATTTAACCTTGGTTGGTGGAATCTATCAATAAAATCATCCATTTCATTTAGATTTTCCAATTTTGTGGAGTACAAGTTTTTGAAGTAGGATCTAATGATTCTTTGGATTTCCTCAATGTCTGTTGTTATTTCCCCCTTTTCATTTCTGATTTGGTTGATTCGGGTATTTTCCCTCTGCCTTTTAGTTAGTTTAAGAGCTTGTCTATTTTGCTGATTTTCTCAAAGAACTAACTCTTGGTTTTGTCCATTCTTTGTATTGTTCTTTTTGTTTCTAAGTTGTTGATTTCAGCCCTGAGTTTTATAATTTCCTCTTGTCTGCTCCTCTTGGGAGTGTTTGCTTCTTTTTGTTCTTTTTGCTTTTAGGTAGCTAGTATAGGAACTCTCCAGTTTCTTTTTGAAGGCACTTAGTGCTATAAACTTTCCTCTTAGCACTGCTTTCAATGTGTCCCATAAGTTTGGGTATGTTGTGCCTTCATTTTCATTGAGTTCTAAGAAGACTTTAATTTCTTTGTTTATTTCTTCTCTGACCCAGAGGTCATTGAGGAGAGAATTGTTCAGTTTCCATGTGTTTGCAGACTCTCTGTTGTTTTTGTTATTGTTGAAGTCTATCTAGCTTTATTCCATGATCGTCTGATAAGTTACAAGGGGTAATTTCAGTTTTCCTGAATCTATTGAGGCTTGCTTTGTGACCGACTGTATGGTCGATTTTGGAGAAGATTCCGTGAGGTGCCGAGAAGAAAGTGTATTCTTTTGTTTTGGGGTGAAATGTTCTGTAGATATCAATTAGGTCCATTTGATTCGTGACATCTGTGAGGTTCATTATTTCTCTGTTTGGTTTCTGCATCGTTGATCTGTTCAGTGGTGAGAGTGGTGTGTTGAAGTCTCCCACTATTAATGTGTGAAGTTCAGTGTGGGATTTGAGCTTCAGTAGTGTTTCTTTAATGAATGTGGGTGGTCTTACATTTGGGGCATAGATGTTTAGTACTGAAATTTCATCTTGGTGGATTTTTCCTTTGATGAGGATGTAGTGTCCTTCCGCATCTCTTTTGATTAGTGTTGGTTGAAAGTCCAATTTGTTGCATACTAGAATTGCTACTCCAGCTTTTTTCTTGGGTCCATTTGCTTGGTCTATCTTTTTTGCTGAGGTGTGCTTCTTGTAAGCAGCAGAATGTGGGATTCTGTTTTTGTATCCATTCTGCTAGCCTGTGCCTTTTTATTGGGGAATTGAGTCCATTGATGTTGAGAGATATTAATGACCAGTGATTGTTACTTCCTGCCATTTAGATGTTGGTGGAAATAGTGTGTGAGTGAGCTTCTCTTCTTTTGGTTTTGCTGCAGGCATGCTATTTGCTTCCTGTGCTTTCTTGTGTGTAATTAACCTCTTTGGGTTGAAGTTTTCCTTCCAACATCTTCTGTAGAGCTCGATTTGTGTATAGATATTGTTTTAATTTAGCTTTGTCATAGAATATCTTGTTTTCTCCATCTATGTTGATTGACAATTTTGCAGGGAATAGTAGTCTGGCCTGGCATTTGTGTTTTTTTAGGGTCTGCAAGATGTCTGTCAAGGCCCTTCTGGCTTTTAGAGTCTCTGAAGAAAAGTCAGGTGTGATTCTGATAGGTTTGCCATTATATGTTACTTGACCCTTTTCCCTAGCAGCTTTTAATATTCTTTCTTTGTTCTGTACATTTAGTGTTTTGATTATTATGTGGTGGGAAGATTTTCTTTTCTGGTATAATCTATTTGGAGTTTCTGTAAGTTTCTTGTAAGCATCTCTTTTTTTAGATTTTGGAAATTCTCTTCAATGATTTTGTTGAAGATATTTTCTGGTCCATGGAAGTGGGACTCTTCTCTTTCTTCTATTCCTCTTATTCTGAGATTTTGTCTTTTCATTGTGTCCTTGATTTCCTGAAGGTTTTGTGTCAGGACTTTTTTAGATTTGACATCTTTTTTTTTTGACAGATGTATCAATTTCTTCATTTGTCCTCTGAGCCTGAAATGGATGGATGTTCTTTCTTCCATCTCTTGTATTCTGTTGGTGATGTTAGTGTCTGCAGTTCCTATTCTTTTCCTAAGGTTTTCATGTTCTAGGGATGTCTCGGATTGGATTTTCTTCATTGCTTCAACTTCCTTTTTCAGGTCTTCCATTCCTTTAAGCTCTTTATTCATTTGCATCACCTTCTTTGCAGTACTTTATTGTTGCTCTCTGAGGTATTTGATTTCCTCCCTTAGGCCTTCTATTATTAATATAAGCATATGATTAAGGTCATTTTCCTTTGTTTCAATCGTGTTCTGCTGTCCAGAGTTGTCTGTAGCATTATTTCCAGGATCTGGAGACATCCTATTTTTTTTTTTTTTACCATGTTCTTATGTTCTTGTGCTGACCTTTTGTCATCTGATTGACCCTGGTGTTGTCTGTTTGTTTCTTTTGTCACCTGACCTTGGTGGTCAGGAAAACTTCCTGCCCTGAGGGTTGGCTGATCCTGAGATCCTGGTGTTTACTTCCAGATGGCGGGCAGGTTCCTGTAATAGACTGGCTCTAGAGGAGAGTGGCTGCTGCTCTCCTGAACTGCTTGTGACCCAATTGGACCAATATACAGGGGATTGGAGTGGGGAGTGGTCTATCCTCTGAGGACCTGTGTGCTGGCAGGTCTCCTCAGAAAGGCAGGTAGAGCTGTGGTTGGATCTGTGTTCTCCTCTCACTGCCCCAGTTGTTCTGGCTCTGCAGCTAGGCTGACTGTGCAGACAGGGTGCTCTACCCACAATGGGTGCTGGCCTCAGTGTGCCTGTTGCTGACTTCCTCAGATGCTTGGGTGCTAGGGTGAATGACCCACCCGCCCCAGTATTTGTGAAGAAAACAGAGTCACGGGCTCTGTTTGCAGTCAGTCTTGGCTCCTAATTTCTTTGCTGTGACTGGGTTAGGTCTTTGCCTCTCCGCTACAGTGCACACTGTGCTGCCATGTTGGAAACTCTGGGGAAAAAAAAATTCCACTTACCTTTGTTCTTGTGGTATGGCTGTTTTTCCATCTTGGGTGTACAGATCCGCATACAGGCTAGATATCAGGCAGACAGGCGGGGCCGCTGATCTGTGGCTGGAGCCCTGGGCTGGATCCGCTCCTGGGCTAGATTTCCTCTAGCCGGAGCTCCTCTCCAGACCGGTGACCGATCTGGCTGATCTCAGGGTGATATTCCCGGGAACTGCATGGGCTGTTTTACCTGGTGACCAGTCTCAGTGTTCACCAGGGGAATTCAGACACTGTCTGTGTTTCACAGTTTTTTGAGAAAGCACCAGATTGATTTTCACAGTGGTTGTAGAAGCTTGCAGGAACAGCACACCAACAACTCAAGCACTAAGATCAACAATTAAGAAATGGGACCTCATGAAACTGACATCTTCCATAAGGGTAAGGACTCTGTCAGTAGAACATAATGGCAGACCACAGAATGGGAAAAGGGCTAATATCCAAAATGTATAAAGAACTCAAGAAATTAAATGCCAACAAACCAAATAATCCAATCAACAAATAGAGTGCAGAACTAAACTGAGAATTCACAACAGAGGAATCTCTAATGGCCAAGAAGCACTTAAAGATATACTCAATGCCCTTAGTCCGCAGGAAATTGCAAATCAAAACGCTTCTGAGAATCCATCTTACAGTCCATCAGAATGGCTAAGATCAAAAATTCAAGTGACAACACATGCTGGCAAGGATGCAGAAAATGGGAATACTCCTCCATAGTCATGTTTATTTCTACCCCAGGTCTCTCAATTTTCTTGTTCTTGACCATCCAGACAGTATAAGGCACAGGTTCCTTCTTGTAGTGTAGACTTCAAATTATACTAAACATTGGTGGGCTACTCCCACAAGTTTTGTGTCACTATTGCCCCAGCATATCCTGCAGGCAATTTTTATTACAGTACAGATATAAACACCGGATTCACTTTTACTTTTTATTTACTTCTTCTCATTTGAGTTTTGGGGTACATTTTATTATTTTATTTTATTTTTTTATGCTATGTTATACAGATCTCTTTTTTTAATAAATTTATTTATTTGTTGCTTCAGGTTACATCTCCATCATATTGTCCTCTTTCCCCCCTTCCCAGCCCCGCCCTCCCATCCTCTACCCCCTAACCCTTCCATCCTGCTCCTCTGGAGTGGAGTGTCCCTACATAAAATCAATATCTCACTTAGAATTTTCTGGAAGTTTCCTATGTGCCTAGAAATTAAAATTCTACTTGCTAACACTACAAGAACCCATTCCTTCCCCTGTCCTGTTGTAAATTTTAAAAGATTTTACTGAATATGTTGAGATAGTGAAAGAAAATGGATCCCCAAATGTAGTCTCTAAGCAACAAAAGAGCATTCATGTTTAGAAACAACAATAAATCCAAATGACTATATACCATTTATTTTTTTCTTCTGAAACTGAAACTATATTACAAATATATATGTATATATACATCTTTATTACAGTATAGATATAAATACCTGATTCACTTTTAATTTTTATTTATTTCTTCATATATATATGTATATGTATATATATCTTCACATAGATATATAAGTTAATCTCACCAAAATTGTAAAATAAGTACATTCTCTATTTCATAAAATTATGATTAAACATAATAAAAAACTAAAGTTTCCACATTTCCAGCATGTCGTTCTGGTTCTAGCAATCTCAGCTACAGTGGTACTTTAGTCCATACATTGAATTTAAATACATTGTCAATTTATTTTGTTTAAAATTTATGGTAAATTAATCTGGTCAAAATCATTTCATAAATCCACAAGCACTCGTTACTTGCAAATGAAATTTCAGTATTTTTTCTTTTCAGGGCATTATTTTTTTTTCATTTTCCTGTTCCTTTCTGAAATTATTCACCACAAATACTGATGAAGTGTATACTTTAGTTACAATCCTTCTTTGTAAAAGTAGAGCCTGGGTAGAGAAATGTTAGCTAACTCTCCCCAACTATTCTATTAAGGATTCAATTTCTGACTCTCCAATCCCTTTACTTTCATAAGTTTCTATGAAAAGTATAAAAATTACTGACATGGATTGTAAAATATTCTATTAAGATTAAGAGAGTTTGATGTTTAAGTAGTAATTTTAAGAAATGTTAAAAGCAGACCATATACAACATGTAAAATTAATCTTAGAGGGTTAGGGAAAACATTTCTATGTTTGAACTCTTGTACAATATCCATGAGTTCTTAGGATTCATGTCCAGATCAACATACAAATACAACACAAATTACAAATTATTTGAGAGAAGTATCAGGAAAGATTACAAGTGAAGTATTATTATAAGCCATGAACAATTTTTATAAAATAATAAAGCCATTGGGTCCATTGGTACTGTAGAAAATGTAAGAAACAAACGATGGATATCCCTGAAGAAGGTGATTAGGAGATGGGAGTTTCATTTTGGCTCAAGTACTGAGGATGCACGATCCCAAAAGAACAGGGCAGGCACTGATTGAGTCAGTCTCCAGGGCACTAAGGATGCATCATGGTCTACCATGTACAAGCCATCACTTCAGTCCCTTTTTAAAGTTGTCTGTAGCCTCTTGGAAGGATCTAGGAAGGCTTTGGTGTGTTCTTTTTGAAGTGGGAAATTAAAAGAAACTGGAATTTCAAGTGGCAAATATGATAAAAGAAAATTTGGTTTGCTTTTGTCTTGTTGTTCCACTGAACTAAGAAGTAATATTACAACTTATGGAGAATAATTCAGAAAGGTGTCTAGGAAATGCATGAAAATAACTTTACTTAGCATTGTCATAGAATCAAAGCAAAGACTCAAGATTTAGTATTAGATTTGTAAGACCAAAAAAAAAAGTAAGTAATAATGACCATGAATTCAGAAATTTTTTTCTCTTCTAAGTAAGTAGGGTAAGTTTTAAAATCTTTTCACATTAATGTTTTAATTTTTATTTATTTATACATATGATTTTATTGAGGTACTACCAATGTGCAAAATAGAATATATTTCACATAATTTATGTTGCTTTGATAAAATTATTATATATATTGTTGAAATGATTCAAATATGAAGCTAATTCAAATATGCCTTTTGTACACATTTGTGTGTCTTTGTAAATATATATGTCTATATATAAAATAATAACATAAAATATAATTTCTATGCAAACTTACACATAAAATATAACACTTTTAACTTGTTTAACATTACCAAACATTTGAAATAAAAAACCCTTTCTTATTGTATAATTGAATGGTCTTCAACTTGGCCAAACCTCACTTGTTTTACTAACCTACTGGTTCAAACAACCAACATCCTTCTTTTTTCTCATGTGAATAAAACCATTTCCAATATCACATGCAGGGAAGATTATGCAGGGTATTCCCTGGAGTTTGTTGCCTTTTATGTTTTCATAGTAGCCTCAGGTTAGGACTAATCCAAGGATTTATGCAGTGACACCTTCACTCTGTTCAGGGAACTCTCATGAGTCAAGTAAAATTCTTTTGTATGGAAACAGTGCTCATGATTTCCATTTCACAGAATATAAACTAAGGTCAGTACTAGTTTGCTAAACCTTCCCTCTATATTTCAAAGGGATAAGGAAACAAAAGATGAAAAGAGAAATGTGAAATTCTGTCCTGTTCTATTTCACTTTACTTTTTCAGCTTGATTTTTTTCTAGCAGTCATTTTAAAACGACAGTACTTAACTCAGTTGTTGAAATTACTTGTGATTTTGTGTGTGTGTGTGTGTGTGTGTGTGTGTAGAGGGGGGTGTCATTATATAACTGTAGATGAGGGTGACGTTACACTCACAGAGGTCTATCTGCCTTTATCTCCTAATTGCTATAATTAAAGGCAGGTACCATATTACTCTATGTAGTAGGGAGAGAATACCACTTTATGTCATGTTAACATCAAAGCCAGGTATACTGTTTTCAAGTGGGTCAGTGTATTGCTGGTACATTCTTCAAGATGATCAGAAATAGTTGTCAGTTGTGCTTTCTCCTATAATTTTACATTTTTTTTTGTCTCTCTAGATTTTCTTGAAGTAGAATGGTTGTGCCAAATAATTCTTTTGTGTTGGAATTCATTCTCTTGGGGATAACAGAAGAATCTGAACTTCAAGTACCCCTCTTCTTACTCTTTCTAGTAATATATATGATAACCACATTAGGAAATTTGACTTTGATCATTCTAATTGTGCTGAATTCTCACCTTCACACCCCTATGTACTTTTTTCTCTTTCACTTGGCCCTCATAGATCTCTGTTATTCTTCAGCGATTACACCCAAAATGCTGATGAACTTCATACTCAAGAAGAATGTTATCTCTTACATGGGGTGCATGACCCAGCTCTACTTCTTTTGTTTTTTTTGCCATTTCTGAATATTATGTACTGACATCAATGGCCTATGATCGCTATGTGGCTATCTGTAATCCACTCTTGTATACCATTGCTATGTCCCCTAAGGTGTGTTCCTATCTCATGCTTGGTTCGTATTTGATGGGACTTTCTGGTGCCATGATCCACACTGGATGTGTCCTGAGACTGACCTTCTGTGATGGGAACACCATCAACCACTATTTCTGTGACCTCCTCCCTTTGCTGCAGCTCTCCTGCACCAGCACCTATGTCAATGAGATAGAGTTGTTCATCGTGGCAGGAAAGGATATTATTGTGCCCACTGTCATCATTCTTACCTCTTATGGCTTCATTCTGTGCAGCATATTTCAAGTGAGATCGACTGAGAGCAGATACAAAGCCTTCAGTACCTGCAGTTCCCATATTTTTGCCGTTTCTTTGTTTTTTGGATCAAGCACATTTATGTATCTTCAGCCCTCCTCATCTGGGTCTATGGACAAGGGAAAGATTTCTTCCATCTTTTATACTATCGTGGTTCCCATGATGAATCCCTTAATCTACAGCTTGAAGAACAAAGATGTTAAAGTTTCCCTGAGAAAAACCCTGAGGAGGAAAATGTATTGATCAAAATTCATTTTAACCTATTTCTGTAGTTAAATCAGAAAGAAATTACCAGTGGGTAGTGCTTTTTGAGTGCAGCTGTCTGCACTCAAAATTTCTTTCTACCATGGGTTCATTAGTTTGAAGTTACATTTTTTGCATATTCTTCATTTTTAAGGTATGCTTTATTATCATTATACAAATTATCCTATAATATAAAGAATACCTCTTTCATCTTTAAAAATAATGCTGAGTACCAATGTGCCTTTGTGAAATACCATTAATGTCTGCCACCTGAAAAGAAATATGAATCTCACTTTATGCTTGTGTTTTCTTCCTTTTTACCCTGGGCATGAATATATCACCTTCACATTTGGTGATGGATACATACAGCTATTAGTGCCTTGGTTGTTGCAGATGTAAAGAGTGTGTGATATAGTCATTTCCCAATGTCTGAAAAGTTTTAAAAGAAACAATTGAGTTGATTTAGATAAGAGTTTGTTCTCATATATTTAGATTTTTTTTTTTCAAAAGCAGGTGGCCAAGTCTGGGGCCCTTCACAGTCAGAAATTTCATAATATTTTTGGTTTTGTTCCTTGTGTAAATGGCAATATAAAAAATACACAGACAATATAATTATACTGAAGTTTTCCCAACTAAGAGTTATATTAAGATCATAATTCAACTTTGATAAGATTATTAGGAGCTATACCCAACCTGTCTCCCAGGAATGCTAAAGAGGAACAGATGAAAGAACTAGGAGTTCCAGGCCAAACTTCGCGTACATTCTAAACAGAGATCTGTGCTTATTATCTCTTTGACTATCAGAATATTGAAAGAATAAACCCAGGAATCTCCCAGCAGGAATGCTGGGAGAAGAAAAGATCAAAGCACTAGGGACAACTTGTCTGCCAGAAGAGAAATTTATCTCATGTAGAAAGATTAACAACATGTCAGGTCACTTTGTAAGTGCGAACTTTTAATGATGGATAGGACCACACCTTGGCCAGACTGTTTAGCTATGCATGTTTCTAGCTAATTATACCATGATTGTTGTGGCCCAGGAGGAAGGTGAGAGTATATACCAGTGGGTTTGTGAAACAGCAACATCTTTTATTATTCACACTACATAAGTGAAGTTGTTTATTGAACAGGACTGCCAGACAATGACTCAGGAGCCATGTTTCTTCTGGTAGCCCATGCAGGGGTGAAGCTGGGTTTATAAACATAAAAATGTCAAGCACCTAGGCCAAATTACAGTTACAATTTTCAAATATCAGAAGTTAGGGATTAAGGACTCTCCCAAGTATTCCATATTTGTCAACTTACATTAAATGTGTATTGCCCAACCAATCAAATTCATTTATGCTCCTGTTGTTAGGTACGTGCATTATGTTTTGGAAGAACTATTGTTGCTTAGAGAGGGGATTGATCAGTTTCTGGAAAGTTCCCAGCTCTGCAGGGTTTGAGAACTTGAATTATGTTTAACCCTATAAGTAAAATGGACTCTGAAGTCAAAATGGCAATGCTTAAGACAAGTTCTTTTATCTGTTTCTAACACTTATTTAAACCTTACCATCAAGTGAGGTTCTCCTGAAGATGGATGTGGGGTACAAGTGTCACTGAAACTCTTTGTCTATCTTCCAAACTTGCCTCATTGGATAATCTCTATATTCTGTTTTTCAGTATTAATTTGACTTTTTTGTTTACTTTTGGGATAATATCTTAAATACAACATGCCTTCCTTCCCATGCCTCCCTCTAAACCCTCCCATAAACTCCTCCATGCTTCCTTCAAATTCATGGACTCTTTATCAACTGTTATTAGGTGCATGTATGTGTATATATATATGTGTGTTATATATATGCACACATATATGCATATATTAAATTGGCTCTTTAATTGACTTTTCGAGGATGGATAGCTGGACCTGACATTTAGGGGCATAAGCTAGGAAGCCAAATCCATTCACAGAGATGAATTTTTCTACTTTATTGGGAAAATTTCAACCTCTACATCAATAGGAATATGTCCTAAAGATGCAAAGATGGTTTCCTAATGAAACTCTGAATTTGATTAATTGAACTTTTTAAAGTGAGTCTCTGTTCAGAGTTAGATTAGAACCACCATGACCAGGTATAGTCTCCTAGAAGGCTGATCAAGTAAGAAGTAAACAGCTATGAATGTTAGACATGGGCTTTTAAGATAATGGCTGCTCTTAAGAAGCCAGAATCCTATAGCTTGAAGATATTGAGACACAACTGACAAAACAAAACAAACCACAAACAAACAAATAAACAAAATATAAAAAAGTTGAACAGGATGTGGGGAAAGAAGAACCCTCATTTCCTGTTGGTTAAATAGCAAACTTACAATCAGTACATTTAGAATACTTACAAATTTATCAAACATGCAAACTTACAATCAGTACATTTAGAATACTTACAAATTTATCAAACATTATCATTTTATTTTATTTTTTTTATTTTTATTTTTATTTTTTTTTTTTGGTTTTTCGAGACAGGGTTTCTCTGTGTAGCAGCTCTGGCTGTCCTGGTCTCACTTTTGTAGACCAGGCTGGCCTCGAACTCACAGAGATCCGCCTGCCTCTGCCTCCCAAGTGCTGGAATTAAAGGCATGCGCCACCACCGCCTGGCACATTATCATTTTATAATTCCAGAGTTTATCATTACCAATCTGATACATTCTAGATTAATTTGAAGTCAATTTTAATTCTTTACCAATCCACTACCAATCTGAGACAAAGATAAATCTTCTATTGTTTTATTTCATTACTACTTATTTTCTTATTGTGGAAAAACTATATAGTTAAAGGATACATGTTGTATTTTCTAATTATATGTAGCAATATATTTTCAAATTCACTCACATTAAACAGTAATTCAGCGTGTATTGTTTTAAAGCCAGAATAAAATTCTGATACATTACTATATAAATTCATTGAATGATGCATACGTGGGCCAAATTTACTCTTTATGCATACGGATGGTCTTATGAACACCATTAATTTTGTGGTCATGTATGTTCAAATTCTTAGTGTATATTTATATATAATAGTTATTTCATGTGATAATTCCATTTCTACCCATTTACAACTGCCAGGTTATTTTGCAAAGTTGTTGTAACATTGTCTGCTTCAAAAAGGTGGCTAGACCATTCATATTTCCCATAGTTCATCAACAAATAAACAACTTAAACAGACCCATAACTCATGATGATATTGAAGTGGTAGCTAAAAATCCCAGAATCAGAGAAATTCACTGCAGAATTCTAACTGATAATCAAAGAAAAACTAACACTAATGCTTCTCAAATTATTCCACAAAAAGAAATTAAAAGAACATTTCCAAATTCTTTTTATAAAGGCACTTTATTATCCTGAGACTAAAATAATACAAAGACTCAACAAAAGTAATATTATACAATATTCTCATGAACATAGATGCAAAAATTGATCTTAATAAAATGCATTCAAACCAAATTCAAGAACCCATCAAAAATTATCCACTATGATCAAGTTGACCTCTTCCCAGAAATGAAGGGATAGTTTAACATGCATTAATCAATAAACATAATGCACCACACAAACCAGACTAAAAACAAAGTAAATCAAAGCAAAACAACAGCAACAAAAGAAATATAATCATCTCAATAAATGCAGAAATGGCCTTTGACAAAACTGAGTGTCCCTTCATGATAAAAGTCCTGGAGAGACAGGGAATATAATGCACAATCCTCAGCATGATAAAGGAAATTTATAGAAAGTCCACAGCCAATTTCATCATAAATGAAGAAAAATTCAAAGCATATCTACTAAAATCAGTAATAAACCAAGGATATCCAACCTGTCAGTACTTATTCAATATAGCACTTAAAAACATAACAATAAGACAATTAAAGTATATTTAGGTGATATAAATAGAAAAGAAAGAAGGCAGAATATCTTTATTTTCAGATAACATTTCGTAGATAGGATATCCCCCAAAGACTCCACAAAAACATTTCTGCATCTGATAAACATTTTCAGAATACAAAGTTAACATAAAAAAGTAACCTCTCTTCTCTCTTAGTGCTACTAATGTAAAAATGACATACAACAAAGTATAAATTTAATATGTATAGTTTTTTTAAGATGTGCATATTGTGTGGAGAGAAAAGGGGAACTGTCCAGGCAGTCACTGGTTTGTCATTTCTTAGTATTGAAAGCTGCAGGCCCTGCACTTCCTATATAATCAGATATATTTATCCCTCTCAGATCTCTGAGGTGGTTGAAGAATAGACAGCTAGAGTCTCATAGTTAAATTTTGAGTTGTTTAGGAATCAAGAGGGCGTTCTAGATCTAAGAAGATGGTTATAATAGTGATGCAAGTTAGTATGAAAGCTAAGTTAGTTATAGAATTTAAATTCATGGAGATGGTTAGAAGGTACAAAGTTAAAGTCAGGGGCCAAATATGTATGAACTAGACATTGGGAAGGTATACTGGACTGGACCATTTAACTCTCATAAATGTGGCATATTTATTTCTGTTATTTTGTATAGTATTTACTGTTATTAGAGAAGGAACCATTTGTTGGACTGAAAGGGGAAACTGTTGGGGGGAAGAGGGTGGAAGGGGGGGACAGGAAGGGGGAATAGGGAAGGGTTTGTGACTGAGATGTAACTTGAAGAAAAAATATTTAATAAAAAAAATCTAAAAAAAAGATGTGCATATTCAAACTTTCTTGACACTACAATAATCAAGACAATAAATATATGTAAAATCTTTTGTGATGGAGGAAGGTAATAGAGTGGTTCTGAGAGGCTGATTTCAATGCTGAGATCTGGTTACTGTCCCTTCTGGACATTCTCTGATTGGTCAGTAAAAGTCATTGATGGCCAATTAGCTGGACAGAAAGAGTATAGGATGGTGGAACTTCCTGAGATGGAGAAATGAACCATGAGTATTTCACAGAGAAGTTCTCTTTCTGCCAGGAGATATGGAAGCAGAGAGATATGTCTGAGAGTTCTAGAAGGTACAGCAATCCATATAGCTGATTGGGATGAGGTGGTCTGGGTTAATTTAGATTAGCTAGTTCAGAGTCTGCCTACTTAAGGGCTAAATCTTGAAACATTAAAAGATCTTGGTGTAAATAGTTATTGGAAGAAAGGCTGCTGTGGGTTTCAGGTTGGAAGGTCTACAGGCTTCTAGCCATAGGCCTCACAGCAGGCCCCAGAGCTACCCTGCCAGGCCACCACCAGCTGTTCTGCTGGCCTAATATAACAGTTTAAAGTTGTTAATAAATATCTCACAGTTGCCCCACCAGTCTGTCCTGCCAGGCCTACAGGCCTCTAAAGCAAGTCAGGCCTGCCAATCTCTCACCAGGCTTGCCGGTTGCTCTGCTGACCTAATATAACAACTTATAATAATTAATGAATATATTAGCTAACACAGTTTAGGTTGCAGGTGGTGAAGTCCACCCTTTGTCCAGGGCTTTTTCCCCAGGAGAGGTCAGGCCACTAGTTGAGGTGGGCTAGGCCTCCCCGTCTCATACCAGCCAGCTACCTACTCCACTAGCCTAATCTTACAGTTTATACTTATTAATAAATATAATTGATAACTAAGATGCAGTTTCACTCTTGTTCTTTGTGTACTTCTATAATTTTTGAGCATGTTCAGAATGCTTAGTTTGAGATGTACCCTCTTAAGTTTTGATTGTTCAAAGGCCAAATTGTTAACAATGGGCAGTGTATTGCACAGAATGTATTTATAACTTACCTTTTCAACTTCAGTAAGATATTTTTCATTGATCAATTCTTCCTATCTCTCTGCCTTTCATCCTATGATAAACATATTTATATTATTTTCTATGAATTTTATTGTAATGCAGTATTTAAGTAGAGTAATTCAGTGCTTTCCTTTTTTGTTTACAGCTTACTTGAGTTTGTATATTATATTCCAAGTTTGTCTCTGTTGACTCCAACTGTAAAATTTCCTTTGGAGAATAAAACAAAATTGTATTTTTTTAAATTAGTAATGCCACACAACAACACCCATGAAATCTCTAAACTATATCGAGTCTTAATTTTTTTAGTTTATTTTGACATATTCATCTATGAGCTGCCATTCCTCAGACTATTTCATAACTGAAGAGGAGAGTGAGCCAGATTTGATTGCATAATATTCAAAGTCAAATGTTAAAATGATAGGTTTCGAGTTCAATATTATGGATCTATGAAAATATTTAAAGCATATCAAGAATCAAATGTTTGATTAAAACAAACAAGGTATCTGAGAGAAGAGAAAGGAACATTAGGCAAAGAGTTCCTTGGTGATTTGTGCTAAATTAGAGGTGTGGTTTAGATAGAACATTATAAGTTAATCATACCCAGGCAAATTTGAGTGTTTATATTCAAGTTGGTTATACTCAGTATCTGCCTGGCCCGTAGTACAAATGGGGACTGAAAGTATTATGTTAACTCAGAGATGATATTACAGCCATTAAGATATATTTTGTGTTAGCATTAAACCCATCTAACTATTAAGCAAACATGGAATCATGTTAGATTTAAACATAATTTTTTCAAAATATGCATGATAGTTTTCAGCTCCTTTCATAAAGTTTCTAGAGACTGGGTCTCAGAATGTCTGCCTCATTCTGAAATGGAGCAGTGCAAGGACAAGCTGAATTCAGGTGCTCACATTTTCTCTACTTGGAAACTTCTCTCGCAGTTCTGTGTGAAGTTTAGAGCTAGCAATCTTCACATCTAATATGTCTGTAGTAGGTAATGTTAGTTTAAAATAAAACCTCCCCACTCTATTTTATTCAGTGGATAAGCACATAGATGTTAAGTTCTAAGTAGTTCACATATTATGAATCAAGTACCATGATTCATGCCCTAATTTCTCAAATTGTTAATTCAATAAAGTTAAGTTAAGGCAGTTTTGATAAAAAAAGAGGTGTCATACATAACTGCCTATTCATATATATGCCATATGCCACATATATATGAATATATTACATATATATTTTATAGTATAAACAAATGTATATAAAGAATAAGAAGCTTAAATAACAGTAATAAACTTTAAAAGTTTCACACTTCTCCAGTTGAAACTTAAACCAATGTTACAGTGATCATGATTATGTAATATTGCCCACGAATAAAGGCTAATGGAATATAGCCAAACACCTAGAAATTAACTTACTTCTATGTAGAATTAGATTGGTGTAAGGGTTTCTCCAAAATTCAGCGGATACAAATTTTTTTCAACAAATGATAGAAGGATAATTAGGTAGTTACTTAAAAATAATATGTAAGCCTTTCATATATAAACACCAAAAATAGTTCAAGATGAATCCTAGAACTAAATTTAAAAACTAAGTCCTGAAAGATACTGTGAGAAAGCAAAATGTAAATGGTAACAATACTTGATTTAAGAGGTTTGGCAGAAAGAGGACTCAAACTTCTGTGAGTGACCCTTTTTAGATAAGAAACCGAAACTGAGGATGTTGTACAAAATAGTAGACTGAACACACACAAAAAAGTTTGAAAACTGTACTTTAAATCCACATCCAACAATGGTGGCTATTGCCATTACTCTTGGCTGCCCACCAGAAACTCTATGGTAAGACACTATTGCTGAAGACAACACACATTTTGGTTCAAGAACACGGAGAAATAAATACTGACCAGAAAGCTCTCTTCCTACAGGCCAGTGTTCATAGTATCAGGATGTACTTTGTAGATATCTTGGTAGTTAGAATTTCTATTGCTGTGCTAAACACTATGACCAAATCTTATTTCACTGTACAGCTTATAAATCCACAATTTAGGGAAGTCAGGGCAGGAAATTGGGACAGAAAGTCAAGACAGGAACTTGGAGACAGGGACTAGAAGAGAGGCCATGGAAGAAAGTTACTTACAGGCTTTCTCCTTTTGGCTTGCTTAGCCTGTTCTTATAGCTCCCAGGACAACTGGCCCATAGTTAACATTACCCACAGTGAAATGACCCTTCCAAATCAATTGACAATCAAGAGAATATATGAGAGCTTTGCCTAAAAGCAAATTTTGTGAGGGTATTTTCTCCATTGAGGTTCCCACTTCTCATATGACTCTAGCTTCTGTCAAGTTGACATAAAACTAGCCAGCACAGGGAGAATGCCATCAATAGTCTTACCTAGCTGTGAACTGTACTAACTTCAACTGGCACCTGCAGATAGGTGCCATGGTTGAAAAAACTTTATGGGAGTAACCACCTACTTTCTGACTGGTTTTAAGGACTGTTTCCCAAGAGGAAGTGCATTCCTGGTACTACATATCTGGTGTAAAACACATTGTTGGGAACTTTACAAGCCCCAGCAGTAAACACCCTGTTGTTATTTTCCTAAGTAGACAAAATATCAAACTGCCATATAAATTTCAAGGCCGATACCCACAGGTTAGTGCAGTTTTCAGATCTCATCAGAAATGTTTCCTTGTGTAGCAGGAGGTAGTTAACACAGAACTGACAACTGTTTATATGTAGACAATATGTGCCTGTGTGGTGTTCAGGAACAAAGGGAATGTCTGTATCACACACCCTCACCAAAAGTTCAGGGACTGTCACATAAGAGATGGCAAAAAGATTCTAAGAGCCAGATACCAGGGGCAACTGTGGCAAAGAGTGTTTCTAGGAATGCATGGCAAGATCACTGCAGAAATGTTCCAAGAGTCAGAGGGAATGGAGAATACCAAAGAAAGAAGGTCTTCCTGACACAACAGGACTGAAGCACTTATGAACTCAGAGACTATGGAATCACACATAGGACCTGTACAATTTAAAGCTAGACAGATTCCCAGCTCTGAAAGGGGGAAGGAAATGATAAAATCTCCCATCCCAAACCAAGAAGCTATCTCCAATTGACAACTGTTTGCAAAAGAAAAATGAGGTTTTTTTCCAATGAAGTCTCACTAGGTATATAAACCACATTTAGGGTTAGGCCCCATGCTGCACAGTAGATAAGCAACACAAAATAACTTAGAGGCATTTTTGTAGATTTTTTTTCTTATGTTGCTTATTTTGAGCATTTTGAAAAAATTTAACTGGTCTTTTACTTGAATACTATGCTTTAAAATTGTGTGTTGTGGCTTTCAGTTTTTGGTGTGTGTGTGTGTTTCTTGTATGTTTTCAATTTTTTTCCTTTTTTCTTTATTTTTTATTTCTTCAAGTTACATCTCAATCGCAGTCCCCTCCCTATTTCCCCCTCCAGTCCCACCCTCCCACCATCAACCCCCTCAACCCCCCCATCCTCTTCCCTTTTTTTTTTAAGTTTAAGGTATATCTTATTTCCCCCTACAGTTTCCTCTTTCAGTCCAACAAATGGCTCTTTCTTTTACAATAATAAATACAATACAAAACAACAGAGGTAATTAGACCACAGTTATGAGGATTATACGGCTTAGCCAATGTCCAATCCATATGTATTTGGCACCTGACTTTAACATTCTACTATCTAACCATCTCCATGAGCTTAAAGTTCTATATCTAATTCAACATTCATACTAACTTGCAACACAATTTTAAAAGCATCTTCTTGTTTTCTTTTTTGCAGAGAAACATTTTATTGTAAAATATACACATTCCCACATTTTTGTTTTTAAAATCATTTTTTAACATTTATTTATTACTTTGTTACATCTCCATTGCCACCCCCTCCGTTCATGCCCTCCCTGCCCCTCCCTCCCACCCTATGCCAATAAATTCCAGGCTTTTCCCCACTTTCTTTTCTATTAGATCTAGTGTGTCCAGTTTTATGTTAAGGTCTTTTATCCACTTGGACTTAAGTTTCGTGCAAGTTGATAAATATAGGTCTATTTGCATTCTTTTACATGTTGACATCCAGTTACAACAGCACCATTTGTTGAAGATGCTGTCCTTTTTCCAATGTATGTCTTTGGCTTCTTTGTCAAAAATTAAGTGACCATAGGTGTGTGGGTTTATTTGTGGGTCTTCAATTAGATTCCATTGATCAACTTGTCTATTTCTTATCCAGTACTATGCTGTCTTTATTACTATTGCTCTGTAGTAGAGCTTGAAGTCAGGGATGGTGATACCTCCCAATGTTCTTTTATTGTACAGGATTGATTTAGCTTTCTGTGTTTTTTGTTGTTGTTGTTGTTGTTGTTGTTTTTCCATATTAATGGAGAGTTATTCTTTTGAGGTCTGTAAAGAATTGTGTTGGTATTTTGATGGGAACTGCATTGAATCTGTATATTGCTTTTGGTAGGATGGCCATTTTTATTATGTTGACCCTACCGGTCCACGAACATGGGGAGATCTTTCCATCTTCTGATATCATCTTCAATTTCTTTCTTTAAGGACTTGAAGTTCTTGTTGTACAGGTCTTTCACTTGCTTGGTTAAAATTACCCCCAGGTGTTTTATATTATTTTTTTGCTATTGTTAAGGGTGTTGTTTCCCTAATTTCTTTCTCAGCTCATTTATCTTTTGTGTAAAGAAAGGCTACCAATTTTTTTTTAAGTTAATTTGTATCTGGCCACCTTGCTGAAAGAGTCTATCATCTGTAGGAGTTCTCTGGTTGAATTTTTGGGTTCACTGACATATACTATCATATTGTCTGCAAATAGGGTTAATTTGATTTCTTCATTTCCAATTTGTATCCCCTTGATCTCCTTTAGTTGTTGTTTGTTTCTAAAGAGAAAAAAGTCATAGTATATGATGGGTACAGAGTTGGGGAGGAAGAGGGGGTTCTGGGAGGAAGAGGGGGATCTGGGAGGATATGGGAAAGGAGAAATAGCAATCAGAACATATTGTATGAATATTCAGTTTTTTAAAAAACAGGGAATTTGAGAAAGGGACTTCTAGGGAGGAGAGGATAACAGGATAGGAGTGATATTAGAAAGTAATATGAGTAGTTAAGTAAGAATACCATATTACATGGTGATACATCTTTGGGAATAATTGATAATTTCTTTATGATACAACACCTTGCATCTCATAAAGATGGTTTTCACCAAAAGCAATCAGAAAACATTGCTGATGAGGTCTTATAGGACTACCATTGATTGAACTAACAAACCCTACTGCCTTGAGATGCCATAGTCCCCATAGTGCCATAGCTCTGCTTTCCATGTCATCACAGTAATTCTGTAGTAAAGAAATTGCTGCACTAGGAGTCATGTACTAGCACTGCATATACCAATGCATAAAATACATGGGTGGTAATATTTTCAATGAATGACTAAGCTGCTGGTTTATAAGTTTACTATGTACTATACCATACTAAGCTTTCACTACTGTTTGTAAATAAATGAAGCTGTAAAACAACAAGATATGCTGCTCCACCACCAGCTTTATTCCCCTTGTGGTACTATGTCACTTGATTGCATGTTGTAAGGTGGTTTCTGTAATGTATACCATCGCAAAGAAATTGCTGGCACATTTCCTGGAATATGTCCATGATTAAGATACTCAGGGCCCTGCTCTGTTCCATTTAAATGGTTTCATGGACAGATGCATTGCCACAGAATGAATTTCATGTTTCTCTATAAAATACTTGATTGTTTCATTTACTGAATATTTTATAAAAAGGGAGCCAACGTCCCTTTCTATTTAAACATAAAACAAATGAACATGTAAATATTCATACGTGCTTTAAAAACTGTAAAAGTCCATATAATTTTTCATATACTTTTATTTTATATAATTATTCCTCAGATACCAGCATCCCAGATGAGCTTCCTGATTCGCTGAATTCTAAGCAAACATTCACATCTACCCTGCAGCTGACTTCAAGTCCTAGGCTTTGCATCAGACCAGAGAAAGTGCTCTGCCATCTTGGCCAGCATCTGCCTTTGCTGCCCAGATACTGAAGCTAACAGAGATCAGTTACAGTGGGGAGGGGGCAGAATCACACAGATATGAGTCATACATAGACTCTTTCTCTTTTCTAATGTTTGACATATGAAAAATTTCCATTACTCATAAAAGAGAATCTGCGTTGACACTGTGCTTTATTATACATTTGCATATGAATGAGACTCATATGATATGTTTAACTTAAGACAGTTGAGTAAGTAATAATAAATTTATTCTAATTTTAGATATACAAGAACACACAGTTTTGGAGGAAATGTATTTGTTAGCAGACATGTGTGTCCTATCTCCCAGTATAGCATATAGACTAAAGACAATGATATAATATAATACTCATAATTTTCCTATTAATTGGGTTTACCACAGAGGATGCTCTTAGTGAAAATCTATTTACAGGGGTGTACAGCATTTTCTATAATTTTTAGTTAGTATATTTGCATCACTCAACCTTAAAAACAAATCCTCTGCCTTTGACTATCTTCAATTGTTTCTCTGGGTAGACCATGCAAAGGGAAAAAAAGAGCAATTGTTCTAAATTTAAATGAGACACTTCCATCCTTCCATCAAAATAGAAGCAAAAATTCAATATTTCATTAAGAATTTTCAGTCCATCCCTTACTCATACAACTGTAACTTTATTGCTGTTCCCTAGAAGGGGGCAGGTCTTCCTGGAAGTTTGACTGTAGATGTGTTTACTTTTTTAAAAATATTTATTTAATTCTTCAGGTTACATCTCCACCACAGTGTCCTCTTTCCACCCCTCCCAGTCCTGCCCTCCCACCCTCTACCCCCTATCCCTTCCATCCTACTTCTCTGGAGTGGAGTGTCCCTACATAACAGTCCCCTGCCCCAGTTGAGCAATCATATGAGTGCAAGAGCCTCCTCATACACTGGGTGCCTACAAGGCAGCACCACTAGGACAAAGTGTCTCATTGACAGAAAACAAAGTATGTGTTCATGTTTCCTTTGGTGCATTGGTTGTAGGATAGTTATCCTATAGTATATGGTTAAAATCCAATTACAGAATAGATGCCAAGTGCATCTATTCTATTATAATGGAAGGTTAAGGATTAGCTGCCAAACCAATTAAATATAATATAAATACTGGTAAAATCCACATGGCCACTGTGTGTATTTATTTATAATGGTGGCTTAAAGATTACCAGCCGCTGAACCAACATAATTTAATTATTATTTTTTTTTACACCTATCTGCTGCTTCTAAGGTTAAGAGCCTCTAATTCTAGCCAGCACTGCAAAGCACTGTAAGTGCCTTTTAGATGGGAAGCCCTGGGGCCTGGGGTGGGGTGGGGTGGAAACCCATCCTGGTGTGTGATCCCAGAAGATTTTTCTGTGTAGGTATTACAAAAATGATCTCAATTTCAGGTTCATATTCCTCTTCCATTCCTCCCTTCCTTTCTTCCCTCTCTCCTCCTTTTGCTCCTCTTCCTCTTTTTTTTTTTGCTTTTCTTATTTACTTTATCTTTTATTTCTTCAAGTTACATCTCAATTGCAATCCCCTCCCTACTCCCCCCTCCAGTCCCATCCTCCCACCCTCTTCTGCCTCAACCCACCCATCCCCTTCCTTTTTTTTAAGTTTAAGGTATATATTTTCCCCCCAACAGCTCACCCTTTCAGTCCAACAAATGGCTCTTTATCTTATAATAATAAATACAATACAAATATTCCTCCTTCTTCTTATCCCCCTCTTTTTTCTGACCTCCCTGTTCTCACTCTTCTTCCAACTCACAAAAAGAGTTTTTGTTTTTGTTTTTTGTTTTTGTTTTCTCTTCAATTTCATGTAAGTTTGTCATATGGAAATGCAGCTTTCATTCTCCATGTGCCCTGATCCATAGCAGCACATAAACCCTTCTCTATATACATTTGAGAAATTGAAGTTGTGCCTTCTGTAAATATTTGATGCTGAGGGTCTTGGATGGGGAGTCTACGAATTAAATAACTATTTCTATTCAAGGCTCTTCACTCTACGCTGCAGTCACTTTTCTTGTCTTGAAACACAGATTCTCCCTCTCCTGTAGCAGTAAACATCAGGGATGGGCCAGTTGACTCACCAGCTCTCTGCCTGCAACTGGACTAGTATTGTCCTGACTGTTAGCTCTACAGTGGCATCCAGTATAAGGCTGTCACTTTGGACACCTCTAGAGCCAGTCTTTACTTCAAGGCCTTGCTACACCCATGATCCTAATGAAAAGGAAGTAGTTTAAAGAGAACTGTATCCTCTTTCACCCTTAATCTTCTTCCTCTCCTGCATAGTGTTGGGGGGTTGGGAGGAACAAGGGGTGGAAGGGAAGAACAAGGGGTGGAAGGGAGGTAGAAGTACTAAGTATAGTGAAAATAAATTACAGTGTATAATTAAGTACAAAAATAATAAAATCCACTTGTAGCAAGTGGTTAGTTGAGGCGTTTCAGAGAGAAGAAAGCCTCAAGCCTCATTTAAGGTGAAACTGCCGTAGCCAATTTATCCTAAAGGACCTATGTCTGAGATAATCCTGAAGAAAGACTTTCTTTTTCTTTTTTTCTTATATTTTTTCTTTATATTTTATTTCTTCAAGTTACATCTCAATCGCAGTCCCCTCCCTATTCCCCCCTCCAGTCCAACCCTCCCACCCCCCATCCTCTTCCCTTTTTTTTTAAGTTTAAGGTATATCTTATTTCCCCCTACAGTTTCCTCTTTCAGTCCAACAAATGGCTCTTTCTCTTATAATAATAAATACAATAAAAAACAACAGAGGTAATTAGGCCACAGTTATGAGGGTTATATGGCTTAGCATACATTCCCAATGTCCAGTCCATATGTATTTGGCACCTGACTTTAACATTCTACTATCTAACCATCTCCATGAGTTTAAAGTTCTATAACTCAACATTCATACTAACTTGCAACACAATTTTAAAAGTATCTTCTTAGGTCTATAACACTCTCTTGACTCCTAAACAACTCAAAATTTAATTATGAGACTCTAGCTATCTGTTCTTTAACCACCTCAGAGACCTGAGAGGGATAAATATATCTGATTTTATAGGAAGTACAGGGCCTGCAGCTTCCCAAACTAAGAAATGACATACCAGTGGCTGCCTGGACAGTTCCCATTTTCTCTCCATACATTACAGCATCAATCTTCAGTCGTTTGGCCCCGTTTCTCTGACAGACATTGATTGTAGAGCAGGGGTTATGAAGGACTTGCCTACCCTGTCTTGGCAGAACTAGGCTGTCTACTTACCTGCTTCCAAGTTTTGTCCTTTTTGGACAGCATTTTGATTAAGTGCCTTAAAGCCTTCTCCTGAGGTGTTCCTGACAACTAAGGACCTGCCCCAGAGACTGTGTTCCTGACAACTGAGGACCTGCCCCAGAGACTGTTTTCTTCTAAAAAGTTAGGATTAGTTGTTAGATAATAGTTGTTATAGATATTAATAGATTTAGTTGTTAGATAATGGGTTATAATCATTATAACTATATTACATATAGTTATATGTTATAATTATGTTATAGGCATTATAACATCAGGGCATGTCAAACACTTGCCACACCTGACTCACTGAAGAAGGGCCAAGGATAAGGTGAAACACTCAGTGAGGGAAATTTTTTCTGAGGTTGGAATCAGGAAAAAAATATTTCATGGTAGTTTATGCTTCTTTCCTCTCTCAGTCTCCTGCAGTGACCACAGTCTGCCTGAGATCTCTGCTGACAGACAGAGTTAATCCTTCAACTGTGCTGCTCCTGGGTGAGTCCTCTCTCTAAGTTCTATTCTTCTCCATATTCCAGGTTCCTGTACCTGAACCCAGGGAAATTCCTTCCCCTGTGCTTGCTGTCCTCCTCCTACTTGTTTAGCTGACCACTGTGTTCTGGCCAGTTCTGAGCCATTCTACTGATGTCAGACTTTTCTAATTTTTCAAAATAATAGGTGTAGAGCACAGCCCATTTTTTGACAGATAAGTTATATAAAAAACAGCACTGATATCAGAGGCATGGTCTCCAGATAGTCTAAGGAGATGTCCCTAGTCTTCAGCCTGGGCTGGGTTAGATATGAAACTCAGGATTTTATACAATCTGGCAAGTCCTGTTGCACTGAGCTGTAACTCCAGTTTGAGGGCATTTTAAATGACCAATGTGATCAGTCTGAAGGATCTAGAAAGAGCCTTCCAAAACTGAAAGGACTCTAGGCCACTGAGAGCACTTGGCTATGGTAAACCTTGCCTTTCTCCCCAATTCCCTCTGCCTTACTAAAAATTGCTAGATTATATCCCCTGAGTTAGCCACTAGGTCTATTACCTTATTTGGCCAATTTCTCCTCCGGAGTGTGACTATCAAAGTCCGGGCTATCCAAGTATTGAAGTCCAGCAATCAAAATCCCCCTTTGGCTCACCTAATTAACATGCTCAATTAAAATTAAACACCTCATCCTACATGGGGTTTTAAACCTTTACCCTTATAAACCATCATTTTTCTATGTGCCACATCTGTCTCCTCTCTATCCAGACTGTCGAGAGCGCGGTTTGGTCATCCAAATCCCGACACCTCCTTCTCTATGGAAGGGAGTCGTGTGACCAGGTGACGGCACTCACCACCCAATAAGGTCAAATGGAATACAATTAGGCAGGCTGGTCTTTATGATATTTATTACTAAATAATGATCACAACTTATACTATATGAAATATCTCTACTTCTACAGGATCAGGATAAGCTGCATCAATCAAACAGAAACACTTAATGGTAATTAAAGCTAGAATAACTAATATTACAATATATAACCACCACATCCTATAATTATATTAATATTCCCACATCACACATCATACGACCTGTCCGAAGACCTTGGCTCTCCTGTTTCCCTGCGTCGATGTTCGGAGCAAAGCCCCAGTTCTAGTCTCAGTTCAAGGCCTGAGTGAATGGGCAAGGGATAGAGAGAGAGGTCTCAGCACAAGGTCTGAGGAAGGGGCATAGACCTAAGATAGAGACAGAGGCAGGATGTCAGTGACAAGACTGATCGCCGCTTACTGTTTGTCTCCTTTGGTTTTTATACTTTCATTTTAGCTTCATTATAATATCCGCATAAGGCGGGCTAATTATTCTAATTACTATGTCATCCACATATGGTGGCACTCCTTATCTACTTATCTTTCTCCTACAGCTGGTCTCAGCTTGGGCTGTGGCTGACAGCTCATTGCAGCTAAACGAGAAGCTATTACTTATAATCCAATACTTAAATTACTTTACTAAACTCCCTGCAGCCATTCTTTATGGCTGCTTACAGGCTCCTTACAGTCCACCCCCTGACACCTGAGATGTCCTCAACATGAAAGGTGTCACTGGTTGGTCCGGCCAGCGCATCGTTGCCGTTCCATTTGGGCTGGCACGCCAGGGGTTTACAAATATTTATCCTAAATTATTCTAGGTGGTGTCAGTATGACACCAATCCTCCTGGTCGCCCTTTTCTAAGGCTTTCTATACTATAATCTATTGTAGGTTGTAAGAGTCTATCAAAAGCTCGGTTGTTTTTACTATGCTGTTTCCTCATCCACTTAATTCTATATTCTGTCACGTCCCCCTCAACCAGCAAGGACGATGCAACTTGCAAAAGCTCTTCTCCAGCAGTTTATTCAGGTCCCTTGAAAACAGTCTTCCGAATGCCCGGGCAGACCCAACCCACAGGCTAAATACTATATGAACAGCCAATCAAGTAAAGCCACGTGGTGCTATCTTAGAGGCCCAGGTATGCGGAAGCAAGCCAGATCAGCGGTCTTAGCCAAATATGGACTTGTTTACCACTGAGAGCGCTCACCGTTGGGCTGGTGGAAGGCGGAAACCGGCGCCATCTTTAAGGCGCGGCACGTCGCAGCTCTCAACAGTTACTCCTTTTTTATTTTTTCTAAAGTAGGTAGAAGTCCCTGGAAAGGCTTCGTAATCCCCATATCTGGGGATCTCACGGTGGGCCTGAGCCTGTAGGAGGGCGGTGCTCAAACTCTTACCCGTCTCTGGGTCAGCATCCCCACTCGGGACTGCCCTATCTTAGGTGGCCGAGACTTACCCATCAACTCCGTCACTATCCGTGGAACGAATACCTCAGTGGGCAGGGACAATGCTCAGTGAAGATTTAAGGCTTCACGGCAGCGAGCCATGCCTGAGGGGACTGGCCCGCCTCAATGGCGACAAGGGCCTGTATAATCATGGCTGCATTATGCTTCTGTGTGGCTCTCATCTTGTAGATGCACCATAGGCAAACCAGAGAGGCTAGTATCATCAGTATCGCCAAAGAGCCTATGCCCACCCACTCCTTAAGATGATCCATAGCCGTCTGTATCCAGGAAGTCAAACCAGTAGCCAGGCTCAAATCCACCCGAGTGGAATTGATGTGGACGATAGTCGCTCTCAGCTCTCTCATCAAATTTTCAAATTCAGCCGACCAATCCTGTAAGAGGAACTTTGACAATTGTCTAGACAGATTAGCAGCCTTTGTAAAATTTTGATACTGCACAGAAGTAACACACAAACCTTGCATTTTCCACTCACACCCCAATTGTGCTAGTTGCCAAAGAGAATCCATCTGTTCTTGTATTAAATCTATGCGTTGATTAACTATCATAAGGCCTCCTTTGAGATGAGAATTCATAGAGGTCTGAGTATCCAATGCCTGTGCTACAGTGGCTGAGATGTTATTCAGGGCATTGGCAGTCTGTATAGAACTAGACAAGGCAATAGCTGAGGCAGTAGCTACCACAGCAGCAATAGTGATGGCAGTAACAATAGCTGCAGTGATGCCAAAATCTCTTTTAAACCTGAATAGCATCATGGTATTAGGGGCCTCTACAGGAACTGGTATATATCGAGGCATTCTAGTCACCACAGCCACAGGAAAAGCTGTGGTATTCCAGCATAGGGCATAAAAACATATGCCCGGAGTGCATACTAATTTTTCTTCACCCAAGGATGCACTCCCATTACTTATAATCCACAGAAAAGGAGGCCAGAGACATACTGGCGAAGCTGAAAAGGTCTTATTGCGGTGAGAATGAAACAAAGAATTCCAAGTACCAGAGCCACTACCGCTAGAAAGATCCAATTTGGTAGCGGACCCTAGGGAAAAATTACCTCTTTGATAAACGCCTCCCCCAAGCATAATGACAGGTCCCAAGTCCATGCAACTTCCATTTACCCCACACAAAAGCCACAAATCAAAAGGATTGGTGGCAGTCTGCTGAGGATCCCTAGTAGATATATCAAGCATTCCTGTACAAGACTTATTCACTATATTACTAATCATGGGGCTAAAGGAAAAATAATCTTGTTGAACCCAAACTGCTCTGCGCTCCTGACATCCAGTCCAGGGAAAAGGTCCTTCCTCTCCTGTGGATCCTCTACAAAAAGGTGCCCAGCGTGGCTGTCTGGGGGGGTCCCGGTCAGAGACTCGTGTGGGCCACCATCCTTCAAGGCGAGAACCGTTGCCTGAAAACAAACCACCACCCCTACCCCCAAATTACAGTTGTGGTAAAAAATCTGCTGACTGTTGAGACAATTTAATGCATTCTGTACCATCTGACCTATTGAAGCTCATTAAAAAGCACAGACTACCCTTCAAGATGACATTTCTATTACCCTCTATAGGGCTTCTCTGATCATCAAAGGGAAGGTAGGGTAAGCCTAGGCTTCTATTACTGCTAAATAAGCGTGGAAACACAGTTGCATCATGTCTGACTGGCATCGGCTTTGGGAATATCGACAGGATCCCCCATCTCGGCTCGGTCATTCCTGACATACTCACTGCTACTATCTCCAGGATCCTTAGGAAGGTCTTCATGACCAATCTTCCTCACAAGGCATTCAGGCACCCACACTGGATCTTGTTGATCCTGAGGAAAAACACAAACAGACCCTCTCGCCCATGTTAGCACGGGGTCAGGGCCTCGCAAAGAGCCTGTCAAAATATCCTTCCACTTCACCATGCCTTTAGATGGACCATGGGAATCCTGATGTCTGTCCGCTGCTGAGCGGCCTTGAACATCCAAATTTTAAAAATTTAAAGTAAATAAGGCTAAAGACATTCTCTCCTTGGGGGTACGGCCTTGGCCTATCCCCCCTTTCTGTTTTTGCAAACATTCTTTCAAGGTGCGATGAGCACGCTCCACAATTCCTTGTCCTTGAGGATTATATGGTAATCCGTGATTAAGCTGTACCTCCATCTGGTTGCAGAAGGAGACAAAGGACTGAGCCGTGTAGGCTTGTCCATTGTCCGTTTTCAGCTGCTGTGGTTTTCCCCATGCAGCCCAGGCTTCTAAGCAATGTCCTATGACATTGCGAGCCTTTTCTCCACTCATAGGTGTAGCATGTATGATACCTGAGCAGGTATCCACAGATACATGAATATATTTTAAGGTTCCAAACTCTGAAATGTGGGTAACGTCCATTTGCCAGATTTTGAGTGGCATCAACCCTCTAGGGTTCACTCCCACACTGGGAGGATGATGATGAATCACACACTGAGGACAGTCCAAAACCACTTGTCTAGCATCTGCTCTAGACAAATGGAATTTCTGCTGTAGAGTTTTTGCATTTACATGAAATAATTGGTGAAACTGTCTGGCTTGGTCAAGGAATGAGCTCCAAAAAATGCATGTCATCCTAGTCCATTGATCAACTTTATCATTACCCTCACTTAATGGTCCAGGTAATCCTGTGTGCTCTGATATGTTGAATATAAAAACACCTTTTTCTTTGCCAGATTAAAACTTATAACTCTTGTAATAAGGCACATACAGTACTACTATTCTTAATAGGACCTGCTAACTCTAATACTTTCACTGCGTTGACCACATAGACTGAATCTGAGATAAAATTGAATGCAAATTGATATCTTTTAAACACCTCAATTACGATTTTCAACTCTAATATTTGGGGGGAGCCCGGTTGAAATTGACATAACACGGGCTCTTGTCTTTCTATCAAATAGGCTCCACAGCCTGTCTTTGAGCCATCAGTAAACACATTTGGTGACCCTTGAAGTGGTACTACTGAAGTAACCTTAGGGAATATCACTGGGTGCTCCTTAAAAAATGATAGCAATGGATGCTTAGGATAATGGTTATCAATCACTCCTTCAAAACTACATTGCAATATTGCCCAGTCATCTACAGTGCCACACAAAATCTTAATTTGATGACTGGAATAGGGCACTATTATACTGGCAGGAGCAACTCCAAAAGACTGCAAGCATTGTTGGATACCATTCAAGGCTAAAGCAGCAACTGCAGTGGGATAATGTTCTATGGATTTTTTTGGAGAAATCTTTGAATAGGTCCATAGTAATGGTCCGCCCTGCCATAGCAATCCTGTAGGTTGACCATAGGTGGCAAATATGCACAATGCAATGGGCTGTCCTTCCTGCCATCTCTTTAGGAAGGCACTCTGTAACCTTTCTTCCACTTTACATAAAGCTTTTCTTGCTTCTACTGTTAATTGCCTAGGAGAATTAAGTGCTGAATCACCTTTCAAAATATCATATAGGGGTCTTATTTCATAATTTGGTAGCTTCAAATAGCCTCTTACCCAATTGATATCTCCTAACAACCTTTGAAAATCATTTAGAGTCTTTAAATTATCTTTTCTTATCTCAATCTTTTGAGGTATTATCTTTTCAGGTCCAACCTTCGCTCCTAAATAATCAACCACATTTTCCTTTTGAACCTTATCAGGAGCAATAAACAACCTTTTATTTTTTCATAATTGAACTAATTCTTCATAGGCCCGATCTAACATTTGTTCACTCTTAGCTGCCAGTAAGATATCATCCATATAATGAACACATCTCAAATCTGGAAAATTCTTTCTCAAGGGAGCAATGGCTTCCCCCACATACAGTTGGCACATAGTGGGGCTGTTTGCCATGCCCTGAGGTAATACTACCCATTCAAACCACTGATCAGGTTCCTCATGGTTACAGGATGGAACAGTAAATGCAAATCTCTCACTATCTTTGGCACACAAAGGGATGTAGAAAAAACAATCCCTTATATCTATAACTATAATGGGCCATGAGGCTGGCAAAGATGATAAAAGCAGCAAGCCGCATTGCACTGGGCCCATGATCTGCATTTGTTGGTTTATGGCACGCAGGTCATGCAACAATCTCCATTTTCCAGATTTCTTTTTAATGACAAAGATAGGTGTATTCCAGGGAGATACAGATGGTTTTATATGCTTTAAAGACATCTGTTCATCCACCAACTCTTTGGCTGCATTCAATTTTACAGAGGAAAGTGGCCACTGAGGAACCCATACTGGGTCCTCCGTCTTCCAAGTTATGGGAATGCCCTCCTCAGTGGCCCCTAGGAAAAACCCAGGCCCTGTCTCTTTTGTCTTTGCTGCATAGATATGGGACTTTTCCGCCCCTGCAAATATTTTCCTATTCCAAAGCCTGGAGCATATCCCATATCTTGCTTCATACATTGGGCTGAATCAGAATAGTCATTACTCAATTTAAATCCCATATCCCTTAAAAGGTCTCTTCCCCAAAGGGAGATAGGGAGCTCAAGTACATATGGCTGCATTTCTCCTGAGTGGTTTTCTTGGTCCTGCCACTTTAATAATCTTGAACTCATATCTGGAGTCTTAGCATAACCCAGGCCTTGAAGTGTTTGAGAAGAGGCTTGTACGGGCCAACCTGAAGGCCAGTCTTTCTTTGCTATGATACTCCTATGTGCCCCAGTATCCAAAAGGCCCAGGATCCTTTTACCATCAACTTTTAACTCCAAGACGGGGCGTTGGTCCAAATCCAAGGAGAGAAAAGTCAGATCCGTGCCCGTGGACCCAAAACCATCTTTTCCTCTCTCTCGATCCCTTGCCGCATAGCGATCATGCAAGCTCGGCAACATGATCAACTGAGCAATTCTATCTCCAGGAGAGATAGCTGTTATACTATGGGGGGAGGCTACCATGATCTTAACCACTCCTGTATAATCTGGATCTATAACCCCAGGATGGACAATAAGTCCTCTCAAGGCTGATGATGACCTCCCTAACAGCAAACCAACTGTACCAGGTTCAAGGGGTCCTTTAAAATCTGTTTCAATTAACTGGACCCCCATTTGGGGCGTTAATACGAGTCTGGTGGTGGAGCAGAGGTCCAATCCTGCTGAGCCTGCAGTGGCTCTCCGCGGTCTCTCAGATGGTGGAGGGTTGGCCATCTCTCTTGATTCTGTTCTTTGTCCTGATTCTCTACTGCCCCATATATTTGTGGGCCCTGGGGTCATGGGCCCCGCTGTCCGTTTTTTGGACGAGCAACTCCATAACCTTGAGTCAAAGGCTGGCCATGGATGTCTGTCACTGAACGGCATTCATTAGCCCAATGGTTCCCTTTTTTACATTTTGGGCATAACCCCGGCCGCCTGGGGCGTTGTACACTTCCTGTACTTCCTGTACTCCTTCCCCCGGGGCATTGTCTTTTAAAGTGTCCCATCTTGCTACACTTAAAACAAACTCCTGAACTTCCTCCACCTTTTCTGGTCAACTGTACTACTGCGGCAGCAAGACCAGCATTAGTTAACGGCCCTCCAAGTTCTCTACACACTTTCATCCAGGCTTCTAGCCCTTTACTCTTGTAAGGGGTGATAGCGGCTCTACACTCTTTGGTGCATTGCTCATAAACTAACTGTTTTATTAGTGGCATGGCAGTGTCCGGGTCACCAAAAATCTTCCCTGCTGCTTCCACCAATCGTGCCACAAAATCTGAAAAGGGCTCCATGGGGCCCTGTAGAATCTTAGTTAAGTTCCCACTCACCTCCCCTTTGTTAGGAAGGGATTTCCAAGCCTTGATAGCTGTCTGGTTTATTTGTTCATAAACCTGATTGGGATATCCTGTCTGCTGGTTGGCAAATCTCCCCTGCCCAAGCAGCATATCTCTATCCCAGGCTGGATTTCCATTTCTCTGATTAATGGCTGCTTTCTCAGTGACATACTCAATCAAGAAAGCTTTCCAGTCTAAGTATTGACCTGGACTTAAGCAGGCGCGGGCCAGGCCACTCCAATCACTCAGAGTCATACAATGTCTGCTTAATGCTTCTACTTGAGCCAATGTAAAAGAAGCGGTAATGCCATAGGTACGAACCGACTCTGCAAGGGATTTAACTACTTTAAAATCAAGCGGTTCCTCGTACCTGTTCCCTTGTGGATCTTGGTATACCGGATAGGCAAACTGTAATTCTGTTCTTACTTGTGTTCACATCCCCGGGCAGAAAGATCTCCCTACTTTCAGGGACTGAACAGGCTGGTCTATCTGAACGGCTTCTGGGTATGGAGGGGGAGTTGAAGGCGCCACGGCAACTGCTTCACTTACACCGACTGCCACCAACGTGTCTTTCTCTTTTACCTTTTTCTTTTCTCTTTTTCTAATAGCAGTCCTCTTCAACTGTTCTATTAGAGAGTGTAGCTCCCCTTCAGAATCCGTGCCCTCTGAGTCCTCAAAATCTCTAAAATCTCTAAGATCGGGATAGAGAGGGACCTTCTTTTTGCTTCCCTTTTCACTGTCTGCCTGCTCAGATCTTTCGCCTTTGTTACTTCCCTTTTCACTGTCTGCCTGCTCAGATCTTTCCCCTTGCAGGAGTTCCAAGGCTGATTCTCCCTCCTTGATTGCGTTACAGCATCTCTGATCTTCTAAACAACTCCTCACCATCTTCCAAATCGGTCTTACTCCATGCTTCAGAGTACCTTGCTCCCAAGCAAAATCCAAGTCCCTGCCTAATTTGTCCCAGCAGGATACCATAAGATTCCCGGACACCGCAAACCACAGAGCCACGGAGTCGCATTCATTCAAAAATCTCTCTAGGGTAGACTTCTTAAGTTTCAAATTCCTAGCTAAAAGTAGCTCCTGAAGAGCCAGAAAAATTGGATGTGACTGAGACAATCCCATGATTAAAAATTTACTTGCGGTTCGCAGTTTCCCACGAAACTTTACCTTTTGTTCGCAATTTCCACGAAACTTTACCTTTTGTTCGCTATTTCCGCGAAACTTTATTGTCCCAATTTACCCCGGGAACTTACCAGTGCACTGCCCCTGACTGCAGGAGTTCTGAGTCTTTTCTGGTTCCCCATACGGGCCACCACTTGTCACGTCCCCCTCGACCAGCAAGGACGACGCAACTTGCAAAAGCTCTTCTCCAGCAGTTTATTCAGGTCCCTTGAAAACAGTCTTCCGACTGCCCGGGCAGACCCAACCCACAGGCTAAATACTATATGAACAGCCAATCAAGTAAAGCCACGTGGTGCTATCTTAGAGGCCCACATATGCGGAAGCAAGCCAGATCAGCGATCTTAGCCAAATATGGACTTGTTTACCACTGAGAGCGCTCACCGTCAGGCTGGTGGAAGGCGGAAACCGGCGCCATCTTTAAGGCGCAGCATGTCGCAGCTCTCTACAATATTCTAACCAAGTCATATAAGCAGAGTATTCTTTAAGCAAGTCTATTATAAATGGTCTTATCATAACTGTACAGCAAAAACTTTGTAATAACTTATCTAAATGAAAATCAAGCCATCCTGTAGTATCTGATCCAGGCCATTTTTCATGCATCAAAAGGTATATAATTTCTTCAGTCTTATTAATATCTTCTACCATAATTCTTATTTGACTATATGCATCCAAACAAGGTTTTCCCAAATAACAGGTTATTAAACTAGCTAATACATGTAGCATTCTATCTGTTTGTTTTTGTTCTTCAGTTCCAGGTCCATGTAGCACGAAATGTGCCATCACATTTGGCAATAAGTCCATTTTTGTTGGTAGCAATCCAAATTGGGGTATAAATTTTGTTGCTCCTTTTGATAGGCAAAAATAACATTGTTCAGAAAATGCATCTGATTCTTTCATAATTCCCATCTGTCCCCAGATGTCCTGTAAGGGTTGGAAATGTTTCGCATACATTTCTTCGATGCACTTCCTTACTCCATCTTGTTGTATTAATCCCAGTCTTCTCCTGGACGGGTCAATTCTCGGAGCCATAGCTGCAATGAATAAGATTCTACAGATAGAACAGTGTTATTATCATCATATGGTTTTACTCTTGTATGAGTAATATCACTGGGATATCTACTTAATTTTTTATGGCCTAATCTATTTTGTAATCTTCTATTTTTTATGTAATAATTCATCCAATTTGTATATGCATTGTATTCTTGTAACAATCTTCTTACATATGGTTTTAGTAAAAATTTATTACTTAAAGCTTGTAATGTAGCAGGAAAATATCTACCAGTCATAGCGTTTTTGCAATACCATTCACCTTCCAATAATTTTATTGCTCCTTCAGTATCATGTCTTATCACATTTCTACATAATTCATAATGTGGATATTTATCCTTAGACACATAGCATGACAATATGCTTGCAAGTACATGCAAGCATCTATCTATTGGGTGTCTTTCCTCATATTCTAACTTATGTTCTAAGAAATGAAGAATCAATTCAGGTAGTAACTCGACTTGCATTTCTCCATACAAATATTTTGAAGTATATTTATTTTTGCAAAATTTACAATTTCTTACTATTACATTATTTACTATACCCATTCTTGACCATAAATCTGTTAGTGGTCCATATTTGTCATAGAAGATTGTCTTAAGCATTGCTTGGACTCCTCCTTTCTGAATGAGTCCATAACATCTTCCAGAGGGGTCTGTGGTCATTCTTTCTGCTTCTAAAAAACATAAGTATCCTCAAAGCAAAGACTATTCCTATTGCACAACATACTACAAATCCTATTTCCTTAAACCATTCCCACCATCCTGCTAATGGTGTACAAATAAAGTCTAATTGGAACAATCTAGCTGTCATGTCCCAAAAACTGCATTTCTTTATATTTTCTGCCCAGTCTTTATCAATAAGTGTACTGGTTCTTAAAATTCCAACTAACTTATGAGTTTCTAAAACATGTCTATCTAGACTCTGTTGTGCTTCTTTAATTTTTTTATGGATACTCTCTAGCTGTTTTTCATTATATTCAGCTATCTGCTGCATTTCTTGTTGTGCCTTAATAAAAGTTTGGTAATGATCCTTTTCTAAATCTTCTAAAAGTTGGAAAGGTGTGGAATATAATGAACTTCTTGTATAGATAATTGTGTCACCCTAGTTTCATTATTTGTAGTTAATAATGAACAATTATGCACCATCCAACATCCTTTTTTAATATTCCAAGTTGTTGTAGTATCATTAAAAAATTTTCTATTTAAATTGGTGCATTGTATAGTCATTTCTACATTTGTACATACTAACCATGTCCAATCACCCATATTATATACTGTATGTCATTGTTGTTGGTGCTAATCTAGTTTGAGTTAATTTTGTAATTGGTATATGGGTATATATATATATATGTGTGTGTTTTGTCCTAATGCTAAGGTATCATCTTGTGGTATGTAAGCTGGTGTATTATTTACATTAATAAAAAGAAAATGGTCTATTGGTGTAACCCATGTATTTTTAATTACTGAAAAATGGATCTAATTTTGTGTTCCATACTTGTGGTACAGGTTTAGTATGAAAACCTGTATAAGCATTGTCTAGAAATACTTGTAAAGTATTCAGTGTGCATAGTCCTCCTTCACAATAACTATCTATTGCGGGGTCCATTAAAGTTTGATAAAGTGATGTTCTTCTGCCCATACCTGTTGTAAAAAATGTGTCTAACTCTCTTTCCATTTTTTGTGCTGCTAGCATATATTGTTGACACATAAGTAAGTTATAATTATTCATTATCTGCTCTTCTAAATATTTTTCTTGTGCTCCCCATTCTCGTCTCTGAATTTCCATTTCTGCTCTCATCTGTTGTGTTATTACATTTAAAGCATCAATAGATGCAGAAATAGATGATATGGCTTCTGAAGTTTGCCTATTAATATGTTTAATATTATTTAATTCTGCTTTAATTGGTTCTAACATAGCTGCTGAAATTCCACCACCAAACAAACCTCCCATTATAGATCCAGCTAATGCTGCTCCTAAAAGTATACCTAGTTGTAGGGGTTTTCTTCCTATCCTAACAGGTGAGGAGTATTGTAAACCTGGAAACCATGATGTTTCTTTGGAGCAATACATCTTTGGTGGTGTTAGTACCTGTAGATCTATTTCTAGTCTAACTTTTCTTATTCTAGGAAATAAAATAACTTTAGCTGGTGTTTTTAAATCTGGTACTATCATAGGTGCTGATACTACTTTTGGATTTCCCAGAGGTGGGTATAAATAACTTTTCGGGAAATGGGCTGTATATAATTTATATTTTTTGTTTTTATGACTTATGCTTCCTCTGTCTATTAATTTTCCTTCATGTTCTTTCCTATCTGGCCAAAACTCACTAGACATTGGAAGATAATATACTTCATCCCAATCTACAGAAAATGTTTGGTTTAAGCCTTTGGGCTTATGTGCTAACCATTCTACCTGATGCCATGTTTCATATTGAGGATGTACATTCCACATCAAAAAGTAATATGGCCTAGTATATTAATGTAAAATTAAGATTGTATTGGGCTACATCGGTACTGATCTTTGTATATTGATACAAAATTAAGATTATATTTGGCCACATTGGTATTGATCTTTGTATATTGATACAAAATTAAGGGTAACGCTTCTTAAAGGTACTGTTCGTAGTAATACTTAAAAATGAAATGTCAAGTTTTGACCTCTTGCTATGTTAATTTTCTTAAATGCATATTAATATTCTTAGTTTAAGTCCATGCAGGAAAATTTGGTTTACTGATACTGCAGTCCCAGCAGGCAGTCCCTTTCAAAGCCAAGTGTCCATTGGGCCTACCTTTGGCAGTTTGTATGACTGCCTTATTTCAACTTCTAGATAATGACCAGCTTGTAAAGTTAGTCTATTTCCAGCATCCTCGATCAACTGAGACTCCTCTCTTTGGCCTATATATGATTCCTGGCCAAAAGCTTTTCCTAACAGCTTTGGAACTCTCCTCACCTCACTCAGTTTTGCATGGCTCTGGAGCCCCAAGACGGACAGCTTTAATGCCTGCTTTTTATGTATTAATTAATGAATTAATTAATTAATTAATCAATATGTTTATTTTTGCCATAGGCTTTGGGCTGAGATTTGCTACCTGGGTTTTTAAGTCTGTGGGACTGACTGTAGAACATTGTATTGTCTGCTAATGGGACTCAGACTTAGGAACTGTCTTTCTTTTTTTTTTAATATTTATTTATTACTTCAGGTTACATCTCCATCACAGTGTCCTTTTTCCACCCCTCCCAGTCCCTCCCTCCCACCCTCTACCCCCTATCCCTTCCATCACACTCCTCTGGAGTGGAGTGTCCCTACATAACAGTAGCCTGCCGCAGCTCAGCAGTCATATGAGGGCCAAGAGCCTCCTCATACACTAGGGGCCTACAAGGCAGCACCACTAGGGCAAAGTGTCTCATTGACAGGAAACAAAGTATATGTTCATCTTCCCTTTGGTGCGTTGGTTGTAGTATATGGCTAAAATCTGATTATAAGTGAATAGATGCCATGTGCATCCTTCTGAGTCTGAGGCTTACTCAGGATGAGCTTCTCTAGTTCCATCCAATTTGCTGCAAATTGCACGATTTCGTTGATTCTGATGGCTAAGTAGTATTCCATTGTGTAGAGGTACCACAGTTTTTTAATCCATTCTTTGATTGAGGGACATCTGGATTGTTTCCAGTTTCTAGCTATTACAAATAAAGCTGCTATGAACATAGATGAGACAACTTCCTTGTGATTCAATGAGGAGTCATTTGGATGTATACCTGAAATAGTATGGCTGGGTCCTGAGGCAGAGCTATTCCAAGTTTTCTAAGATATCGCCACACTGACCTCCATAGTGGTTGCAGAAGCCTGCCCTCCCACCAGCAATGGAGGAGGTTTCCCCTTTCTCCACAACCTTGCCATATTGTGCTATTATTTGAGTTTTTGATCTTAGCCATTCTGACAGGTGTGAGATGGAATCTCAGAGTCATCTTGAGTTACATTGCTCTGATGATTAAGGAAGCTGAGCATTTCTTCAAGTATCTCTCATCCATTAGGAATTCCTCCTTTGTGAATTCTCTGTTTAGCTCTGTTTCCAATTTTTTGATTGGATTATTTGGTTTCTTGGCCTTTAGTTTTTTGTGTTCTTTGTAAATTTTGGATATTAGCCCTCTGACAGATGTGAGGTTGGTGAAGATTTTTTTCTCAATCTGTAGGTTTTCATTTTGTTCGAATGACAATGCCTTTTGCCTTACAGAAACTTTTCAGTTACATGAGGTGCCATTTATTGATTGTTGGTCTTAGATCCTGAGCTGTTGGTGTTCTGTTCAGGAAGTTGTCACTTTGCTGATGAGTTCGAGGCTTCCCCCACTTTTTCTTCTAATAGATTTAGTGTGTCAGGCCTTCTGTTAAGGTTTTTGTTCCACTTGGACTTAAGTTTTGTACAAGGTGATAAGAATGGGTCTAATTTCATTCTTTTACATGTTGACATCCAGTTGTACCAGCACCATTTGTTGAAGATGCTGTCCTTGTTCCATTGTACGTTTTTGGCTTCTTTGTAAAAAATTAAGTGACCATAGTTGTATGGGTTCATTTCTGGGTCTTCAATTTGATTCCATTGATCTACTAGTCTGTTTCTATGCCAGTACCGTGCTGTTTTTATTACTACTGCTCTGTAGTACAGCTTGAAATCTGGGATGGTGATAACTCCAGATGTTTTTTTTTTTTTTAATTGTACAGGATTGATTTAGCTATTCTGGGTTTTTTTGTTATTCCATATGAAGTCAAGAATTGCTTTTTCCAGATCTATAAAGAATTGTGGTGGTATTTTGATAGGAATTGCATTGAATTTCTATATTGCCTTTGGCAGGATGGCCATTTTTATTATATTGATCCTACCTATCCAAGAGCATGGAAGATCTTTCTATCTTCCAATGACCTCTTCATTTTTTTTCTTCAAGGACTTGAAGTTCATGTCATACAGGTCTTTCACTTGCTTGGTTAGAGTTACCCCCAGGTATTTTATATTATTTGTGACTATTGGAAAGGGTATTGATTCCCCAATTTCTTTCTCAGCCCATTTATATGTTGTATAAAAAAGGGCTTCTAAATTTTTGGGGTTAATTTTCTATCCAGCCACCTTGCTGAAGGTGTTTATCAGCTGTAAGTGTTCTCTGGTGGAATTTTTCCTGGTACCTGGGTTTCCAAGTCTGTGGGACTGACTGTAGAACATTGTATTATCTGCTAATGGGACTCAGACTTAGGAACTGTTTTTCTTTTTTTTGGGGGGGTCACTTATGTATATATCATATTGTCTGCAAATAGATATAATTTGACTTGTTCATTTCCAGTTTTTATCCCCTTGACCTCCTTTAGCTGTCATATGCTCTAGCAAGAACTTCAAATACTATGTTGAACAGATATAGTGGAAGTGGACATCTTTGTCTTGTCCCTGAGTTTAGAGGAAATACTTCAAGTGTCTCTCCATTTAATTTGATGTTGGCTACTGGCTTGCTATATATCACTTTTATTATTTATAGGTATGGTCCTTGTATGCCTATTCTCTCCAGGACTTTTACCTTGAAGAGGTGTTCCTTTTGTCAAATGCTTTTTCAGCATTTAGCAAGCTGATCATGTGGTTTTTTTCTTTCAACTTGTTTAAATGGTGAATTACGTTGATGGATTTTCATATGATGAACCATCCTTGCATTCCTGGAATGAAGCCTACTTGATCCTGGTATATGATAGTTTTGATGTGTTCTTGGATTCAGTCTGCCAGTATTTTATTAAGTATTTTGCATCTATATTCATGAGGAAGACTGGTCTGAAGTTCTCTTTCATTGTTGGGTCTTTGTGTGGTTTAGGAGTCAGGGTGACTATGGCCCCATAGAATGGTTTGGCAGAGTTCCTTCTGATTCAATTTTGTGGAAGAGTTTGAAGAGTATTGGTATTAGCTCTTCTTTGAAGGTCTGGTACAATTCTGTGCTGAAACCATCTAGACCTGGGCTTTTTTGGTTGGGAGATTTTTAATGACTGTTTCTATTTCCTTAGGGGTTATTGGCTGTTTAATGTGTTAACCTGATCTTGATTTAACTTTGGAAGATGGAATCGATTAACAAAATTGTTCATTTCACTTAGGTTTTCAAATTTGGTGGAATACAGATTTTTTAAAGTAAGACCTAAAGATTCTCTGGATTTCCTCTGTTGTTATTTCTCCCTTTTCATTTCTGAATTTGTTGATTTGGGTATGGTGATTTTTCTCAAAGAACCAACTCTTGGCTTCATTAATTCTTTATATTGTTCTTTTTGCTTCTAAGTTGTTGATTTCAGCCCTAAATTTGATGATTTCCTGCCTTCTGCTCCTCTTAGGAGTATTTGCTTCTTCTTTTTTTTTTTTCCAGTTCTTCCAGTTCAGCTGTTAATTTGCTAATATGAGCTGTCACAGTTTTCTTTTTGAAGGCACTTAGTGTTATGAAATTTCCTTGAAGCACTGCTTTCATTGTGTCCCATAGGTTTGGGTATGTTGTGCCTTTATTTTTATTGGATTTTAAGAAGTCCTTGATTTCCTTCTTTCTTTCTTTCTTCCCTGGCCCAGTAGTTATCCAGTAAAGAGCTGTTCAGTTTCCATGAGTGTGTACTCTTTCAGTTATTTCTGTTTTTGTTGAAGTCCATCTTTATTCCAAGGTGATTTGATAAGATACAAGGAGTTATTTCAATTTTCTTGTATTTGTTGAGGCTTGCTTTGTGTACGACTATATGGTCGATTTTGGAGAAGGTTTTGTGCAGTGCTGAGAAGGAGGTGTATTCTTTTGTGTTTGGGTGAAATGTTTTGTTGATATCTGTTAGGTCCATTTGGTTCATGACCTCTGTTAGACTCATTATTTCTCTGTTTGATTTCTGTCTTGATAACCTATCCATTGTTGAGAGTGGGATGTTGAAGTCTCCCACTACTAATGTGTGGGGATTGTTGTGTGGTTTAAGCTTTAGAAGAGTTTCTTTTGTAAATGTAGGTGCCCATGGCATCTATTCACTTATAATCAGATTTTAGCCATACAGTACAGGATAACTATACTACAACCAATGCACCAAAGGGAACATGAACATAGACTTTTTTTCCTGTCAATGAGACACTTTGCCCTAGTGGTGCTGCCTTGTAGGCAGCCAGTGTATGAGAAGCCTTTTGGCCATCATATGACTACTGAAATGGGCGGGGGGGACTATTATGTAGGGACATTCCACTCCAGAGGAGTGTTATGGAAGGGATAGGGGGTAGAGGGTGGGAGGGCAGGAATGGGAGGGGTGGAAAGAGGACACTGTGGTGTAACCTAAAGTAATAAATATTAAAAACAAAACAGAAAAAAAAACCCAAATGTAGGTGCCCTTGTATTTGGGGCACAGATATTCAATATTAAGATGTCATCTTGATGAATATTTCCTTTAATGAGTATGTATTGCCCTTCTCTATCTTTTTTTGATTAACTTCAGTTGAAAGTCTATTTTATTTTATATTAAGATGGCTACTCCAGCTTGTTTCCTGGGTCCATTTGCTTAAAAGACCTTTTCCCAGCACTTTATTCTGAGGTAGCATCTATCTCTGTTAGTGAGATGTGTTTCTTGTATGCAGCAAATTGATGGGTCTTGTTTACAGATCCATTCTGTAAGCCTGTGTCTTTTTATTGGGGAGTCGAGTCTATTGATGTTGATGGATATTAATGACCAAAGGTTGCTATTTCCTGTTATTTTGGTGTAGGTGGTGGTTGTATGTTTCTTTTGGTTTAGCTGCAGTGGAGTTTTTTGTTTCCTCTGTTTTCTTGGGCGTAGTTATCTCTCTGGGTTGAAAGTTTCCTTCTAAAATCTTCTGTAGGGATAGATTTGTGGGTAGATACTGTCTAAATTTGATTTTGTTATGGAATATATTGTTTTCTCCATCTATGTTGATAGAGAGTTTTGCTGGTATAGTAGTCTGGCCAGGCACCTAAGTGCTCTCAGGGCTTGTAGGATGTCTGCCCAGGCTCTTCTGGCTTTTAAAGTTTCTGAGGAGAAGTCAGGTGAAATTCTAATGGGTCTGCCATTGTATGTTACTTGACCTTTTTCTCTTACAGCTTTTAATATTCTTTCTTTGTTCTCTATATTTGGAGTTTCATTTATTATGTGGTGAGAGGAGTTTCTTTTCTGATCTAATCTGTTTGGTGTTCTGTATGCCTCTTGGAATTTTGTTGGCATCTCTTTAGGTTTGGGAAGTTTTCTTCTATGATTTTGTTGAAGATGTTTCCTGGACCTTGGAGTTGGGCATCTTCTCTTTCATCTATATCTATAATTCTTAGCTTCCATCTTTTCATTGAGTCCTTGATTTCTTGGATGTTCTGGGTAAGAACTTTTTTAGATTTCTCATTTTCTTTGGTTGTTGTACTGATTTTTTCCATCAAATCTTCCATGCCTGAGATCTTGGCTTCCATCTCTTGTATCCTATTTTTTATACTCATGTCTGTAGTTCCTGTTCTCTTCCCTTGATTTTCCACCTCCAGGATTAACTCTGATTCTGTTTTCTTTATTGCTTCTACTTTCAATTTCAAGACTTGAACCATTTTATTTGTTTATACGTTTCGTGTTCCAATTTGCTTATCTTTGTCTACAAATCTTTCAAATCTTTTGAATATTACAGTGCCTTGTCTGTTTCCTGTTCATGTTGGGCTGCGTTGGTTTGGAGGTCTCCAATTGTATTATCCAATGCTTTTATTTGTAAAATTGAGGATTCTTTGTATGATTTCATTTCTTCTTGAAAGGACTCCATCATTTTCCTAAGTATAGATTTGTCATCATTTTCATGTGTTTCGGCTGTGGTGGGTTGTTCAGGGCTTGCTGTGTTAATGTCGCTGAATTTCGTTGGAATCATATTTCCCTGATTTTTGTCAGTTTTGTTCTTTTGCTGACCTTTAGCCATCTGGTTGCTCTAAGCTGATTGTTCCTGATGTTTTCTGGACCATTTCAGTGGAACTGCCAGCCTTTTTAGTGTATTGCAGTGACCATGTGAATATTGGGTGCTCAGCTAGCCAGGAGGCTCCTCTATCTGGCGGTTGGGGCTACCTCCCAAGACCATGCAGTAATCAGACCTACGGGAGACTATACTGGTGCAGGAAGAGTAGCCCCCTGCCCTGTCTGAGTGCAATGTTCTTCCAAGTGATTGTGTATCCAGTAGAGGAACCTTTATGTCCCACGCATTTCTGGGTGGGCCCAGATATGCTTGTGCCTCCCTGCTAGCCACTGTGTGGATTTTCCCCACTTCTGGGGCAGGGTCTGTGCTGGCCTGAGCTCTGGGTCCCAGGCCTGTGACCTGAACCAGTGGCCTCTGGTCTGTACCCCTGACCTCTGTCCCACGCCACTGGTCTCTGCTTTGGACTCCGAGTCTGTGTCCCTTGCCACTAACCTCTGCTTTGGGCCTCAAGACTATGCCCCAAGCCACTGACCTCTGCTTTGGGCCTGAACCTGTCCACTTGCTTCATTGTTTAATGGCTCTTACTCACTTCCGGGAGTTGCTCCTCTGCCTGGGTTCTATGCCAAGCCACACTGCTCCCACTGCCTAGGGTCCCCACTGAGCTGTTCCTCATGGTCTGGGTTCTATGCAGCACACTGTGCCCTGCTGCCTGTGTCCCTGCTGGGTTCTGTGCTTCTCTGTGCCCCGAGTCTGTGCCATGCTGCACAGTGCTTAGGTCTGTTTACTTGAGTGTCTGAGGGTCCCACGAGGGACCCCCACTAGTCCCTGGGTTCACCGGGTGTGACCCTGCAGGTTCACGCTTCTGAGGATGTTGCTCAGCTTGTATATTTCTACGATGTTGTAGCTATTTTTCCTGAGCTCAAAATGTGTCCGTGTCAACTGCCACCATCTTTTATTTATTTATTTATTTATTACTTATTTATACCTCTATTTATTTATTACTTCGAGTTACATCTGCATCACCTTCCCTTTTCTCTCCACCCCTCCCTGTCCCACCCTCTAACCCTTCTTCCCTTTCCCCATTACTCCTCTGGAGTGAGATTCCCCTGCATATCAGCCCCTCTCAGTTCAGCTGTTATGAATGTTAAGAGCTTCCTCTTGCACTGGGGGCTCATGGCAACTCTATTAGGTCAAAGTGTCCCACTGACACATAACAAAGTCTATGTTCCTATTCCTTTTCGTGTGTTGGTTGTAAGATAGTTATCCTGTACTACATGACTAAACTCCAACTATATGTGAATAGATGTCATGTGCATGTCTCTGAGTCTGGGTTAGCTCACTCAGGATGAGCTTTTCTTGTCCATCCATTTGGCTGCAAATTGCATGTTTTTGTTGTTTCTGATGGCTGAGTAGTATTCCATTGTATAAATGTACCACAGGGTTTTTTTTTGTTTTTTTTTTTTTTAGCCATTCTTCAGTGAGGGACATCTAGGTTGCTTCCAGTTTCTATCTATTACAAATAAAGCTGCTATGAACATATTTGAGGAGATGTCCTTGTGGATTGGTGAGGAATCATTTGGATGTGTACCTAGAAGTGGTATGGCTGGGTCTTGAGGTTGAGAACTCTCTCTCAGCAGGTTTTATGCCATGCTGTTCCTGCTAGGCTTCTTGGGCCGGCTTACAGGATGTGCCTCAGGCTCTTGTACCCTAAATGCTGTCTAATGGCATATCTTGCTGTGCACTTCTCTAGCTTGTATTGATTTCTCAGTCTGTGAGGGCAAGAGGAAAAAACAGAGAAGACAGCACTGCGTAGAGTTCTATTTTATCATCTCATGATCCTTGGTGGTCTTGGGCCCACAAGATTTCTCACAATATCCAGAGGTTCAGTGTCTTCTCGTACAACAACCATCATCTGTGGATTGTGCAGTTTCTCAGCTATAGCCCTTCAACAGTTTCTCATAGAGCTATGGCCTTTGGGCTCTGTCCATCTTGGCAGGTTCAAGGGACACCAGGCTAATCCTTATTTGCTGTCAGATGCTAAGCTGAATTGCATACTAATTCTCTAAAGAGGCCTAACTTCTACCACATAAATGATTTCCTGAAGCTTCACTTCCTAACAAAATTGGTCATTTATGTTCCTCAGTCTTAGCTAGTTTTGTGCATGGGACCATAATGTTTCATGGTTTACAGTTTTCTTTTCTTGGTTCTCTACTTCATATACCTTTAATATTTAATAGACATTAGAGTGACCTTTTGGTATACTTTCAAATCTCTTTACCACTGTTATTGTTTTCTCCAGTAGATTTTTTTTTTTAACTGAGATGTATTTCATTTTAGGTTGTGCACATGAATGCATTAATAGCTATTTTCTTGCTCTGTAGCTTGCATTTCATTAAAATGATTTTCTTGCTGTGTTTTTTATGATAGGTTTCTGTAGTCTTGACTGGTCTGGAACTCCCTTACTAGTGGGTGTCTGTCAGGGTGCTTCTACCTCTAGAGTATTGGGATTTCAGCCATGTGGTGCCATCCCTGACTCAAGTAATTGTCTATTCTTTGAAGTTTCTCTTTGTGACTACTTCCTTTGTATGTGCCCTTTTAAAGTTTTTTTTAATAAATAAATTTATTTGTTTGTTGCTTCAGGTTACATCTCCATCATATTGTCCTCTTTCCCCCCTTCCCAGCTCCTATTCAAGCTATGCATACGTTTTTTTGATCTCTCTATATATTGATTCCTTTACAATTTCGTATATATATATATATATATGTATATATATATATATTGCGTTCTGGTTACTATCTCTTCTCATCTTTTCCAACTATCTCCCTCTAATCACCACCAATCTTCTCTTCCCTACTTGTTCTTTTCTAAGTTTTATGCCATTTTGTTTTATAGTGTGAACCATTTTGGTTAATCAGTGATATCTCTATGACCATTGGATTGGCACTACCCTTTGAATCCTGGTGGGCTTGCTCATGGATATACAGCTGAAGACTTGAACTCCCTTTCTCTGAATCTTAGGATGTTACTCCCACAATAGTCATGCAATTATTATTGCATCAGTGCACATATCCTATCTATGAATGGTGCTATAGTTTTTGGGCCCAGAGCTGGTTAAGATCATTAATGATTTTTTTTTTGCATCAACAGCATTTATAGCATTTCTTGATCTCTCTATATTATACAACCATAGTGTGTGGTGGCTTCTGCATTAGAGTCTTATCATCGCTTTTTCGTAGGCAGCCATGAGTAATGGCAAGACCATGGTTTTTTTTTTTTTTTAACCTTGAGGCTCCCTGAAAAATACCTCATAATCAATTATCCCATTCCTGGCACTGGGTTTTTGTTTAGCAGACCAGAGTTTTAAGGAGAAGCCTTTTCCAGATATTAGAAATCTCCCTTTCAATTTTAAATTAAGAAATGCAGCATAACAAATTTTGTGTCACCCCCAGTACTGGCTCTATCCCAAGCCTTGGTAGGCAGAGGCAGGCAGATCTCTGTGAGTTGAGGCCAGCCTGGTCTACAGAATGAGGTCAGGACAACCAGAGCTCTGTTACTGATTGCTCTCATCTCCACTTTCTTTTATCTTTTTCCCACCTCTCTGAAACACTTTCCTTCCAGCAAGTAAATTTACTGTAAATTAATTTATGCTTAACTAGCCTAATGATGTTCTTTATTACTTTTGTTCCCAAAAGAGAATCTCTCTCTATCTCTCTCTCTGTCTCTCTCTGCATTGTGTCTGTGTCTGCATGTGTGTGTTTGTGTATGTGTGTACTCATATGTTCCTTAGGCTCCTGGAGTATTTGAATTTGAGTAATGAAAGATAGTTGAATTTCATCAAATGAATTTCATCCACTTGTAGGTGGTGATTTTATGTTTTATTATCTTATGTGCAAATAGTGACTATTGTTACATCTCAATCCCACCTTGCATTTTTGGGTAAACTCATCTCAGTCCTGATGAACACTCGCTGACACATGTGGTGGGATTCAGTTGGCCCACATGGCTTTGGATTTTGAATATTCATTAGTGGAAAGTAATCCCATGAAATTGAAATTCTATTGGGAGGTTTTGGTACCCATGCACACCTGGCATCACAAGTGAGCCTGAAATACTGACCTTTTCCTATTTATGAAAAAATGTCCGTTCTTAAATGTTTATTAGAAATGATCAGTGTCCTATTCAGACCTAGTAGACATGGTAGGGGGTTTTGAACAACTTATATTTAAATGGTATCTTCCTCTGATAGGTCTTACTCTTTGCTTTTAATTGTTGTCTTCACTTGGAACTGACATCCTTAATCCAGCTCGAGTGTAATGAACTTTAAGGCTGGTCCATTTCTTACTGACCTCTACTTCTTAAGCATCAGTATTTCTACATTATTTGGTGAAAAAAAATGTCAGCTGTTTTCAGGGACACCTGCCATTGACAAAATTCAAAAGTCTAATTTTCCTACTACTTTTTCACATGCTTTAAATATCAGGTGGACAGCATATGCAGACTCATTTCACTTTTCTCCTCACCATTTCCAGGTTTTGGTCATGTTCTAGGTTCATATTCTTTCAGCAGTCATGGGAGCCAATCCTTGTGGTAATTGGCTGCATTACATACTTTATTAAAACTACTGTTTGTAGGTCTTTATTTCTCTCAACCTTGAATAGTACAGTCTAGTATTTCTGTGAGTAGATCTTATAGTTCGTTTTGCCTTGAACCTTGTATTTCAGTCCTTTGATGTTAGAATATTTTAAGAAGTCAGATATTTCATCTCTGGGTCTTCTGCAAGACAAATGTCTGGAAACTACACTAATCAGTCATAAAAATCAAGTTGAAAAATTTAAAACCAGTAATGACTGCCTTATAAGCTATTGAGATGGAATAAAACTATAATACAAACTTTGCTCCTTATGTTTACATACTGAAAATACAAATTCTAAGGCCTGATTTAGGGATGATGACTCATATTAGCAAAAAGTCCACAGATAATGAATGTATCAGCCAGGATGTCTGTGCATTTACTTGTCACTTCTGTATTTTCATAGTTTACTAGAGGACTTCTATAGAGTGTTGCTAGATAGATGTTGCCCTGTCTTCCCTGTAGTGAAGACAACATTTAAGGCAGATATTGTAAATTCTTTGGCCCCTAATTATTCAACCCCAAAATGAAACTTAGCCTTTCTTCCTAGAAGACTTGTGATATTAAATTGTATCACTTATTTAAAGTACTTAATACAGCCTATGGAAATAAAGTATGATTTCTAAATGATAGCATTGCATTGACATTGAGGTAAGTACCTATCTTTTATGTGT
>CAJQZJ010003694.1:5059516-5102171 GCA_907164525.1 Lophiomys imhausi | reverse complement strand
TGATAGCATTGCATTGACATTGAGGTAAGTACCTATCTTTTATGTGTTTTTGACCAGCCCATGTTAGTTGACAATTGTGCTATGGAAAAGCCGTCTCTAACATTCATCATTTTCCATTGCAGATGCTTCTCATTTGGTATTGGGGAAGGAGCCTCCACCAGTTTAATAAAAGGCATCGCGCGGGTATCAGGGGGCATTGCAGAGTTTATCACAGGCAAGGACAGGATGCAGACCAAGGTGAGAGCAGGCAGAGTGTGCAGAGTTGGATAGATCAGAGTGAGCATGAGACAGGACAGGGACAAGGCTGCAAAGGCAGATGGCCGGCTCTCCTGGAGGACATGTTTTCATTGGCTTTAGGCAATACACTTGGAAGTCCTTCTTTTACTTTGTTAAAAAGAGTTTGATTCTCTGACGGGGCCAAATGACTGAAGATTGGTGCTGTAATATATGGAGAGAAAATGGGAACTGTCCAGGCAGCCACTGGTATGTCATTTCTTAGTTTTGGAAGCTGCTGGCCCTGCACTTCCTATATAACCAGATATATTTATCCCTCTCAGGTCTCTGAGGTGGTTGAAGATGAGATAGCTAGAGTCTCATAGTTAAATTTTGAGTTGTTTAGGAATCAAGAGGGTGTTCTGGATCTAAGAAGATGTTTTTAAAATTGTTATGCAAGTTAGAATGAAAGCTGAGTTGGATATAGAACTTTAAACTCATGGAGATGGTTAGATAGTAGAATGTTAAAGTCAGGTGCCAAATATATATGGACTGGACATTGGGAATGTATGCTAAGCCATATAACTCTCATAATTGTGGCCTATTTATTTCTGTTGTTTTGTATTGTATTTATTGTTATAAGAGAAAGAGCCATTTGTTGGACTGAAAGGAGGAGCTGTTGGGGGAAAAAGGATATACCTTAAACTTTAAAAAAAAAGAAAAAGAAGAGAATGGGAGGGATGAGGGGGAAGAGGGTAGGAGGGTGGAACTGGAGGGGGGAGTAGGGAGGGGATTGCGATTGAGATGTAACTTGAAGAAATAAAACATAAATTTAAAAAAAGAGTTTGATTCTCACATCTAAAGATTGATATCTGACTGTGGTAGGTAGAAATCCAGGGAGGAGATAATTAAAGCAAGTGTGACTTTTGTTTTGAAGATCAGAGAGAAAGAAGGTGAAAACTTTGGCAGTTCTATATGAGATCACAGTCTGTACTCTGAGTAAATCTACTAGAAATCCATTCTCTATGTAAAAGACCAAAAAGAAAAGATAAGGAAATATATCTGATCGATACAAAGACATGATAAGTTCACATTCCTTTATTAGTATACAAAAATGGAAGGCATCTCTGATCTTGTTTCCTTTTTTGGATTTTGAAAAATTATCTATCTCTGTATCTATCATCTATCTATCTCTTTATTGTCTACAACTATATGTTTTTATATTTAGTCTGTTTACATCCTTGTCACTGTCCCTCCCTCCTCTCCACCTGGTTCCACCCTACCATCCTATTCTGATAATATTTCTAAACTTCTCTTTCCATGTTGTTAGTATCTCTTTTCTAACTCACTTTTTGAGGTGTCTCCTTTCTTAAATATTGTGTCATACACATATACACTTTTATACTTCTCTTGTATAACTTTACCACACAAACAAGTAGAGGAAAAAATACCATTTCTCACTTAGCACTGGTGATTAGGCGTGGTATGAGCTATGTCCTTGGTCCTGGTAAATACTCTATTGATTCCAGTAATTGTCATCATTCTTATTTATAATTCTGGCTTTTATCTCCTCCAACAGGCTCTCGGGTCTCTAAAGTTTGCTCTACAGTGTTCAGTGGATGACATCTCTCTGAGCTGGGATTTGCCCTGTGGTCTGTCTGCTAACATGCTTTCTCCAGAGCAGACTGTCATCTTTAGGGGTCAGAGGTTAATCATCTATGCCCAGCTGACTGGTACTATTCCGGTGAGTCACTATTGTTCATTCCTTTATTCAGTGGAACCTGTACCAGCAGTTTTATTTTCACTGATGTCTGCTTGGGTTTTCTGCAAGATATGTCACTTGCCAGGTAGCCAGCCTCCTATCCTCTCCTTCATGCTGTGTCTATACTCTCCTGTACTACCTGATTCTTAGTCTTACATTGTGGTGAGCTGAGGAAATTTCCTTGTTCTCACCATTTTCCTGGTTATGTGTCTGTTTTCTCACTCCTGCTTTTCTCTTATTTGTAGCCAGTGGAGAGCTCTGGAGCAGTGTGCCTCAAGTTCACTCTCCAGGGCAAGAATCTTGAAAACAGGGTGACATTTTCCCTACAACCCAAGGAAAATGCCAGGTAAGAATTCAGCTTTGCTTCTCCTCCTCCCATGTTCCCACATCTGTCATCCCTTCCCTTCCCCTCCTTCCACTCTCCTCCCTTTTTCTCCTCCATCCTTGATGGTTCAGTCATTCCTGTCACTGACCTCTGCTGTTTTCTCTAAGCTCCTCTCTTTCTGATTCACTCTTCTAAACTTGTCTCTGCATTCCCTTCTGTCTACAGTCAATACCTTCTAAAGATCTTGGGTACTTGATTTGTAGTTACTATTATTTTTCTTTAAATTTCTGCATTATCTTCTTTCAGCTTCATCATTCATCGGTTGGCTGCAAAGTCTTTGATTCAGACCAAGGACTTGGGGTCCCTAAAGAAGAAAGAAGAAAAGGAGGATGTGATGAACATCAGCATTCAATCTGGAGTCCTGAGCTCATTCACAGCATTCATTGCCATAAACAAGGATCTCAACCAGCCAGTGCAGGGGCCTATGGTTCACAGAGTGATTCCAAGGCCAATGATAACACCATCTTTGCCAACCCATGATAATAAAGTTATTTCTTGTAAGTTTTATCCCAATTTAAACTTATGTATATTGGGTCTCAGTTATCTAAGTACATCATTTAAACAGTGGTAAGTTTTAGAATCTCATAAATTTATATTAAGACATATTTCTTAAGTTTCCTGTGTTTTCCTCATCCTTCTACATCTGAGATTTATGGCTTGTTTTAAATTTTCTAGAGACGTAGATTGTGTCCAACTGGGAGAGAGATTTTATATAGAAGTACAGAAGAACACAAGAACATATTATAATACAGAAGTATCTATAAACATTGAATAATAAAACAATTTAACTTGAATATGACTTCTGTTCTTAAAAATTAGTCAATGGCCACACAGAGGGAAATGACTAGATTAGCATTATTAATGTTAGTGGTTGAAGAGGAAATTTAAGAAAAGAGTAGAGATCTGAAAGAACTAAAGGAAATTATTAGGAAAAAAGAAAAGAGCACCATTTTTCTGGGATGGCAGAGGGTCCAGTTGCATTTGATTCCTTTTTTTCATTAGGCATAAACACTAATCAGAGCCCTATGTTTTGTTACTCATTTTCAATAAGGGTCAGCAGTTTTAACTAAAGAATGAAGTGGATTAAGGTCTGAATTTATTTCTAATGTAGTATTTTGCCATACAGTTCTGATAATTAGAAATCATGCTATGAACTAAAGATACTGAGGGGGGTGATTATTTGTTTGAGGTTTAAGTTGAATGAAAAACAAAGTGTGAAGGAAGGTGACATTTTTGAAAAATTAGAATTGAGGACTAAGCAGAATTTAGGTCAAAGACCATTTTTTCCCAGTTTATATTTTATTTATTAAATGAACTTGGGCTGGAGAAAAGGAATAGTAGGTGGATATCATGGCAAAAAGGCATAATCAAATCCCCCAAATTGTCCCAAGAACATATTTAAAACAGGAAACACTATGTTAAAACACTAGAGATATGGATATTGTATTTTAAATGTAATGTTAAAATATTTCTGAGAAATCAAACAATTCTGCATGGTACCAATGACTCACCGGTGTGAGAGAGGGAGGTTGGATCCATAGTCACTGGATCTGAGGAAGGCAGGATCTTTGCATTAAGATGTTGCATAGGTTACCTACATAGATGATGGTAATTATAAAATTTATGAAAGAACTTGGACTACACTGGAAGTATGTGGCGTGATTTTGGATACTTTATGTCCTAGTTGGGGGTGACTTAAGTTGTTGAAGGTTGATAGTACTGAGGAGATGTGGAAGATAACCCAGGTGAGACAGAAAGTAAAATTCTTGGGCTGAGAAAATTGCCAAACTTACCTTCTGAACCTGTATGCTTAGGATACATTCAAGCTCCTTTTGAAAGAGACAGAGGTAAAATAGCTTTGTAGGACAGAAAAAAAAAAGTCTTAAGACATGGCTAGAAGATTAGTCTTGTACTGAAGATAAGATGCAGCTATAATTGTTAGCACATTAGGCTTTGGATGGGATTCAAAAAACTCAATAGGAAGTAGAAGGAAGGCTTGGTGAAGGGAGTGTATTTAATGGAGGAGGTCACACAGGAGAATGGCACACCATGGTTAATGAGTAAAGCTGATATGGATGGGAGGGTTGGTGTCCCAGTGCTCAAATATTTTAATATTTGCTTGCCACAGAGCATGGATTCTCCAGTCTTCACTCCACATGTGTGTTTTTCAGATCCCATTCAGCTCTCCGGCTTCGGAAGTTCATTATGTGCACCATTTTTTGAAGGTAATGTGCCTGTGGCACATCGACTGAATGGTTAGGATCCTAAAAGGTCTATGAAGATATACTTCTACAATCTAATGGAGTTTCTTTCAAGGAAAAGTTTTCTCAATAATGTTTGTTGTTTCTCACAGATGCTGAAGTTTGTAAACCCCAATCTTCAAATCTTGGCACAAAAAAATGTAGTGCTCACCAGAAAGATGAAAAAGGCAGATTCTTTTACCAAGAAAGACAACTTGCAAAATGACTACAAAGGTGAAATGGGCCTTAGATTGTGTCTCCAATTTATGGTAACCATAAACTAACCTTCTGTGCTTTTCATCTTGGACTTTCTCTACCTAGCAGGTGACTTATTATAGGCAGCTGGCAGGAGGTGATATTTGACATTGCTATGTATTTGCCAGATGAGCTAGCTTTATTAATCTACAATAAATACAGCACTTGATACTCTCTAACTTACTATAATTGAGTAGCTTCCAGTTCTTTAAGCCCATTGGCTATCTCTGCCTATACAGTCCACGTGTCCTCAGGGCCTGGCCCCAGCAGACTCTACTGTTGCTTTATTGGGAACTTAGACCAACTGGCCACCCATCATAGACTAGAACTCTGTGGACTTTCTGTAGAACCCTCACTACAGCCTCCTATTTCAGATGACTTCCTTAGGTGAGCTGTATTTCAGTGACTCTGTAATTTCCCATGGCATCCATCTTTTTCATTTTTTTTTCCACAAAGCTTTTGGAGACAATGCTGTTGTGCAGCTGATTTCCCTCCAAAAGGCAAATGGCTCCTGGAAGCTGGATGAAGATCTGACCAAGATCCTGGGCACAAATTTGGATGACATTAAGGCTGCAAACCCTGCCAAGGTAAGATGCAGAGTGAAACAAGGGGAAGGGCGTGTGATTCATGAAGTTAGGAACATAATTAGAATTGGAATGAACCAGGGCCCAGCTGAGAAAGAAGAAAAAATATAGATAATTCTAAGGTGGAATTAACTTGTAATATGTAAGAAATTAAATCATTTGCACCTTAGCTGGAGCATAAAGAATCTGGAAATGATGACCTGGCTGCTGAAAGGCACGGTCAGCCTAGTGAATGTCAAAGGGAAATGAAGGGGCTGATAGGTTAATATAAGTTAGATTTAGTGAATACCTAAGTTTCCGATACAGTCTCTTAATTCGGGGCATGAAGATCAACTGCTGTGAGCAGTTAGCTTATCAGCTTATGGATGAAGTCAGGTGAAATGAGGGGAGTCTCTTTGGACTGAAAAACAAGGTTGAAGCCAGGTGAAAGAAGGAAAGACTTTATGACCTGGCATTGCTTTCAACTGCTAAGTGGGCAGAGCCCAACTTAAGCTGAAGCAGGTGGAACAAGGAGTGATCCTATTTAAGGACAAGTGGATGACGCCAGAGGGGCGCGTGCGTGCTAAGGGCCCCCGATATGAGAGAGCTCCGAGAGTCCTGCTGGAGAAAGTTCTGGTAGACCAATGGCCAGATCTCCCTGAGGCAGAAGGAAGCTGGTGAGCAGAGAAAGCCTCGGCAAGACAGCAAAAGGCCAAGGACTAAACCCTGTGGCTCAGCTTTTGCCTAGAGGGGTTTGACCTGTCCGAACAGTGGCCTGAACGGAACTGTGGCCAGCTTTAAAGACTGAGGCAGAACGGCAGAGTTGCTGATACGAAGGAAATAAGTTGGCCTACAGACGGCTGAGGTCTCCCAGAGAGAAGAAAGCCTCAAGCCTTATTTAAAGTGAGACTTCGATAGCCAATTTACCCTGACGAACCTGCGTCTGAGAGATCCAGAAAAAGGACTGCTAAGTGCGTTAAAGAGTCTACCCCCGAGACTGGTTTCCTGACGACTGAGGACCTGCCCCAGAGACTGTATCATTCTAAAAGGGTATGAAAGTAGTTGTTATGATTATCAATAGGTTTAGTGGATAGGTTAAAGGGGTTGTAGGAATTTATAGGTTTAATAGATAAGAAATTATTGGTGTTTGTTATAAGTGAATTTAGTAATAAATAGATAAGAGTTAAACAATTTAAAAGTTCGGTTTCAGGGAAAACTAAATGTTCTTCTGTATTAGTCTTATACACTGAGATCATCATAGTAATAGTAAATACTTTGATCTTCACACTGCGCCAGACAGTTTTTTAAGCACTTAACATACATATACATATTTTATTTTCATTTCAATTAATTATGGAGGGTTCTATTCATCAGCTATCTATAGATTAAGGAATTAAAGATTAAGAAAATGAACACTGTATGAGCCAGTCAGTCTAGATTCAACACTACGTCAGAGCTTCCACTAATATCCTTATTTTTTATTTTTTTCGTTTCTCAAATGGGCTGACTAGAGCAAACCTTATTCAGAATTTTAAGATTACCTCTTAATTGTCTAATACTATTTAAAAAATCTTTTCAATAAAAGACTTATGTCAAATCATGAAGTATACTCCTGATTTATTAAAATGTGAACCACAATTAAGCAAACGTTAGATATTCTATGGTTATACTACTTTTACCCTATTTCTTAGTCATGCCTGGCTACTGAGTCTATGAAATGTAGTGAATGCAAATGAGAGGAAAATTTGTTAATCAATAGAGCTGTCTAAACTGTAATATATAAACTGATTTAATTATTTAGGGTAAACCATGGGAATATTTCTTCAAAATGATTTCATATTGGTTTCTTGTAAATGATAATACATTTTTAACATTTAAGAAAAATAAAATCTGCTACTAGTTAGAGATCACAAAGAGAACTCAACTCCAGCATACAGAAGGTCATTTATTCAATTCTGTAAAAATGTACAGTAAAATAGAATAAATATCCCATGTTGTTATCTGAATTTCAGTTGGAAAATTGAAAATTTTAAATGATGAGACTTCAGAATCAGTGTATATTAGCTAAAAATGATAACTATTGAATACCGAATTGATGTCAATAATAGAAACATATATTTGCAGCCTCTAAGCTCTGAAATTTTGCAGGTCTATATTTACAATGGTAATCTTAATGAAGATATAGAATTAAGGATTTCTGTTGGTAGATAATAAAACTGAAAGAAAAAGTGATAAATAGGAGACTCAAGATGCCCTAAGATCTATGATCCTGTTTGTCAGTTTTCATGGAAACGTAAGAGCACTGAAAAGGAACTATGCAGCAGGAATAAAAGTCAAGGATTATTTTTGGTTCTTTTTTGAAAAAATTTTTTGTTTATTATATAAATATATTTATTTATTCCATATACATCTCAATTACAGCCCCCTCCCTTCTCCCCTCCTGATACCACCCACCTCTGTCTCCTCCCTTTTCCTCCTCTTCTTCTTGGTTCTTAATCCTCAGCTGTATGAGTAGATACAGAAAACCTACTGGAGAAGAGTTGTGCCAGGAATCCAGAAGTGTCAGGCAGCTGCAGACAATGTGAGCAATATATCTGAACCAAGATTCCTCAGGATGAGCTTCATTCTTGGGCAATGCTTGTAGATTTTCACAGGTCATTTAACCTAAGCTGTGACCTCATCAATAGCTGACATAATTCCAAAGTCTGCCATTACTAGAGGACTAATTTTAGACAAGTCTTTTCACTTTTGTATCACTTTTGTTTATGTTTGGAAATGTGTTATTGACTCTTATTTTTATTTTGTAGTTGAAGATATGAGGAAAACAATTCATGAACATAATCCCTTAAAATAAGTCAAAATTATATTTTCCTCTCTTAGTACAGTCTAATTTTCCATGCACTCTATGTTTGAGGTGTTTTAAGGAATGTGATGATGGTTACACTGGACTCACAAACTTATGACCTTTTCTAAGTAGTAATGGAATGTTGTCTGGAGGCTATGGCCATTCTGTATGGTGAGAATAGGGCAGGAAATGCATCTAGCATCAAATTAGGGAATAATGAGGATGAACTAAATCTCTTTGCTTCCTCGAGTGACTTCCTGCCTGGCCAGGAGCATCACAGAAGTTTCTGTCTGTTTTGCAGCATGGGGATCCCTCAGCGTGGGCTACAGTGCTGGCCGTGCTCTGGCTGCATGCCAATGCCAAGGACTTGAAGTGTGAGTGGGAACTTCTCGAAAGGAAGGCTGTGGCCTGGCTTCATGACCATGCAGGTAGGAGCACAGCCCCCTCCCTCCCTTTCCCTCTTTCCCATCTGTGTCTAAGGAGGTATACCTGCACATGTACCAGACTACTAGAGAGTCCCCATAGTTTTCCCAACCAGAGCATTGTCTGTTCCTTCAGCTAACTTTTCCTTTTCAGGATTAGGGTGAAACGTGTACTTGGTGGTTGGGACAAGCTGAGCAAAGAGGGGAGGACAATAGGTGTGGATGCTTAGCTGAATTAGACTAGACATGTAACAATTACACCTGGATATTTATTGTATGTTTGTTGCTGTGTTACTGTGGACAGAAATGACTAAAGGAGATTAGAACAAGAAAGAGGAAGAGCCAGGAGGAGTATGGCAGGAAGTTAAATCAAGGTTAAAGGGGGGTGATAGGAATTATTGAGAAAGTCTGAGGTAAGAGCCTCTGTTTCCTCTGCTGTCCCACAGTTCAGACTCTTATTTCCTTCCTCACAGGCTCCTCCATCCTCATGCTTGTGCAAGCTGCCAATAGTCTCCTCAAATTATCTGTGGACCCTGCTGCCTTTGACTTCTGAGGATGTCCCCCACAAAGCAAGAACATTTCCTGGCTACCACCAAGTCCCTCACTTCTCCCTGATGGAGATAGCTTTTGGGTTCTATATTTACCTTTTTCTATCTTGTCATAACAATAAAGAACATCAATACAACCTTGTTTATTCCAGGTGTCCTTGCACCTGATCTTCTCTCCCTATAATTTCTTTTGTAACAACTTATCATGGCCTCCCAACATGTTTTCTTCATTGCAACTTTTATTTTATTCATATGTAGAATGATGCTTGAAGTTTTCCAGAGCAATTACAATAAAACAGGGCCATGGAATCTCGAGCAAGCACTGTAGCATTGATCCTGGGCTATGCCTGAATTAATAATCTGCATTATCATTATCCACTCACTTTTGTTCTTGCATGATTGTCAGCACCACAGTAGTAAGCTTCATGTTCTTTGGAGCAGGAATTGGATGAAAGTGGAAAATCAACATCAATATAAAAAAGAGGAAGACAAAAGTTACACATTGTCCATTTCAGAACTACTATGGATGTCTTGAATATACTCACTATATATATCAAATGTTTATTTATTACTTCATTACATCTCCATTGCCACCCCCTCCCTCCACCCCCGGCCCCTTCCTCCTATCCTCTACCCCCTCTCCCACTCCTCCCATGCCTCCAGTGTGGGGTGTCTCCATGTATCAGCCCCCCTCAGTTTGTTAGTCACATGAGGTCTAAGAACTTCCTCTTGCACAGGAGACATAGTTGGCAGTTCCACTAGGGTAGAGTGTCCCACTTACAGGTAACCAAGTCCCTGTTCCTGCTATTTTGGGTCTATTGATTGTAGGATAGTCATCCTGTACTATATGGCTAAAATCCAGTTATAAGTGAATATATGCCATGTGTATCTTTCTGAGTCTGAGTTAGCTCACTCATGATGAGCTTTTCTAGTTCCATCCATTTGGTTGCGAATTGCATGGTTTCCTTGTTTCTGATGGCTGAGCAGTATTGCATTGTGTAAATAAAGCTTCTATGAACATAGTTGAGATATCCTTGTAGATTGGTGAGGAATCTTGGATATATGCCTAGCAGTGGTATGGCTGGGTCGTGAGGTGACTATTTCCAGTTTTCTAAGATATCGCCAGACTGATTTCCATAGTGGTTGTGCGAGTTTGTACTCCCACTAGAAATGTGGGTGTGTCCCCCTTTCTCTGCGCCTCACCAGCATATGCTGTCATTTGAGCTTTTGATCTTAGCCATTCTGACAGGAATGAGATGGAATCTCAGAGTCATCTTGAGTAGCATTTCTCTGATGGTTAAAGATTAAACATGTTTTTCAGTGGAATGCAGAAATGCCTTGTGACTGTTCAAGTTAGAGAGATACATAGTGTAGAGTCCCTGTTTCTCAGAATGATACAACTCAGAAAGAGATGGCAGGGTAGACCATAGGATAAATGTCATGATTGGCAGGACCACAGGAGCACAGTTAACAATGGCCACGGAAGGATATGTAGTAGTCTGTCAGTATAAATATAAGCAAGTCTGTAAAATATTCAAAGTTTGGAAGAAATAGAGCAATAGGTTTTCATCTTAAAAATATGTCAATCTACAAAAAATTTCATCAAAGAACACACATAAGCTTAAATAATTTATCAAAACAAGAAAGGTATCTAAAACAAGATTAGTAAAACAAGATAAATACCACCTGGTGAAATGTACTATTTTGATAGTGTGTTCTATGACAGAAGCTTATAAACAGAAATCCATGAAAATTAAATACTTACATGAAAGCTAATTATACATAATATCTACATGCCAAGCAAGTATGTAGTCTATGTTACTCGTGACCCTCCTGCCTCTGCCTCCTTCAGCAAATCCTACCGACGTGTGCCACCACAACCGGCTGTAGTCTATGTTACAAGAGATAGGCACAGCTGTTAAGATTCATTTTTGTGTTAGCATCAAAATAAAAGTATCATTAAACACTCCATCTTAGTTAGGGTTTTATTGCTGTGAAGAGACACCATAAACATGGCAACTCTTGTAAAGGAAAACATTTAATTGGGGCTAGCTTACAATTTCAGGGGTTTAATCCATTATAATCATGGCTGGAAACATAGCCACATGGAGACAGATATTGTGCAAGAGACAGATCTGAGAGTTCTACAACTTAATCCTCAGGTAGCAGGAGACTGTGCTATACTGGGCATAGCTTGAGCATAGGAGACCTCAAAGTCCACCCCTGAACTGACATACTTCTTCAATAAGGCCACCTCTCCTAATAGTGGCACTCTAAATGGGTCAAGCATTGACACACATGAGTAAATAGGGGCCATTCCTATTTAAACCACCACACATGCCTAGAAAAAGTATGGCTTGAAATAGGAAAAAGATAATTTCCTGTCTTCTGAGGTATCACTGTAGAATATGGGTGATTCTTTTCAGCTACTCTGAATTATATTCTTATAATTTCTAGAGATATACTAAGGTTGAATAATACTAGGAGAATGCAATTCAGGCACTCATACTCTTCTACTTGGAAATATCTGTCCCATTTGTTTTCTTAAATTATCAAAACTGTTGATTATATGTATTATTTTATACTAGCATGTGGTAAGATACCCACATGTCCTGTAATATAAACAAATAATTGCAATGCAAGTACATATATAGAATTTTGTGAGAAAAGAGAAAACATAAGATGAAAAGAAGTCAAGAGTCATAGAAAACCAAGGGAGTTTATTCTGGTTTGGAAAAGAATGTTTTCTTGCTTTTTGTAGCTTTTGTGCTACAGGTTGAGGTAGAGGAGACATGGCAAAGAAGTCTCTTGTCATGTATTTGAAGACAAGATGAAGACAAAGACACCAATTTTCTTTCCCTACTACAGGATTGGGATGAAATAATAGATACAAGGTAATCAGGTTTTAAATAAATACATAAATAAATAAATAAATAAATGTTGCATGAATTAATATTTATAATTGATACTTTTGATTGCTAGGGTGATGTATTTATTCCTTAGCCCTCTACTTATAAATAATCTCAGAGACAACTATTGGATTTTAATAAGTCTTAAGCCTGGGACTTGGTAATCTTAACCCTCTAAGCTAACCTCCTACTTCCCTTCCCTCATAAACACCTTCAGCAAGGTGGCTGAATACAAAATTGATTCAAAAAAATTGGTAGCCCATCTTTACACAAAAGATAAATGGGCTGAGAAACAAATTAGGGAAACAATACAATAGCTGCAAACAATATAAAATACCTGGGAGTAACTCTAACCAAGCAAGTGAAAGACCTGTATGACAAGAACTTCAAGTCCTTGAACAAAGAAATTGAAGAGGACATTAGAAGATGGAAAGATCTCCCTTGCTCCTGGATAGGTAGGATTAACATAATAAAAAATGGCCATCCTACCAAAAGCAATATACAGATTCCAAGCAATTCCTATCAAAATGCCAACAAAAGTTTTTCAGACCTTGAAAGAATAATTCTCAACTCCTTATGGAATAACAAAAAACCCAGAATAGCTAAATCAATACTGTATAATAAAAAACATCTAGAGGTATAACCATGCCAGATTTCAAGCTATACTACAGAGCAATAGTAATAAAAACAGCATAGTACTTGATATAGAAACAGACCAGCTGATCAATGGAATTGATGGAAACCAGAAATAAACCCACACACCTATGGTCATCTAATTTTTGACAAAGAAGCCTATACCGTACAATGAAAAAAGTCCAGCATCTTCAACAAATGGTCCTGGTCTAACTCACACGTCAACATGTAGAAGAACACAAATAGACCCATATTTATCACCTTGCCTAAAACTTAAGTCCAAGTGAATCAAAGACTTTAACATAAAGCCAGACATATTAAATCTAATAGAAGAGAAAGTGGGGAAAAGCCTTGAACTCATTGGCACAGGTGACAACTTCCTGAACAGAAAACCAATAGCTCAGGCTCTAAGACCAACAATCAATAAATGGGACCTCATGAAACTGAAAAGCTTCTGTTAGGCAAAGGACCCTGTCCCTAGAACAAAACGGCAGCCTACAGATTAGGAAAAGATCTTTACCAAACCCACATCTGACAGGGGGCTAATATCCATAATTTGCAAAGGACTCAAGAAATTAAATATCAAGAAACCAAATAATCCAATCAAAAATTGGGGAAGAGAGCTAAACAGAATTCACAAAGGAGGAATCTCTAATGGCCAAGAAATGCTTGAAGAAATACTCAACATCCTTAATCATAAGAGAAATGCAACTCAAGATGACTTTGAGATTCCATTTCACACCTGTCAGAATGGCTAAGATCAACTCAAATGACCGCACATGCTGGTGAGGTTGTGGAGAAAGGGGAACTCTCCACCATTGCTTCTGGGAGTGCAAACTTGTACAACCACTATGGAAATCAGTCTGGTGATAACTTAGAAAACTTGGAATAGCTCCATCTCAAGACCCAGCAATTCCACTCCTGGGCATACATTCAGAAAATTCCTCACCAAACCACAAGGACATAACCACATCTATGTTTATGAAGCTTATTTGTTATAACTATAAACTAGAAAGAACCCAGATGTACCTCAACTGAAGAATGGATAAAAAAAAACAAAAAACTATGGCACATTTATACCCTGGAATACCTCTCAGCTAACAGAAACAAGGAAATCATGCAATTTGCAACCAAATGGATGGAACTAGAAGTGTTCATCCTGAGTGAACTAATGCAGAACCAGAAAGATGCACATGGCATGTATTCATTTATAATTGGATTTTGGCCATATAGTACAGGATAACTATCCTACAACCAACAGACTAAAAGGAACAGGAACATGGACTTTGTTACTTGTTAATGGGACACTTTGTCCTGTTGGAGCTACCATGTAGGCCTTCAGTGCAAGAGAAAGCTCTAAGCCCTCATATGACTGCTGATCTGAAGGGGGCTGATATATAGGGCACCCCATACCAGAGGAGTAGGATAGGTGGGAGAAGGGGGACAGGGTGGGAGGGTCGGAGGGTGGGCCCAGGAGGGATGGAGGGGGGCTGTGATGGAGAAGTAAATTGAAGTAGTAAAAAAAACATAAAAAATAAATATAAAAATATATAAATAAATACATGTTGCATAAATATTAATATTTATAATTGATACTTTGATTACTAAGATGGTGTATTTATTCCTTAACCCACTACTTATAAATAATCACACAGTCAACTCTTTGATTTTAATAAGCCTTAAGCCTGAGACTTGGCAATCTTAACCCTCTAAAATAATATTCTACTTCCTCAGATAAGACCAGATAGATACTTGCACATTCCATATGATCTTATCCACAGAGCAGGCTGCTCTTGGTCATGTTCATTTTTTTTCTTTCATGGTGTTTGGTCTTTATCTTCTCCCCTCCTTCTGTCCTAGTGGCTTCTCCTGATCTTTCTCCTCCTCTCAAAGCCCTCAAACTTCAGCTCTGTCTAAATCTCTTTCTGCCTTGGTCCCAGCCAAAATTAACTTTAATTAATCAATCAGAGATGACTTAGAGGCAAGAATTAGAAAAGGTCATTTTGGCCATATGACTGTGCAAACCTAGTGTAAGTAAGACAGAGGAGAAGCAATCAATAACTGAATACAAGCAACTTTCAGATCACCCTAATGAATAAAAGTTAACACATGGAAGAGTAATAAAGGCTCCAGTGCTGTGCTTCTAGGCACAGATTAATAGAGTGAGCAGGAGGTGCCATATGTTATTTGGAAATCTGTACGCTTGTCTCCTTAACATAACTTGTGTAAGGGCTTGGAAGCCCTCAGGAATCATGAAGCCTAGAACTGTCTAAAGCAATGTAGAAGTGCCTTATTCTAGGAGACTCTGGGCACAGACCCAAAAAGCCACACTGCTGCTGGTGAAGTTTTCAAGAGATGACATGAAAGGTGGATGTCACCATGAGATACTGAGAGTTTGTGATGTGAATGGCATTATTTGACACAGAACTAAAGTCTTTTGTTTGGAGCTTAATTGGATGAAGGTTAGAAAATAAAATGTATTGGTTATAAGCTATATTTTTTAGAGTGGTAAAAAATTCTTTATACATAGAACTTCTCTTTTTGAAATAACTTATGTAGAGCAAGTTTGACATCCTTATTCCTCAGGCTGTAGATCATGGGATTCGGCATGGGCACAACAGTAGTATAAAACACAGAGGACACCTTGCCTTTGTCTTTGGAGCTGACTGAGAAGGGTTGTAGGTACATGAATGCCAGGGAACCGAAGAAGACAGTAACAGCAGAGAAGTGGGAACTACAGGTGCTGAAGGCTTTGAATCTGCCCTCAGTGGATTTGATATGGAGGATGCTAGCAGTGATGAAGATGAGGATACACAAATACATCCAACCCAGGGTGGTCAGGGTAGGAATAAAGACATTGAAAGCACTGAGGCATAGCAGTATTACCTCATTGACATAAGTACTGGAGCAGGCAAACTCCATCAATGGAAAAAGATCACAGAAGTAGTGGTTTATATTAGCCTTACAGAAAACCACTCTTAACATGCAGAGAGTATGAACCGTGGCACCAATGAAGCCCATGCCATACACCCCACCTACCATCCAGGAACAAACTTGTTAAGACATAGTGACATTGTAGAGCAAGGGCTTACAAAGGCAGCATAGTGGTCATATGCCATTGCAGCCATCATCTGGCACTCAAACATAACAAAAGCAAGGAAGATATGGAACTGAGTCATGAATTCAGGATAAGAGATAGTGATCTTCTCTGTCATAAAGTTCACCATGATTTTGAAGATAATGACAGTGGAATGACAACAGTCAATAAATGATAGACTGCTGAGGAAGAAGTACATGGGGGTATGCAGGTGGGCAGTGAGCAGGATAAGGATGGTCATGCCCAGGTTCCCCAGCACTGTAATCAGGTAGATTCCCAGGAAAAGGAGGAACAGGGGCAGCTGCAGCTCTGGTTTGTCTGTTAACCCAGCAAGGATGAACTCAAGTCACTGTGGACTGATTGCCACTTGCCATTTGCCCCTGGACATAATATGTAGGAAGTAAGAAAAAAGATTCTTTATCACTCTGCTCTTGATGTGCAACATTGAATTTAAACTTTTCATTCTGCTGGAGTTTCACATGAGATATGCAAATACATATCTAAGATATCTACGTCTATTTGTGTTTCATGAACCACCAAAGAATAGATATGAGAAATTTAGTGGACATATTTTGATATTCCTCATGTCTATCTTTTAAATATTGTTTTATATTAAAAGATCATCATTATTCAGGACCCCTGAATCAATTTCTGTGTAAAATTTTCACTATAAGTTAATGAATGAAACAATTTGAACATATTTGTTAATTTTTTGTTTAGATTCTAGAGATAGTAAACAAGGCACTGAAAATAAGCTTCTTCTAATTATAAAGGAAGAAATGAGACTATTTCTATTTCCTAGTAATGTAACATTCTGTATAGAAATTTCTAATTAATATGTAAAGAAATTTGAAGAACCATTTAAATGGTCAACAAATGTTAGCACAGATAATCAAAAGTTAAACTCCACAATTTTTAAATTCATTAGTAATATAATAAATATTATAATTTGTTCATATGTACATTAAATGGAAGAAATATAAGTCATTGTACTTAGAATTGCAAAGTTCTATGAAAAGTAATTGAAGACATACAGAAAAAGAAAGCAGCCATGCTCATGTGTCAATGAAAATCTTTCTGATAATGGGCATACTTTCCAGACCAATTTCTGAACTCAGTGATATCACTATCGACATCCTAGATTGTTGTTATTTTTTATTGTTTTGTTTTCTTTTTTTTGATTGTGCATGAATAATTATTCTCCCATGAAAATTATGTGACCCAAGAAAATTAGAACTAACTTAAATGGGAGAATGAAGACTTCGACCTCTCTCCTCTTGAATCTCTTTATAATATTGTAACGGTCTACATAGTGTAGTACTGTTGTAAGTATAGATGTGCCAATCAATTGAATACCTTTGACATCTTAGAAGGAAGCTTATATGTATAAGCTTTGGGTAAAAGGACTTTATGATAAAGCAATGTAGAAATACTTTTACTCATATGGCATGAGTGATTAGATAGATACTTGTTATTAATATGTATCACTTTCTCATACCAGTCAAAATGGGCCACTGGAAGTAAATATAGCAGATATTTTATACAGTAGTGGTAAAATGTAAGTACTTATGACATCATAAAATGAAATATAGCAGATATTTACTTCCAGTTATATCAATATTGAGGAAAAACAGGACCAAAATTTTACAAATTTGGAATTTCTAATCATTCCTAGATAAGGTGCTAAAATTGGAGGCTGTCACACAAAATTAGCTAAGTGAACATTATATAAAGCCTGAAATCATGGCATGCAGTACAAAAAAAAAAAGATTAAGATATAGGGACAAATATTAGATAATGTACTTTAAAACTAGTGCAGTTTAACAATTAAAAGATCAGAAGATGAAATTTTTAGTGGGTAGAAAATGGGGTTAGTCACTCTTCTATTGGAGATGCACATGTAGCTGATAGTCATTGGAAGCACTGTCCTTTATCATTGGTTATTATAAAATTCAAATCACAAGTATAGTGAAATAACCTTTCACACTGATCAGGATGATTGCATTGAAAGCTGTTAGTATTACAAGTAGGTAAAGAAATTGGAATCCTCATATTTTGGGTGGTGTCTTAAAATATTACAGACATGAAAGCAATTTAAAACACTTCAAAATATAAATTATAGTTATTATGTAGCCAAGACATTTAAGTCTAGTGATATAACTACAAAAATTGAAAATATACATTTATACAAAAAATTATACAGTAGTGGTAAAATGTAAGTATTTATGACATCATAAAAATGAAAACCCCCAATTGTTCATCCACTGGCTGATGGACAGACAGAAAAAGGTATACTTTTTTTTCATTAAATGGAACACTATTCTGCAATAAAAAAGCCAAAATTCTCTGAATAGATCCAGTGTTCAAAGAGCCTAAAACACTGTAATTGAAAGGAACCAAGAACATAAGGCAGTAACTTTCCAGGGGCCATTTTATAAAGTATCAAGAACAGGCCAATCATACAGACAGAAAGCACCTTATGTCTTCAAAGTACTCTCAGATGGAAAGGGAGGTAATGATGTGACTGCTCATGGTTACAGAATTTTATTTAGACTGGAGATGAAAATGTTCTACAATAGAACATGGTAAGTGTTGCATAATTCAATGGATATATTAAAACACTGAATTAGTTGGAAGAATGCATATAATATACATTTTATAATATGCTATACCTTAATATGTATGCTACAAAAGTTTGAAACAAAATAGAGCATCAAGATAGCCTTACCAGATTTAGCAGAAAGATTCCAACACATCCTCCCAGATTTCCACCTGTCTGAAGCCTTTCCTATCTACTATCTACCTGGTGTGCACCTCTTAATTTACACCAAATATTCAGGTTTTCTTAATAATGGTGCATTTCTCTGAAACACAGTGAACAACCACTGTTATCTTCACTCATTCATTAATACTGTCATAGGATATGTTTATCCTCTAATACAAAATAAAGAAAGATAAACACTATCAATGCAATAGGAGTTAAGGATGAAAGATACACATACAATCTAGAGACTTTGTTCTGTATCTTCTGAGAAATCCCAGAAAACACAGTCTGCAATTAAACATCAGGCCAGAGAAGGCTTGTGTGCCTTCAACTTCCCAATATCTACAGACTTAAGTCAAATCAATTTCTGGTCACTATATACTAACCTTTGCACAATGAGGTATTCTGTCATTCCAGCATAAACATATTGACACATACTAGAACACATACTTCCATAACTCCCATTGTTTTCACTGGTCATCTGACTGGTTTTCTCTATTCCTTGCCTCTGGCACGGATATGCTAGGAAACAAAGGTTCTTATCACACAATTTCCATTATGTTCTTACTGCATAATTTTAGACTTAACACTAGTCATGTGTGTCTAGTCGATCCCAGCTGACTAACTGCCCTGAAGTCTGACTTGTTCTCATAAATTCTACTGCTTCCTGCTCCTCTAACAATACTTTCATGTTTGCATGCCTTTGACATTGGTGGAGAATTCCGAACACCCTCCCCTATATCAGGTGTCTTATCCTCCCTTTATCTCAGTGGTTCTCAACTTTCCTAATGCTACAACCCTTTAATATAGTTCCTCAAGTTGTGGTGATACCACCAACAAAACTATTTCTGCTGCTGTTTCATAACTTAATTTTGTTGCTGTTATGAATCATAGTGTAAATATTTTTGGAGATAGAGGTTACCAAAGGGTTAGGAACCACAGGTTGAGAGCCACTGCTTTATCTGATAAATCTTAGAAATCAGTGAGTCACCACTCTTACTTGTCTCTTAGTGTTACTAAAGTAGAAATGACATACAAAAAAACTGTAAGTATTTAACATGTATAATTTTTTCAGATGTGCACACTCAAACATTCATGACACCACAATAATCAAGGTAATAAATATATGTAACACCTATTGTTCCTTGTGTGCCTTTTTAATTTTTTGAGCATGTTCAGAATGCTTAGTTTGAAACGTACCCTCTTAAGGTTTGGTTGAACAAATGTCAAATTGTTAACTACAGGCACTGCATTGCATATAATGTGTTTATAACTTATCTTTCCAACCTCAACAAACTTTTTCATTGATCAATTTTCCTGTCTCGCCATCTTCTATCCTATGGTAAACATTTTTGTATTGTTTTCTATGGAAACAGTTTACTGTAATAACTTACAATATTAAAGAAGAATAATTCAGTGCTTTTCTTTTAGTTTCTAGCTTAGTTGAGTTTGTATATTGTATTCCAAATTTGTCTATGTTGATTTCAACCATAAAATTTCCTTCAAAGAATAAAACAATATTGTGTTCTTTTTTGATAAAATTAGTAATGCAACAAAACAACCATTAAATCACTAAACCATATCTAGACTTTGCATTTTTATTTTATTTTAACTTATTCATCTAGAAACTATTTAAAGAGCTCTGCATTACTTTGAAAAAAATCTTTGCTAAATCTTTATAATTATCTTATATGCATTGCACAGTTATATTTTGTGAATGAAAGCATAGAAACATATCTCATATTTGTCTCAATCCAGAAATAATTTAAAATTAATATTGGAGTTAGAAATTTTTCTCATAAAAAGCATTTTATTAAGAAGTTAGCTGATAATAATATGCAAAATTATTATAAAATTTATAATAACCAATATTTTCAGTATGATACTGTTTCAAGAAGATATTGTTTGGATGTAAATGTGAACTGATAGTAAAAGGCATGCAATAATGACAAACCAAAATGATGTTTTAGGTGCTGAGTGTAGAATAAGGCATAACACAGAGCCTCCACTCCTCAGACTATGTCAGTCCTGAGGGGGAGAAGGAGGTAGACTTGATTGCATAATATTCAAAGTCAAATGTTAAAATAATAGTTTTCATATTCTAAATTATGGATCTATAAAAATAATCAAGACATATCAAGAATTAAATGTTTGATTGAAACAAACAAGGTATCTAAATGAGAGAAGAGATAGGAACATAAGACAAAGAGTTCCTTGGTGACTTGTACTAAATTGGAGGTGTAGTTTAGATAGAGCATTATAAGTTAATCCTACCCAGGCAAATTGGGTGTTTATACTGAAGTTAGTTATATTCAGTATCTGCCTGACCAGTACCACAAATGGGGACTGAATGTATTATGTTGTCTCAGAGGAAATAGTACAGTCATTATGATATAGTTTGTTTTAGCATTAAACTTATCTAACTGCTAAGCCAACATGGAATCATGTTAGGTTTTTAATTTTTATTTTTTCAAAATATGAGTGATCACTTTCAGCTACTTTTCTAAATTTTCTAGCAACTGGGTCTCCAAACGTCTGTTGCATTCTGAGATAGAACTATGCTAGGACAAACTGAATTCAGGTGCTCACCTTTTCTCTACTTGGAAACTTCTCTCCCAGTTCTGTGTGAGCTTTAGAGCCAGCAATCTTCACATGAAATATTTCTGTAATAGGTTATGTTAGTTCAAACTAAAACCTCCCCACTCACCTTTACTAAGTGGATCAATACACAGATTTAAAGTTCTAAGTAGTTCACATATTACGAATCGAGTGCCATTATTGATGCCCTAATTTCTCAAATCACTTACTACAATAAAGTTAAGTTAAGGCAGTTTTGATTAAATAAAGAGGTGTCATACATAAATGTATATTCATATATGTAGCATATACATATATATACATATACATATAAAACATGTAAATAAATTAGAAGCCTAAATGACAGTAATGAACTTTAAGTTTTCACACTTCACTTGAAATTTAACCCAATGTTACATAATAATGGTTGCATAGTATTTCCATTAATATAGGTATATGGTATAACAAGACACCTTGAAATTAACTTATTTCTATGTAGAATTAGATTGATGTTGGAGTTTCTTCACAATTCGTTCGATACAGATGTTTTTCGCAAATGATAGAAGGATAATTAGGTAGCTACATGTAAATAATATGTAAGTCATTCTCATCTAAACACTAAAAAATAATTCAAGATGAATCCTAGGACTAATTTAAAAGCTAAGTCCTGAAAGATATTGTGAGAAAGACAAAGGGTAAATTATAACAATGCTTTATTTAGTGATCTTTTTTAGATAAGAAACCGAAACCAAGGTTGTTGTACAAAACAGTAAACTGAACACAAACACAAAAAGTTTTAAAACTGTATTTTAAACCCTCATCCAATAATAGTGGTTATTGCCATTATTCTTGGCTGCCCACCAGAACTCTATGGTAAGACTCTATTGCTGAAGACAACACATATTTTCATCCAAGAACATGGAGAAATAAAGTCAATACTGACCAGAGAGCGTTCTTCCTACAGGATAGCATTCATAGTGTCAGGATGTACTTTGGAGGTAGCTTGTGGAGGCTCTTGTAGTTAGAATTTCTATTCCTGTGGTAAACAGCATGAACAAATCTTATTTCACCTTACAGCTTATAAATTCACAATTTAGGGAAGTTAAGGGAGGAAGTTGGGGCATAAAGTCAAGACAGGAACGTGGAGACAGGGACTAGAAGAGAAGCCATGGAAGAATGTCACCTACAGGTTTTCTCCTATTGGCTTGCCCAGCCTGTTCTTATAGTTCCTAGGACAACTGACCCATAGTTTACATCACGCACAGTGAAATGATCCTTCCACATGAACTGGCAATCAAGAAAATGTATGATAGCTTTGCCTAAAACCAAATCTGGTGTGGGCATTTCCCAATTGAAATTCCCAATTCCCATATGTCTGTAGCTTGTGTCAAGTTGACATAAAACTAGCCAGCACAGGGAGAATGCCATCAACAGTCTTACTTAGCTGTGAACTACAATAATAACTGGCATGGAAACCTGTAGACAGGTGCCATGGCTGAAATAGGTTATGGGGTAAACCCCTACTTTCTGGTTGGATTTAATACCTGTTTGCCCAGAGAAAACATGTTTCAGGTACTATAAATCTGATGTACAATACATTGTTGGGAACCTCACAGGCTCTAACAGTAAACCCCTTTGCTATTTTCTTAAATAGACAAAATATTAAGCTACCTCATAAATTCCAAACTCTGTATCCACAGATTAGTGCAGTTCTCAGACCTCATCAGAAATGTTTTCTTACGTAGCAGGAGGTGGTTAATATAGAACTGACAACTTTTTATAGTGTAGAGATCATGTGTGTGTGCACTGCTTGCATAGAGGCAATGACTGTATCTCAAACCCTCACCTAAAGATCAGGGATCATCAAGAGAGAGAGATGAACAAAAGATTCTAAGAGCGAGACACCAGGGACAACTGGGGCAAATAGTGTTTCTAGGCATGACAAGTCCACTGCAGAAAGGTTCTAAGAGCCAGAGGGAATGGAGAACACCAAGGACAGAAGGTCGTCCTGACACAACAGCCTGTATAAACTCAGAGACTATGGGAGCACGCACAGGGCCAGCACAAGTTAAAGCTAGACAGAATCTCAGGTCTGAAAGGTGGAAGGAAATGATAAAATCTCCCATCCCAAACCAAGAAGCTATCTCCAATTGACAACTGCTTGCAAAAAAAGAAAAAAGAACAAAAGAAAAAACAATTTTCTCCAATGTAGTCTCACTGTATATATAAGCCACACTTAAGGGTAGGCCCATGCTGCATAGTAGAGGAATAATACAAAAGGGACTTAGATGTATTTTTGCAAATATTTTTCCCTCATATTGCTTTTTTTGAAAAAATTTAAAAATTTTATTAGTCTTTTACTTGTATACTATGTTTCAAAATTGTGTGTGTTTATGGCTTTTTGGTTTTGGTGTATGTGTGTGTGCATGTCTGTAGGTTTCTTGTACTTTTTCAATTTAAACTCTGTATTTGCTTGTTTGTTTTCTAAACAGATAGAAAGAAATGTCCCTACAAATCAGCCCTAGGGTGGGAGAAGGTGGGAGGGTTGAACCTGGAGGGGTGGAAAGAGGGCACTATGATGGAGATGTAACTTGAAGTAATAAACATTATAAAGAAAAAAAAGAGTTGAAAGCCTAGAAGGAGTTGGAGGGAAGAGACTAAGAATAGGATCGAAGAAGGGGGAAAATGAGGGAAGCCGATGTAATTATGTGTTAATTAAAATGTACAAAATAAAATTTTAATTTTATTCATTAAAAAAAAGAGAAAGAAGGCATGTTATCTGATGGGTGAAGAGTTGCAGAGGAAGGAGAACCTGGGAGAGGATCGGAGAGGGAAGACCACAGTCAGAATATATTGTATAAATTTTCAGTTTAAAAAAAAAAAAAAAACAGGAATTTGAGAAAGTGACTTAGTAGAGAGGAGAAGATAGTAGGATGGTAGGGATATTAGAGGGTGATATAAAGAGATAAGTAAGAATGGCAAATTACCTGGTGATACATCCTTGGGAATAATCAATAATTTCTTTATGATATAACATGCATCTCAGAAAGATGGTTTTCACAAACAGAATTCAGAAAATATTGAAGATGAGGTCATAAAAGATTACCATTGAACTGAAAACCCTACTGCCTTGAGATGCCGTAGCTACAATGCCATAACCGTGCATGCTATGTCTTCAGAGTAATTCTGTTGTATAGGACCTGCTGTACTGGGAGTCATGTACCAACAGTGCACATGCTAATGCATAAAGTGCATGGTTGCTAATATTGTCAATGAATGACTAAGCTGCTGGTTTATAGGTTTACTATGTACTATACCATACCATGATTTCACTCCTGTTTATAAATAAATGAAACTGTAAAACAACATGGAATGCTTTCCCAGAACTGGCTTTATTCCCCTTGTGGTACTATGTCTCTTGATTGCATGAAGAGCTGTTTTAAAATGGTTGATGTAATGTATACCATCGGCGACTGGACAAGTTCATCACGAACAAATTGCTGGCACATTTTCTGGTATATGTTCATAATTAAGAAACTCAGGGCACTGTTTTGCTCCATTCAAACAGTTCCATAATCAAAATGTTGCCAAAAAATGAATTTCATGATTCTCTATAAAATCCTTGATTGTTTCATTTACTAAATGTTTTATAGGAAGGGAGCCAACTTTCATTTCTATTTAAACATAACATAAATGAACATGTAAATATAATTCATTCATGCTTTTAAAACTGTAAAAGTCCATATAATCTTTCATATACTTTTATTTTATATAATTATTCCTCAGATAACAGCATCCTATATGTGCTCCTTGATTCACTGAATTCTAAACAAACAGTCACATCTGCTCTGTAACCAACTTCAAGTCCTAGGCTTTGATTGCATTAGACCAGAGAAAGCAATCTGCCAGCTTTGCCAGCATCTGACTTTGCTGCCCAGATACTGCAGACAAATGAGATCAGTTACAGTGGGAAGAGGGGAGCCCACAGGTATGAGTCATACAAAGATTATTTCTCTTTTACAATCAGTTTGACATGTCAAAAAAATTTCCCTTACTTATAAAAAAGAATCTGTGTTGACATTATGCTTTATCATACATTTGCATATGCATAAGCTTCATATTTGTTCTAATATACACTAACTTAAAACAGTCCAGTAAGTATCTATAAATTTATACTAATTTTATAGATACAAGAACACACAATTTAGGAGGAAATGTATTTGTTAGCACCCATGTGTGTCCTCTCTCCAAGTGTAGCATATACACCAAAGACAATGATATAATATAATGCTCATAATTTTCCTATTAATTAGATTTACCACAAAGGATACTCTTAGTTTGTAAACTGTTTACAAAGGTGTACAGCCTTTTCTATCATTTTTAGGTAGTACAATTGCAGAACTCAACCTTGAAGGACAAATCCTCCACCTTTGACTATCTTCAATTGTTTCTCTGGGTAGACCAGGCAGAGGGAAAAAAAAAAAAAAAAAAGAGCAATTGCTCTAAGTTTAAACAAGAAAATTCCATCCTTCCATTAAAACAGAAGCAGAAATTCAGCAATTCATTAAGAATTTTCAGTCCATCCCTTACTCACACAACTGTAACTTTATAGCTGGTCCCTAGAAGGGGGCAGGTCTTCCAGGAAGTTTGACTACAGCTGCTTTCGCTTTCTTCATAGCTAATAGAAGCAGTAGCATGCAATGGCAAGAAGGACTTGAATGCTCTGCTCTGCTCTGTTTTCTCTGGAAAGAATCCTATCTGCTGCTTCTAAGGTTAAGAGCCTCTACTTCTAGCCAGCACTACAAAGTACTGTGAGTGCCTTTTAGATGGGAAGCCCTGGGGTGAGGTGGGGTAGAAACCCATCCTGGTGTGTGATCCCAGAAGATTTTTCTAGGCTGTTATTACATAAATAATCTCAATTTCAGGTTCTTAATCCCCACCTTCCTCCCTCCCTCCTTTTTTCCTTCCCTCTCTCTCTCTCTCTCCCCTTCTCTCCTTTTCCTTCTTCTTACCCCTCTTTTTTTCTGACCTCCCTCTTACTCTTCCTCCAACTCACAAAAAAAATATTTTTGTTTGTTTTTGTTTTTGTTTTTTTGTTTTGGTTATTTTCTTCTCAGTTTCATGTAAGTTTGTCCTATGGAAATGCAGCTTTGATTCCCCATGCACCCTGATCCATGGCAGCCCATGAACCCTTCTCTAAATACATTTGAGAAATTGAAGTTGTGCCTTCTGTAAATATCTGGCACTGAAGGTCTTGGGTGGAGAGTCTGAGGATTAAATATCTATTTCTATTCAAGGCTCTTCACGCCACACTGCAATCACTTTTCTTGGCTCACAGCACATATTCTCCCTATTCTTGCAGCCATAAATAACAAGGGTGTGGCCAAATGACTCACCCAGCTCTCTGCCTGCAACTGGACTGTTGCTGGCCAGATCTGAGCCATTCTACTGCTGTCAGTCTTTACTTATTTCTCAAAAAACAGGGTGGAGCACAGCCCATTTTTTTTTTTTGATAGATTTGTGTGGCTGATGTAAGTTGTATAGAAAACAGCATTGATATCAGAGGGATGGCCTTCTGCTAGAATAAGGAGGTATCCCTAGCCTTCACCCTGGTCTACATTAGATATGGAACACAGGATTTTATACAAGTCGTGTTGCACTGAGGTATAACTCCAGTTTGAGGGTTTTTAAATAACCAATATGATTAGCCTGAAGGATCTAGAAACAGCCCTCCAAAGCTGAAGGGACTCTAGCACACTCAGAGCACATGGTTCTAACAGAGCTTGTCCTTCTCAATTCCCTCTGCCTTACTAAATACCTAGGATTACATTCCTAAAGCTACCCCCCTGAAGTCTATTCTCTTATTTGTCCCATTTCTCCTGCTGAGGCTGATTACCAAGGTACTGCTATCCAAGTATTGAAGTTCAGCAATCAAAAGCCCCCTTTGGCTCACCTAATTAACATGCCCAATTAAAATTAAACACTTCAACCTTACATGAGATTTACTCCTTTACCTTTATAAACCATCATTTTCCTATGTGCCACATCTGTCTTCACTCTATCCAGTCATAGTCCTTTTTCCTACTCTGGAACAAATACCTCTTACCCCTCTCCTTTGCCTCTTTTCTCTCTTTCCCATATTCTGTTCCCCTTCTCCTTCTTCCTCTATCTCCCATCTTTGTCCCTTATTCTTGCGTTCTATCTCTCTGGGACACATGCATCTCCTTTGTGCTGAGAACTTGGTTTGGGGGTTTAATTTATCCTTAGAAGATTTTATAGATGTGTGCAATATATTTTTATTATATTCCCCCTGATTCTCACCTTCCAGCTTTCCCTAATCCATAATGGGTCCCTCTCCAAACATCGTATCCTTCTATTTTTTTTCTTAAGTTATTGAATCAAATAATGCTGGCTATATGTAGGGGCAGGTCATCAAATGGCATATGGGCAACCTACTAAGAACCAAGTCCTTGAAGAAAAATGACTTTCCCACTCCAAGCAGCTAACAACTCCAAACTCTTCAGGTAGGGAATGGACTGTATGTGTCCCTCCCTGATCTGTGCTAAAATTTTGACTGGCTTGACCAAGAATGTCTTCAGGAATGTCTTGTGCAGGTAACAACATCTGCCCCAAGTCCATGAGTACATTGTCCTGTTCAGGACGAAAGACACTGACTTACAATAGTCCTCCCTGACCTATGGCTGTCTCTGATACTTCCTTGTGTTCTCTTAATATCTGTTGCAGTGTGGTAGGAGACAGACATGATGATATAAATGGTCATTTAGGACTAAGCACTCCATGGCCTCTTATTTCCTCTCTGCACAGGAGCAATAGTGAATCACATGACAATATCTTGAAATTAAATAGCAAACAAAAAACAGTAGAAACTTTCAATACTAAGTCCTAAAGAAAAGTGACCAGGTAAGGGGAGAATGATACAGGATGTCATTTCAATAATGCAGATATTCATGTGAATATTTGGGATTAGGGATGAAGAGGTGGCACAGTCATTAAGAGCTCTGCCATATTTGTTCTTCAGGAGAATCAGAGTAGAAGTCCCAGGTCCTACATAGCAACTCATAACCGTCTACTTCCAAGACATTCAACATCCTCTGCTGGCCTCTGCTATATGCAATGTTATGTGTAAGAACGTCTATCTGAATGTGATATACAGACATACATTCAGGAAGACACTCTTACACATAATGTAAAAATAAATAAATATTTAAAAAGTGAAAAAAAGGTATGGAAATAGAATGACTCCAAGTAAATATTAATAAAAATGTCAACAGGAACAACACTGGTGTCCGTCTTCATTGATAAACACCTCCTGTGGGCCAAGCCTTGGCCATAGAAATTTACCACACACACACACACACATATATATATATATATATATATATATATATATTACTCTTATTGTATATGGAGAATGTTGATGTTTGATAAAATTAAATTATGGCACTTTTCAGGTCCCTCTGAAAGGTTCATTCAGCATTGTTTGTAAAAGTAGAATGGTTGCTGAAGAAACCTCAGGGTATTTTACAGATTTTCTGCCTAGAAGACACTTACAGCCTCCTCATCTCAGCAGCATTATTTGGGAGCTTCACGACTGGCATCTCCTCCTTACCACACCTATCCTATTCCTGCACTAAGAATTTTAAGCTGCTCCTGCAAGAGAGAAGCACATAAGCTGCTAGTTTTGATGGTGTAACCCCTAACATGGACCTCTTAATGATGTTTCATTTCCACAGAAGTGTGCAGTCACCATGGAGCAATGCTGTGGCCTAATCACTGGCAACAAGGAGACAGGTAAGGCTGGCTTATGACTCTTAGTGATGAGAGCTTTGTACCCAGCATAACTTCACATGTATGGGTGTCATTCTAGTAAAGTTTACCAATTTCCTAAACACTGATTCCTTCCACAGTGCCACTGAAGAGCATTTCGGTAACTTTGTCCATCAATGACTTTGTGGCTGGTGTGTCTGCAACCTTAAATTATGAGAATGAGGAGAAAGTCCCAGTAGAGGCAACTTTTGTGTTTCCTATGGATGAAGACTCTGCTGTCTACAGCTTTGAAGCATTGGTGGATGGGAAGACAATTGTGGCAGAATTGCAGGAGAAGATGAAGGTCTGAGGGATAAGTAGATTTTTTCTTTTTTTTCTTTCTAAGTTGCATTCTTCTTTGATCTTTATAAATAATTCAGAAGTGCCAATATTGGCTGTTCTTTCATTCACTTTTAGTTACTATATGTCTAAAGTCAATAAGGCAAAGGAAATCACATAGCAGCTATCAGAATAATTGCAAAGTTCATAGAATCCTTACATTCCTCATGAACAGTCTATATGTTCTTGGTTACTTGTGATTTCATTTGAACCCACCATGCCTTTGCTCTCTAGGCTTATAGCAACTATGAGGATGCCCTCTCCCAGGGCCACCAAGCTTACTTATTGGAAGAGGATGACTACTCTGGGGATGTCTTTTCTTGTAACGTGGGGAACCTCCAGCCTGGAGCTAAGGTTGCAGTTACCCTGAGATATGTGCAGGAACTGCCTTTGGAAACAGATGGGGCTCTGCGCTTCCTGCTCCCAGCAATCTTGAACCCAAGATACCAGCTCTCTGGTAAGTAATTTCTGCCTTTGAAAACCAGTGGTAGAATGACTGAGGAAATACACAAAATAATGGTTGTGCTTGAAATTGTTGATATGAAAAGGAAAATTAATGTACTATTCTTGTAGAACAGTCAGCAAAAAGTTGCTTGAATATAAAAAGTCCCATAGTCCCTATGGAAGACCTGCCCTATACACTCAGCATGGTTGCTACCATCACTTCCCAGCATGGCATTGAGAAGGTCCAATCCAACTGTTCCTTGAGTCCTATTCACTACCTTACAGATGGCAAGACTTCTGCCCAGGTAAGTAGTAAGAGAACACTATTGTCTGTCTCATCTACTTTTGTTGTTGACTTCATCCAAACTTCCCTCATCTCCCTTGTTTTTATGGCCATGCTTGGAGAGGCACATAATTTATCTTCCCTATTCAGAATAAATGTAGCCTCTTTTTTTCAGCCAGTGTTTCCTGTACTTATGATTGTGCTCCTGATGGGAGAAGCCTATAGAAAAAAATAATTAAATTGTTTATTTATATTTAAATTATATTTAATTAGACAGCAGTTGTTAATCCTTAACCCGCCATTATAAATCAGCACACAGACACCTGAGGGATTTTAACAAACCTTGGCCTAGACTGTACAATCTTAGCCTACCCTAGATTAAGTGCCCAGTTCTTAATTCTATTCTCCAAATATGACCCCAAATATGTCCCTTCAGACTGCTATTCTCCACACTATGCCAATGTTCCAGGCCATGTGGAATGATCTTTCATCTACCCTATCGTGTGTCTCCTTCCTGCTCTTGGCTACTTCTTCCTTCTCTATCTGGAGGCTTCTCCTACCTAAAGCTTCTTCTACCCAAGATACTCTCTGTTTCAGAAGCCTGCACATTACTCCCACCTACCTCTGTCTTTTCCCAATCTGAGGCCTCAGTATTTATTCAGCCAATCAGAGACAATGATTAGAAAACAAAGTAACATACAGCGAACAGAACCAATTAATTAACATTTAGAATGTATAACATCACCCCATCAATTCCCTCCTTTTGTCTTATAAAAAGACTAATTTTTCAAACTCATATAGTAAAAACAGTAAGAGCAAATATGAAACAATCAAGAAAACCATATATAAAAGTTATACATATAATGTTTAGCCTATTTGAATCAGGCTATTTTATAGAATAAAAAATCATGTATCTATCTTGGCATCTCTGAAGTTCTGAACCTAAATATTTTTTATCATATCCTATATTTATGAACCAAAATATTTTATTTAGATTTGAAAATATCCTTTTAAATCCTAAACAACTCAAGCTCAACTGAAATGTTATATCCATTAGTCTTCAACCCCATCAAAGACATATGAAGGGATAAAGTTATTAATTGAGTGAGTAGGAAGCACAGGAAAGCAGCTTCCAAAAAGAAAAAAAATGACACTTTGCTTCCTAGACAGTCCCAAATATCTCTTGATATCATTGGAGCATCATCTTCAGCCTTCTGGCCAAGCATATCTCATAGACATAATTGTGCAGCAGGAAAAAAGGACTTGCCCACTCTGTATCTGCAGAATCAGGCCATTGACTCACCTGCATGTAAGTTCTGGTGCATCTTTGGATTGTATATAGTCTGTTGAGAGAGCAGGGGCATTTTTGCCCAGTAGGAATTACCTCCTGATGGAGATTTTTGATGCTCACTGTCTCATTCCAAGTCAAACGGAAGGTATCAGGAGCTGATTGTATTAAGTCAAACAATTCTTAAAATAATAAAAACATCTTTAAATGGAATTTTCTGTATGCCTCTGGGGGTTTTGAAGACATCTATTGATTTATTTATAAATCTATCTATCAATCATCTATCTATCTTTCTTTCTATCTATCTATCTATCTATCTATCTTATATTTCAGCAGGCAAACTGTATTTTGTTAACCATTTACTATCTGTTTACCCTAGTAAGCCTGTTTTGTGATAAATTAAGACTAGTATTTGACATGAGCAGGAGCTTGACTGGCCACCCATCAACCTGTACTACTCAGACTCCTAAATAGATTGCATTAGCAACCCATTAAAGGATTGGAAGTAAATCTGTACTTTTAAATGAGTCGTATAGTCACAATACTTTATGAGTTGAAATATACATATATGTGTATCAAAATATAAAACTCTATACCAATGAATAAAAAATTAACCTTACTTTTGCATCAGTATACAAAATTCTATACCAATGTATTGAAAGATAACCTTATTTTGATAATAACAATAGCTTTACATGTTAGAGCTGATTCATTCAATAATTTATTCTTACGTCTTTTCATTTCTATATTACATACCCACATTCCCCCTCTTTTTTCTTTTCAAGTCTCCCCCCCCATATGAGAAAGAAAGATAGAGAAAAGAAAGAGAAAAAAATCCCTGCGTCTAACTTCCCTTACCTTGCTTAACAAAAATATTTAACGAGTTGTAACCAGTACCCCTAAATGATATCTATAACCCATCAAATGACCAAACAATCATCCACATCACCTTTTGGAAATGGGGCACCACTCTCTTAAAATTGATTCCTGTTGATCTGGAATACAGGAAACCTGTTTGGGGGCCCAAAGAAAATGGAAAAGTGGTTAAGCAAGTTAATAGTAACATTTGTTGTCCAGTTTCTATGTGCTCAGTAATTTGAATGTCCTGAGCAGTTTGTAGTCTTAAGTTGAATTTTGGGTGGGAAAATTCAGGGCTTTATCGAAGTCCTGGCTGGACCATCTTAGAAAATCAGATTGAAATTGATCTGAATGCAGATTTTGGAGGAAACAGCTATTCAGGTACTCTGTGAAGCTGGATCATTTGGGCTACTTGTCTTGTCTTATTTGGTGTCTTGTCCATTTGTTCTTAAAATATATAATTTCTCACAAGTAACATATAGTCCTTTAATTATAAAAATGCCTTGGATGTGCAGCATGCATAGATCAATTAATGAAGTTTTCAGCTCTTGTTTCAGTAGAAGAAAGACATTTGTAAGTTTCTATTCATGTCATATATATATATCTTACCCAGTCTGAGCTGTTCCCACATAATAAAGTCACCAAATATAAGTCATCTATTTGTTTTCTGTGTGTTTGTTTGTTTGTTTGTAGCCAAGATCTGTAGGAGGACTTTCTAGTCAAATCTGATTTCTATCAGTTTGGATGGAAGACTTTTTTCTTTTCTGTAATTATTATTACACACACACACACACACACACACACACACACACACACACACACACATATATATATATATGGCTATATATAATCAATTTTAAGTTGAAAATTCAGAATAAGACTATACGGAGTTTAAGTATTCTCCTCTACAGTTAACATAAATTTATTAATTGATTGAGACAGGTTTATTCTGGCTGTTTGTAGATTAGTTGGCCTCAAACTCATAAGGAACCTAACTGTCTCTATCTTTGTCTCCCACGTTTTGGGATAAAAGGCATGCATTTACATTTTTTTTTCCTTTTCTCCATTCCTTGGATTTAATTTCTATGTGGATATATCTATCCTTATTGAGACAGATTTTCTCTTTGTAGTTTGGACTGTCTTGATTTGCTTTATAGAGCTCTGTAGATTAGACTGGCCTCAAACACACAGGAACCTGTTTTTTCCTTGTCTCTCAAGTTTGGGGATCAAGGAATGAATTTAATTCATTGAATACCTTTATGCTATTTTATGTTAGCTTTTCTTAACTGTTGGCAGTGGGAGGCATGCAGCTTGCATGTTCCTCCCCCAGCCTAGCTCTAGGTCTTTACATTGACTAACATAATATCTCTCTATTTTTTTCTTCTTTATGTTTTTCAAGACAGGATTTCTCTGTGTATCCTTGTCCTGGACTCACTTTGTGGACCAGGCTGTCCTTGAACTCACAGAGATCTGCCTGCCTCTGTTTCCCAAGTGCTGGGATTAAAGACATGTGCCACCATTGCCCAGCTACTAACATATCTCTTTTAGGGGCAAAATGCCTCTTGAAACCAGTTCTCCCATGGGATCCCCACAACTAAGGAGAATGGCTTGTGATCCCTTTCTCTTTACATAAATTTAAGATTATGTGTATTTACCCATTAGATCACTAAGGACATTATTATATATTACTAAGCAAAAACTTACATAATACCTTCAAAGAAAAATGTGTTATTTTGAATTCTAGACTGTCTTTACCAAGCAACCTTAACTTATCAGCAGGTGTCTCAAACTGACTTCATTGTTTAGACTAGGCTGGTCTACAATTCGGAGACCTGCCTTTTTCTGCCTCCAATGTGATGGGATTAAGGGCTTGTGCCATTACTTTTCTGCTCAAATATTTTACTTAAATCCCAGATAATAGTAATTCTGTAACCAAGAGAGCAACTCTGAATTGCAGTGACAATTCCAAATCTGTCCAAAACCTTTAAAAATCTCTCATGTTTTAGCAATGCCAAACCAGGAAAATATCCTTTCTACCTCCCTATATAGGGAAAATCAAAAGACATCTAAACCAAAATCAAACAAAGAAACAAGAGCATAACAAAAGCCTTAGTCTAACTGTGCCATCCATGCTGCAATTATAGTTTTGTTCATTAATCCCTGGAATCTAGTTGTGTCTGCATTGTGTTGGAGGGCCTATCTCAGATAGCCCTGACAAGCATATAGTAGCCAGAGTTCTGAGCTCCAGCTCCCAACAATTTCGTCTTATCTATCTGAAAGACCTTCCCTCCTTCCCCCATTATCATTGTTAGTAATATAGCATTCCATCTGTAAGGTCTTTTCTTTAAGCCTAACCTAGTCTCATCTTTCTCAAAAATAATACACAGAACACAGAACGGCAAACATCATTCATTTGCATGATAAGAGAAACAAACTCAATTGGAATCCAAATGTATTGAGACATTGTGAATTCCATTTGTAATCTAAACGGTTAATTATGCTCCCAAGATCTGTCTAGAAGACTGGTGGTTTTTTAGTATATAGGGAGAGCCAAGGCCTTAGCTCTCTGCCTTTGCTGCAAAGCAGTAGCTTTTGTTAAGGGAGCCACACCTTTGAAATATATTTGGGTTTGGTTCCCTGCTCTATAGCTAGGAGACCACCTTTTACCTGGGCCTTTTCAGGCTGTTAACATGGATTCTAATTGCTGTAGTTGGGTGCCATTTGTAGAAAGAAATAATTAAATTATATTGTGCACCATTTGTAGAAGTAACTATTTAAATTATTTACCAGTATTTAAATTATCAGTTAATTGGTTGACAGCATTAATCCTTAACCTTCCATTATAAATGAACACACAGAAACCCTTAATGGATTTTAACAAGCCTTGACCTGGATTGTACAATCGTAGCCCATCTAAGCTAGCTCTTAATTCTATTCCCCAGGTATGGCCCCATATAATATACATATGTCCCTTAGGACTGCTATTCTCCACACTATGCCAGCGTTCCAGGGTACATGGAATGATTGTCTTTCATCTATCCCATAGTGTGTCTCCTTGCTCTTGGCTGCTTCTTCATTCTCTATCTGGAGGCTTCTCCTACCGAAGGCTTCTTCTACCCAAGATGCTCTCTGCTTCAGAATCCTGCACCTTAGTCCTGCCAAACTCTGTCTTTTCCCAATCTCAGGCCTCAGTATTTATTCAACCAATCAGAGACAATGATTATAAAACAAAATAACAGACAGCAAGCAGGACCAATTAATTAACATTTAGAATGCATAACATCATCCCATCAGAAGCCTGAAATACTGAACTTTGACATCATCTCAGGAAATAATCAGTGGGAGTTCTGACACAGCTCCTCTGCTGATCTCCTACTCAGGTTTCCTTGGCTGAAGGACACAAGTTTGACCAGGATGTGGAACTCCTGATTTACTACAATGAAGTGCACAGACCCAGTGTAGCTGTGGAGATGGGAATGCCAGACATGAAGCCAGGTATTTTCTGTCTCCCACCATGGTCCCTTTCTAAGATGTAACTCCCAATTTTCCATCCTTTATCCAGGTTCAATATATGGTCATTTAAATGTTGACTTTTCACTTCCACATGGAAAAGTGATTGGTCTTAACATGAAATCAGGTGATTATGTCCTATAGACTAATTTATATAGATTACTAAATAATTAGAGGAAAAATATGGCCAATAATTCACAAGAAAATATGCAGTCCTTTATCAAATCAACATGTGACAATGACTGGTCTTTACAAAAAAGGCAAATAAAAATAATCTTGTGACTACTTCCCCTTTCATAGGATCAGTGATGTCCAAGTCTGATAAAGTCTCATGTTTTACATGGTGTGGTGCATTTTGCATTGTCAGTGTTGAAGCAAATCAATTTGTTTCAGCTGTTTTGAAAGTATTTGGGCTGCATATAGTAAAGTACATGATAATTTTGGCAATTTATTTCCTTTGAAATAAATCAAAATAATTATATGATACAAAAATCATGTCAGCATATATTATTATCTAATAGTATTAAATGATTAAAATGTAATAGAGTCAGAATTTGTTTTATCAGTTACATGATGAGCTATAATATAATTATTAAAATAATGTACATATACAAATTTGAAGACTGTAGATAGAAGATCACCAAAAAAATGGAAGGAAAAAGTAGAGTCACTTCCTCTTAGTACTATGAAATAACAGTTGGATTAAGAAAATAACATTACTATAATTTAAGCAATATGCGATCAGTAGTTTTTCTTAGATGAATAATAATGTCACTTTAGATCAGTGTGTTTTGTTGATTAATTTATCACAACTGAATACTGTCCTGCTGTCAGTTTTTTCTTTCTTTTTTCCTTTTTTCTTTATTTTTCTTTTTTTTTTTGTTTTGTTTTATGACTAGTAAGAATGGCCAAACAACATAGAATTAGTTTTAGGTCTCCTTTTCCTAATGAAAATGAACTTTGAAAGTAAACTTTGAAATCGTCACTCAAATTCTTTCTTTGTAGCCTACTTGACTTTTTTTCTTACACTAAGCTTAACCTTCCAGTGAATTCTGTTTCTTATATACATTTAGTGATTCTCTTTTGAACATTTTCATATATGTGCACTTAATTTTTATTAAAGCTGTCACGGCCTATATTGGTGTTTTCCTCTCTCTCTCTCTCTCTCTCTCTCTCTCTCTCTCTCTGGATTTTCTGGTGCATTCTGCGCGGGGTTGCAGGAATCATCACACAACACAAGAAGGGTACTGAAATGTTTTAACTTCTGGGTTGGATTTAAGGAAACTCCATGGGAGTCAGTGACCTTCACAATTTGACATCTGGGCTTGACATTTTGTGTAACTGTTCATTGTGAGGAATTTTCCATGAAGCTGAGTTTCCATACCCAACTCCACCAATCTCACCTTATCAATATTTGGCAAAGGTGACTTCACACTGTAGCACATGTAGGGGCTTTTTGCTCTTCTCTTGCTATTTGGCTACCCCTCTCTGAGGTGCTGGGGAATCCCAGTGCCCCTGGGTTACTTGTACCTGCCTCATCCCCCCAGTAACTCTATGCTCTGTCTTTGTTGTTGATGTTGATTTCTTTATTTTTTTTTGGGAGGGTGTTCTCATGAAATATTCAAATTCAGATTTTGATTTCAATCAGGATCATCTTAATTCACGGTATAGAACCTATGATTCTGGATCTCAGTATGTAGTAACTGAGTCTCAGTTTCTTTCTGTGACATCTCCTTAGTCCTCTGAATATTTTCTTATCTCTTTTCTGTGACCAGATTTGCACACTATCAGAGGATATAGTTGGTCATTTCTCAGTCTTGGTAATTCCTCCCATCTATAATTCCTAATTACTGCTTCCGAGGACATGTATTTTTCAAAATATTTGCCTGTTCTCATATCCTTCAGAAGCAAAAGGAAAGCTAACAAGGCAGCTTGGCTTAATAAAACACTTCAATATGATACTGACATGGAGCTTAGCACTACATGAACTAAGTATTATATTAAAGTTAGAACACATAATTGCACAAAATTAAAATGGATAATCCATAAAATTATAATTAGCAGCTCAGTATGAGTTAAGCCCTGCTCTGAATTCCTTCAGCACACTATATCACTTAAACTTACAATAACCTTATAATAGGAATTACTACCTTGATACTCTAGAGAAGAAACTGAGGCCAAGCAGTAGAGGTGCTCATGTATAAACAAGGGAGATCTGACATATTGAAATGAAATCATTTGACTTAGTTTGAAAGAACTAGTAGACATTATACATGGAGTTCTGACTACCTACATGACCTTCTTCTAAACAGTGTGGACATCCATTTCATCATTCTTGTGAGTACCATGTTTGCTTCTCAAAAGTGTGCTAGTCTCATGATAACCACCTGTCTCCCAGGTTAGGAAAAAAAATCTACTTTACATTTGAAAATCAATGCTTCTTATGCTTAATGTATATATCTAAAGATATGGACCTGATCATATTTATAATGTTGTCATCTAGTTTTCTGGGCAAATTTCCTGAGGAGTCTGCTCTTGGAATTTGTCATTTTAACGATTATGCATATGAGCATCATTTTGCCTCAATTGTCCAAATAAACACTTAATCAGTGACCCATGTGATCACTTTCCTATTAATAAGATTTGAACAGATTTACCACAGTAGGAAATCCTCACTGTATCTTAGAGCTCATGTTGTAAGCTGCTAAGCTAATGTCTCCTATTAAAGTGTTAAGAATCCTAGAATTTGCACTCACTGATACTGCTGTTATTGTCTGTTAATTCATACCCCATTTTTCTTCCTCTCTCCTCTGTTCAGCTTCTTCCTCTTTTATGCTGACAGCTCACATTAAGTCCTATGCAAGCAGTACAAAAAGAGCAAAAACAGAGTTCTATATTTAACTTTCTGAGTTCTCTCTTAAATTAATATTTGATTCTTAGACACTTTAGAACACCTGAATTCCCTTGTACCTTACAAGGTTCTTCTCTTTTCTCTACAGATAGTTTGATGGGAGCTTCTTGTGCAATGGTGAGCTTCTACCCAGATATCCCAGAAGTGGAGGCCTCAAAGACCTGTGGAGAATTTGTTTTCCTCATGGACTGCTCAAGAAGTATGAAATCTCCTATGAGCAACAAGAAGAAGTCTCAGCTACGCATAGAGGCCGCCAAGGTAAAGTAGAATTCTTCATTACTCAGCAGTGCCATGTGAGGATGATTTGGAAGGGTAGGAATAGGGCCCATTGTAGCTGTAAGTCTGTTCTGTATCTGGACAACAGCAAGCATGGCCACTCTGATCTCAGCCTTGAAATACAAGGTGACATAAGACAGTAACAATCCTTACCCTTGGGAACTAGACTGGTATCTATATGTTTTGTGGACCCCTCTCTCACTCCACTTCTTCATCTTCCCTCATATTCAGGAAACTCTGCTGCTGTTGCTGAAGAGTTTGCCTATGGGATGTTATTTCAACATCTATGTATTTGGATCTTCCTATGAAAAATTCTTTCCGTAAGTTTCTGGGAAAACCGTGGACTATGAAAGAATGTACTTTAAAGGAGGATCAGCACTTTTAAAAAGACTAATGCGAGTTGACTTGAACATTGGGGTTGTCAGGAGTAACTTTTTCACAGTAATTTTGTGATAGGAGTTGTGATGTTTGCTACTGCCATGTGACTAGACACGCTTGTCTTTCTAAGGGAGAGTGTGAAGTACACCCAGGAAACAATGGACGAGGCAGTGCAAAGAGTGAAGGGTTTAAAAGCTGATCTAGGAGGCACTGAAATCCTGGCACCACTCTGCAGCATTTACAGAGCATCCTCTATACCTTGCCATCCCTTACAGGTGAGCACTGGAAGCATAGAGAGAGCAAAAAGCTCAATGTAGCTTGTAAATAAAGTTTAATAGGCTAAGCTAAGAGGGATAAAGAATACAATTCTCCAATAACCGAATTCTGAGTAGTTGTTTGCTATACAACTGAATGAACAGTATGTAAGGTTAAATTATCTATCATACAGCACAGGGTAAAAAGACCAAAGGCACAGTTCTTCCTTTAGTCCATGTGGTACACAATTGGTGCAACAAAAGCTTCAGATGAAGCAGCAGGCAGAGGATGTGAAACTTCCCAGGGGTCTGAAGAGTCTCTGCAAGCATGGAGCAAGTGACAGTGGAACAGGAGTGCCCTCACCCCTGTGTGAAGCTTCAAACACTGGAAACCGTTGCAGCACATGAGGACCAGCGCTGGCTGTTGTCTTCTAATGATCTCAACCAAGGCTTGATGAATGCCAAGGCTTGATGAATGCTTTCTTTCCTTTACAGCTCTTTGTCTTCACAGATGGAGAAGTTAGTGAGACATTCAGTGTCATTAGAGAAGTTAAGTTAAACAGGAAGAAACACAGGTATGAGGAGAGTCTGGTTCCTACTGTGCTGATTGCAGCCCAAGTGCACCATATATGACTTGTTCCCCATGCTACAGGGGTTCCCATGCTTCCATAGGGACAGATTGAAGCAAAGAGTTTTCACTGAATTAGCTGACTGCTTATTTTATATAAAACTTAAAATGTAGTTTTTCCACTTAATGTTGATACCACAAGGTTCTTGTTCCTTATTTTCCTAAAGCTCTGAAGGATAAATTATGTTTTCATTATAAAGCAATTGGCAAGTTAAAATAGAAAATTAATCAAATCATTGTTATCTGGGCAGATGAACTGTCATGGTAAACACTGTGAGTGTCTACTAGAGGTCTAGGGCCGGACAGTTGTCAGTCTATCCCATTCTATCTTTTCACCACTTACTGTTTTAAACCTAGCTCAAGTACAGTTCTTCTGGATTATGATAATTTGTCCTTTGTTTTGAATAATATTGAGTTTCATGATACATGTCTTTTTCTATATACATCATATTTATTTTTTATTTCATCAGTTTGTTTAGATGTAGTCATGATTGGCATGTAGTCATGGTAAAATTGCATTTGTGTATGTTTTTCCATGAAGTAGCTCACTATATCTTATCTTGATGTTCATAGTGATGACTTTCTCCCATCTTTGTAGTAATTGTATTACATAACATAAGCAATCTACTGGAAATTTACTTTCTGTGGGAGGATATGTGTGACCTAAAGGCAAATGTTAACATCTATTTAGAAGTGGTGCTTGAACCCAACTCTACAGAAAGAAAAGCACAGTCACATGAACATTCTTACCCAAACTTGTCCAGTTTCATTTGGAATGGCAAACAGTTTCACAAGCTCTACTAATTTAACTCACATCAACTTCACAAATGATTTCCTGAAGCTTCATTTCCTAACAAAGTTGGGCATTTATTTTCCTCAGTCTTAGCCTGTTTTGTGCATGGGACCATAGTGTTTCATGGTTTACAGTTTTATTTTCCTGGTTCTCTACTTCATACACCTTTTAATATTTAATAGCCACTACAGTGACCTCTCTTGGTATACCTTCAAATCTCTTTAACACTGTTATTCTTTTCACCAGTAGATTTTGTTTTTACTGAGTTGTTTTCATTTTAGCTTTTGCATATAAATAAATTGATAGCTATTTTCTTACTCTGTAGCTTGCATTTCACTATCAAAATTGTTTGATTTGTTTTTTAAGATAGGCTTCACTATGTAGTTCTGACTGGTCTGGAACTCTTTTACTAGACCAGGCTGGCCTCACTGGGTGTCAGTTTGCCTGCTTCTATCCATAGAGTGCTGGAATTCCACCCATGTGCTGCCATCCCTAACTCAAGTAACTGCCATTTCAAATTCTATTCTTTGAAGTTTTCTTTGTGATTACTTCTTTTGTATGTGCCCTGTTAAACTATTTGTCTATTCAAGCTATGCATAGGTTTTTTGATGTCTCTATATATTGATTCCTTGATAATTTCATATATATATATATGAATATATATGTGTGTATATGTATACATACATAATCCATTCTGGTTACTATCTCCTCTCACCTTTTCCTATCTCTTTCCCATCTCCATCAATTTTCTCTTTCCTAATTGTTCCATTCCAAGTTTTATGCCCTTTTGATTTACAGTGTGAACCATTTTTTTTTTAATCAGTGGCATATCTATGACCATTGGATTGGGACTATTCATGGATTCCTGGTGGGCTTGCCTGTGGATATACAACTGAAGGCTATGAACTCCCTTTCTCTGAATCTTAAATTGTTACTCCCGTAATAGTTATGTAACTATTATTTCATCAGTGAGTATATACTACCAACAGATGGTGCTGTAGTTTGTAGGGCTAACAGCTTGTTAAGATCATTGATGACTTTTCTCCATCAGCAGCCTTGATAGCATTTCTTGATTACTTCATATCATACAACCAAAGTGTGTGGTGGCTTCAGCATTAGAGTCTAATCATCTCTCTTTCATAGGCAATCATGAGCAATGGCAAGATCACTGGCCCTTTTTTTTCCCTAAGGCTCCCTGAAAAACACCTCATAAATATTTACTCCATTCCTGGCATTGGTTTTTGTTTAGTAGACCAGAGTTTTAAGGAGAAGCCTCTTCCAGACATTAGACTATTTCCCTTCCAATTTTAAATTAAGAAAGCATCACAACAAAATTTTTATCACATCCAGTGTTGAGTTCTCTCCCAGGCCTCTATTCCCAGCACCTGGTAGGCAGAGGCAGGCGGATCTCTGTGAGTTTGAGGCCAGCCTGGTCTACAAAGCGAGTCCATGACAGCCAGGGCTCTATTACTGATTACTCTCATCTTCACCTTCTCTTATCTTGTTCCCTTTCCTCCATACTCTCTTTACTGTAAATTAATTTATTCTTTATTAGCCTAATGAAGTTCTCTATTATTTTTGTTGCGAAAGAGAAGAATCTTTCTCTGTGTGTGTGTGTGTGTGTGTGTGTGTGTGTGTGTGTGTGTGTGTGTG